>CP010922.1:0-600000 GCA_001010845.1 Sporisorium scitamineum
CCTAACCCTAACCCTAACCCTAACCCTAACCCTAAACCTAACCCTAACCCCTAACCCTAAGTTGGTGAAGTGGCCAGCTTGAAGATCGTGAGCATGGTCCTCCTCCCACTTGTCAGCGGTCAGCTTCTTGGGCCGGATGAGCTTGCAGTCGATGCTCACAGCCAGCTGATGCCAAGTGCGCATCATCAAACCACCAGATGTGGTGGAGATGTACTGCTTGCAGAGAGACTGCAACATCTTGCTGATCATGTTGGTATCCCATGGCTTGCCAGCATGATCCACAAGAAGCATGGCACTGGACTCGCGGGCTGCACTGTCGCATTGTACAGCAGGTGCACAAATGGCACCACCTGGCACACATAAAAGACCACCAAGCAGCCAACGGCATGCGGCAAGAAGCGTGGAATGATCTTCTGCCGGCCGGTGCCTTTGTTGCTGGGCAGGGCAGTGAACACGCTGCCGTCGTGCACAAAGACATGCGTGGACCCAGCAGCGTGTTGGTGTGTTGCAGCTGGACCAGCTCTGTTCCTCGGGCTGGCAGACCGCTGCTGAGCTCAATGAGCACAGCAAGCAGCTTGGTGAACTCGTCGTGGAGCGCAAAGTAGGCCTGAGCAGCAGTGCGGTCCAACCTGACCTCCTTGGAGTAGGCATCCAGCAGCGGCAGAGAGGCTGCTGGCGCAGAGCCAGTGACCGCACGGCAGAGGACGCTGGGCAGCGTTGGCGGCTCCAGGCATGCATCCGCCACACTGAAGCCAGGGCGCATGTTGCAGATGTTGTCCTGCACCAGGGCCAGATCGACCATGTTGGCCTCTTTGGCATTTGCCAGAAGACGTAGCTCTGCCAGACGCTGGTCTGCTTGCTGCAATGTACCGTGCATCAGAGCAGGAAGCCGCTCCACAGCAATCTCCTCCAGGCCAAAGGTGACGGTGGCAAGATCCTTGCTCCAGTGGAATGCAAAGCTGCTGCCGTCATCGTGCGCCAGCGCTGAGCCAAAGCAGTGGAGAGACTGCAAGTGTGCGCTGGCAGAGTGGCTATTGTGGTAGGCGTACTGCTGGAGGATGCTGTCCACCTCTGCCATCTTGCCCGCTGCGTCTTGGTGCGCAAGGAGGCCGTGCTCTGCATGAAGGAGATGCTCGTGCAGCACACTGCGGATGCAGAACTCCAAGGCTGCAATGGCAGAGGTGGCAGCGCTGACAGGCTTGAGGGTGCCGTCAGCACTGACGCACAAGTGAAGGAAGAGGCGCGAGAGGGTGAGCTGCTCTGTATGGCCAAAGTCCACCGGCTCTTGCGTGACCAGCAGGACAGACAGCTGGAGAAGCAGTGCCTCTGCTTCCTCTGTGACCACAGGGTTGGCCGCCATCTTCCTCCTCCACACCACAATAGAAGTCCCGCAGCTGCAGAAGGGCATCCTCCAGCTCTGCATCCAGGCCATGGTGAGCATACGGCGTTGCTTTGCCATAGTAGCCAGCATCGTTGCCGTCAAAGAAGAGGTGGAAGAGCAGTGCCAGCACGTGCGCCCACAGCTCTGCACGCTTCCTGACTGTCCTTGTTGAGGCTGTATGGCTTGCTGGCGTTAGGACCATGAGCATGGAAGAGGGCCTGCGTGGTCCGGCTGGAGCTGAGCAGCCCGCTCATCCACTCCACTGCCACCTTCTTGCCAGCAGCGTACACCCAGTGTGCTCCGTAGCGGTGGGCACCTCTCCAATTCTTGGGCTCACCACGTAGGAGGCCAAGGGCAGTGATGGGCTTGCCAGCCCAGTACATCTGCCAGTCCAGAGCACGCGCCCATGGGCCAAGGTTGCCAGTGTACTCCTGTGGCTGGATCTGCGGGGTGAGAAGACCGGCACTGTGGAGCAGCTCCTTATCTGTCTGGAGCAGGGTGCTCACCTTGGCCTTGGCCGCATTGTCCAGCTTGTCTGTGGACATGGCCGTACTGAGTGCTGCAGGCAGAGGCAGAGGCACCAATGTGGGGTGGGTGGCATGTACATAGCGGCGGTAGTTCTGCGTGTTCTCCCAGAACAACTGGATGGCATCGTTGCAGTGGTACTTGCTGGCACCGTCGGCATAAGTGTGCTGCTGAACGTGGCTGTTCATGGCCGACTTGCTCTTGATGCTGTACGTGCAGACAGTGCAGTGGCGACCACCGTAACTGCCTGCCAGCTCTGGGATGTACAGCACTGGCAAAAGCTCCTTCTTGAGCTCCACCACAGACGGAAGCTCCAGGTCCAGCTCTTGCAGAAGGCGTGAGCTGGCCTGCTGACCATCGTCCAGCGCATAGGAGTGGAACTGCTTGATGTGTGCCATGATCTCCTTCCCAATGGTACCAGTGCAAGTCCATAGCCGCAGTTGGGACGCGTGCAGACCAGGATGCGTGGGTGAGCCACCAAGCGGAGGTGGAACTCCTGCAGCTGCGTGATCTGTGCAGCGCTGATGCAAGCAGGAACATCAGTTGCACTGTTGCAAAGCAGAGAGGCTGGATGTCAGTGGAGTGCAGTTGACGTGTGGTGATGCTTGTGCAAATACAGTACATACCCGTCATCAGGCACGCTGCAGACCATGTTGGTGTTGTCAGTGGTGGCGCTGTTGGTGCCAGCACCAAGAGAGCTGTTGGAAAGGGCAGACATGTGAAGAGGATGCAGAGCTGGGAGCGGAAGAGTAAAGAATGAATCTTAGACCATCCAACAGCAAGAAGGCAGCCTCTTTATACTCAGCATCCGCCCAGCAGCCTCATGGCACGATGGGAAGAGACGCACAGCAGGGCATACGGGATAGACAAAGGAGCACGGCCAACTCTCTTGCTGGAGATCATCCTGGCCACACCAAGCAGTTGGCAGCTGTAGGCACTTGTCCTGCCATCTCAGAGGTTCTCCACCATGGAGACAATGGTGGACCGTAACTCAGAGAGGCTGCAAGCTTTGTCTTTTGTCTTCCTCACCCCTTTCATTGACCGGCTACAATGCATCTGACTCTTGCCGTCCACAATCTGTTGCCTGCAGCTTTATGGTCACAAAGCATGGTGCAAACAACCCAATCTGACTGACCGTGAGAGCAGGGCTGCCAAATTCCCATCCTTTGTACGGCCTTTGCCAGGACAACTGTCATCGGTTGTTCAGCTCAACCCACTTCTCTGACGGTAGCCACCTTGGACTGCTGATCCATTTCACACGTCTTTTTGCATCCATCCTTTTGCAAACATTGACGGTGTACCATTCCAAACTGAAGTCCTATCAATGCATACTCTCTGACCATCAAACATTGACACCCCCTTGGACAGCGGCCAGCAGAGGCAGTCACCAGGCCAACGGCGGCCATGCCAAAACGGTGTTGCGGCCGTAACGCATGTGGCCTGTGTCAGCAGAGCAACGGCCGCTTCAAAGGGACAGCGGGCCGTACCAGCCAAAATTGCAAGGTGGCCGTAGAGCACTTGAGCAGTGTCCGCAAAGGGACGGCCGCTTCGAAGTGATGGCCGGACGGCCTGCCAAAAAGGGGAGGGGGCGCAGGGCACAAGAGCAGTGACTGCATTTCCGAGAAATTCACGTGTCGCGGCCATCCCCAATTTCAAACCGTACGAGGCACTCCACCTGTGTCTTGCGACCGTGAATTGGTTTGGATGTGAGATCGCGGCGCATTGGGGCACACGGACTAGGGCGCTCCATTATTGGAGTTGGGCGCAGAGTGCTGATGATGGTACAGCGTGGTCCACCGATCCGCCAAAGGAGCGCGCCGCGGGCATGCCGTCATCGCGAGCAACGGATCATCCTCCACCCTCGGTGCTCTGTAGGACCCACCCATCCTATCGCAAACCGTGAAGTACTGACCGTAGTTGCATGTGAAAAACAAATGGTGCAAAGTATGATGCGAATGACCATTGATAATCTTTTCCAGCGGCGAGTTGCAAATCATATGCAAATCGTGGATCAAGATCGACCACAGATTCACAAAGACGAAGGAGCCGATCGAGATAACGCGGTGCAGGGGGAAGACAAAGGGGAAGACATGATATGGCAACAACTGAAAGTACCCATCCAACGGGTGGAAGGCATAACTCGCAAACGGCGTTGGGACCAGCCACTTGTGGTGCGGCTTGTGAATATGCTTATACAGTCTTGGATGATGTTCGATCCTGTGCACCCAATAGATCAAAAAGTCGGTGAAAACCAAAAACAGCAGCACCGACAACGCCGCATAGCCCCACCCGTAATCGCCAATGTTCTAGTACAATTTGCTATAACCCCTAACCTCAAACACAAACCACAGCACCGTCAAGAACACCAGCGGCAAAAAAGCATCCATCGACGACTGAATCTCCAACCTAACCTGGTTTTTGATATATCTCGGATGGTTTTCCATCTCCTTGTTGAAAATGTACTTGTACAACAGACTCACAAAGGTGAAATACAGCACCAAGATACCAAGATACATCAAGACGCAGAGCGAAACCCACTGACGAACGATGTTCTCCCTCGGCAACACCGACACATTCTGCAACCCGGACCAGTTGACTGCATTATCCCTCAACGCGTCAGCCACCACCTCCTTCAGCGCCATATTAGCAAACCAGTTGGATGGCGAGAACGCCGAGGTGCTAGCAGAGCCTGCCCATGTGGCTACGTCTGATGGTAGACCCAACATGCTGGAAAAGTCGCTGCTCAAAGTTGCGTCAGCAAGCGATGCTAGCGCGGAAGGATCGTTGGCGATCTTACGTGGCAAAGCAGGTAAACAGCAGCCCAGATCTTGTCGAGCACGAGATCCATGTTTTGGGGGGGGGGGTGAGAGAGACCTGCAGATAAGCATGCGTGGATGCGTTGGTGTATGGGATTTGCAAAGATCGGCATGGACAAAAAATGAAATGAAGATGATGGAGTGGCCGAAGATAGATGATGAAGCTGAAGAAGAGGGGAGGTCGATGCTGGATGCGCGACTCTTAGAAATTTGCCGAGAGAATGCGCCACCAGATGTTACAACCTTGAAGGAAGAGCCCCGTCAAATGCTGTGTGACGAGTGAATGTAAAGAGGAGAGTGGCAAAGACCAATGTGTTTAATATGAAGGTCGAAGAAGTACGACTTCGAGAGGAGTGACAGCAGAGCGATTCGCAATGCTATAAGTAGGTTGAGGAGGGGAAGGATTATGTGGTGGAGAAGGAAGGAAAGAGATGTAAGCTGCAGCTGAAAGATACAAGTCAGCTCTAAGGTTTTGTAGAGCAGCAAGAAATGGTGGTGCGAAATGGCCAAAGAAACAACCTTGGAGCCATTGAGTCTGCACAGAGAGAGACACACACACTTGACCTTCTCTGTAGAAAAGCACAGACAGCTGTCCAGTAACAAGAATCTCAAGATTTTTCCCTCTTGGTTGGCCGAGTTGTAGCTGAACTCTCTCACTTCTTTTCTTTGCCTCACCAATCTCCGCCGCTGAACAATAGAAAGAGAGAATCAGCGCGTTCTATTCTACGCAAAAGCATGTGCACACCATTCTATCATCTACAAAAGTGGCCTGTCCTTCTGTCAAATTTTTGCGAGATACCAACAGGGATTCATACGTCGTCTTTCTGCCACGGAACCACTTCTCCAGACAGCATATTTGCGGTGTGATGCGCTGCAGCACTGGATCTCGCCGCACAGAAAGTATGGGGTTTTTCTGACGGGCTGACGGCATAGACGCCGTGCAAAGCACAAGGAGAGCAAAGAGATCTCCATGTGTGCGCGTGCTTTTTGAACTCACAGGCACAAAGGCATACACTCCAAAATCTGGTGATTCTGGTTGTTTTTGCTGCGTTTCCAACAAGGCGCGAAAAAAAGAGCTACTGCTTCGCCACCGCTCGGACCTAAGAAACTTGGAAGAAAGCCCAAAGGCACGAGAGCAGAGGACCCTCGCTTCGAAAACAGAAAATTTTCGCCACAACCCAAAAAAAAGCTCGCATCCCAGCTCATGCTTACTCGGCCAAGAGAGACACAGGGGAGGGGAGGCATAGACGGTCATAGGATTGCGGGTCAGCGACAAAGTCTGCTGGCTCAGAGGCTCCCAGCCCGCCATAGGGGCCGGTCGAGCGCAGAGAAGAGCGGAACATACAGGCGGAACGCAAGGGAGGGATCGGGCGGGTAAAAAGAAAGAGGCGAGTGCGTGCTAACCACAGCGCTCGCCAAAGGAAAGATGATGGAGGAGAGAGAGGAGAGAGCGATGAGAGACCTGGCTGTGGGCGCGTAAGCGAGCTCAGATGAACACGCCGTCACGTGATGCAGACTCACAGACTGTCGCCAAGCTAGCTGGAATCAAAACAACCGGCAACGCAATAAAAGAAGCTTCTTTGAATTTTGGAAATGATTCCACATGAGCGAGTGTCTTTGCTTCAGTCGTTCCGCAGATAAGACTTGGATTGCGCCTGAAGAGAGGTGAAGAGAAGAATGTGCTGGGTTTGAGGGAAAAGTTGTCATGCCATTGAAGAGAAAAGCGGCTTGGTCTGTGCCGCTGTGACTTTTTGCCGCTTAACTCACCGCGATATCGTTGCTCGCAATGTCGTATCGCTTGATCAGGGCCATTCAAGTCAAGTGGCACAGTAACCTAAGAAGCTTCTCATCAGATGTTTCCAAACAAGAGAGATCAGCACCTCGTGGCCTTGTCCTTTCGTGAGAATTGGTCATATGTGCAACCCTGTCATACATTGTGGTGTGGAAGAGGCCCAAAAGTGCAAAGCAGAGCTGAATGCCGACAATGGCTGAGGGTAAGCTTGCATTCCTTGCACAGGAGAGGACGGTGGAATGAATATGCTAGGCAAAGACCGGCCAAATCAGATAAGCAACGTTTCTTTGCCGGCGGCAGCAAACTTTGGCCTCTGACACCCGATACATTTCTGCATCGGGAGATGACTCTGACATCCAAAGTCTGCCAAATCTTCTCCACCTTCTGATTCTTCCAACCTTCCGTTTCTTCTTGACCACATTTCCAACTCTCCTTCAGAGCCATTCTTCTCCATCACGATCTCATAACAATGCCGCATTCACACCATTCTCTAGCGGCCAGTTCTGCTCACATCCCAAAGATTCCCTCGCCTACGTCCTCCACCGAGCCCACTCTCTCGGCTTCACCCACTTCCACCTCTCTGAACACGTTCCACGAGCAAACACTTCTGAGCTGTATTTGGAAGAACTCGAAGCATCCATTACCCCCGCCACATTGCGGTCCACTTTTTCAGCATACGTCGTCGAAGCACCCCGACTGCAGGCTGAATATGCGGGTAGCTCACTACAAGTGTTGGTTAGGGTTACAAGGGGATTCCCAGTTAGGGTCAGCGACGTAACACTCCCTTATCTATGCATCACTGCAGAGCGCTTGGAACGAGCGCTAGCTTCACTGGAGCGGTGCACGTGACTGCTCACGTAAGCACTACGTCAGCAGTGGAGGCGATGTGTACAAAGGCTCAGTCCGCTTTGTCGTCGTCGCCTCTGTCTCACCACCATCACACACTCGCCGTTTTGCTCCGGCATTCGGCTTTTCACCTGCCCGTCCCGTCCCGTGCGTTGTTTCTCTTGTTACTCATGTTAGTTTCAATTTCTGCGGTCTCCCGCACCCTCTGCTACGCTCACACGCGACGCTCGACCGTCCGTTGCCTTGTACGGCCACGGCTGGGAGCTCGCGAGTGACTCGCTCGAGTTAGGCAATCAAACTTGTTTCGTTTCTGTTCCCATGCGAGAGTGATGGCGTGTGTGGCTGCGTGCCCGTGATGGTGATGGGCAGGCAATTGGCACAAATCTCATTGGCGAGCTGCTGGGTGGTTACATATTGCCGGGTAAGCCGTTGCCCAACATGATCTTCAAGACTTTTGCGCTGCAGGGCTTGTTTGGCGGACTGCAGTTTGTGCAGGATCTCAAGCTGGGGCATTATATGAAGATCCCACCTCGGTTGACGTTTATTGCACAGCTGTCAGGCGTGGTGGCGTGCTTTGTGCAGCTCGGTGTCAAGAGCTGGATGCTTAGCAACATTGAGGGGATCTGTTCGCCCAATCAGCCAAACAGCTTTGTCTGTCCGAACATCATGGTGTTTTACATGGCAGGTTTGATTTGGGGTGCCATTGGGCCGGCAAGGATGTTTGGGCACGATAGCATGTACAGCTCAATGTACTGGGCAATGCTGCTTGGGGCGCTGAACCCGATCCCGTTTGGATCCTTGCGCGGTGGTATCCCAGGTCGTGGATCAGGTATGTCTCGTGGCCGGTCATCTTTGCGGGTGTCGGTTTCATCCCACCGGCATCCGCGATCAACTATTTGTCCTGGTTCGCGGTCAGTTTCATGTTCCAGTATCTGGTCAGGAGGTACAACTTCAGGTGGTGGAGCAAGTACAACTTTGTGCTTGCTGCTGCGTTGGATAGCGGGATGATCATCAGTATGATTGTCATTTTCTTTATGCTTATCCTGCCCAAGAACGGCTCGCTGCAGTTGAACTGGTGGGGGAACACAGTTGTTAGCACCACGTATGACTATTGGGGGTATGCGTTGAAGAAGGCACCGACAGAAGGGTTTGGATCTTTCCCAAAGTATTGAGCTGGACACAGGTGCGGGTGCAAGCGCAATTGCAAAGATTTTGTTGTTTTGCTTTGCTTTGGTGGTGTATGCAAGTGTGTGCAAGTATATGGGGATCAGTGCGGAACGACGTTATGGCTTGACCAGCTTCAGCTGGTTGAAACGTGCCTTGCTGGTCACAGCAGGTGCTTCGGTGGTAAGACAGACTATGCTTTCAGCCTGGCGGGTCACTCCCCTTGCCCCTCGCCCCTCAACCTCTGCACAGCTCCTCCTAGCGCAGATTGTATGGCAGACCGATACGGGCTAAGTTATGACTGATTTACATTGGAATAATTTGATGGTAAGCTTGGGCCAGTTCACTGTCTGGGTTGTTGACTGAATTAGCATCCTAACTGAAAGCTGTCTGGCAAATGATGTCCAAGAGGACTCTGTTCACCCACAAGTTGCAGTCTACCACTGCGAAAGGCTTCTTTGATTCTTCCACTTGCTTCTTCAAATCTGTGTGAGGGGGTTCATTTTAGAGTAATAGATAGGAAATTGTTAGATCAAATTAGCGAACGAGAAAGCAGGATTCAGGTCAGTTGCTGATGGAACCCTAACCCTAACCCTATCCTAATCCTAATCCTAATCCTAATCCTAATAGATGTGTGTCATTGTACATGATAATTCTGTGTGGTCTGCTGGTGGACCATTTTGTATCTGCCATTGTGACCTTGTAGCTGCCACTGTCCAGTTTGTAGTTGCCACTGTCCAGTTGTATCTGCCACTTGGCCAACAGTTGCATTTGGAATGAGATGCATCTTGGTTTGATTTTCCCTCCAATTTCTTTGTATTTGCCACTCTGCATTTGTGTGCATTTGTAGCTGCCACTCTGCATTTGTATCAAACCAAACCCTGGACAAGCTAGGTATCCTCAAAAGCCCAGCATAAAATGTATAACAAGGCTATTATAATACATACAAACACATAGCATTGTTTTTTCATTGCTCACATAATGGTATGCAAAAAGGAATACATTGGCAGTCAAGTGTAACTGTCAAATAGTGCACATTAATTTCAACTGACAAAAGAACTGTCTTGCTGTTGAACAGTGCCACAACTGGGCCTAGGATTTCAGTAACAAGATATCAACCATTTTAGGTTGGCATCAGATCTGGAGCCTGCCTGAGATGCCTGAACAATGATTCCTGATGTAAGCATGTAAAATGTGCAGCCAGATCAAAGGCTGGTCTTGAATTGGCAATGCAACAGCTGCTGGAGCCAGTATCTGATTTCAAAGTCACAAAAAGAAATTTTGGCCACTCCATGTTCATGCCAACTGGTGCTCCTGACATAATCTGACACTGCCAATTCATTCCTGCTTAGGGTTAGGGAGGCACCGCTTATCTGAGCCAGTATGGGAGCTCAAAGTGCCAAAAAAAATGGATGTTGCTCCCTTTCCATGTGAATCCTCAGTTCTGATGTAAACAGAGTGTCCAAGTGGATTGCTGGCCTTGTCAGCACTGTGCAACACCTTACACTGAAATCATACAACAGCTTCAACAGCAGCAACAAAGATGGCAAAGGCAAGGAAACACACTCCCCTTTGTATGGGACCGAGGCACCAAGCATTTGCTCCACATGGCTGACACGGGTGAAGGAGCATCCAAGCCACTGCATCACCTCTGCACAGTGATCATTACTGTGTAACACAGCAGCAACCACTGGAAGGACAATGTCAGCATACCATCAAGTACACCAAGTCTGGCCCTCAGAGCTGCTGCCACTGTGGCAAACATCCATCAGCACCAAGCAAGAGAACCACACAATGTTCTTGGCCTTCTGGATGTGTGCTTTGATCCTGCCAATGTAGGAGCTGTTGATCCACTCACCATGGTTCCTTGGCAGCAGAAGAGATAGCAGAGGGAGCACATGTTGGTGAAGCCATCCAGTAGGGCCTTGGTACCAGTGGTGTTGACCTTGGTGGAGTATCTGGGAGGATCACATGGTCAAAGGCAGAGTTGTCAAAGGTCAATGGCCCTGGACTTGGCTCCTGTGGTGTCAATGCTGAGGCAGTGAAAACATCAAGCACCTGCCTGCTGCTGCTGCTGCTACTGCTGCTGCTGCTGCTGCTGCTGCTGCTACTGCTGCTGCTGCTACTGCTACTGCTGCTGCTGCTACTGCTACTGCTGCTGCTGCTGTGCTGGTCCTGCTTCTCCAACAGTGGAGGCAAGTCCAAGCCAATCACCTTTTGAGGCAGTGTCGATGGACCAGCAACTTGGGACTTGCAGAGATCACAAAGTGCCAAGTCTGGCTGGCTGAGGCACGGCATGCCATCCAGCATGCCATCCCATCCAGCATGCCATCCAGCATGCCATCCAGCATCCAGATACGTGGAAAGGACCAAGCACCAGCACATCTTCTCATTGATGTACTCCTCAAGGGTGACCTCCTCCTTACGCTGGGTGGCCAGCAGCACCGCAGGCTGGATCACGCTTTGACCCACCCAGCCTGACTCTTGGACATAACTGACCAAGTCCCAGGCGTCACCACAGTGAACCACAAGCTGAATGTAAGGCAGGTTGATGCCAGTTCCAATGGTGGAAGTGCCAACCATGATGCATACACTGTCTTGAGTCTCAGTGGCTGCACACTGGAGCCAAGCATGGAGTGTGGCCATCTTGCTCTTGGCTTTGATCTCAGAAGTCACAAAGGTGCAGCCAAGCTCACCAGCCAGCAACTCTGCATTGCTTTTGGACTTGCAAAACACCATCACCAGACCACAAGGATGGCACACAGCAAGCTCTGGAGGTGGAATTGGAGCTGTGCTGTGGATGCCACTTGCTTCACCAAGTAGGAAATGTTCTTGCAGTTAGTGGCAGCCCAGATCAGACCTGCTCCATCTTGCAGGAGCATCAGGGATTCCTTGAAGGAGGCTACCATGGAGGGTGGCAGCGTTGCAGTGAGGAAGTACAGAGGCACATCACACTTGACATCAACTGCTTGATCTTGTCCATCACTGGCTGGAAGTGCACTTGTGTGATGGTGACATGGCACTCATCAAAGAAGACCGCTGCCAACCACTCCTGCTGCTGCAGACTCTGGATCCAAAGTCCAAATGGCTCCAAGTAGCAGTTCTCTGCTGCAACAAAGACAAGTGCACTGCCTTCCACCTTGTTGGGGCACCAGTAGCCAGCCCACTTGCTGGCTGCTATGCCAATCTCTCTACTTTGCCAGATGAGATCTTGAATGAGCACAACAAAGGCACCACCACCACCACTGATGCAGGCTGCAGCCAGAAGAGGGGAGCAGTGAAGAGGGCTGACTTGCCTGAGCCTGTTGCCATCACAATGATCAGTGGAGTCTCACCTTGGTGGATGGCATTCAGTGCATAGGCCTGCTCCACAGTCTGTGTACAGTGATGACCAGTAGCCTTGAAGAGAGCATTGCTGATCACAGCAGAGATGGCAGCAGACCAGCTGGAAGTTGCAGTGCCAGTGTGGCTGCTGACTGGGCACTGCACTGGGTGCTCCAGCTTCTGCTTGACCAACCACAAATCCTCTTGAACAGTGTTGAGCTGTTGCTTCATAGCATGGAAGACCTTGGAAGACCTTGGAAGACCTTGGAAGACCTTGGATGACCTTGGAAGACCTTGGAAGACCTTGGATGACTCAGTGCTGCCATGATCCACTGCTGTTGGTGTCAGCTCTGGTACATCTTCTTGAAAGCAGGACCACAACTGCCAAAAGGCATGCCACTGCTCTGAAATGTCCAGCATCACTGTCATGCTCTCTTGTGTAAGCTGGTTCAACATGCTAGCATCCAGACCATAATGCTGCTGTGTGGTGCTGGTGGAGTGCCCTGCTTGCAGATCATGAGCATGGTCCTCTGGGTCATCAGCCCTTACTTTCCTCAGTCAGATCAGCTTGCAATCAATGCTGACAGCCAGCTGCCACCATGTGTGCAGAGGTAGACCATTGGTGGTGGTGGAGATGTACTGCTTGCAGAGACTCTTGAGCATTGTGCTGATGGCCACAGTATCCCAAGGCTTGCCAGCATGATCCACAAGAAGCATGGCGCTGGACTGGCATGGCTGCACTGTCAAGTTGTACAGCAGGTGCACAAACAGCACCACCTGTGAAACATAGAGAACCACCAAGCAGCCAATGGCATGTGGCAAGAAGCATGGGATGATCCTCTGCCTGCCAGTACCTTTGTTGCTGGGCAAAGCAGTGAATACACTACCATCATGGACAAAGATGTTGCGTGGTCCTTGGAGCATGTTGGTGTGCTGCAGCTGGACCAGCTCCGTACCTCTTGCTGGTAGACCGCTGCTGAGCTCGATGAGCACAGCAAGCAGCTTGGTGAACTCATCGTGAATGGTAAAGTAGGCTTGAGCTGCGGTGCAGTCAAATGCAACCTCCTTTGAATATGCATCAAGGAGAGGCTCGGCAGCAGAGGCTTGGCGGCAGAGGCTTGGTGGCAGAGGCTTGGCGGCAGAGGCTTGGCGGCAGAGGCATTACTGGCAACTGCACAGCAGAGGATGCTTGGCAGCATTGGGGGCTCCAGCATAGCATTGGCAAAGCTGAAGCCTGGCTGCATGTTGCGGATGTTGTCCTGCACCAGTGCTAGGTTGACCAAATGGATGTTGTTGGCTTTGGCCAGAAGACATAGCTGTGCCAGCTGCTGGTCTGCTTGCTGCAGCACACCATGCAGGAGAGCTTGAAGCCGCTCCACTGCAATCTCCTCAAGGCCAAAGGTGATGGTGGCAAGATCTTTGCTCCAGTGAAAAGCAAAGCTGCTTGCATCATCTTGGCTGGCAAGAAGGCCATGCTCTGTGTGAAGGTGCTCATGCAGCACAGACCAGAAGCAGAACTGCAATGCAGCAATGTCAGAGGTGGCAGCACTCACAGGCTTGAGTGTGCCATCAGCACTGATGCACAAGTGAAGGAAAAGGTGCGAGAGCATGAGCTGCTCTGTGTGGCCAAACTCCACCGGCTCTTGCATGACCAGCAGGACCAACAGCTGGAGAAGCAGCGCCTCTGCTTCCTCTGTGACCACAGGGTCACCACAACCGTCTTCCTCTTGGATGCAACCATAGAAGTTGCGCAGCTGGAGAAGGGCATCCTCCAGCTCTGCATCCAAGCCAAGGGGGTGAGCATACAGCTTGGTCTTGCCATAGTAGCCAGCATGGTCACCATCAAAAAAGAGGTGGAAGAGCAGCACCAGCATGTGCGCCCACAGCTCAGTACACTTCTTGACCGTGTCTTTCCTAAGGCTGTATGGCTTGCTTGCATCTGGACTGTGAGTGTGGAAGGTGGTCTGCATCTTGCGGCTGGAGGTGAGCAGACCGCTCATCCAGCCAACAGTGGCCTTCTTGCTGGCAGTGTAGATCCAGTGAGCACCATAACAGTGAGCGCCAGGCCAGTGCTTGGGTTCACTGTTCAATGCAGCAATGGCAGTCACCAGCTTGCCAGCCCAGTACATCTGCCAGTCCAGGGCGTGTGCCCAAGGACCAAGGTTACTGGTGTACCCTGATGGCTGGATCTGCGGAGCAAGGAGACCAGCATGGTGGAGGAGCTCCTGTTCCATCTTGATGAGAGTGCTGACCTTGGCCTTGGCAGCATCGTCCAGCTTGTCTGCAGACATAGCCATACCAAGTGCTGCAGGCAGAGGCAGAGGCACCAATGTGGGATGGCTGACATGCACATAGCAACGGTAGGTCTGGCTGCTCTCCCAGAACAACTGGACAGCATCATTGCAGTGGTACTTGCTTGCACCATCAGCATAAGTGTGCTGCTGAACGTGGCCATTCATGGCAGACTTGCTCTTGATGCTGTACATGCAGACCGTGCAGTGGTGGCCATCATAGCTGACTGCCAGCTCTGGGATGCACGGCACCGGCAAGAGTTCCTTCTTGAGCTCCACAGCTGAAGGATGCTCCAGCTTCAGCTCTGGAAGGAGCAGCTTGAGTGCAGCTAGCTGAGCATCCACCAGCATGTAGGAGTGGAACTGCTTCACATGAGCCACCATCTCCTTGACCAATGGCACCAGCACAAGTCCATAGCCACAGTTGGGATGTGTGCAGACTAGGATGTGTGGGTGAGCAACCAAGCAAAGGTGGAACTCCTGCAGCTGTGTGATCTGTGCAGTGCTGATGGGAGTGGGATCAGCAGTCAGACTGTGGAAAAAAGCAGTAGATTGTCAGTTATTGCACTGATATGTGGTGATGCGTGTTGCAAATGCATACCTCTCACCAGGAGAGCTGGGGACAGAAGTCACCACACACTGGGTGTTGTTGTTTTGGACATTGGTGCTGTCCTTGCCAGCACCAAAAGAGCAGTCAAAGTGTTGTGACATGGTGAAGAGAGATGCAGAGCTGGGAGCAGAAGAGTACAGTGAATGAGTGATGAATCTCAGTGAGTCCATCAGCAAGAAGCCAGCATGTTTATATTCAGCATCACCCTCAGCAGGCTCAAACAGGATCAGCAGAGATGCACAGCTGAGCATATGGGACAGACAAAGGAGTGCAACTGTGTCTGTTTCTCAGCTGGGACCATCACAGCTGCACCAAGCAGACAGCGGTCATAACAATCAACTCATTCAGTGCAGACAATGTCAGACCATAACTCAAAGAGGCCGTAAGCTTTGTCCCCCATGTCTGCTGGCCACAACACCATCCACAGTGGGAGATCATCCAAAGTTCTCACCACTCACACCCTTTATTGGCAGACTGCAAGGTCTGACAGACACTTGGATTCTGCAGCAGACAGCTTGAGACTCATGGTCACAAAGCTTATGGTCTATGGTCACAAAGGGTAGGGCTCATGGTTGCAAAGCACTGTACAAGGCATGGATCCAAGAAAGTGTTACTGCTGACCATGAGAGCAGCCACAAGACTCCCACCCTTTGTATGGCCCTTGTATGGCCCCCACTTTTTGTATGGCCATCATTGTACAGCCCCCACCCTTTGTACGGCCATTGTATGGCCTTTGCACAGCCAAGAGAACAAAGCATGGACCGTCCTTAGTGGTCCAGCTCAACCCACTTCTGACTGCAACCACAACCGTGTTGGACTGTGGCTGTGATGAGTGGCTGCACATGCTGACCATCCATTTCACATGTCTTTTCCATTCTGTGATTTTGCAAGCATGTAGGGTGGCCATGCTGAAATTGCATTCAAAAGTTGGATAGGGCTGCAGGGCACCAGAGCAGTGTCCACGCTGGCCTGCATTTCCCTGCATTTGCACACCTTGCGACCACAAAAAAATTCAAACTGTAGAAGGCACTAGAGCAGTGTTTTGGCCCAGTGACCATAGATTCTTTTCCATGTGAGATCGTTGTGCATTTGGCAGAGCGGCTGTGGCCATAACCAGCAACGTATGGCCACTGCCTAGGGCTAGGCTATGTGCACACTCAAAACACTGTTCATCAGAGTCACGCACAGCAGTCAGCTCAGAAACACAGTGCAGTCTTCAGTCTGCAGTCTGCAGTGTGCGGTGTGAGCGGTGTGCAGTGATTGGTCTGTGGTTTGCAGTTGGCAGTTTGCGGTCAGCGGTTTGCAGTGTGAGCAGTGTGAGCTCTGTGGTCTGCAGTCTCTGGCTCAGTTGCCGTCAAGCTGGGGCTGGCATGTGTGGTCAGCTGCTGATGGTGACTGCAACTGCTGGCCATTGCACACTGAAAAAGTTGGATTTGGCTGCTGTGCACTAGAGCAGTGTGAGTACATGTCTGAATTTCCTTGAATTTCCACACATCTGACTGCAACCAATTTCAAACCATAACAGCACTGGACCAGTCTCTTTTGCACTGACCGCAAGCAGCCCTCCACCTGGCCTGACATGTCCATTTGGCAGAGCAGCCGTGGCTGCCTCCAGCCACTTGTGTCAGCCGCCTAGGGTTAGGTGCTGATGCCATGCTGCATCTGCAAAATGTGCGTGGCAAGCATGCCCAGACCGGTAGTGAGGATCTTGATGCAGTACCTGTCCTTGCTGATCCCTGCCACTGCAAACTCGCAGTCATAGGCAAGAGTGTGTGCCACAATCGCTTCAGTGTTGTATGCATGTGTGGGTGAGGCTTGCAGCAATGCCCTTCCAGAGATGTTGCCAATGTTGAGCGTGCACAGCTTGACACTAACGCGGTCCAAGAGGGTGAGCCAGTCTGCACCAGGGCTCTCACGGATGACCTGCTCGAAAAGCGCCTGGTTCTGTTCGAGAGCAAGTGCATCAGCAACGATAAATTGGTTCGAGGTCATGTCGTTGGGCTCAACTCTGAGAGATTTGAGCTGCAGAGTGAGGTTGACATCGAGGCCATCAACATTGATCTCGAGCTGCTGGGTGGTGCTGACAATGATGGGTACGGTTTCGGCTGTCATTGTTGCGATAGTACGAGCGGGTGTGCGTGCGTGTGTTTTGGGAGGACAGAGGGAAGCAAGGTGGGGTTGCTTTTATTCAAGAGAGTGGGGCGGCAGCGGTTTGCCTTTCCTTCGGGTCCAAGTGTTGGCCGAGAGTGTCGGTGTAGCGGCAGATGAAGTTAAGGACAAGGCCAGCTAGAAGAGAGACTGACCCATTCTTGCTGCTTCGAGTCATTGTCAGTCAAATACATGACCGACTGGCAATGGCATATTTTAATCGCCAGATGCTGATGTGCATGGCTTTTCTTCTCTCGACTGCCAAACTTGGCCGGTCAATTCTTGGTGGTAAGTCGACCTAGCAAATGAGGGGCAACAGCAGCAGCAGACAGCAATTCAGGAGATTGACACATCGCACTCATCCTGCACAGGTTGCTCGCACACAAGAATCAGTGCTATCATTGAGCGCTTGCATCGGCTTTGCCCTAGATTCCTTTCGATTTGATTTCAGAGGCAATGGCAAAATGGGTGGAGATTGGACTATGGGGGATTTGGCCAATGATGTCGAGGACCTGTCCAGCATGATCCGGTACTTGCACCACCAGCTGGGATACACAGTGGATCTGATCATGGCACATTCCAGAGGATCCATGGTTTTGTGGATGTACTTGAGCAGACCCGAGGCAGACTTGAAGCGAGATTTGGGTGTGCAGGGGTATGTGGACAAGCTGGTGGCAGTGTCGGGGAGATGGCACATGCACAAAGTGTTGGAAAGCTATGCTCGGTTTCAAGAGGGTTTTGACAAGCAAGGATTCTATGAGTGGAACATCACCAGTGCAGGCAAGAAGCAACAGTATATAGTCTGGCCAAAAGATCTACAGGCAATGTCAGAGCTCAAAATGCCCATTGACAATGTTGCCAAGCTCAACACAAAAACCCATGTGTAAGTTGCCCCCACCTTTTCCTTGAACTCTGCAATGAACAACTGACACCACTTTCCAGCAAATCCCACCACTTGACATTCTGATGGCTTTTCCTCAGACTGATCCTGCATGGCACTGCTGATCAATTAGTGGACCAGCAAGATGCTCACAGCTACTTTGAAGCCATCACATCAAACTGAGCACATCACCCCAACACACATCAATTACAGCTTGTCAAAGGAGCAGATCACATGTATCATGGTTGCATGCAGCCAATTGTAGATCACATTCTTGCATGGTATGCAGAGCGTGAGCATGGCAAGACAACAGAGCAAAGCGGCGCTGCAAGACCGTCAACATTGACATTGAGATTGTGATGTCTTATTTCAGGTGTGGATAAAATGCAAGTACCAAAGAACAACCTTACACTTGTTCCCACCAGTTGCTTAGTGGTTGTGCTGTGTGTGGCAACTTCATCTTGTGCTGTGTGTTGGAACTGTTTTGCAATGCTATATATACTCTTTCCTTTGAGCTCTACCTCTCATCTGCTCACTCATTGATTCTCTTGACACTAAAACTCTTACATCTGCAATCATGACCAGTGAAACCTCCACTTCATGCCTCCTCTTTGTCCACATCTGCCAACTCAAGATCCAGGGCAAGGACATGGATGACTTCATCCAGCATCTTCAAGAGCTCGCTTTTGAGTACAAGCAAGCTACTGGCGGTCGTGCCATCGAAGACGACGCTCTCATGGCCATCCTCATCAATGCTACCTTTGCAATCCCAGAGTATCACCTCGTCATCAAAGCTTTGACTCAGAGCAGTGGCTTGACTGATTACTTTACTGTTGCTCAGGCACTGCAGAAGTGATGGAGGGAGATCAAGTGAGGCACCATACAGCATGCAACGATCTTACACCGTTCAAAAGGGTTGACATCTCCCCGATTGCACTCTTCATCCTGCCTTCCATTCTCCATGCCAAGACCTTTGTTACCAATTGCTCCTTTGCATACAATCAACTGCAAGTCCAAGGCACCCTTGTCCTTCATCTCAAGTGTTTGCTGTTTCGGAGGCCACACTTCCAACTGCTGCCATTTCCTGACACAGCTTTGTTGTTGCATGCAATGCTGTCTTCCATCTTCTCACCCTTATCTTTCCTCATGTTGTATGCACTTCCAATCAATGTGTATACCACAATCTCACTCAATCCAACCTCCCCTCTTGTGAACAAGCAGGTCTCTGTCCATTGAGTGAACATCTGAGCCTGATGTCCACTTACACGTCTGGTTGGTGCTAGCTTGAGCACAAGTCACAGCTGAAAGCATGTTGAAGAGTAAGTTGGGCTCAAGAGGGCTGTGGGTTAAGTTGGTGGGTATCTTGCTAAAGCGAGCTTGTTCTTTTTGTAACAAAAGGCAGAGATGGGATCGGCTATGCTTGATGTGCAGTGCCAAGACCTTTTGCCTCTCTTTAGCCACTTCTGCCTCTTACCCTTTCTTTCTCCTCTCTCACGACCACCGAGTCGTCAGCTGTGTTGCTTGTGTGGGGCTACTGCTGCCTGCTGCCTGCTGCCTGCTGCCTGCAGCGATGTCGTGTGGCAATCAAAGCTAGTCCATTATGGAATGCAGTCTTCTGGTAAATACAAAAGTCTTGTCATCACCTCCCTCTCCTTGGACCTTGTTTTGTTCTCTCAACTGCCAAAATAGACACTGACCAGCAAAGTCTTATCTGCTTCCTCCAATGCACTGTTGTGCCAGCATATAGGAGCAAGATTATCCACCTTCTGCGATGCACTGCCCCCTTTTGGACACCAGTGCAATGGTTGCTTTGCTAGACGAGCTGTCAAAAGATGGTGCAACATAGCAACCCCAACCAAGCTTGATCCAATTTGCATCGGCCCACATTCTTCCATGCTGTCTTGCTCTCAAACATCACCTCTTCTCACACAGCTCTCACCTCTGTCGCTGAAGAGGCCCACAATGAAGTTTCCAGAGCACCAGGGCCAAAGCGGCGCCTAGTGTCTGCCTAACATACATCAAAGGAATGAGGAAAGATGGACTTATATAAGGTTGAGCCTACAATATCGCTGTCAACAACCTTCGTCCATCATCCTTCCCCTAGGCTTTAGACCATACAGTCTTTTCCCTCCTATAGACCTTAAGATGGCTGTAGTGATTATGGTCTGTTCCTGGATGCAGGCATCACTGTGGGAGGTCTTGACTGGTGCAGAGGGTCTTAAGACTGAAGAGGAGGTCAAGCTCTTTGGCAGCACAGCTGGTACATATGGCAAACACTGTCTTCATTGGAATGATCATGCTTGACAGAGGCTTTGGTGCTGCAATGGCAAACTTGACACAACCAAGAAGACTGCTGAATAGCATGCTAAAACACCAATGTTGGTGCCAATACAAGTTGTGGGTTGTTGAAACACTTTCTCGAGCCTGCCCTTCTTGTTTGAGGCTTTGAATTCTGTCTTGCCCACCATGTAGTAGCATCTCATGTCCCTGCAATCCAAGTTCCAGCCCTTCACAGCCAGTCAAATGCTGTGTTCATGATCACAGCACATACTACCATTGAATCACAACATAAGCTCAAAGCCTGTGTGTAATATTGTAATTTGAAAAGCCATGGCCAGCTGATCATGCACAGTCCTTTCTTTGTGTCTTGGCTGCAAAGAAATTTCCATCAGAGTTTGAAAATGACAATCAGGCATGGCAAATAGTGTTTAGGCATCAAATGACTGATGTTGCTAAAATGGGGCAAAAACCTGGAGGTTCAGGTGAACTCTGTTGGGAATTGAAGCAAGCACTTGTCTCTGCATGCACAAACCATGTGATCTTGAAGTCCAAACCTGAACCATGTGAACAGTATGTCTGCACTTGGGTGCAAGCTCTTTTCAGTGCCAAAGATGTAGACACAGTAGTTCCTGGAAAACTGAATAGCAGACTCCTGTATTGTTGATACCAAGAAACATGGATACCAGTCACTAGTGGTTAGAATGAGATGGAGCCATTGATCCCCAAGGGAAAAACTAAATGTATGTGACAAAAGTTTTGTCAATGGATGCCACAAATTGCTTCTGAAGCTTCTACAAGCTGATGATGGTCTTTGCTTAAGCTACCTTGTTCTAGAAGCTGGGTGATAGGCACAGTCTGTCCTCACCCAAGACTGCATGAAATTCGCAGTGAGTGTTGTTTTCTCATGGTTGCTTGGCAGATTTTAAAACAAAAAAGGTGCATGCTGGCTGTTGCATAGCCTTGAGGTCTATGGTCCAGCTGTCTGTGGTCTCTGTGTCTGCACTCTGTGTCTGTGCTCTCTGACTCAACTGCATTCAAGCTATGATTGGCATCTGCAGCCAGCAGATGACCATGACCATGACACTCACTGACAGACTGTCACACTAGGAAAAGCTGGATCAGAGGCCATGACCATCTCCACCCACTTGCACCCTGCAGCTATAGTTAGGCATCACAGTTCTTGCTTGGATCAATATGTTTCTCACCATACTCGAGCAAATGATGCTCAGATGGGATGGCAATAATGCAACTTGAAAGCTTTCTCCATTGGCTGTACCAAGAGCATATAATCCAAGTGCCTGAGCTGGTAAGAATGTAACTAATATTGATCTATCAGAACAGAGGGAAGACTCAATCAATCCTCAATGAGAGGATCATCTTGACTTCAACTGGCATGGCATCCAAAGATGTGAGGCTGTCTCTGTACAGTCATTGCAATGAGGTCTGAATCTGCACCTTTCCCAAGTTGTCACTGTTAGCAAAGGTGTTGTACAGCTGTTCTGGCTGGATGCTGTCCTTCCAAATACTGCCTGCAAACAGCAGCACGTTTTCAAGGTAGTATACCTGCTTGAAGGTTGAATGAACAAGTTCAGGTTGAAGCTGCAGGTTGAAGCTGCAGGCAGCCGATGATTTCCTCTTAAGATGGGTTCGAGGCTGGCCAGCTTCCCAGGGCAACATCTCACATCTCATTTCATGCTGAGTATAAGTTTGTGGGGTCAATGTGGCTACTGTCTGCAGACAAAGCCTGGTCAAGAACAGTGCAAAGAAAAGTGCTTTCAACATCCTTTTCATTTCATGTCTGTGGGCTTGCAGAACTTTCGATTGGGGTGGGTCAGAGGAATGTGAAATCAAAATGGTGTTGGGATGAGACAGATCCACAGAACAAGCCTGCAGCTTTGCCTGCCTTTTGTCCATGTCCTCACTCTTGTATACCTTTGCCAGCTAGCCTGGCACTCTTATTGCAGGGTACCACAGGCTGGGAGCTGCAAGCTTGTATCCTGTCTCAGCTTCTGCAAGACAAGCCCCTTCTCAGTGTTTCTCTCAGAGCCATATTGTCTGATCTGATTCAAGCCCTGCTGGTATGATAATTAATTTATGGGGAAATTAATGTAACAAAATAAAGTTCAGACCCTGTTGTGTGATTGCTGTCTTGCAAATTTATTGTAAAATACAGTAGTAATGCACCTATGAAAAAGGCTTGTGTCAGTTTTGGGAAGAGCCCATCAAAGTGTGTTTCACTCTTGTCTCAGCTGATCTACTGAAGCCTCACAGCCTTTGGGCTTGCCAAAACAACGATGCAGCATTGCTTGTGATGGATGGAGTGAGTTTTGAATCTAATAGAGCATTCTTTGGCCAAATTGGATCATTGATTGTTGGAGATCACCAGACAACCCTTGGAACCAGCATGTCATCAAATTTAAGCAAACTCCATTTCAGGGGAGACCAATGAACCCTTTTACCATACATCAATATGAGAGAGAACATGCCAGCTTCAAGTGTCCTTTGCCACATCAATGAAGTTCCAAATTACTCCTTTACTTGCCAAGAAAGAGATTTCCATTGATGCTGGTATGCATGCAGAGGCACTTGATTTCATCTGTGATGCTTGGTGCAGCCCAGGGTCAGCTGACACTAGCTTCCCAGCTTTTAGCAAGCTTTTCATGCTTCACTGGTGCAAATGTAGTGTCTTATGGAAAAGAGAACAACTTTGCCAGTTTCTCAAGTGACTTTTATGCTGTATGGGAGTTCTTGCAATGCTTCTGTTGCATGTGTCCTTCTCACACTACAGTACTTAGATAGCATGAATTCTTCTCACACAGCTTCAAACAAGGTTAGGCTGACCAAAAGTAGAGCCTTGCTGGGATCATTTGTTGCTGCCTACCTGACTGTGTTGGCTTGCTTTGGGCATCTGCCAAGGTGTCAATGTTCACCCCTTCACAGAAAAAGCTCACCCAACTGCTGTTGTTGAGATTGTTGTAACAGCTCCTCAGTTATTCTGTCTGTAGGCATGCAGTGCACTGACAAAAGCTGGCAATTTTGATTGGAGCTCACACAACCTAGCCACATCTCATTGGCTGTCCAGGTTGCACCACTTGTCACTCATGCTCACATGTTGACAGGCATAAAAGGAGCCCATGATGTGAACAACTTGAGCCAATACCATCAGTCCACATCCTACAACTCTTTCATCAACATGAAACTGCTCACCAGCTTCATAGCTCTGCTTCCTTTTGCACTTGCTGCTCCAAGCAACCCCATGTGTCAAGTACCCCCCGATGCTGGCCTTGATCAAATCATCTCTGTGCTTGGCGCTGTCACCACTGCTCAATGCTTCATCAACAACTACAAGAGTCTGAGCAACAATTTCAAGAAGGCAGTCTTGCTTGAGCTCCAGCCAAAATCTGAGGGGGGGGGGATTGAGTTCAGAGATGAGTTTGTATGGGAAAACAGCCCATCTGACTGGTTCTCCAGGGTCATGTTGTCTACAGCAATGCCACAGCAAGCAACATGCCTCCTGGTGTAGCAAAGTACATTTTGGGTTATGCCTTCAAGGACTTGATTGACCCCATGTTAGAAGTGCACTCCATGCTCATATCCTGTGCCAGGCAATGCAACAATGGTTCTCCAAACTGCTGTTGTGTGTGCTCCAGGACTGAGGGTGACAACAAGTCAAGGACTCAGTACTGCACCAATGCCTACAGTGGTACCCCAAAACGATGCAGATGTGGCAACAGCAGGAACTGCATTCAAGGTGTAAACCAGGGTAACACTTATCAAGTCACTTACTGTTCCACCAGTAACCCTTCTGATGCTTGCTTCCAATGCACTGGTGGTGGTTGCAGCTGTGGATAGCTGCCCACCACACAAAGCTTGATCCACGATCCAGTCTTTTGGTTCTAGCTGCAATCTGGAAGAAGAAGTATTGTCACAACATCTCATTGAAAAGTAATAAATATCTACTTGATTGCATAAGAATGTGCCTTTTGTCCAGTCAAGACTAAGACTTCCACTACTTTGCATTCACACTGCTTCAACTTGAATTGCACTGAGCCATTTACATGATAATGATGCTTTGCTAGTTGCTCTCCATGTAGCCTAGCATCCATACAAAGATGCTTTGCCATGAATGCTGTGCTGATTCAACTGATGCTGTGTCCACACAATATTAGCTCAGGTAGTTTCAGCTGCTGCAAACACAACAGTTAACTCCTCTTGAATTATTATGAGTAAGCCCAGATGTACAGTACAAGTTGCTGCTTTGTTGTGCATTTCCTGAACAAAGATGCACATCAAATCACATCAAAATCGTTCAGCAGGCAGCTAACAGGAGGTAATCACTACAGAGCAAATTGACAGGTCTGGCAATCCAGTTCCAAGCCAACCAAAGGATGATGCTGGCGGTAATGAGGAGAGATACCATGGCTACCAGACTTTTCATGCTGGAGTTCATTATCCAGGGTTTCTTGCTTATGTACTGAGGACATTCAAGGTCCCACTGGTGCAATGATTGTGGCCCTGGAGAGCTCAAAGACTGGCCCAAGTACCTCTTTATGTCTGAATCAACACACTCTACACATTTCTTGTGTGTGCTTTGGTCACAGAGGGTGAGGGAATCACTTGCAAAGTACAAAGCATGTAGCCAACTCCAGTGATAGAGTTCTGTCTGTTGTGAGTGACTTTTGATGGGATGCAGCAGGAGTGGGGTGATGCATGTGTCTGTCTGCGACTTCCACTCTTTGTAGATAGGACAAGTGATGCTGGATGTGTAGTAGTATGATGTATCTTTGAGTGCCTCTTTGTTGTGTTTAGACAAGATTGCATGAGGCAGATTGAGCAGTTGATTCAGCTGACCTGGTAATGCTTTGTACTTAAAAGCAACAGGGTGTGGAAAGTGGACCACCTTGAATTGTCCCACGCACTGGACAGCATCCTGTGGCACAAAGGGAAGCAGGGACTGAAAGGCAAGACTGGGCACCATTGCCTTGCAGAACATGGACTGGTGGTGATTAGACATCATGTCTTCCAAGGCCAAAATTGCCTGCCTGCTTATCCACATGTTAGTAGTTACAGAGGCAGAGCAGGCAGTAGACTGCAAGGAATTGAAGCCTTGAACATCATACTCCCAATACCATCCTGAATTCTGAGGATTGCAAAGAGGCAAGAAGACAATCACATCTGCAGATTTGTTATGGCAGCCCTCATGGTCATTGGGGGCATTGTCCAAGACCTTGCCATCTACAGGCCACTGGGTATAAGTTTGTGCTTGTGTGTGAAAAGCATAGCCATACACAGTTTCCAGTAAATGATTGTATGTATGGGTGAAATGTGTGTCCATCTCCCAATCTGACAAAGTCACTGTACTCTGGGTGCTGAACAGCAAAGCACTGTATGGCAAGCAGACATCCCCGATAAGACCCTGCTGCCTTGATTCTGGATCAAAAGTCACTGTACAGAGGATAGCACAAGGTCATCTCATGTTCACTCCATAGAGTAACCATGGACCAGAACTCAATTGGAATGTTACCTTGAAGGAATTGGTTTTGCCCAGATGAGCTGAACATAGAGATGTACAAGGCTGCATCCTTGACTTTGATGAGGAGATGCACATCCACATTGAAAGACAGATTGGCAGTGTGTAATTCCCAGACAAGAGCACAAAGATGGAGGATGGCATCCTCAGTCCAAATGTAGTCTTGATAGATGTGAAGAACAAATGTGACTCGAGGTCTCTTGGATACTCTGCAATGTATGTGTTTCCCCATGTGGCTGCAAGATACAGTGTGAAGTGGGAGGCATAATGAACACAGTGCTTTTGATCCAACCTGGCTTTGTCAACAGATCCAATTGGAAACAAGTGATTGACTTGAGCACTCATCAGGGCTGCTTTACAAGGTAAGAAGCAACTGACATCATGAGAGTCTGATGCTGGTGGCAGGTGTTTGAACAGCAAAGCCTTGGATTGCAAGAGGTAGAGCCTGTGCCAAGGATAGAAGCAAGCAAAGTGCAACACCACAGCCACTATGACTGCATAGAATACTGTCAATGCCCATGGGCAAAGTTGATTTAGCATGGCTGCTAAAGCAACCCGATGCCAGCTGGTATTGATGGAAGTGCTGAAGCAAATAAGTAGTAGTGAGATGTATGCTTACTTGGCACAAGCGAGATTGCCAACCTGAATATCACTCATACTGCAGGCTTTCATTACATACTTTTGTGTCAACAATTCATTTGAAACACTTCACAGCATGAGAGTGCTCGATTACCTATTTTTTGACTTGTCATTCATCGCTTGTGCTTTGATAGACAGTACTTGTGGAGAGCATTTCCTGCAGTCTGCAGCCAGAAAGCAACATTTGTTTCCATTCTGACAAGATTTCTTGTGCCTCAGCATGAGAAAGCACCACTTTGTTGTCTGAGAAGTACAAGTGTGTAATGTAGGAAAACATAGTCAATGAAACCTGTACCTTGTTCTAATCATCATGACATGAATGTCAGGAACTTACAGTCAAATCCAAATAGCTGCTGTCCATGCCAGGACCAGCAATGTCTGTTGACCAAGGGAGTTTTGTCCTCACTGCCATAGTTGATGCAGAGACACTTCCACACAACATCCAGCTTACCAAGGCTTGTTGCCACTTCTGGGCTTGTGTATTTGTCCAAAATCCCATCACACATCACTGATCACAAGGAAAATAACCATCCCACTTGGTCCAAAAGTCAGATTGCATCTGCTGCTTTGCTTCTTCAAGAAGGTGGTTGGACAACTTACTCATAAAGGATGGGTTTGAGGGTTTTGGTCTGCACCAGTTGTTGAAAATGCCATGACAAGTCAATCAGATCAGCTTGCTTCTGGTCCTTCTTCTTTGTCTGTTTCTTGTGCAACAGTTTCTGTACTCACTCTGCTTTGAAGAGTGTCTGCACCACATCTTGGGTCAGGAAAGCCAGAGGGCCACAAAGCCTGGCAGCTTGTCGAAATTGGTCAGCTACAGCTTTGACAGTCTTCCAGAACACAGCCACAGCTGAGTAAATGCTACTGGTTGACAAATGTGCATGTTGATGCAAGAGGCCACATTGTGAAAGTGAAGAGTCTTGTTCACCCAACATTGAGCCTGGTTTTGGTCAGTGATAGGTTTGCAGAAAAAGTTCTGTGAGTCAGGAGAGGTCCAAAGGGCAAGGTTTGGGCAAACCAAGTGACATTGGATCCAAACTCTATGAATGTGTTGCTCAATGTCTTGCAGCTCCTGAGCCAAGTTGAGGTTGAGCAAGGCACAGTGATGCATGCAGTTCCCAATCAATCTGGATTGACATACATGTCTGGTCAACAGGAATTTAAGGACAGCTACCTTTGATTTTCTGACTATAGGGTAGATCCATGTTGTGCTGATGGTGGAAGTGAGCAAGGTGGGCTGTGGTAAACAAAGCTTTGAGGGGAAGCAAGGGGGAAGCAATCAATTTATCAAGGTGCAAAAATTTCTGCTAATTGAAGTGGCTTCTAAGAAACTGACAAGCCTGTGCTAGACCTGCTAGAGCCCCCAAAATGGAGGGGCTGGTTGTAATGGGCTTTCAGGTCTGGTAGTGCTTTGTGCTGGTCATCCCAACAAACTTTCTTATATAGGCCAAGATCAGGTTAGGGTTAGGGTTTGGGTCAGGGTCAGGCCTCAGAAAATTTTCAACCCTAGGGTCAAGAACACAACTTGCTCTGATAGTGTCTGATATGGCTTCTGCATGCCAGATAACCCCAGCACACATCAAAAAGGGCCACTTATTATGCCAGAAGGGTCTAACCCTAGGGGGTAGGGGCTGGCTCACCACCACACACCTTCCTGTGGCATCAGATCCCCCAAAAGCCAAAAAAAGTTCTCAGACCCTACCTCAACCCTGCCCTCTGACCCTACTTTCAACCAACCACCCTGACCCATTTTTATAGCCAACTTGCATAGGGTCACTTAATGACATCAACCAAACTCACCCAGGACTATCCAGTGACACATAGAAAAGGGGGTGTTACGTCGCCGACCCTACCTGGGAATCCCCTTGTAACCCTACGGGTAAATACTACCACGACGATCTAAAGAAACGCTACTCTAATTTGCCACAGAGTTTGTACGTCATCGATGTGGTCACTACCGAGATCAAGAGCAAGGACGACAAAGCAAAATGCGACCCCGCCTGCCAGGGAGCGTGCGGTATCACGACCGGAACGCTCGCGCACGCTCGTCGGCCGACCGCACGCAACCAGGACACCTTTTTTCGCTTTTATGCGTGCAAACCCGCTGCCCGAATCCGGCACTTGGGGCGCTCCAAAGTGACCCAGACTGCCAACTAAGACTATCTCCATGTTTCAAAAAGTGTTAATGGAAAATAAAGGTTTCATCTGGAAACTTGCAGACCTAAGACTGTGTATATCATTGGTGCGGTTGAAGTACAAAACAAGGGGGTCCGGTTGGTAGCTAAACTCTTTGCTTTTTGTTGTGTGACTGAGCGAAGTTTTCCTTGGCAGCCGGAGCAAGGTCTTCGGCGATGGTGAGCGATTTGCGCTTCTTGTTCGCCGTTTCATCGTCCTTGGCATCATTCGCTTTCGACTTGTGACCCAATTGTTGCGTCGCAGATGAAACAACAGGATGCGAAACAACCCCTCTATACGTCTTGCGCGTCTGCGACCTCAAAATGAGGCTCCTACAATTATTCGAGATAGCATCTCTCGCAGCGGATGGGTTCATGCCAAAGATAGCGCCGAGATTGATAACGTCGTAAGGAGCTCTTAGCGACAGAGCCTCTGTTGCACCTGAAGAGAAAAACACGCCTTTACCGTTGGTAACCCGCAGCAGATCCCTAGCACCGCTGATGAGGTTCCTCCTTGCCTTTGTGCCGTCATCGCACACAGCCTGTGCATAGGTGATTTCGAATTGAACGCCGTTTTCGAGCGCGGCATTGACGGTGGAGCGTTTGAGGAAGAAGGGCAGTCTTGGCTGTGCTCCAAAGTCGAGCGAGATAATGTCGATGCTGAACGGTTTGAGCTCGGAGAGGGTCAAGCAGGCGTGTTGGAAGGCAGCTTCGTTGGTGGGACGTACGGCGAGCAGATCATAGCTTTGGAGGGCGGTGGCATTGTTGGTGACCCAGCCGCTGCCGGATTTGGCCATAGAGTGGTCGTCGAGAACGAGCGTGAGCCGGCTAAGCTGCGTGAGTCCGGATTCTTCGCGGAGAGATTGAGCTTTGGCTTTTCCTTTGAGGGAGGCTCGGGTTCTAGGGTCGAGCTCGGGGAAAGGTGGATTGGGTCTACCGTCTGGAAGCGGTGCTAGTAGGTTTGGGTGGATGGCAGGGTCGTACCTGGAATGGACAATATGGTTGAAAGCGACGTGCGAGTATTTGAGCTGATCTAGCTCGAGCACGGTCTGGGCTAGCTGGGAAGCATCTTTGGGACGCAAGGCGGAAAGAGGAGTGGAAGATGATTGGGGAGTTGCAGCTGTAGTCGAAGGTTGGGGCTGCGAGTGTTGCTGTTTCGCTTTCTTCTTGGAAGACATGGCTTGTGATGAGGAGGAGGGGGATGAAGAGGAAGCGACAGGTTCGGCCAGTTGAGGCCAAGGAATGTTGAGGTCGTAGAACATGATTGTCGAACGTTTCCCTTTCGGCGACGATGGTTGAGAAGAAAGGTCGTCGGCTGTCGAGGTCGAGAGAAGAAGCTGTCAAGGACGGCATTTTTGGAAATCTTAGACAAAATCGCGGAACTCGGTGACGGCAATTCAACCTTCGATCTTACACACACGAAAAATTGGCGCACAACGGACCCTCCCGTCTCATCAACGAGAAGCTCGCAACAGGAAGGAACGCAGACGAACGCACGAGTGGGTAGAGACAAGGGTATATTGGGATATAAAGGGTACAGATAGCAGCGACGAGGTCGGGATAGAGGACCAAGAGAAGATGGAAGCTTGGGGGGACGAGCCGCATTTGCCGTTCAGAGCGAGCTGGCGAGTGATGTTTTGTTTGAACTTGACGTGTCGATGATGGTGGTGTGAGTGGGAGAGTGTGCCAAGTGGAAGCAAGAGTGAAGATAGCGATCAACACTGAACCACGGTGGCTGCAGATGCGGGGGGGAAGCGACATGAGATCGGGACAAGCTTGAAACTCGATTTGGATCAAAAAAGCTTAGTCATGCTGAGTGTGCAGCTGCTTTGAATTTCACGCGATTTCGACGGATAATCTTAGAGAGTCGACTGTCTAGTACGAGTGAAAAGCTGTCATAGTCTGCTCAGTCTCAAGCACAGTCAACACCAGTGACGCGGTGGTGACGGGAACCGCACCTTGCTAAGTGGTGACCAAGCTTGTAAGTTACCCCAACACTCTTGCTGCAACGCTCAAGCATGAAACACTCAGATTGGCTCGGCTCGGCTCTGATTGTGTTTTGCATCCTGTTGACTGGATTGTCAATCACGCGCCACAGACCCTGAGCATTGATGCAGCCTATGCATTTCACATGACTGCGGCCCCCGCTTTAAGAGTGTGCATCTCTGTCGCAGCCGCTATTGAGACGTTTTGCGAGCAACATCATCCATGCGCTTGCTGCCATTGTGTGCACAGGACGCTTTTTTTATTTCGCATCCATCCATTCGCTCATCACTTACCAACGCCGACCCCCGCCTTTTTCCTGGTGCTTGCTTGATGTTTCGCTGAAGACTATAAGAACGATATCCTTCGTTGCCCTTTCCATTCCACCTCCAGCTATCCCCCTGATTTTTTGAAAGCTCGCCATCATGACAGCATCAACAACCGCAAAGGGTTTGACCCAATTCAACGAGCCCTTCACCTTTGACTCTGTCCTTCGCATCCTCAACAAAGTCCCCTTTTCCACGCCCTTCCTCGCCCTCCTACCCGCCTTTGCCGTTGCATATCACAAGCACGCCAACCCTGCCCTTGCCCTTCCCAGCACGCTTTCGGAAGCATGGCCGCTGGTACGCAGCCTACTGTTCACACAGTACAAGTGGATCGGATACATCTGGACCTTCCTTCTCATCCGTACTATCAACCGGGGCTTAACCGATACGTTCGCAATCACAAGGAATGGCGACGTGATCCGATTGATTATGCCAACGATGTGATTGTCATCACTGGTGGGTCGCAGGGGATCGGCAAGGAGATTGTTCAGTTGTTGAGTCACCACAAGAAGGCGCATATTGCTGTGTTAGACATGGCTCCTCCAGCTTACATTGCAGCACCTGCGGGAGCACCGGAGATCCTCTACTTTAAGACGGACGTCTCGAACCGGGAGCAGGTGGCTGAAGTGGGGGCCAAGATCCGTGCCGCTTTCGGGGGTAAGAAGATCGGCGTCCTCATCAACTGCGCCGGCGTTGCTTCAGGTAACACTATCCTCGATGTCGATCTCGATTCCGCCGTACGATTGTGGAGAATCAATACGTTCGCCAACTGGATCACAGCTAAAGAGTTCATCCCGGATATGATCTCGCGCAATCACGGACACGTCATCACCGTCTCTTCTGCGGGAGCTTACGCCACCTTACCCTCAATGTCCGAATACGCAACTTCCAAAGCCGCCGCCCTTGCCTTCCACGAGTGTCTGGCTATCGAATTTCGAACACGCTACAACGCCCCTCGCGTACGAACGACGCTGGTCGCACCAACAAAGGTACGCACAGCGTTGGGAGATGGCATGGAAGACCACGCAGATCCATTCTTCACCCCCGTATTGGAACCCATCCAGGTCGCCGAAAAGGTCGTTTGGACTCTCGACTCTGGTCTCTCCCAGCATCTGTTGCTTCCTGCGTTTGCCAACTTGCTCCCCTGGATCCGCGCTGCCCCCGACTGGTTCCGTCGCGGTCTCGCTGTGTTGGACAATGGAGACAACACGGTCACCCACAAGAGCATGTCCAGAGCCATCAAGAACGGCTACGGAAGCAACTGGGAGGGCGCCGACAAGGAGCTCTACGAGCGAAGGACCAAGTTCATGGCTGCTACGAACTCGAACAAGTAGTTCCAGTCTCGCAGGCGACACCTCTTGCTGCAAAATCTCTACTCTTTCTCTTTATAGATTGTTTTAATTCTCAATGCTGCAATTGTCATAACATCTCTTTGGTTCTTCTGTGTGTTTCTGAGCGTGACTCTGCACAGCAGCTGCGATTGTGTGCGCCATGAGTTGCTGTGATACGACTTTATTCCTGTTCGACCATTCGACCGGACAAGCAAATACAATAGCTCGAGTGATAGGTGTATATTGTTTTGTGGTATAAATAAGAGCAGGTCGTATCTGAACATGTCTTTAGTTCAACTTAGCACCGAGCCGACCAGACTTCTGAATCCGAATGTAGGCCCTGTCTATCTTCAGCGTCCGCCTTTCTTCTTCTTTCCGCCTCCGCCCAAAGTGCTGATGGGCTTTGCTGCGACGACCTTATCTGCCTTGGCGTCAATTTCTTTAGTGGACGCGTCCAACTCCTGCGCACTGTCGAAAGTGTGCGTCTCCTTGCTTCCCTCGCAGAGCATGCCAGAGCCAGCGCTCCTCTGACTTCCAGTGTCGCCTCCATCCGAGTCGGACGGGCTGCTGTCCCGAACATTCGACAAGACAGCTTTTGCTTCAGGTCGGTTGTCGACTGTCGTGGTAGTCATGCCGCTACTCTGGCTCAACAGGCTCGAGCGAGTAGAGCCGCCAGCAGGAAGCGCATAAACCAGCTCCTTGGGCGCGTTTGCTTTCGCCTTGACGTCTTGGACAGATGAAAGGCCCGACTGCGAGCGGGACTGCGAGTGGATCATGGTGGCTTGGTCCGAATCTTCGTCAAGCATGCCGACGGTAAAGTCGTCGTCCATGCTGTTGCTGCCCTGCGTTCCCGAGACGCCGTGTGAGACTTGCTTATTGCGCGTGTCCACCTCGTCAAACAGGGGAGCTGCGGGAGCTGCAGGGCTGCGGCATTCCTCGATAGCGTCCCAGTCGCATTCATCTACATCTTCGGCTTCGCTAAAGCGTGTGGACGGCGTCTCTGCTGAACTGGGCTGCGAGCCTTTGCTAGGCTCATCGTTGCGAAGCGCAGAAAGCATCGACAGATCCGATCGTGCAGAGCCCTGCTCCATGTGGCCTCCAGCGCTGTGATGCGCGCGATACCGATGGCGACTGGAGCGCTCCGCATCTTCGTCTTCGCCTAGCAGATCGACATCGTCCACGGCGTCAAACGAGATCGATGCTGTGTTCCCGACCACGGATGCGCCGCTGCCTTCGGGCGGTGCTGTGCCAGATGCACCGCTGGTGCGCCGCCTGGCTATATCGACTCCACGTCCGAGCTCCTTGCCTGCGCGATAGATTCCCCCTAGGCCACCGGCAACGATGCGGATAGGAATGCTGCTACCTGCGGTCCAACCAGCTGATCGACCGCGTTGGCCTTGCGGGAAGCTAGGGATGTGTGCCGAAGCGCTGCGCGGGGGTAGGTTTTCAGGGTTGAACGACATCTGGTCAAGGGCACCAGCCAAGCTGTCATCAAACGAGCTAGCATTTTCGGATGAAGGCTCACGAGAAACGATGCGCGCGGTGCGACGAACTTGGATGGGCCTCGAGCCGCGACGTTGGATGCAGCGAAGCGAGTCGGTCGTGCCGGTCGCAGCCGAGGTGGCTTTGGTGCTTCGTGTGCGAGCGTGGAAGAAGGTCTGGCGAGACAGGAAGATGGACGACGGCAGCATGGCGGGTGATTGGCTGTAGGTTTCGATCTCTGCTTTGGCCACCGATGTCAGAGACTTTGCGAGCGAAACTTGGGATCGGTCGCTGTGAAACGATGCACTTGTCTGATCGCCAAGAGGGGCAACACTATGCTTTGTGAACGAGCCAGCATCAGGCGAGAGCTGATCCCACAGCGCAACACGCACGCATTCAGCCTGCAGACGCGGTGCCTGTTGGTTTGGGAGGAGACCCTCGCCTGCCTTTCTCATCATCTGCGAGAGACCAGAGGCTCGCGGCGAGGTAGCAGCGACGAGATGATGCTTAGAATCGACATGCACGTCTTCGCTGCCGATGCTGCCACTAGAAGCTCGAGTCTGGGTGCTCCAGCATCGGATTGTGTGGAGGGTGACGCTGACGGAGCGTGGATCGCTTGTTAGAAGCTCAAATGGTGAGCTCGCATCGCCGTCCGACAGAGAAGCGCGCAAAGCGCGATTTAGCAGTAGGAAGGACGGAGGCGCCATCTTGGTCTGCATGTCCGTCGCGGTGGCAACATGTGCGTCTGGTGCAAGGCCGCTCGTCGGTTTCTGTGGCACTTCCTGTTGTGGCGGCGCTGAAGGTCGAACAGACCTAGCCAGGCTTGGAAGCGAGAGACCAAAGGGCTGAGGGGCATGCGGGTTCCTGATCTTGGCTTGAACATGGTTGGCGATGGAAGGGATGCCACCGAAGGGGTTGACGGCGTAGATGTGCACGGTGCCGCTGTGCGTGCCGACAGCAACCCATTGAGCGTCGGGAGTCCACTGGGCATGCACCACGTCTGCTGTAGTGATGCCGCGCATAAGCTTGTATCGATGAAGGACTGGCGACGAGGATGAGGTTGCCGCGGCGCTGCCAAAGGTACCCGACAAGGGCAGCTCAAAGACGTGAAAGGCGTGTCCGAGGGTGTCAGCAGTCAGGATCAAACGGCCGCAGGGACTGAACGCGACGAGCGTGACAGCATGGTTCGAAGGGGCAAAAGTGCAGATGGTGCGCGCATCGGATGCGAGGTCAATGACGCGAACACACGCAGCATAAACGGTGTGGGAGCCTTGACTCGAGCCGGCAGCTGCGTCGTTGGCAGCGGCTGGAGCACCTGTGGACAATCGCTTGGCTGCTCGACCACCGTCTGCTGCGAGAAGCATGGGAGAGCTCGAGGCGGACGAAGCTTGGCGAGGAAGATGCGAAGCAGTGTGCGGTGCGGATTGTGAGAGCAAGCTAGATTGCGGAGGCGAGAAGGCAGCACTGGTGGCGGGGGGACTGCCGGCCTGGGGCCAGTAGGAGCTGCCCCACTCACCAAGGGTACGAACGCCGCTCATGACACCTCCACGAATGCGACGAGCTGCGTCACCCATGTGAGCTGAGGTCTCGAACAAGTTGTCACGCATCTCGCCAACGCGTGGGGAGGCATCCGATGGCATGGCGGCAAAGGAGGAGCGTGTAGGGTCGTGATAGGCTGGGTTGGAGACTTTGCGGGAGTCAGAGCGAATGGGCGAGACATCCTTGGAGGCTGCGCAGGCGAATGCGAGCAGACGATGCGAGAGAGAGACAGGAGGCGGACGCTCAGTGGAAGCGGCGGCGACCTCGAGGATGGGAGAGCGGAGGTACTCCAAAGTGGAAGGCGACAACACATGGATGGAGGCAGGTGCGGCAAAGGACAGAACGAGGTAGTCCTGATTGCACTGAGCCTGTACATGCGGCCAGAGGACGTTGCGACGTGGTTCGTGCTGCTGAGTTGCTTGAAGCAGAGAGACCGAGTGATGCTGCAGTTGCACGGAAGCTTGGACTTGGTGGGAGGTGAGCGCGTAGGCGAGAAGGCACGTAGCATCGTCGGGCTCTTGAACGACTAGGAGAAGCTGAGGATCGCTGGTGTTGGCTGACGGAGGTCGTACCAGAGCGGTTAAGATCTGTGGACGAGCGAGAGCGGAAACAGAAGCTGGTCGATCGAGAAGCACGTCTGCTGCGTTTGGAAGAGAAAGGAGCTCAGACATGGTGCGGTCCTGGAGGAGGAGAGCTTGAAGGGAGCCATTGTCATAGTAGGAGATGAGCAAAGGAGCGAATTTGAGGGAATGCGACTTGAGAGGGAGGCGATCCCAACGTGACCAGAGAACACGAGGCGGAGGAGGCTGTGATGATTGGGCGTTGTGGATAGCGGCTTCGATGTGAGCTGGATCGGGAGTTGAGCCGGCGTTGTGGAAAGCGTCGTAGATGGGCGAGACGGAGCCATCTGTGCGAAGCGGCGTGGCGAGTTGGTCTGCGGCGGCGGTAGGAGCGATGAGAGGAGAAGCTGGATTGTTGGAGATGGAGTGAGCTGCGATGAGGTTGGATATGCCTCGGTTCGCATGGTGAGAGAGGGCAGAGATGGTGGAGGTGACCGAATCGATGGCTGAGACGGGCTTGAGGGTGGATGCTACAAACACTCGAGGTGCGGTCGAAGCTGACGCCGCAGAAGCGACGCGTGCATTCTTGTCCGGTGATGGCTGGTTAGATGCTGGAGTTGAATCGAGATCAGAGAGAAGCGCATCTGGGCTTGAGGACGAGGACGAATCTAGGAGCGAGACGGAAGGTGCGGGTGCAGGAGAGTGGTTTTGTTTCTTCTTTTGCTTTGTTGAGGATGCATTGGAATCATTGGAGCGAGGGCTCATGGGTAGACGACTCGATACGAGCCTTGGACAAGGTTTAGCAAAAGGAGCTGGCCAGCAGGATGATTACCAAGCTGGCGATGATGATGCTTGAGACTGAAGTGCGAGTTGCCTTGATGTGTCGTGGTTTCGTGTTAAGTTAGTTATGAAGAGCGTGAGATCCGGGAGGTCGTTGAAAGTGTTGAAGCAGGAGCGAAAGGAGAAAGAGACGGGACGATGGAACGAGAGTGGAGCAGTTGGTGGGCGTGTGGGCAAAGCGCGTGCGCGAGATGGTTGTGCAGTGATTCGACGTGTGAATTTGGATGGGATTATGAACAAGAGAGTCTTGAGTCTGGGCTTTGGATTGCTGTGTTGGCTTTGGTCGATTGAGAGGTGGTGTGTATATGGTGGTCAGCAGCGGAGACGGATGGATGCCGATGCCCCCAAAGGTGACGTGAGCGAGTGAGCAAGATAGGCTCATCCTCTCCACTCCATGCAGGCGATATGCAGCTCAGACACAGCCAAACAGCCAAACAGCCACAAACTGACGCGACGGCTGAGTTTATCGTCCATGACAACGCGGGCGAAACGCCTGGTTGAACCCTGAAAAAGGCAATCTCTCGCTCGCGGTGTGTCCCGAATCGAAACGAAAGAGGGCGCGTCACATCGACCAAGCCGGGCCATCCGAGTCATGGACTGCGTGACTGGAAAGGTGGGGGGTTGTGATCTCGGAACAGCGTGGAATCACAATCACACATCGCGCCAAGTGGAAGGACTGACTGACTGCCTCTGCGCCTGACGATGCAGGATGCAGGATGCACGGGACACAGAACAGCACAGCGGCAGCCATCCGACTCGAAAACGCGTCAGGGTCCTCACCATGAAAAAAAGAGGGGCTTGGGCAGGCACCGGAGCAGTGTGGGTTTGTTTGCGTGCGTGCGATTGCAGCCGAAAAATACGCCGCTCCACTTTCAGACTCGACTGCCTCTGTGATTCCGCGATGCGATTATTGAGATCTAAACTATGCTATGCTATTCTATACTGCCTCCCCGCACAAATCAACCTATTAAAATAAAAAATAAAAAAGCATCGTTCAGCTCCGCCCCATTGACGCACTTGAACATGACTCTCAATGGCGACCGATGTGGCTGTAATTGGATGGCTCTTATGCTTTGGCTAGTGACAGGAAGAGAGCGACTCGGAGACTTATTCCTTTTTTCGCGCGAAAACGTTATCGGATCCGAATTAGCATGATTTTGCCATTTACACCATGAAAAAACTTCCATCTCATTGCACTTTGTACATCATTGCAAATGCCATATATGTCACATCTTAGTAAATGCCTTTGCTATCAAGTGGAATTGTGTTATCATGAGTGTGTGTAAGCAAAACAAGAGTGAACAAGTGCTTGCAATTGACAGCCTGTGACAATTGAGCTTTCCATTGCCATTACTGCTGACTTCTCCTCTTGCCAATGCTCCTCAGCATATATATAGCAAGCTCACAGTCAAAAGAAATGTCAAACTTCATCATTCCTGCAATGCTGCACCCAAACAAATGCACTCACATGACCATCCCAGACTCATGGAAGAAGAAGATAATTGAGTTGGTGGTCAACAAGGGCCTTTCCAAAGTGGAGGTAGCCAGATGATACAACCTCACTTTCTCAACCATGTCCACAATTGTCTCCAAATTTGAAGCTGATGGGCATGTGGGTTGATCAAACAAGCAAGGAGGTGCAATGTGAGGTCCAAAAGTTACCAATGAGCATGTGCAGATCATGCTGGAGTTCATTGGCAAGCATCTGGCCACAATGATTGAGGAGATTTGGGAGCACCTCTGCTCATAAAGAGGTCCTGAGATTTCAGTTAACATGACTCAAAGAGCAATTTAAGATAAGTGCCATTGCTCACTCAAATAATTGGTTGTTGATCACAATCATCATCAAAGTCTGGAGACTGTGAAGAAATGGCAAGATTGGATCACTGCCATGGATGCTTGAGGCATTTCCTTTGACAATGCAGTATTCTTTGATGAAGCTAGATTCAATTTACATCTCACCTGGTCAAAAGGTTGCACTCCCATAGGAGAAAGAGCACTTCAACACTGGTAACCAGCAGATTGCAAGCAAAACATGTCTCTCATTGTTGCAGTGGGCAAGGAAGGGCTGATCACAGCCAGTACAGAGCTCAGTGGTTTCACAACTGAGTTGTTCATCAAGTTCCTGGAGCATGAGGTGCTACCAAGCCTTTGATGCAATCAAAGCCAGGTCTTTATCATGGATAATGCCAAGAGTCATCATTTGGAGATCACATGCAACATCATCAGGAAAGCAGGGCACTCGATTCTATACCTTCTGCCTTATACACCATGGTTCAACATTGCTGAGCACATTTTCACAAAAGTCAAGCCTGTTGTTTCATGCCAGGACCTCACTGACCACACCACACTCAAGCATTTCATCTACAATATGCTTAGTACATTGACAGCAGAAGACTGCCAGGGCTGGATCAGGGAGAGCAAGTGGTGGATTCTCATTGCTAGGCATGGATACATGCTGGGAGAGGATCATGATGCTCAAGATGCCTTGGCTTGGCATGGCTTACTTCCTGATGAAAGGAGCATGGAGGCATTCAATGAGTTATACATTAGCACACAGTCTAGTTTCACAGAAGACAATGTTTGATTGCAATGCAAAAGTTTTGATACATGCCAGCACAAGAATCAGGAGTCAGCAGCAATGGTGAAGGGCAACTCAGTTGTCACAGGTGGTTGATCACAAGCACTCATTCATGCCTGTTTTACTCACACACACTCATGATAACACAATGAAATTTGATAGCATTGACGTTCAATTGAGTGTAGCATATAAGATCATTTGATGGTGTTATTCATGTTGTAATGGTGATGCATAGTGTTAAGCACCTGATTGTGTATTTTGATGGATCACACTAGATGGGGCCTGATAACGTTTTCGCGCGAAAGAAGGAATATTAATTTGCTTGATCGAAAGACAGGCCGACCAACCACGGAATACCCGACAGAAGCCCCGTGCTGTCGAACAATGCACCCTGCATTGTCTTTGTTCAAGTCCTAGCCTCGACTGTGTTACTGAGCAGCTTTACAGATAGCGATTACTTGGCATTCACGCCCGCCCACCACCCCTGACTCTCCTCCCTCGATGCTTGCACTGGATAGCATCGCAGCGTCCGACTCAACAAGATGGATATCGAATCGGACACCCTAGAAGAGAGGCGGCATCCCTGGAGTCTACGATACATACGCCTAAAAGCCGTTGTGCTCTTGATACGATTCTTTGGTCTGCTCAGTCCGCTTTCCGAGGAGAAACGACCGCCGTTACCACCTACCTTTCAACGTCGGCTCGTCCGAGTTGCTTCACGTCAAAAGGGTCGCTCCATCAAAGCCCACATCTACCGATCCAGCTCCACAAGCGCACTCAACGCTCCTTTGCCCGTCCACATCACCTGGCACGGCTCCGGTTTCGTCTTGCCCAGATTCGCCACCGACTATGCCTATGTCGATCACCACCTCAAACAGCTAGGCCCTGACTGCATTCTCGTCGACGCCGACTACCGCAAAGCGCCAGAACATCCTTTCCCCGCTGCCGTTCACGATGCCATCGACGTCGTCAACTACATCCTTTCTCAACCGCACATCTACGACGTTGACCGCATCACCCTTGGAGGCTTCTCCGCAGGTGCCGGTCTCGCTCTCGTCGTTGGTGCACATTTCGGTCCACAACGCATCGCTGGCGTTGCTGCGCTTTACCCCGTCGTCGACTTTACCGTGAAGCCAAACGACTATCCTCTGCAAACCAAACAACATGACAGTGGCGTCATCTTGCCAGGCTGGCTCACCGACTATTTTATCGACGCCTACGTTGTTCGTCAAGAGGACAAGTCCCACCCTCTCTGCAGCGTCAAATTTGCCGATCCTGCTAGCTTCCCTCGACTCCTTATCGCATCTGGCAAGGCAGACACGCTTCACACTGAAGCTCAAGAGCTGGTTAGCCATCTCAACGATGCTGGTCGAACAGATGCTCGCTTCATTAGCATTGACAACGAAGGCCATGGTTTCGACAAGCGTCCCAAGTGCCCAGAGTCGCATCAGCGTACAGAGACTCTTTACCACCAGCTGACCGAGTTCATTCGACTATGCTGGTCGGCCACGTCGGCTCAATAGAGAGCGTCATGATAGACTTGATCGACTCGCAGCACTGACCATTACCAAATATTGGACGATTTGCCATTACTCTCTTTGCTGTTGCCAGCAGAACTAGTTTCAATACATCGGATCGCCTACAAATGACCCTGCTCCTGCGCATCCAGTTGCTGCGACGCATGACTGGCTCGCCGCCTCATTCCATCGCTCGGCCTCGACTCTGCATTCGCATCGGAGCCTCCACTATCGGACTGACTTGCATCGTTTCCTGCTCTAGACATCCTCGGCGCTGCAGCTCTACTGTCGCCATGGTCGGCGGTCCAGTCTCCACCGCCGTCTTGCTTATGCCCTCCCAAACGCATCTTGAAAAAGTGCATGCGCTCGGCTGAATTGAGCATCCTCGATCCGATCCTTGCAGGCGTCGACTGCAGCCATCCTTGCTTGGTATAGTTGATCGGTGACTCTTCTCCCGTAAAAATGGCAAGGTCGTAGAGTAGGGCTCCCAGCAGCGCTCCTGCAAAACAGCCTGCTAGAGGTCCATACAGCCACCAATATGCGTTGTGCGTCCACAGCTCTCTTCCGTATCCGACCATGTAAAGGAACAGTCGTGGACCCAGATCTCGACTTGGGGAGATAGCGTAGCTTGTAGGCCATCCGAACGACATGCCGATCATCACCACCACGAACCCAAGCACCAGCGCAGACAGACCGTCCGAAGGTGGTGCGTTGGTCTCGTCACCCACCGCCAGCACCATGGCCATCAGAATGCTTGTTGCTACCACTTCGGTTCCAAACCCAGATGCAGAGGTGAAAACGAGCTGCGGCACCGTGACAAACAGGCGACCCGTGCCGTGATCGCCCGAAAGCGTTCGAATGTTACGCCCTCCTTCGTACTGATCGATGGCTGGTAGGTAGATGCCGTACGTGATGGCTGCTCCCAGCATCGAACCTAGCAACTGAGCACTCCAGTAGATCGGCACCTGGATCCATGGAAAGCCACGAAACACGGCGAGTGCCAACGTAATGGCAGGATTGCAGTGCGCACCACTGCGCCCACCACTGAGATAGATGGTCGAAGCTACTGCGATACCCCAAGCCCAGTTCTGATTGGGGTACGCTCCAGCACTCGGACCCATCGCTTGCGATAGCGTCACTTGGCAGTCGACAGCCGTGCCTACGGTAAGCAGCAGCATCGTCGCAAGCAGCTCAGCCAAGAACTCGCGGCTGTGGTATCGCCATCTCGACCACATCGTCGGAAAAGCGATACTTCCGTCCGCGAATGTGCCTTGCCCACCTAGCCAGAGCTCCTCGTCGTTGTCTCCTTCGAACCCGTCCTGTCGATGATCTCCTTCGCTCTCAGAATGTGGCACTTCGTTTGCATCTGCCGAGTACGAAGAGAAAGCGGTCTCGTCGCTGTTGCGCCCTGCTTTGCCTCCACCCTCCTTGGCCTGCTGCAAGCTCGCCCTCGCCGCATAGTCAGAGTCTTTGCTCGTCGGCCTGGAATCGTTGCTTCCGTCTCCTTCGTTGTCGCGTCGACTGGCGTGAGACGGCATAGTGCGCGTCATCCAGGCGCTTCTCGTATCGCGTGCATTCGAGCTGCGCTGACTGCTGCTCCTCCCTCCCACCGGTCGAGCCTCGATGTGGTCGCGATCTTCCTGCGATCTTCGAGTCGGTTGACTTGCGCGCCTGTTCCTAGACGAGCCCACACGCTCCAAATGTGAAAATTCGTGAAGTGGCACGTCGTCATCAAAGTAGCCTGCAGCGGAACGCTCTTCCTTGGCATTGCTGGCTCGACGATGGCTTTGCGTCGATGGCTTTCGGATGCCCACCCCTGCTGCTGGTCCACCTGCAGCACGACCTTTGGGCGTGGGTCTGGCGCCTGACAGTCCGGGATGTCGAGTCTGTTCCATTGCTGAGCGATTCTGCGATTCAGCTCTGGACCTCTTGCGTTCGAGACCTTCGCTATTGAGCTGATCGGTACCTTGTTGATTTGGCTCTGATACGAGCACGTCGAACCCTTGCGAAGGTAAGAACGGCATTGAAGATGTTTTGATGTGCTTGCTCGCAGGCATGGAAGTCAGACCGCCAACTGCAGGGGAAGGTTTATGGTCGTGAACCTCATCGTGGTCTTCAGCGTCAACGGCACTCCCCTGTGTCGCGAGTAGGCCTTCTCCGTGCTGTGCTTCTTCCACCAGCTGTTTGCGTGCAGTCGAAAGTCGTTGTTGCGGTTCCGGGTCCAGGCTTTGACCGGATCGAGTGTTGCCTAGCTGGTTATGCTTGTCGCCTCCAACCATGCGGACATTGGCGGTATCCGCAGTTGTGAGACTGCTGAACGAGTAATCGAAACGTGGCCTGGCATGCATGGCCGATGGCTCAGGTGCGATTTCGGGCTTTGAACCGCGAGTGTCGCCAGTAGGCAGAGGCTCACCTTCCCGAATTGGCTCCAAATCACCTGCTCCCGTGTTGGTCGACCCAGAAGTAGTCGGGCTGATACTCAACTCATGCCCATCCACATCTGCATCAGTGACACCTGCAGCGTTGTAGCTCTGATTGGACGTGCTGCCGGCAAAGTCGTGTCCATGTACAGGCTCCTCTGGTCCCCCTGGTGATCCTGTAGGCGCTCGGCTGGTTGTATTGATTCTCGTCGTCGGTCGATTTGCCTGCAAAGGCACCATACTCAAGGGCTGCTGTACGATGTTCGATCGAGACCCAGGCGTAGGATGCGCCGTCTTGGTCGGCTTGGCTGTGGGCAAGCGTCTTACTCTGGGTAGAGTCGTTCCCAAACTCCATAGCGGACGCTTGGGTGCAGGTTCAACCGAGGTGATGTTCTGATAGCCACGTACGGCTTGTGGTGCTGTGCTTGCTGGTGGTGGCGGCGGCGGAATAGGAGCGTTGGGTTGCTGTATGGACGACTGCGAGGTCGCTGCCATCGAAGGTGCGCGCGCCGATGCATACGAGGTGTGCGTATTCGACGCTGACGGTGCTGCAGAGTTGCTCCTTGATGCGTTGGATGCTGAGATCTGGTGTGATTGCTGCGGCCTGACATTGTTCGTTGGGCGCGATCGAGGGTTGGAGCTTGCTATTTCGGATGGAGTGTCTCGAATCGACTGGCCGGCTTTGGCCTGTTGCTCCCCACCTGCCTCTTCATCCTCAGAAGGCCCTCGATTCGAGTGTGGATCGCTCATCATTCAACCCCACGGAGGAGGGCAGGACGGGCCTTGTAGAGTATTCAAATGGTTGGGAAGAAGGAACGGTCAGAAACTTCTTTCTCAGAGTTCAGAACAACGCGAACGGACGAGTCCGGTCAAGCCTACGCAGAAGTGTCCCTGACCAGATCTACCTCGCCAAGGCCAAAAACCCTGAAAGACAGGCGGGCACAGGTTTCCGTTCCGATGCCAGTCGAAGGTATGACACACAACGATGATGACGATCCGTTCCGACATTACTACGCCACGAATCTCCTTTTTAAGCGTCTACTTTGTGTTCCCCCGCTTGAATCTTTGCAATCTCTTGTGCGTATACTGTACACTCTTCACTTATCGCTCGTTCTACAAGTCAAGGCGTCAAGACTGACTCCTTGGGCAGGAGAAAAGTTTCAACCGTAAGAGATGGGATGTAAGAATGAATCATCGCACAGGAAAAGAGCAGGAGGGCGTGGGCGGTAGTGGATAGGCGGCGGAGTGTTTTCAATAGTTTAGCCGAGAGCGCTTTTTTTTTCTCGCCGCCAAACGCAAGGCTGATTCATTATTTTATTTCCTGTGGCGCGGTTGATGCGCGAAAGGTGTCAAGCTCGGAGGGATCTGAGATCTGAGATCTGAGATCTGTCTGACAGCCGATCTGAACGAACCTTGTTTTGGTGTTTCCGCTTTTGAATCCGAGCTGAATGTCAACCACCCGCAATCGCTCTCCCGTCCAATTGCCCTTCTCTCAGCTTTGTAAGGCGTGCCAAAGCAAATGCCCCCCCCCCCCCTGAAAATCCCGCCCTAGACCGGAAGACATTTCAGAATTTAGTGAAAACAAAACCAAAAAAACAAAAAAAAAAAAAAATTGGACACCCGAAAATTGAGGCCACAAAAAAGTCGTCCTAGCTGCACAACCAAAATGTCATCAGGCTTCAAGCTCCTCCCACACAATCATCCCAAACGCAAACACATCACACTCCAACAAGGTCAAAAGACAAAAAGAGAAAATCACATTCTTACTGAGAGGTAAAATGCCATGTGTATCGCTTACAAGCGACGACACTGTTTTGTTATGGTACATGAATCGATGCAAAACGCGGCTCTTAGTCGATCGACTCCATAGCCGACTCACCAGCGACCTCCTCGGTAGCCTCGTCAGCCTTGTCCTCGACCTCGGCGTCGAGGCCAGCATCGTCGATCGAGAGACCGAGCGAGATGAGCTTGTACAGGCGGTTGGCAAAGTCGTGGGGCTGCTCCAGCGTGAAACCAGAGGTGAGCAGGGCAGTCTCGTAGAGCAGGACAGTCAAGTCGCGCACAGTCGTGTCGTTCTTGTCCTGGCTCGACTTGGCAGCGAGCTCCTTGACAATGGGGTTGGAAGGGTTCAGCTCGAGCGTCTTCTTGGCAGCCATGTACTGCGACATGCTCGAGTCGCGAAGAGCCTGCGCCTTCATGATGCGCTCCATGTTGGCCGACCAGCCAAAGGTGTTGGTGACAAGAACGCAGGGCGAGCCGACGATACGGTTGGAAACGACAACCTTCTCCACCTTGTCGCCGAGGATCTCCTTGACCGTCTTGCAGAGGTCCTCGCAGTTCTTGGTGTCCTCCTCGCGCTGCTTCTTCTCCTCGTCCGACTCCTCGAGCTCGAGACCCTCCTTGGAGACGCAGACGAGCTTCTTGCCCTCAAACTCCTTGAGCTGGGTCACGGCGTACTCGTCGATGGGGTCAACCATGAGCAAGACTTCGAGACCCTTCTTCTTCAAGCGCTCCAAGAAGGGCGAGTCGCGGATGGAGGCGAGCGATTCACCGGTGAGGTAGAAGATCTGGTTGTTCTTGCCGTCCTGAGGCATGCGGGTGATGTAGTCCTTGAGCGAGGTCATCTCTTCACCAGACTTGGTCGAGTGGAAGCGGAGGAACTCGGCGAGCTTGGCACGGTTGCTGGCGTCCTCGTGGATGCCGAGCTTGAGGTTCTTGCCAAAGGCCTCGTAGAACTTGGCAAAGTTGTCCTTGTCCTCGGCGATCTCAGAGATCATCTCGAGCGTCTTCTTGACAACGTTCTTGCGGATGACCTTGAGGATCTTGTTCTGCTGGAGCGTCTCACGCGAGATGTTGAGGGGCAGGTCCTCCGAGTCGACGATACCCTTGACAAAGTTGAGGTACTCGGGGATGATGTCCTCGCAGTCGTCCATGATGAAGACGCGGCGGACGTAGAGCTTGATGTTGTTGCGCTTCTTCTTGGTCTCAAAGAGGTCAAAGGGAGCACGCTTGGGCACAAAGAGGAGCGCCTTGAACTCGAGCTGACCTTCGACGGAGAAGTGCTTGACGGCGAGGTGGTCCTCCCAGTCGTTGGAGAGCGACTTGTAGAAGGCCGAGTACTCGTCGGCCGAGATCTGCTTGGGGTCGCGGGTCCAGAGGGGCTTGGTCTTGTTGAGCTCCTCCTGCTCGGTCTTGAGCTCCTTGACCTTCTTCTTGGGCTTGTCCTTCTTGGCGTCCTCGTCGTCGACCTCCTCGATCTTGGCCTTCTTCTCGTCGTCGTCGTCGGCGGTCTCGTCGTCGGCCTCCTCGACCTCGGTCTCGACCTCCTTGGTGACGACGAGCTGGATGGGGTACGAGATGAACTCGGAGTGCTTCTTGACAATCTCGCGGATGCGCTTGTCCTCGAGGTACTCCATCTGGTCCTCCTTGAGGAAGAGGCGCATCTCGGTACCGCGTCCGATGGGAGGGTTGACGGTGTCCTGGGTGATGGTAAAGGTGCCACCGGCGGCGGACTCCCAGATGTACTGCTCGTCGTCGTTGTGCTTGGTGATGACTTGAACCTTCTCGGCGACGAGGTAGGCCGAGTAGAAACCGACACCAAACTGACCGATCATGGAAATGTCGGCGCCCGAGGAGAGGGCCTCCATGAAGGCCTTGGTGCCTGACTTGGCGATGGTGCCAATGTTGTTGACGAGGTCGGCCTTGGTCATACCGATACCAGTGTCGCGGATGATAAGGCACTTGTTCTCCTTGTCGGGGTGATGCGGATGTAGTACTCGGGCTCGGCCTTGGTGTACTCGGGGTCGGTGAGAGCATTGTAGCGGACCTTGTCGAGGGCATCGGACGAGTTGGAGATGAGCTCACGAAGGAAGATTTCCTTGTTCGAGTAGAAGGTGTTGATAATCAGATCCAGAAGCTGGCTGATGTCGGCGGCCTGTTATAATGAAAGAGGAAGGGGAATGGGTCAGTAAGCGATGCTCTCGTCTCGACTGCAGGTGGCGGCGGCGGCGGCGGCGGCGGCAGCGTCGCTTGTTGCTGTTGATGGCGACAACGAAAGTGACACCATCGTCACCAGCGTCACCAACGACGACGATATAGCAAGTCAATACTTACGAAGCCGAAAGTCTCAGTGTTGCCGGACATGGTCAATATGCGATGCAATGTCTGGGGGGGTATGTGTGGTGGAGAAAGGAGGAGGAGGAGGAGGAGGAGGAGGAGCAAAGGGCTGGTAGAATAAATGGCTTTGCGCAGTCCTGGGCGTGTTGAGCGAAATTCCGACTGAGCAAGAGACAGACGAGACAGACGGGGCGCAGCAAAGGTTGCTGCTAACTTCTAGAAGAAATTGAGTCGCATAGCACAGTGCGCGGACATTCGAGAAGAACTTGCACAGGCCAGCACGCTTGTTCCATGTGGTTCTTTGACGCACAAAAAGCAGCAAAACGCAGGCGCTGGTCACCTCGACTTTCTATGCAAAAAAAAATGGGACACACACTCTTCGGATGACATGCCGAATACATTGATCAAATGTGACTGACGCCAATGCCGAACCACACAGGTGGGCAATGGCAGGCAACCGCTCTCGTTGCTGAGCCAGTCTCTTGCACGCTGCCGCCACTTTCTCTTGACGCGTAGAATTCGATGGAAGGCTTATGTAAGCGATAACGCCAAAATCTAAAACAAATTTGGATGTGTGTGTGCCGGCAGGATGTAACACTTCCCATGCTATTCTTGAGTGTTAGACTAGTTTCAACACACAATCAGATGGCGTGCTCTCATCGCTTTTTCGTAACGGAACCGAGCTCGATCACCAATTTTGCGTCTCAGAGAGCGGCGACTGCAGTTGGGCAGTGTTGGGATGGGGAATGAAAGCTGCAGAATCAACTGCACTCGATCCAACCCCGCCAGATCGACAAAGAGTCGACTCACCGGCGCTGCTTTTGCGCTGTCACAAGAGAGAGAGAGAGAGAGAGAGAGAAGCAGCAAAGCCGTCGTTGGTTGGGCCTGCGCTTGCTTTCCTCCACGCTTTCTCGCCATCATCTCGATTCTCGATTCTTTCATCTTTGCATTCTTGCTTTTCTTCCTTTCACTCGTCTGCACCCGCCCACCTCTCAAGGCTTGTACAGCAGTCAATTCTGCACTTTGCCACCGCGCGTTGCGTCTTCAACACATACGCGCGCACACGCGCAATACGCACCCACGCGCAATACGCACCCACGCTACGCATCCGACCATCTCCGTCTTTTCGTTTGATCGCATCATATCTCATCTACCTACCTTTGGTCCATCCCCTTCTCATCCTACCTACATGCACCATCTCCGATCTAGCAGTACACCAGCTCACGTGCAACTACCTTAAGCTAGCCAACGCTCTTGATCTTTTTACATCGTCGTCTCGATCTCCTCTGCGCAACACACGCCTAGACGCACATCGCATCACCTTCCTGCCAATCACCTTCTCCAAGAGGAACATGCAACCGTCCCGCTCCTCGCACAAGGCCCCGTCAAATACTCCATCGCTTGCTATCCTTCTGGCTCAGTCCAATTCGAAGCCACATTGCCAACAACAACGTCCAGCCCATCACCCTCCACCTCTCTTCCTACCTCACGCTCGCTATCGTCTTTGACCACCACATAGACCCTTCAGCCATCCTACCATAAACGCATCCACAGCCACGTCGACCTCAACATCTCTTACAAGGTCAACCGCGCGGCTCTGCACAACCAACGAATACATGTATCCCTCCCCGGCCCCTTCCCCGGCCCTTCGCCTCCAGCATACCTTTACCTCAACAACCACCACCACCAGTCCGGTAGCCATGGAGGTGGTCCCATCTCAGGTGCTGGCGGCCAAGGCTCGGCCCAAAATCACAACAACCCCAACGGCTACAACGGCTCCTTTACTCCAGTAGGCAGGTTCCCAATGCCTTCTGGCGCTTGGCCTCAACGCGCCCATCAGCACCCTCACCATTCGCACCAGCAGAACCCCTCGCTCTCCTCCTTGCCCGGTTCCATCGGTCACTCGAGCGCTGCTTCCATCTCTGGTGCAGGCCCCTCTTCTCCTGGCTATGCCAACCTCGGCGCGCACCACCACCACCACCACCACCACCATGGCGCTCACGGTCCCTCGGGTCTTTCGCATATGACTTCGCCCGGTGGCATGCATTCCGCACACTTGAGCAACTCGACTAGCCGCTCAGAAGCTGCGGCCGCTGCCGCTTCTGGTAACCCTCACTGGCAGCAACAGATTGTCAAGGCAGAAATCTCGCGTCAGTCCAGCTCGCCGCACCACCATGCACGTGCCGCTGCGTTGGCTGCGCGTTCCGCCACCAGTTCCGCCATTGCGATCCAAGACCCCACAAAGGGCATCGTACCGCCTCAGGTCGCCGCCAATGGTCTCTTTGTCGCAAAGAAGGATTCCAGCTCCGCCAACCGAGGTGGAGGCGACGATGGCAAGGGAAGCGGTGCTGACGCTGCTGCCTCGGCTACACCCAATGGAGGCACCTCGACATCTTCCACCGCAGCCGGTGCAGCCGGTGCAGCCAGTGGAGCGACCAAGGACAAGCAGACGTGGTCCACCATCGATATGGGCGGCCTTGCGCTCAAAAACATCGCCAACGAGGTCTACCGCTACGCGTTCCTTACCTCGCTCTTCATCAACCACAACGCCCTCACCACCATCTCGGCCGACATTGTCAAGCTTCGTCACCTCACTGTCCTCGACGCCTCGGGCAACAAGCTCTCCGCCGTGCCACCAGAGCTCGGCATGCTCACCAGCCTCCGCGAGCTCTTCCTCTTTGACAACAACCTCACCACGCTTCCACCCGAGCTCGGCACTTTGCATCAGCTCGAGATGCTCGGTGTCGAGGGCAACCCGTTGCAGGACAACCTGCGCACTCTGTTTCAGCGTGAGGGGACCAGCGCCGTCATCGCCTACCTTCGCGACTCGTGCCCCGTGCCATTGCCGCCTCCAGAGCGCGAGTGGATCATGATCGACCCGGACCTGCCCGATTTCGATGCGGACAAGGAGGAAAACGAGGCTACGCAAGAGTCGTTCAACGTGCTCTCGTACAACATCCTCTTTGATCGATACGCCACAGCACAAATGTACGGCTACACACCCTCGTGGGCGCTGGCGTGGGACTATCGAAAGGAGTTTATCCTGCAGGAAGTCATGTCGTACAGCGCCGACATTTGCTGTTTGCAAGAAGTCGGCGTCGAGCAGTACGAAGACTACTTTCTCCACCATCTGTCGCAGCAGGATTACGAGGGCGTCTTTTACCCCAAGTCGCGCGCACGCACCATGCGAGACGAGGAGAAGCGCCGCGTCGATGGATGTGCCATCTTTTTCAAGTCGAACAAGTGGCAGCTTATCGAGAAGCAGTTGGTCGAGTTTAACCAGATTGCGCTCCAGCGACCCGACTTTAAAAAGTCTGAAGACATGTACAACCGTGTCATGACCAAGGACAATATCGCTGTGATCGCCTTGTTGGAGAACCGGCTGTCCGGGTCGCGATTAGTAGTGGCTAATGTGCACACGCATTGGGATCCGCAGTTCCGCGATGTCAAGCTGGTCCAGGTGGCCATGTTGATGGATGAGGTGGAGAAAGCCGGTGCACGCTTTGCCAAGCTTCCACCCAAACCTAGCGTCGCAGAAGGATACCCGCCTCCGCCCAAATACACGCACGCCAACCAGATCCCCACCATCATCTGCGGCGACTTTAACAGCGTCCCCGAAACGGGCGTTTACGACTTCCTCTCCAACGGTGCCGTGCCCGGAGACCACGAGGACTTTATGGACCACGTCTACGGCAACTACACCACTCAAGGTCTGCAGCACAGCTACAAGCTCGAATCGTCCTATGTGCCGATTGGCGAGTTGCCGTTTACCAACTATACGCCCGGGTACGAAGGTGCGATCGATTACATTTTCTATACCAAGAACACGCTCAACGTCACGGGCGTGTTGGGAGAGATCGACAAGCAGTACCTGTCCAAGGTCGTCGGTTTTCCTAATGCGCATTTCCCCAGTGATCACATTTGCATCATGAGCGAGTTTAATGTCAAGAGGTCTCAGAGGGGGAAGGAGGAGAAGGGGCGGGAGGGGCAGCAGCAGGGGGGTGGGTTTGGTGCGGGGAGGAGGTAGAAGCAGTCCAGCCCCCTTTTTTGATCTCGAGTCTCTCTCTTTGTAAATATGTCGTTGGCTGTTGCCGATGCGTTCAGCGATCGGGTCTTTTCTTTGTTCTACCATCGTATCTATGTATTGCAACACTCTCTCCTCTCTCTCTCTCTCTCTCTCTCTCTCTCTACACGTTCAACCAGGCCTGTACACACAACCTCTTTTCGCGCGCTCACCTCACTGTGGACGTCGACCTACCCACACCTGCCACACCTGTTGCTCTCTTAGCTCTTCTTTTTTTTTGTATCAGGCTTTTTTTCATTTCTTTTTCTTTCTTTCTCTTGTGCCTTGTGTTGTTTTGGGTGGAATCTCATTACGTTTTGTCCATTTTGGGTTCAAGTGCGTTGACGTTTGCGTTGCTGATTTCGAGTAGCTGTCGCGACGAGGTTGGTGTGTCTTGTTGCCGTCGTGGTCGAAAGGTGGTGGTTGGTGGAGGAGGTTAGGGTGGAAGAGGTGGTGGATGGGGTATCTGTGTCGGTTTGGTTGGTGGTGGATTTGGCGGTAGTTGCGGAGAGGGGGTTGTTGGAGGTGTTGATGGTTATGACGGGGTTGGGGGAGGGGCGGTGGTGGTGGAGGGGGGGCGGAGGTTTGAGGGAGGGTGGGGTGGGCGCTGCCGATGGTTATGGGTGCGGGTGCGGCTGGACCGCCTACAGTGGGTGCTACTGGTACACCACCACCACCACCACCTCCTCCTCCACCGTTGTTGCGACCGGTTGCACTCTGTGATGGGTTGCCGCCTCCCCGCTGCTGTTGCATCTGCATCTGCTGATGCCTCACTTGCTCCTGCTGATGTAGTAACTGCGCCAACCTATGCTGGTTGCCATCCAACCTGTACTGCACAGGTTGCAAATGATGCGTTTCAATAGGCGGTTGATAGTTGCTCTTCATCTTTGGATCCATGTCGTCCTGTATCACCCTGCGATTAGGGTACGTCGCATTCGGCTTGGGCAAGCTACTAAACGCGTTACTCGTCGGTTTGGGCTCCTGCTCGACAAACCAGCCGTGCTTCAACGCTTGGTTCGCCGTCAACCTCTGTTCTGGGTCGTACTGGAGTAAGGAGTCGAACAGGTCGTAGCCTTCGTCTGTTTTGTTTCGTGTAGCATACCAACGGGCGAGTGTTTTAGGATAGTTGTCTAGGCGTAAGTGGGGCCACCAACCTTTGTAGTCTGGCATAGACTCGATAGATGGCCATCGGTCTTTGTTGGGTGTACCGAGAACTTCGACTATGCGTTTGAGTTGGTCTGTTTGGAAGGGTGCGGCTTTGGTTTTGGGGTCCATTTTGGCTTCTTCTCCTTTGAACATCGGTCGTAAGGCTAGGAGCTCGCCCCAGATACAGCCGACGCTCCACATGTCGATGGCGGTGGTGTAGTGACGTGCTCCTAGTAGAAGTTCAGGAGCACGGTACCAGATGGTGACCACCACTTTATCGCCATTATACAGACTCTGTAGTGGCGAAGAGTACAACCTGGCCAAACCCAAATCACCAATCTTGACCACCCCCTGAGAAGTCACCAAGATGTTCGCCGGCTTCAAGTCACGATGCAGGATCCAGTTGGCATGCAAGTACGCCACGCCGTTAATCAGTTGCCACAGCAGGCTCTTGAGCACGGCGGTCGGGATCGGTGCTCTGAGAGCGGTGGAATGGTAGTGTATGATCTGGAGCAGATCATGCTCTGCATACTCAAACACCATGTAGATCGCTTTATCTTCGAGCATCACTTGGTGTAAGGTGACAATGTTGACGTGGGACAGTTCGCGATTGAGCGAGATCTCGCGCATGGCGGATTGAGAGATGCCTGTGTAGATGGTGGTGACGGTTTCCTTTGTGTCTGGTTTGAATTTTTTGATGGCGTAGATCTGGTTGTCGGGGATGCTGTTGCCTTGAAGGTTGCTGTCGACTCGTCCGGATACGTTTGTTGTTGAAGCACCGCCACCGAGGGAAGCGTTTAGACTGGGCGAGGCTGTTGGGGTTCCGTGTCCTCCTCCTGCTCCACCGCCTTCGACAGCCGATTTGGGCGTGGCATGCAAAGACGACGCAGCACTCGGTGAATCCAACAGCTGATGCTGCTGCAACAGTCCACCTCGCTTTTTCGCCGTCGACCCATTTCCACCACCACCTCCTCCTCCCGCTGCTCCCTTTGCTGACCCCGCACCGCCATTCGCACCGCCCATCCCTCCAATTCCACCACCGCCGCCTCCTGAGCCGCCACTACCCCCCGCTACCAGCAAAGGCGGATTCCTCAACCTAGCCTTATACACCCTTCCGTACGTACCCGAGCTCAAAAAGCCCAAAATGGTATATGTGGCTAGAACAGGCTTGCGCACACGATCTCGGTATTCGCGGTACGCCTTCATCGCTGCACCGGGCGAAGCGTCGTGCGGGATATGTCGCGCAGCTAGATCGTGTGGGTCTTCGAATTGCGACCAGAACGCTCCCGCGAACGGATCCTCGGCGTCCGAGTAGAAGTAGCCCGATGGTCGTAGTTGGTCCGACATGTTGGGGTTGTGAAGAAGTTGAGGCGATGAGGTTGGGTGGATGTGTAGTGATCAAATCGAGCGAGCTGACGCCGATGGGTTGGAAGTTGTTAGCGTGTCATGTTGTGTTTTCAGTGATGATGTGCGAGTCGAGTGTATTTGATGAGGATGGTAGCGAGAAGACAGGAAGCAGTCGGGACAGGCAAACCAGGGTGCATGCATTGGCCATCGACAATTGCGCGGAAGGCGGAAGAAGTTATGCCAAGTTGGACAGCAGAATTAAGCAAAACCCCTCGTCTTGTCCTCCCTTCACTGCCACCAACTCCCACTCCTCAGGGGGCCTCACTCACCATGCCCGTCCACATCCTCGCCTCATCCATATCCTCCACCGTTCCCACACAATACTGGGCCACAATCGCCGCCTCCCTCATCGCCATCTCCTTCCTCAAAACCTGGTCCAAAGGTGCAAAACTCCTCGACCCGCCTTCACCCTCTCCAGACCCTTCCTTGACCGACCTCCACGGCCGCGTCATCCTCATCGCATCAGGCGCATTCACCCCCCTCGGCGTCGTCACCCTCTCCGCCTTAGCCCATCGTGGTGCACAGATCATCGCCCTCCACCCCGACATCGCCTCCCCCCAAGTCGTACAGCTTATCTCTCTCATTCGCGACTCCACGCAGTCCGAGCTGGTCTACGCCGAACAGTGCGATCTGTCCTCACTGGAGAGTATCTCGGCGTTTGCGGCGCTGTGGAATAGTGGGGATAAGAAACAGCAGGGTGGAGTGAGGAGGTTGGATGGGCTGCTGTTTTTGCCCCCCGCCAGGGAGGAGTTGAGGAGTGTGCAGGTGGGGGAGGGGGGAGGGAGGAGGGAGAGGATCTATCAGCTGCATGTGCTGGCGAGGTTTCATTTGGTTAACTCGTTGTTGAGTGGGTTGTTGGTGCAACCGAGGGAGCGGGAGGTTAGGGTGGTGAGTGTGGTCTCGCCGTTTTATGCTGCTGGATTGACGCATTTTGATGTGCTTGCTCCAACAACTCCGCCATCGACGAAGCGCGGTGGTAAGAAGGAGAAGGAGTCGACGGGGCAGACGGCAAAGAGCCAGCTGCAAACGCTATCAGAATCGAGCTACTCTGCCTTGGTTGGTGCCGCTTCTTTACGATGGCATGCATTGACGGTCGAGTTGCAACGACGGGTCGATTTGCTCGCTGAGGCTGATCCGCGACCCAAAACCAAACTTCCCGGAATCGACGTCCTCCCCACCACCACCACCACCACTCCGAGCTCAAAACCCACCGCAACAGAGACAATCCAACAACAAGCCGCCACACGCATGTGCCAGCACTCCAACATCGCAATCATCAACGTCTGCGTCGGCTTCGAACGCTCCTCGGACATCATCGACACCTTCCTACCCTCACCATCTACCTCCTCCTCCACCCTCCGTACCTTCCTCCGCACCCTCCTTCTCCTCCTCCTCTGGCCCCTCATCTGGCTACTCAGCAAATCGCCCGCAACCGCAGCAGACAGCGTCGTATGGGCCACCACGCGTCACCTCGAACCGCTTTCGGCACGATTCGATCGTGTTTTAACCGCCTTAACGACGACGACGACGACGACGAGAGAGGGAAAGGGTGGGGAGGTGAGGAGGTGGCAAGACCCGCTCATTCCTGGTGAGTTGTACAGAGAGGGAAGGATTGTTAGGCCCAGGTTGCCGAGTAGGTTTGGAGAGGAGGGAGCGGCGTGGTCCGAGTTGTGGAGGCAGACCGAGCACGATGTTGAGGTCAAAGTTAGGCAGCGTGGTGGTGAGATCAAGCGTCCTAAGGTTTAATTTCCTCACACATACAGTATCTAGCATGTCTTTGTTGACAATTCTGTATTCATACACTACTTAAAACCTACCAAGAACAATCTAATCTTATCATACATCAAGTGCATTCATCACTCCTCGACCGTCTGTGACACGCTCCTCTTGGCTACACCCAACGCCGGGCCCTTGATCCCGTTCGCCTTCTCCGCAAGGAAGTTCGACGAGGCAACCGAGTTGTGCATCCTCGATCGCTGCAGCACCGACGAGGGCGTCTTGCCGATTGCAGGCGTCATCAGGGCTTGCAGGTTCAACGACGATCCTGATCTGACCGCAGCGGCAGCAGAGGGCGTCTTGGGCGCGTGCACCATGCTGTGTCCACCTGGTCGAGGTGTAGCAGCCACCAGATTCGCCTGCTGCGAGCGGTGCATGGGCGTCGCTGCCGGTGATCCAGGGATTGTCGCCATGCTTGGTCGAGAGTGGCCCGCGGGCGTAGGCGTAGGTGGGGAGCAAGCAGCTCGGTGTTATCAATCGTAAGCGACTTGGTGCAGTTGGCCGTCTTGTACACACCAATCAGGCGCGACGACAGCTCAAACATGTTGTTGCGCAGCGAAATAATGATAAACTGTCCACCTTTGGTTCGCTCCTTGATCAAGTTGGCCACGATCGACACGTTGCGGAAGTCCAAGGCTGCATCGATCTCGTCCATCACGTACACGGGTGTCGGCTTGTACGCGTGGAGCGCAAACACGAGTGCCAGCGACGACAGCGTCTTTTCACCTCCCGACAGGTTCGAAATGTTTTTCCACGACTTTTTCGGCGGCATCACCGAGAACAAGATGCCTTCCGCGAAAGGATCGAGCGAGTCGACCAACTCGAGCTCGGCATTGCCTCCAAGCGTGATGGTCTGGTACATCTCCTTGAGCTTTGACGAAATGACGCTGAAGCCTGCCATGAAGTTCTCCAGTCGCTGCTTGCGCAGGTCATCGTACCTCTGCTTGGCCGCATCACGTTCCTGCGTCGTCGCCTCGAGATCCTTGGCTCGAGCCAGAAACTCGCCTTCACGCTTGCGGTACTCGGCCAGCACCGACATGTTGGCCGAACCATTCGCCACATCGGTCTCGTACGCGACGATGGTCGCCTTGAGCGCGTTCTTATCCATAGCACGCAGCTCGTCCTCGGGGTACTCGAACAGCTCGTCGGTGACGCTCTCATCGTCGTCCTCGCCGTCCTCATCCATATCGTCCGCGTTGGCGGAGGATCGCTTCTTGGACGACTTGGAATGCTTTCCAGAGGCTTTGCGGCCTTGATCGCCCTCGCCCTCGCCCTCGCCGTCGTCGTCGGCTTCTGCGTCGGCAGCTTCCTCGTCATCGCTGTCATCGTCTTCGTCAATGTGGTGGAGCGACAAGCCGGCCAGCTTCTCGCCCAGGTGCTTGAGCTGCTTCTCATGCTCGCTTCGGAAACGTTGATGGTCCTCGAGCTTCTGCTTTATCTCCATCTCGAGCGCACGGAACGCGTTTGCCGACTCGGAGCGTTCGTCGAGCTGTGACTTGATCTCGTCGCGCTCTTCAGCCTTGGTGTTCATGAGGTGCTGTGCTTCCTCGACCTTGGCACGCACGCCGTCGGCAGCTTGAGAGTTGTCAGCGATCTGCTCGCGCAGCTGCTCCAGCTCGGCTTCGAGCTCCTCGAGTTGTGCCTCGTTCTTCTTGAGCGACTTTTGCAGCTTGACAACGTCCTTCTCCGCCTTCGACTTGGCCACCTCGGCTTTGGTGGTAAGCTCGGACGAGAGCTCGATCTTCTCCTTGATGCTGTCCACCTTGCTGTTTTGCGTGCGTAGTTCGACACCACCCGCTTCCAGAATCTGTTCCTGAAGCTGATCAATGTCGCTTTCGATGGCGCTGCTCTTCTCGGTGAGCTTGGAAATCTCCTTTTCGAGCGATGCAATCTGGCCGTCGAGCTCAGCAATGCGCGAAGCATCGTCCGCATCTGGCTTGCTCTCGGCCTTGAGCTCAGCCACACGCCTCTTTGCTTCGGTTACACGCTGCTCGCCGCTCTCGAGGTCCATGCGGATCTTGTCGAGCGTCACCTCGATCTGCGGTGCGCGCGCACGATGGCCCTCGAGCAGCGACTCGACCGTCTTCATGGAGGCAATGTGGCCGCGAAGCGAGTCTTCGAGCGAGTCGCGATCGCGCTCCATACGCTGCAGCTGCTCGGGCGAGACCTCGTCGGCGGCAAACTTGAAGCTCATGGCACCGCGCGAGACCTTGTTGCCACCTCCGGACATGGTACCGCTCTTGTCGATGAGTTGACCATCGAGCGTAACGACACGCCAGCGCTTGGCACCATAGGCGATGCGGTTGGCGTGTGCGAGGTCCTTGGCGACGAGCGTGTCGCGCAGCTGGTGGTAGAAAGCGGCTGCGAAGCGAGGCTCGCGGGGCTTGACCAGGTCAAAGAGTCGCGGGACGTTCTCGGGCGTGTCGATGGGCGCAAGAGCAGCCGCACTGATGCCGAGACTATTCAGCAAAACAAAGTTGGCACGACCCAGGTTGTTCTTGCGCAGATGCTCGATACACGCTTGACCACAGTCGACCGAGTCGACGACAATGTTGTTGAGACCGGGACAGGCGGTGCTGATGGCGACGTCGTACTTGTCGTCAATGACACCGAGGTTGCCCAGACGACCGTGGAAGCCCTTGATCATGCCGAGCTCGGCTTGACGCGCGAGGCTGGAAAGCACGTCTCCGCGCGATCGACTGGCACTGACGGTGGCGCGTGCCTCGTCCGCCTTGGATCGCGCCGAGACCACCTTGTTGCGAAGGGCGGCTTCTTGCTGCTTCATTTCGTCAAGCTGCTTTTGGCAGGACACGATCTTCTTTTCGAGATCGCGACGCTCCTGATTGAGGCTCTCGACTTCGTCGTGCTTGGTCTCCTTGTCGAGCTGGAGGTTGCGGAGCGCCTCCTTGGCTTCGGCGATGCTGGCTTCGACCTGAGCACCGCGGCTGGCGAGGAGGTCACGTTCTTCCTGAGCAACATTCTTGGCGGCCGACTTATCGCTGATCTTGGCGGTCCAGGGCTGAAGCTCGCGCTGCTTCAGCTCGATGGCGCGGCTGAACTTTTCGGTCTTTCCCTTGAGCGAGTCACGAATCTTTTCGAGCTGAGCCTCTTCGCGCTCGAGAGAGCTCTCGAGCTTGCGCAGCTCGGCTTGCTCCTTTTCGATCTTGTGTGCCGAGTCCGAGGCCGTCGCTTTTGCCTCGGAAGCAGCATGGCGATCGTCGGCAATCGACTTTGCGAGCTTCTTCTTCTTGGACTCGACGTGCTTGCGCTTCTCTTGTAGCTGAACATCCTCCTTTTCGAAGCGTGCGAGCTCCTTAGCAACCTTTTCGGTGCTGCGAGCGATGCTGTCGAATTCCTTGGCGAGCGCCTTATACTCGGCTTCGAGCTCTTCGATCTCGGCCCTGGATCCGGAATGCTTCTCGGTTTCTTCGGCCAGACGCGTCGTGTGCTTTTCGATGGCGTCGGTAGCCACCTTGATGTTGTCCTTTGCCTCGAGACTGTAGAGCTGCCAGAGCGCCGACTGTCGTCGGGTGAGCTCGTTCTGGGCTCGCAGGAACTGTTCGGCTTCGCGCTTCTTGGCTTCGAGGGCGTCCTTCTCCTTCTGAACAATCTTGAGACGGCCAAGTTTCTCGGCGCGCTTCTCGTTGGCTTCGTCGACGAGCTTGGCCTGTTGCTCGATGGGGGTCTTGAAGCAGCTGGTGCCAATAATGTCTTCGAGGTACTCGAGCAGACCCTCTTCGTGCTCGTTCTTGGCACGTGGTGGCATCTGAGCGATGGATTCGACTTCACCCTGCAAGATGAGGAAACGCTTGTGGTCGAGGTCGATGCCCTTTGCCTTGAGGAGGGTGGTGCACTCGGTAAAGGTCGACTTGCGGGCATTGATAAAGTACTGGGAGGTGTTGTTGCGGTAGGCGGTACGCGAGATGATGAGTCTGCTGCCGGGCACCACTTTGAAGCCGTCGCCGGGGAGGTCGATGATCTCGCGGAACCAGACCTCGACACTGCACTGAGGGAGGTTCTCCTTGCCAGCCGAGTTGTGGATGAGCTCGCTGAGTTTGCCCTGACGCATCTTTGTGGCTCTCCAGCCAAAGACAAAGAGGAGCGAGTCGATGACGTTGCTCTTTCCGCTTCCGTTGGGGCCGACGACACTGGAGAAGGACTTGTGGAAGGGCCCGATCTCTTGACGGCCGGCATAGGATTTGAAATCGTTGAGCACCATCTTGTGGATGACGAGACGTTTGAGAGGACCCGCAGGTGAGGCGGGTTTGGCGGGTGTTGCAATTTGCTTGAGCAAGCTGGAGGAGGGAGTCTGCGGTACGTCTGCAGCATCTTTGGGCTCAGGGGTGGTGGAGCGCGCTTCTTTGAACGAGACCTCGGATGCGTCCGAGTCGAGGTCTTCTTCTTCTTCTTCTTTTGCTGGTTCCTCGCGCTTGACTGGGAGAGTCTTTTGCTTGGACGAGGAAGTTGCCTTGGCAGGTTTCGAGCTTCGACGAGCGGTAGGCGATTGGATGACGTCGTCGTCGTCCTCTCCATCGTCTTGAGCGAGACTGAGTGACTTCTCGACTTGGTCTATCTCCTCTTCTTCCTCGTCGTCATCTTCATCTTCGCTCTCTACGACCTTTCTCGAGCGCGATCTGGTAGGCTTGATGGGGGGCGGTGTGACTTTTGCAGCTCGAGCGGAAGGTTGCGAGCGTGTTGTCGACGTGCGCGATGTTGGTCTGGCAACTGGCTTTGCTGCCCTTGACCTGGAAGCGGGTTTGACCGGAGTGTCGGGCTCGTCATCCTCGTCGTCGTCGTCATCTTCATCCTGCTCCTCTTCGCTGTCCTGTTCGTCGTCGTCCTGTTCGTCGTCGCTCTCTTCTTCATCTTCGGAATCTTGAATGCGTCTGCGTGACTTCAAAGACGCTGTTGCTGTGGATGTTTTTGATTTGGTGGCTGAAGATGAGCGGGAAGAGCGTGTAGCTTTTGCCTGCACCGTGGGAGAGGGAGAAAGCGAGGACCTGGATGAAGCATTGGATGTGATCGAGTCGCGCGCTTTTGAGGCGGCCACCCTGCGAAGCGGCATATTGATAGTGGTGTGTGGTAAGGAAGGTGTGCGCAGCTGAGAATGCCGTTCGAATGGGTGTATCAATGGAGGAAGTAAATCGTGATGATCCGAGGATGAGGGAGAGAGGCAAGGCAGGAATTGATTAGGGTTCAGACAGCTCAGCGGGTAAAAAAAAAAAAAAAAGGCTGAGCAACTTGAGCGCGCGCCGCCAAATGTGTTGCTCTCTGGCTCTGCCTTTCCCCAGCCCAAAAAAAATAAAAAATAAAATCCGCGCCCGACGCGTCGACCAAATGTTTTTGTTCACAGCCCGAAAGTCAAAGAACTACGCGCATGCTGCTCAGTCACGTGCATGCCTCCACTTGGACTGAAAGCGACTCGCACGACACTTTCAGCGGTTCTTCCTCGCTCCCCACCCCTTCTCTCCTTCCAACTTCGAACTGATACAGTAATCTTGCCCGCAGCTGCACACTCAATGAGGCGAACCAACGCAAACCCACACGCCTCCTCCTCCTCCAGCCGCTCCCACCGCACCGGCAGGGACGCGCTCAACGTCTACTACTGCCTCTGCGGCGAATTCGTCCTCGTCAGCGATCGACCTCTCACCAGCCTGCCACTGCGACCGCTCGACAATGCACGTATCCTGCGCTGCCTAGACTCGCCTCCCTACTCGATCACAGGTGCACCGCAAAAGGTGCGAAAGGCCAGAGTGTTTAAAGTCAGCGCATCGCAGGGTGGCGTCCAATTCATCAAACGGCCCGATGGGTCGCTCGAGAAGCAGTTTCCTTTCCACTGCTCGAGGTGCAACTTGGAGTTGGGGTATCAACACACTCCGCCGCCTTTGAAGAGTGAAGGCAAGTTTACGTTTGTTCTTCCGGGGGCTTTGACGTGAGTGCAGTATGCAGAACAAGGGTTGTGGAAGGAGAGCAAAAGTAGCTGACCATAGAATCTTGATTGCTGTGCATCAACTGCAGAGATAGACAGGGTGTACCACCGCCCGATGCGTTTCTGCAGGACTTTTTCGCTCAGACCGAAGAAGCGATAGAACAGGATGATCCCCATCAGCTACCATCATCAGAAGCAGCTGCGTAATACCGTCGTAGCATTCGCACCTCCCGTGTATCAACCGGATCGGCACAGCAATATACCCCACCTTAATCATACGAGTCACAGTAAAGACCGAGTGACCAGGCCGAGTTGCCAGCAGAGGCAGAGTTCGAATACCGCCATCACATGCATTCAGACCAGGAGAACGAGCTTGGCAGCGACAGAATAAAGGAAACAACGATTAAATTTGCAGCGGGGAAAACACTACGGAATTACTAAGACTTGTGGGATATCTTCAGAACTTGAAGCAAGTGGTAATGGTATCAACGTGTGTGTGTGTGTGTGTGTGTGCGACGAGAAAAACGAATCAGGGACTAGACGAATCAAGAATCGAAACCTTGTACTTTAGATAGCAGAGGTGGTGGTGGCGGTCTTGCTACCAACCGTGGGGGTGGTGGTGCTCTTGAGACCAAGCTCGCGCTCGAGCTTCTCGGCGACACCATCCACCTGGCGGTCACACTTGCCCGTGTTGAGCAGGTTGGCCTCGTGAACCGAGCGCAGCTTGTTAGTCAAGCTGCCGCCACCAGAGAGGAACTCGTCCTTGCTGACGGGCTTGTGGTGCGTAGACTCGTGCACGATGGGAGCCTCGTGAGTAACCACGTGGGTGGGGATGGTGGTCTGGATGCGGTGGTACTCGTGCGAGTCCTTCTGGATGATGGGCTGCACAACGTTGTGGATGTGGTGGTGGATGTGCTCGTTGACAGTCTCACCCTTGTCCACCACCTGGCGGTGGAGCGGAGCCTCAGTGTACTGGTCCTGGTGCTTACCAGCAACCGAGGTGAGCAGAGCAGCGTCCTTGTCCGTCGAAGCGTGGGTCTCGTGAACCTTGGTGACGGGATGGATCTTGGAGTGCACCTTCTCGGCAGCGTGCTCCGAGTCCAGAACGGGCTGGACGTGGTGCTGGACGTGGTGCACGTGGCGCTCGTGCTCGCGCTGGCGCTGCACCTCCTCGACCTCGTGACGCTGGTGAGTCTTGTGGGTGACGGCAGCAAGGTGCTGGACGTCCTGGTCCACCTTGCCGCTGTTCAGGTCGAGGTGCTTCGAGTTGGACACAACGTGACCGTGCTTGTGACGGATGCTGCCGTCGGTAGCGTGAACATCATCAGATCGGCCAAGACCGTGCTCGATCTTGTTTTCGATCTTCTCGGTGGTGCTGGGCTTGGTGGTGGTGGAGGTGGTGGCGGCAGTCGTGCCAGCAGCACCCACCGAGCTGAACTCCTTCTGGCGGGCGACGGGCGAGCCGGGGTTGGAGGTGGGGGCAGTCGACGACGAGAGACGGCCGTCGTCGGAAGACTCGTCGCCAGACTGCGACTTGCGCGATGAAAGGACCTTTTTGACAGTGTTCATGTTGGGCGTTGTTGATAAAGCTCAGGAGGCTATGTAGCGTATCGCAAGAGCGGTGGTTGTTGTTGTCTTCGTCCGGGGATGGGTATGGGGAAGAAGAAAGTTGTTGAGGATAGAGGAAAAGGGATGAGGGACGTAGATCAGCTTGCTTATATATGTTTTTTGGCATCTTTGCCTCCCTAGCCACGGATGGACCCATGGCAAAAGGAGCTGTCTAGCCGGACACAAAGAGGGAGGCCCTCGGGTCGAGATGAGAAGCTTGCGCTCGGGAGAGAAGCATCTGTAGGGATCAACCCTGCTGCACAGCTGAGTTTGCTTCGCAGTGTAAGCCGGGCAAGACGGGAAGCGTCGAATGTCGTCACCAAGGCGGCCTTGTCATATCGCAATGATTCGTGCAAGCTCGCCTGTTCAGCGGGCTCCGAAGGGCCGAAAAGAAGCTCACGGCTGAAGTTCGAGGAGAGACGAGTGACGCAAGCTGCGAAGAATACTGCCAGGCCACACGGAAGGGTAAGATGACCGTGCGTTGACATAGTGAAGGAGTTGAGGATAAGTCAATGATGTCAGAGCCAGCAGGATCTGCTCATGCTTTTTGCTCGGTGGAGCAGAATGAGTAATGACAGAAGCGGCGGCGGCGGTGTGAGACCAGTCAAGAGCCTTATTGACGTCTTGCTGCATGTTTAAGGCTCACCAGCGCTAACGTGGCATGGCAGTGCAGTTTAGACCGGCGAGCAACTGCGGGTCTAGAGGCGTGCTCTATTTGGAGAAGCGAAATGAAGCGAGGTGAAGCTAGGAGAGGCGAGCGGCAGAGTGTTGCTTGATGTGAGCTGCAGCGGGGGCGAGGGCCGAGGCAGCTGCTTGGCCGAAATGAGAGTAGCCGGCAAGCGACGAGAAAAAGAGACAGAAACGACGTCAAGCGGCGACGTATTGCTGGCATGTACAGAACAGGCATGAAAGCGAGCAAAGAGCCCAGCTTTCTTGGCGAGACCGAGCGAGGTCACAGCTGGAACGCAGCTCTGTGTATGCGTGGATTGTACCGCCGAAAAGCAGGCCATGTCGCGCACGTCGAGCGCTCTTGGGCAGGTGACCGACCGAATGACGGACTTGTGCAGGTGTAGAGCGGCGGCGGGTAGGCGGCGGTGGCAGCTGACAATGCGCGCAGCAGAGCAAGTGAGACAGAAGAGAAGAATAGAGCGCAAGCGAGAAGGGAGCGAGCATGCCGACTGCCAACGTTGGCATCGAGCAACAGTTAGTCGCCGCTTGCCGGTTTTCCTCTTTTGAAACTGACCCGCCCTTTCCTCGACGTTGCTCGACGAGAAGCGAAGGCGTGGCCAGAGCGAGGGTGAGGGCGAAACCGCGAGACCTTTGGGTGCAAGCAACACTGCTCATGATCCCCAGTTGAAGTTGAAATCCACAGATTTGCGCCCACGAATGGCAATCAGACAGTCATACAATATGCGGGGCTGACTTAGGATGGGCTGAGGCTGACGAGCAAGAAGCGGCGAATGGAAGCGACGAAATGTTAATGTGGAAAAGCAATGCTTTGCTGCCAGGCACGGCAATTCGAGGCTTGAGGCAGGCACAGCTTGACAGGTGCGATGATGCATCTGGTCTACTGTATAATGTATGTTTGCTAAGAAATCACTTATTTTTAGTCAGAACCACCACCAGATGATGACGGCAGACTAGAGAGCCTTACGCTAGGGCTCGATTTTTTACTATATTGTACCTCGCAAAAGGAGCCAGCCACGCCAGCCAAACGACGGCGAATGACTGACCCGTTGGCTTGCTCGCTCTGCACAATGATTCATGCCCCCGGTCAGCCATTGCAGCCATCTCATCCACCTCCATCTCGGTGGGTCTGGACTCGACCTAGCTCGTTTGGCTTTTGCACCTGCCTGCTTCTGCATAACCGCTTCCCATCCCATTGTCCTTACCCTTTTGTTCTTTACGACCTCTGAAATTACTTGACCCAATTCCTGCAATTTTTGGGGCGTGCTCGCCGCTTTTTTTTGTCCGCATTCTTCTCAATTTGCAGCGCTCGTCATGTCGCCAGACGCAACCATCTTTTCAACAGCATAATCACCCTTCCATCTCTCGCTGGCGCTTCCGCCTCCGCAGATGGCCTGCTCTTGCCGAATAGCCTTGGGGCCTGTCCTTCCGTCCCGAGGATTGGGGACTCGGCGTGGACATGGCTCAAGCTCCGCACGCTCAAGTCGCCTGGTAGTCAAAAAAATAGAATTCGGATGATTAACCGAAAGGATTCAACAATAGACGATGGCGACAAGGTGTACTTCCTCTATAGCCTTTGCCAGATTGTCATTCTTTTCTGAGCCTTGAGTTGCACCATCAAGTTCGTTCAAGAATGGCGAGATGAAATGCGCAATCCAAAGCGGGTTCGATATCGCTTGAAAACAAACTTCGCAACGTGTTTTCTCGGCGACGAGAGGAATGCTAATGTCTGGTGACGACAAAGTGTTTGTCTGCATCCATTCGCAAATGTCCATCCGAAGCTCCGTCGACAACTTTTGCAACCACGTTTCTTTTTCACCATCGTATGTCGTCAGATATTCGTACGCTGGCGAGCATACGCGAGCCATGTCTCTTTTCGCGACGTCTTGGTCCTTGTGACACCCCAATACGAGCCTTGGCAGCTATCGTCTTTTTTTTTTTTTTTTTTTTTTTTTCCCTCATCGTCATAATGTCTCATGGCAGTTGGAAAAGGTTGACGACCTGTCCACGCCATCGGCAAGAATAGCTCGCTTGTTTGAGGACGCTGCATGGAACATGTTTTTAGATACTCATATCGAGCTCTCGGGTTTGCATGACGACAGGTTCGGAAGGGTCAATCTCGATGAGAGTTGGTGATCGTCCGGGTTGTTGGATTTTTCTCGCGGCTTGTCAAAGTTCCTGGTTGTCGCCAGATGCAAAGGGGGCCATTCAGCTGCTTCCATTTGAGGCAGCGGTTGCTGTGAATCAAAGTTGCAGGTGTCTACAGCAGGTACAGCCCGATCAATGAAAGCACCAGTGCCGTCGCAGGGCGCAGCCAGACCCAACACCAGTCTCTGAGCTTGCCATGTCAAGACTGGGGTCACGCGATACTCTGTGCGTACGAGCTGCACCATGAGTTCAAGAACTGAGACACCGGTCAGCAGCTAAGCTTGTTGATCCGGTACCACTTTTTTTGCGGACTGTGACGTTCACACGCTAGCTTCAAACCCAAAGCCCGAGAGTTGATGGGCAATGGGCTTGTCTCGAACAAGTTAGCTCCACACCGTGGCCCGCTGAGGACGACGATAGCCAGCTGATCAAACCGGCCTGACCCAATCGGAGTTGCAATAATGACGAACACATGTTCTTGCCGGCCCGGTGCCAATGAAAACTCGGAAACATGCCACTAGCAGCTACTTGAGCTCGTCATCGAGATCAAGCTTCCGCATTCGCCTTAAGGTTTCGTGGTGAGGGATTGGATCTCGGCCGAGGAAGAGCATTCGTTTGTCGCCTGACGAAAGTCGCTCAACAAATAGAAAAACTTAGCGATGTGTGACAGCCGGGAAGAGCACCACAAAATAATCGAAAATTCCTTTAGAGGAAGCGTGCATCGCTTGGCTCCCAAGAAATCGGCGTTCTACCACCGCCAAGTCCTTTCGCTGTACATGGAAACCAGAGACATGGTTCGGAATGTGCTCGATTCGCACGTTGCCCATCCTGCTCTCGTCATTCATGTCCTCTTGTTCCCCGGATGGACATTCCCGGTTCCCCCTTCCTTCCGCCGGCATTGTTTACAGATTACACCTCTCGTCTCGAAAGCCAATCACTTCACTTCGATGCGGTGGGATCACATGTTTTGTCCTGCCGGTTGCATCCTCCTCCTCCCTAGCTAGACCTACAGTAGTGTCCCATGTGATGCCATGACAACGTTCGGCGTCTTGTACCATTCCAAGACATACAACCGGAGAGGCGGTTCCACACCCGCATAACCCAACGTCATCGCAAATGAACACTAAAATCCGAAATGTTCAACCTTGTCCCTCCGCGATACACGGCCGCGCACCCTTCCTTCCTTCACTCCTCCCCTCGCTCGCTACACCACACACTACAGTAGATCAGCCTCCTCACCCTTACCGGATCGAGCACGATCGAGTTTTGAGTGGCTAGCAGCTAAGTGCGACCGATCGTGATCGTGAGGTGTTAGATTCATCTGTGTGCTCAGACAAAGGCTCGAGGAGCCTGCCTGTCCGCAGGGCATGATGCTAGATGCGACTTGACAAGACTAAGCCTCGGCGGACCCAGACCCACGACGACTGTTGCTGCTGCTGCCTGTACCACTGCCGCTGTTGGAGCCGTCCTTCTCCGAAGTATCCCCCGAAGTGGTGGTGGTGGCCGCCCTCTCGCCAAACGACGAGATCTCGGACCCGGAAGAACTGCTACTGCCGAAATCCGTACTGTGACCCGTATGCAGATACGTCAACGCCACCGTCGGCCTCAAGTGCTGACGATGACCGTGGCCGTGGCCCGGTCGTCGCTTGATGGGGCTCGGCGCCTGGATGTGAGGCACCGATGAGCCTTGACTCATGCTGAACGCCGAAGCATCCATGGGTCCGCTGCATCGGCGTCCGCCTGCTCCATTGGCCACCGTCAGGCTTGGCGGCACCGACATCTTGGCGCCATTCGCGCCCAAGGTCTGTCCGCTGGCGGTCAAGTGGTCTCTCAACTGGCGGCGCAGAGCACGGATCTCGTCCTTCAGTCGGCGGTTGACATTCTTGAGCTGATGCATCTCAAACACCCACGACGAGCTGCGGTACGTCGACAGCTCGCCAAACACCGAGGTGAGCGAGTCGACGCTGGTGCCAGTGGCATCAAAGGCGGGCTGGGGACCGCCCTTAGGATAGGCCACGTTGGGAATCATCCAAGAGCTTTCTGCGGAGGCGCGCTGAATGTGCACGAACACGGTGGGCAGCGCGGGACCTGCCGCAGCAGACGAAGGGTAGAACGACGAGAACACGGGCGTGGTGTTGCTGACACCATCTCCCATCAAGTGCGAAACGCCCATGGCCTGACTGCTACGCAACGCCGTCAGCAACGAGGGCGCCGCCTCGTAGTTGGTCACGTCGAGCACGTGGCGGCCAAAGATGTCCCTGCCATCGCAGTTGAGCACCTCGGCGACGGGACCAGTGGTGCTGAGAAAGACGCCATCGATCGAGAGCTTGGACCAGAAGGAAGGCTGCGCCGCCTCGGCGCCACGACGCACGTGCTCCCAAGCCAGGTTGTACACGGGACGCGGTCGGCCACTAGAGATGACCACTTTGCGGCCCTTGCCCTGTTCGAGATGCAGCTTACCGGTGCTCTCGATCCAACGGTGACCGTCGTGCTTGTGTCGCATACGCAGCGTCAGGTTGACGCGCGGACCAGCTTGGCCACCGCCGCCCTTGGTCAACGGGTTGGCAACACCCTCGGTGCGAATGTTGCGCGAGGCGGCTGCAGCGATGCTGGCATTGCTCGTCGAGTCCTTGAGCTCGCGGAAGACGGGGACAACGTCGCTCGGATGGCAGAATTCCGAAATCGACTTGCCAATCACCTCCTCGGCCGTGTAGCCTAGAATGCGCTCGATGGACGGAGACACGTACAGGAACGTGCCTTTGAGAGAAAGCACGTAGATGAGGTCGTGCGAATTTTCCAAGAGCACGCGCGACCATTGCTTGGCATCGCAGGGACCGACGCCGTGGATGAGATCGAGAATGTCGGCAGCGATGGCGGCTTTTTTGGTGGCTTCGGCATCGGCGTCTTTGCCCATCTCGTCTGCGCCCAGGATGGCCGAGGGAGGGGGATCGTTGATGGATCGATAATTGACGAGATACGAGCCGTCGTCCTTGCGTTCGAGGATCGCGCCGGGCTGCTCGACCAGGTCGACCTGGAATCCAACGAGGAAGTCGACTTGTGAGGGATCCGACCACAAGACGGGCACGACGGTGACGAGGTTGATAAACGGACTGCCGTCCTTGCGGTAGTTGATGAGACTCGCCTGACATTCTCGGAAGCCAGTCAAGTGTCGCTTGAGGTGCTCGACGGCGCGGTTGTCGGTGTGTTGACGTTCCGCACCGGCCTCGAGAGGCACACCGGGTGTCTGCAAGAAGCGACAATTTTTGCCGAGAATCTCGTGCAGCGTGTAGCCAGTCAGGTGGCAGAAGGTCTCGCTGGCGTAGATGAGCGGCTGCTCGGGATGGCGCGCATCCGAGATGGCAAACGAGCACAACAGATCGATGGGACCGAGCGCGATGCTGGGGTTGGGACGGGTAATGGCACGCGACAGAATGCCGAGCACATCGACACCAGAGCTCGAGTATTTGTTCGAGGTCGGGATGGCCTCGCCCGAGGTGGTGTTGAAGCTGCCCTGATACACGAGCGATGGCGGATCGACAACGCCGCCGTTGTTCACGCCGGGAACGGGGGGCGCGAAGCTGTTGGAACGGCTATCGAGCATCTTCTGTGGCGACAGACTGGACGACGACACGGACGAGCCGGACGAGTCGTTCATGAACGAGACGCTGCGAGAAGGCATGGGCGGTCCCTGCAAAGGACTGCTGCTGATCTGACCGCTGTCGTCGGCTATGCCGCGCTTGACGCCTCGACCGGCCACGACAGGAACGAAGCCACCGACCGTTTGCGCCGCCGCTGGTGGTGCGGTCGGCGCAAAGGCTGGCTGAAGCTGCGCGGTGTTGGCGCCTTGCTTGGCTGCCTGTCGCGAGAGGCGTCGACGCTCTTGGAGGCTGAGGTTGGCGCGAGCGGCGTTGGGAGCGGTGATGCCGCGGTGCAAGGCAGGTTGAGCTCGCTTGAAGGTGGAGACGCGAGGGATGGAAGAGGTGCTACGGCTACCGGCGCCGTTGGGGCCCATGAGTGTGCTGGTGTTCATGAGGTGCGAGTGGTGCGCAGCGATCTGATCGCGGTAGGATGCAGTGACGTCGCGTTTGCCGGCGGCGGCCGGGGTCGTCGTGGGCGGCACGGTAGCCGTCGACACGGGCGTCTGGCCATTGGGCGCTTTGCCGTTGCCCGCAGACGGAACACCACCAAAATCGAACGAGGAGGCGCCGTTGGCTGCAGCGGCGCTGGAGCCCATATCCCACGAATCCATCAGGCCATTTCCAAAGGATTCGCCATAGTTGCTGCCGTACATGAGCGAGTTGGACTGGCTCATGAGAGCGGAGCCGCCCATCATGTCGAGGGCTCCATTGGACATGAGACCGTTGGCATCAAGTCTGCCGTTGATGCCCTGGTCAGAGAAGGACGAGATCATGTCATTGGTGGGGCCGAGCCCACCATTGCCGGTGGCGGGATTGCCAAGATTGTCGACGATGGTGGCGCCATTGTTGGTGGAGATAGGTGGGATGACCTCTGCCTGCGAAGGAGAGGAGATGAAAGCGTCAAAGTCGAAGGTATCCGCCATGATTGGTGGTCTGACTACCCTAGAAGGAGGCGACGAAGACAGAGCGTAAGTTTGCAAAAGAGAAAAAGCCGTCTCGTTTCGAGTCGAGGGCTGGAGTATAGGAGTCGGAAACGGTAACGAGTCGGGACAAGAACAAAGAAGACTGGTCGAAGAATACGATCAGGAGAGCGCTGGCGTAACGAATCGGACGCCGAAGAAAAAGATTGCGCTGACGAAAGAGTCGGAACTTGACTGAGTACTCGAGTGAAGAGCGCTAGAGTGTCCGAAGGTCTTTCAAGAACAGAAAAGAAGGACGAGCTAGATGTAGAAAGCTAACTGTCCTTGGCTCTGATGATTGTGACGAAGGTGGATGACGACTACGAAAAAACAGTGGTGTCAAGTTCGAGAGTCGGTCGGTGATGTGACTAGAGAGAGTAAAAGGGTGACTGCAAGTTGAGAGGATGCGAAAAGGTCACGAGAAAGCAGTGCAGATTGGGCAGAGCGATGTCGGCTGCCTGTTGTGCAAGAGGTTTAAAGGGAACAGGAAGGGGCCGCAAGGCGCGGAGGGGCGTCGAAAGCGTCGAGCCCAAGCCTTTTCACCTAGCCGCAAACTCGATCAGAGGAAGCAGCAGCAACGGTAGTTGTGGTGAGAAGGGGAGGAATCTACGACGCTCGAATTCCTTTTCACGAGATGCGCAGCAGGGGGAGCGGCGCTTCTACGAGAAAGGGTCGGAGGACGTATTGGTAAGCCTAGGATGTAGGCTGAAGGTGGTTGTTGACTGTGGATGGAGGCGATTCGGCGAACGGCAGTATCAAAGCCAAATGAGTTTCAGGACGAGACGTTACGTGCAAAGGGTCGTGATAGGACTCGGAGACGCAAAGTGTTTGGATAGATCGCAGAAAGGTGCGCTGGTGTTGCGTCGATCGGTTTGTATCGGTTGGTGGTGATGTAGAGAGGATCAAATAAGACGGCTGAATAGAGCTTTGGTAGGAACCAAAAGGAAGAAGAAAGAATACCCTAGCGATATCGGAGGCTGAATGATGGCTTGCCTAGAGAGAGGCTGACTGACGAGAGCCGGTTGTGGTTGATGTGATGTTGTATCGTCTTTAATGAACCATGAGGCTGTAAAGAGTGACCGGTGATGGATGGTGGTGGTGAGGAGGCAAGGTCTTGAAACTGATCTCCGCCATTGTTACTGTCTGTCACACTGAGCCTGTTGTTCGCTCTCGCCTGCCAAATTTTGCGCTCGACCGTCGTCTCTGATGTGGTGCTGCTGTTTCCAAAGCTCGATATCGCGCGCGGCTCAGTCTTTCGAGCACTGGAAAAGTGTCCTGTTCTGTGACCGCGCCCGCGAGTTGATATTTTCACCTGTCCCTGTGCCAGGATCCTGGGAAATGTTTGTTGGTGGGTGGCGAGCCATCGTCGCCTCTCTTCTCACGCCTCACGTCAAAAAACGAAAAATGAAAAATGGAAAGAAAAAAAAAAAAAAAAAAAAAAACAGCCATCCCGTATGACCTATCAGCCAAGACACACTCGCACGAGATGAGATGAGCACATTGGATTGCAGGCAAAGACCTGTGAGGTCCTTGAGCTCGATGGAGGCTCCTGGCCTACCAGAAGCCTGTCATACCATCTGCGCAGCAGGTGGCAGTTGTGACAGAGGGACCAGGAGGGGCTCCACCAAGCTCAGAGGACTAGATCATGCCATGACTTGCCAGCCAGGACAAGTGGGCCTTCATGGGAGCTGTACAAGGCTGAAGCAACCAGTGTGTGTTGTTCAGCTGCAGAGTAGTTGATATATTGCTGGTAGCAGTTGGAGTTCCACCAACCAAGCAGCTTAATGGTCTCAGTGTCAATACCCTGTGATGCCACCCAGGTAGCTGTACCTTGACAGAAGGAATGACCAGTGAACTGTTTCGTGTCTAAGCTGAGTTGAGTGAGCACAAGATGCAAGTGGTGAAGGAGGAATGACCAAATAAGTGGCTTGTGACCATCATGCAGTCCAAAGAGGGGGTCCTGCAGGTGTCAGACTGAGGGGCAGATATTATGGAGGGCTGTGTACAGACACTCGATTCCCCTGACTTTGGGCACAACCAGTGGAGCTCCAAGGTGGAAGGGATCGGTTTTGGAGTAAGGGAGAAGGAGGATCGCATAGTCCTTGTGCTACATGATGGACCTGATGAAGAGCTGAGTCAGTGTTGACTGGTCCCAAGTGACCTCTCTGCAGTGTAAGAAGCACATGAAGGAGACTGCAAGGGCAGTGGTGAGGATCTGGCAGTCCCAGGCACCCAGTGACATGGTGAAGTGCAGCTGTTCCAGGATGGCACAGAGGAGCAGCAGCGTGACTGGGAGTTTGGAGATGGCAGGGTGGAGACTGTAAGTCTTTTTGATGCCCCGGACTGTGCGTTCCAAGTGGCCTTGGGTAAACCCAGCAACAGAGAATCCAAGGTCATTGTGCTAAGAGTGAAGGGCATCAAGCTTGTGCTTGAGACTGTGGAAGCTGACCCACTCAGTGAGGTACAGGTTGGTGGTGGGGAAAGGTTCTGAGTTCAGACCAAAGTGCTGGACAACAAAAGCCTGACATCGCCATGGCACTCCAGCACTGCATCGTTGGCTGGACTCTATGAGGCCACACCAGATGAATGTAGCTGCTGTAGTGGACACTCCAGTTGCTGCAACAAAGGACTTGGGGGGTGCGTGGAGGTGCCAGGGAAGAGAAGCTGATGAGCCCAAGGGAAGCAATCCTGAATGGCATGGAAGTGGCAACAAGAGAGCAGGTCAGCTAGATGATTAGCAACAGAAGCCACACAGGTAGGATGGAGGTTGATTTGCCAGTTGAAGCAGAGCCCAAAAATCTCGCACAAGAGGGTCTGGGTGAGAGGCATGGTACCTCTTGAGACAAGATGGCAGGGAGTGTGTCCATGGTGCCAGCATGTGCGCCATAGGCACATTTTGATGCATCAGTCCACACATGCTCAATGAGCAGCAGTGAGGTCTGGAGCAGAGAATGTCCTGGCCAGGAGGCGAGGGTGCAATGCCACCACTGAAGCTCAGCTGTGGCTGGGCAAGGGATGTGGTGCAGAGCGAGGGGATGTCGGTGGGTGGCCTTGGAGGCATTGTAGAGGCATTGCAGGTAGGCCTTTGTGTGTGGGACCACCTGTGCCACGAACTGAAGGAGGCCAGCTATCTGCTGCCGGTCAAGCAGGTGTGCTGAGTGGCACTGGAGGAGGTTGTTGATGGCTGCTAGAATGCATTGCTGATAATCGACTGTGATGCCCACCATTTGCCATACCAAGTCCACCTCAATACCAAGGAGTTCCAGATGCATCTCATTCCATGCCGTTTTTGCCAGCACAAGACTAAGACCAAGAGCTGTACTCGCAAGTGCAAGTGTGTGCAATGGTTGGGCTGGGTTACTGTCAACAGGCATGGTGCCAAAGAAATCATCCAGATAGTGTTCAACTGGGTGTGGGGTAGTGGATTGGAGAATCCAGTGGAGAGCCTCAGCAAACAAGTTGAATAACCAAGGTGCACTCTGTCTACCAAATGTGAGACCAGTTTCCATGTAGAACTTGCCATCGAACATGAACCCCAGCAAACAGGCATCCTCTGTGGCAGTGACAACATGTTGGAATGTGTCAGTGAGGTCACTTTTCCAGAGATGACAGCCTGGGTGCTAGTGGACAAACACTAGAATGGGTGCAATGGAAGCATATTTGATGGCAGTGAAGTGTGGTGTGATGCCATTGTTGACTGCTGGAAGTTGTTGATGGTGAGGATGGCATGGGTGGGAGAGATGGTGGATGGTGTGCAGTTGGGATGATCACAGTTTGGGGACTGTACCAATGGGTGAACAGACAAGGTCCAAAGCCACAGGATCCACCTTCACAATGTGCCCCTCTTGAAGTCATGAGGCTATCTCTGCATGCATGTGAGCAATGCCAGCGTCATTCATTGGGAGGTTCTTGACCTGGGCATGATGTCCTTGAAAATGGAGTGGGCTGTTGTAGCCTAGCAAGTTGCCATGGCAGATAGCACCAAGCAGTTGAATGACATAGTGCTGGTCTGGATATGACGTCAGTGCTGCTGACTAAGCATCAATCGCTGCTTGCATGGAACCATGGCAGGCCGGCTGGTGGGTGGGAAGGAAGAGAGGTGCTGTGATGTTGGTGTTGGGGCATGGTGGAGGCTGCAGGTGTTGATGGGATAGGAGAGTTGGGAGGGCAAGGTCAGCTGGCAGGATGTGCAGAGGGTCAGGCAACGGAGCTGACAAGACCATTGAAAGAGCGGCCACTGTAACCAGGCAGGATGAAAAAGTCACCACTGGGCTCAGTAGGGACTGGGTGAGAGTTGCTGGAACCAAGTGGGATGTGATGTAGGCCTCTGTATTCAGTAGGGACTGGACAAGACCACTGGATGGTGTCGGGAGGCACGAGCCCCAATCTGGGACACCAAGGGGTCAAGGAGGTTGCACCACTGTGAAGCGCTGGGACAGATGTGCTGCTGGGGTCACTCAGGGTGAGGTGGCCAATGTCAGTGCTCACTGGCTGAGTGAGTCGGACTCACAAATGGGGTTAGGAGGACTTGGCCACCTTAACTGGTGGGCCAGAGTCTGCTTGACATGGTTGTGTGTATGTCTTTTCTTGATGAGGGCTGAGGCAGGACTGGCAGACATGTTGACAGATGCAAGGTTGCTGCTTGGTACCAGAGCACTTGCCATTGTTCCAGGAGATGCAGATTTGTTTGCAATGGGTGTCATCTGCTTAAGGAGGAGGGCGCTTGCTGTTCGATGCCACATTGGACCCGCTAGGATTGTGGGCAACGAGTCCTTGGAAGTGGGTCAAGTGTACCTCATTGTCAAAGTGAGCCCAGTTGGCAGCACTAGCCTTTCCAAGTCTTTCTGTGCAGATTGCAACGATGTAGTCCACTACTTGGTTCCAAGGAAAGAGCTCTTGAAGTGCAGCGATGTGCAGGTAAAAACGACCAAGACTGACTGCAAGATCATAGTCAGGCGAGCTGGAAGCGCAAAGTGTAAGGTAGATCGTCCAAAGGTGGCTGAAGATGTTGAAACTAGGCACTGCCTTGAGGAATTGCCAGTTGGACGAGGACATAGTAGGGCCCTTTGTGACCTTGAACCCCTTGATGGTGTACTCAGTTGGCTCCTCCTAGGCAGCCACACAAGTCCATGAAGGGTTTGCTAGCTTAGGTAGCTCATAGATGCTGATGGTGTCATTGAGCACCTTGTTGACAAGATCTGAGGGGATCTACTTGTACCGGATTGAAGATTGGTACTCACCAGTACATGCAGGTAAGGCCAGTGGTGGAGCTACAGGCATCGGAGCTGGTGCTGTTGGTGTTGGTGTGACTGGAGCTGGTGGTTGACAGTCTGCAGGGACTCAAAAGCATGGAGAATTTCATCCTGCAGGAACTGACAAAGCTCACCAACCACAGAGGACAAGTTGGCTTGCATGACAAAGGTGGGAGCAGGAGTTTGAGCAGTAGCTGGCAGCGCTGGTGCTACATTGTCATGCAATGACAGTGCTGGTGCTGGTGCCAGTACTGCTGCTGGTGTCAGTGCTGAAGTCAATGCTGTTGTCAAGGCAGATGGCATGGGCAGACTGACAGTGTTGCCAGTGTGGCTGCAACAGTCTAGGCATGTTTGGACCGATCGATGTTGAAAATGCTGATGGAAGAAGTGGGACAGTGGGCAAGGTCACTTGCAGGTTTGGCAGGTCTTCACAGTAAGGCCTACATATCAGCCATGGTGCAGGCTGAGTGCTGCAAAAACAACAAAAATGACAGCCAAGATCATGATAAGCACTCACTTGGCTGGAGAGATGATGGAGGAGAGGAGCGATGACATGGAGCAGTGCAACAAAACAGAACAACACAAATGAAAGAGGGTGATGCGGCCGATAGGCTCAGCCCAGACGCACACGCCCTCTGCTGACCACGTGATGCAGAACCGCAAGCTGGCTCGTTACGAGAGGTGCCTGCGTCGACTTTGGGTGCTTTCCTCTCAAAGCTCGGCTGCAACGGCGATCAACGCGACTCGCAAGCCTCGACGCGAAGCAAAGCTGGCCTTTCCGCAGCACTTCCTTGTTCAAGAAAAGCAGCTCTACCACCCACAGCGAAACAAGCTTTGATATGTTAGCAAATAAGCGGTTGTTCGGGTCCCAAATTTCAAAGAACGTCCAATGAGCTGTCTATGGTTGCAAAACTGTAGTGCTCTTGGAAGAGCAAGAAAGAACATTTCATCTGCGACGTGCATTTTCGAGTCAGCGGTTGCTAGTCGTACGTGTAAAAACAAGACGCGTCCTGATCGCCGATTTCTTTCAAATAGTATCGCCGATAAAGATGTGTGGTTTTTGGGGACTGAGCGCACGGCACAACAAGGTTTGGCACACGAGAGCGACCAAAAAGCAAAACGACACACCTCAACTTTCCAACAAGAAAGGCTTTCGACACTCGCTTTCCTCATCGGTCGTCGGCGCTCAGACCTTGCTTCCTCACGAAGGCTCCAGCATTCTATCACTGAGACGACCCTCATCCGCTTCTTCTGCATATAGTCACTGCTGCCAACAATGGAGGACGACGACGACGCTTTCTTGTACGGCGACGAGCCGGCCGCCGCTCCGACCGCTCCCAAACCAATCAATGCGACAAACGGCACAACGTCAACGACTTCAACAGATGTCAAGACAGCCATCGCCGATGCCATTGATGCGGCAGCGATAGACAATGCGAACAGTGCCGCGCAGGAAGACGCAGTCGATGATGACGACGAGGAAGACGAAGAAGAAGGAGACGACGATGATGACGATGACGACAGCGACTCGGATATCGAGTTCATCATCGATGCAACACAAGAGGTGCAACAACCTGCACGTTCCGGATTCCAACGACCAGGTGCTCCAGGTGCACGGCCGTTGCCCACTCAAAGCACGCCTCAGCGTCCTCAATCGACCCTCACCTCCGAATACACCCGCTCTCTCGGTCGCAAATGCTGGCTGCTGCCAGCCCAGCCTCTGCTGTGGCAGCCGCAGCCGGTACCCCATCCTCCTTGGCACCACAGCCACCCGATGCTCCCCCCGTCAAGCCAGCCACTGCACTCGATGGCACCGGTCCCGAAGGCGCACCCCCTGCCGTCCCCTCCACCGCGCCACGACTCAATCTCTCACCAGGACCCGAAGACCGCACCTACCCTAAACCCGAAGATGCTGTCGAAGAGGAAGAGAGCTCTGCACAGGACATCTTCGACATTGATCTCGAAAACCTTGCCGAAAAACCATGGAGACGCTATGGCGCCGACCTTACCGACTACTTCAACTACGGCTTCAACGAAAAGTTGTGGAGTCTCTGGCGTGGAAAGAAGGAGCGCATGACCGAGGCGAGGAAGGATACGGAGAACAACCTCTTTGGCGGCAACAACGGCGATATGATGCACAACATGCAGCAGATGATGGCTATGATGCCTCCTCCGCAGTCGATGCAGGCTATGATGCAGCAGAATGGTGGGCCTGGCGGCGCGGCGCCGATGGGCATGCCTCCCATGCCTCCTGATCAGATGATGGCTATGCTGGCCAGCATGTCCGGGATGCCGGGAATGCCTCCTATGCCAGGCATGCCCAACATGCCCAACATGGGTGGTCCACGGGGGGGCATGAACAACATGATGATGCCCGGCATGTTTGGAGGCCAGCAGTCCAACGGCGGGCCCGCCGAGCAACACAATCACCACCAGCAACAACAGCACCCACAGCACCAGCAGCGATTCAGAAATTCTCCCTTCCCACACGGTCAAGGTCAAGGGCAACACGACGGACATCACTCTCCCTACCCACCTTCTCACGACCGAGACGACCGGCCCAACGACCAACAGTCCGAACAACAGAATGCAGCCCATGGTTGGGATACGCCACCTGCTGGAATCAAGCAAGAGGGCCCCGACGATGCTCCCGCTGGACTTGCGCCCCTTCCTATTGGAGCACTACCCATGAAACCCATGTCGGAAGTCGACATGTCATTCTTCCTTGGCGCTTCCGGAGTCGACCCCTCACAAGCAGCCGCAGCGGGCTTCCCAGTATCGACCAACTCGACTGAACTCCCCGACGCCAAGAAGGTCCCTTCTGGCCCCGCGCCCAAGCCCGCACCACCCAAAACAGTCCCGTCCGGACCCGCCGCGGCCAAAGGCACCTCCATTAGAGGCCGCGCCGCCGCAGCTGCGGGCACCTCAACAACATCACGTGGTGGCCGCGCCGTCTCGCCTACGCTGCCGCCCAACGTGCCCTCTGGACCCAAGAACCCGGGCAAGCGGTACAACGACCGCGATATGGGTGCGGGTGGAGCAGACTTACTCGACTATGGTGCCACCAGCGGCGGCGGTGGCGACGACTATGCAGATGGATGGGATACAAAAGAGCGTAGTCCCGAGCGCAGTCATCGACGCGGTGCCACCGCGTCGCGAAGTCGACGCGAAGGCACTCAGGACCAGCACGACAGTGCCAGCGCCAACGGACGCGACGATGACGGCTACACTTTGCGACGTGGAGCTACGTCCTCGCGATCCAAACGCACCGACGACTGGGACGAAGAGACTGCATCCCAATCCTCTGCTGGTGGAAGACGTCGTCGCACAGGCGGATCGCATCGAGAGTCGCATCGCGAACGTGAATCTTCCTCCTCCCATCGAGACCGCAGCGAGCGAGCGAGGGAGAGGGAAAAGGAACGTGAGAGGGAGGCCAGAAGTCAAGCGAGATCCGAACGCAGAGCGGGGCGAGATCTAGACGACCCAGCTATCCCTACAGGTCCCTCTGCGGGCAGTGGCAGGGCGAGCAGGAAACGTTCAGCGCCGGAAGATCGGGATGCCGAAGACGAGGGCAAGAGCAGTTCGAGTAGGAAGAGCGGTTCGCGGAAGAAGCGTTGAACCTAAGCACGATGATTTGTGCGCCGAAACAGTTTTGATTCTCAGGAGCCATCTGCTTGACCGCGTTCATATGATGATTGTGCCTGATACTAAAACATTGATTGAAACATGATGAAATGCGATTAATGCCAAAGAGAGCTGAGAGTGTAACTTATGTGGGGAAGGCTAGTACGAAGGAGAACCTCGCGTTGCACCAGACGATCGTCGAGGAGCGGGTGGTGAGAGAGAACGATCTCTGCCACGGTTCGAGTCGGGTTGACCCCACTTGCGCAATGGTCTTGCAGCCCCACCGCCACCGTAACTACTTCTGCCAGCATACCGATCAACAGCGCCGACCATCCGTTGACGATCAGGATGCACACTGCGCGGCGGTGGAGCGTCGTAACTTGCTCGTCTGTCCCTATCTTTACGATCACTCCGACCCCACCTTTCGGAATCTGCCCTTCTATCCCTGCCTGACCTATCTCTGCCTTCTGAACGCGAGGGAAGATCCTCAGGCACCACACACGTACCTACCGTCAGAGTCGCCCCATCGATCTGGCCCCCGCTCATATACAGCGCTGCTTTAGCTGCCTCCTCGACCGAAGACATTTCCACATAGGCCCACCCACTCGGCTCTTTCGCTGAAATACTTGGTGTAAGATACACGCGCACGATCCGACCGTACCATCCGAAAATATGACGTAGGTGCGATTCGTTGATGTTGTGCGTTAGATGCTCGATACGTAGCGCTGTCTTGCCCGCACTCTTGGAGGTTGAATGGGAGGATGGACGAGGTGACGCGGATGGAGAGTGGCGGGTGTAGCGACGAGGAGATGGAGAGCGAGATGACATGGATGCGTCTGAGAACGAGCGGGATCGTGAGCGAGAGTGGGAATCGAGTCGGGTCATCCGAGTGTCAGGAGATACGGAGCGTCGGTGGAATCGATCGTCGGAAGATCCCGAGACGTTGCGTGCGCCAGAGCGACTCGATTCGGCTCTACCGTTCATCTTGTGATTGACCAGCGTCTTCGTTCGAGATCTGGAGGGCGCGATAGTGACGGTCAAGAAGAATGCAACAAGTCTGCGCAGAAGAGAAAAATTGATGAACCGTGCCCATCCAAAGACAAATAATTCCAAAAGAAGAAAAATTAAGCCTCAACTCAGCAGCACTCGAAGGCTACGCATATTTGCCTAGGTGTCTCTGGGGGCGGCTGTGACAGTCCCAGAGGGGGCTATCTGACGCAGGGTCATTTGGCCGCATGACCAGAAAAAACACAAAGTGGAGGCCGATCTGCCAAAAAAAATCACCTGCAGGTCTAACGTCACATCGGCGTATCTACTGTACCATCACCTGTTTGTCTAGAAGGAGGACCCGATGTTGAGAATTGTGGTCATATGGCAGGCTGCCGTTGTGTTCGACGGTCTTGCCGACGATGGATGCTTGATTGGCACTGACTGCTGTTTGCGAAGACATTTTAGCTCGAAGACGAGAAAAGAGACTGCCAATGCAGCTGTGACATTTCTTGCGCCGATTCCCCTGAGTGTTGATGCACGCTTGGGCCAGGTCGATCCTTTTGCGAATGTCGAGTTGAGAAAAGGAGAAACGCAAGCAACTCTTCCAGGAGGTCTCATTTTATCCATCAGCTCGTATCGCATCTTGCTGTCTTCGCAACAAAACGGTCGCCTTCTGACACTCGGAATCTCGAAACGGAGAGGTACACAGTGGACTCTGTCGCCTCCAGCATGTCTTCCCCCGAAAGCTCAGAGTCGGCGTGGTGGGAGCAGGAGAGGTGACGCAGGTGGTGCACATCTTCCCACGCTCAAGTTCTTATCCGATCGTTACACCGTCACCGCCATCTGCGATGTGTCGCGCGAGGCGGCCGAGCATGTAGCCGCCAAATGGAACGTGCCCCACGTCTACACTTCCAGCTCCGAGATAGTTCAGCGAGACGACATTGACCTTATACTCATTACCAACAGCGACGAGTATCATGCGTCGTGTGCCATTGAGGCGGCGCAGGCAGGCAATCACGTCTTTATCGAAAAGCCCATGGCGCTCACCCGCACCGATGCACAGGCGATCCAGCGAGCCGCCCACGAACACCAACGCAAGATCTTTGTGGGTTACATGCGACGCTACGCACCTGCGTTCCAAGTATTTCAAAAGCTGCTCGCCGAGTCTGGACCTATTCGACATGCCATCGCCAAAGACATCATTGGTCCCAACTCGTTTTTCGTTTCACAATCAAGTACCGATCCGAGAAAATTCGGCACCGACATACCCGAAAGCGCCGGCAAGGACAAAGCTGCACGAGCTAGCGCCATCTTGCAAGAGGCGATAGGCGCAGACAAGGCCGCCGATGCTCGACTCGCATTTGTATACCGATTGCTTGGCTCGCTGGGAAGCCACGATCTCAGCTTTATGCGCGAAGCTCTGGGTGGCAAGCCAGACCGGTGTCTCTTTCTCTTCGTTTGCCAGTCCCGATGGCATGTTTATCTCGGCCTCGTTCGAGTACACCGACCAAGGCGCCAACAAGGGCAGTGACAAGTACAATATGCTGTATACCACGGGCATTCACAACATGGGCGTATTCGAATCGTTCTTGGAGGTATTTACCGACGATCGTGTGCTGAGGATCGACATCGATACGCCCTACGTCCAAGGACTGCCCATCAACGTGACGGTCAAGGAGAATGACAAGGACGGCCACTACTCGAAACGCATCATCCGAACGACATATCAGGATGCGTATACTACCGAGTTCCTGGATCTGCATCAAGCCTTGACCACGGGCACGGATCTCAAGACGACGCCCGAAGATGCGATGGAGGATCTGGACGTGTTTGATATGATCATGGCCCATCTGAGCCCCTGGTCTAGCGTACAATACAGTGCAAATCAAGCAAAGGGTTCGCGAAGAAGAATGATCAAGCCGCTGTAATCACGGAGGATGAGACGAGAGCCGACCGAGTTGCATCTCAGAGAACTGATTCGTGGTCAGAACAAGTCCTGATCGTCGAGGTTGTGGTTTGGTTGAATTGCAAAATTGGCTGCGGTGTTGCCATTTCACGCTCGAGTTTCTGCTGGATGAAATGCAGAAAAAGGCTCTCTCTCTCTCGTTTCGAGGCTGAGATGAAACGCGGGACAAAGCACAAGCGACGCATTTTCAATTTAACAGCAGGCCGAGGCGATTTCGATGTTCGAGTCGCAGGAAAGGCATGGCGCCAAGCAAGGGCCAGACAGAGCCTCGAATGAGTTTTGGATTGCTCTTTCTCTGTTTCGCTGTCTCTCCGCATGCTTTGGCGAACCAGATGCCGGGGCTGTCGCACAGTTGCAGTTGCAGTTGCAGCCGAAGAGCCTCGTCGTCGTCGTCGTCGTCGTTCATCCTGCCCCGGCGACCACCTTTTCCTTTGACCACACCTTTGACCATCGTCGTACTCCTTGAGCATGCAATCGTAGACACGTAGCGAGCGCAACCAGCCTCTTATCGGCACCGCGCTCTGCAATCTTTCCGGCCTTCAGTCTCAACACAGCGAGCACGCTAGGTCTCGTCCCCATACGCATCCTCCGCCATGGAGGCCGTGTCGGTCGCGGCGTCGGCGGCGGCAAGAGCGCAGCCAATCGCTCCATCATCTTCATCCGCCTCCTCAAACATCCGCAGCTGGCTGCCAGCCAAGGCTCAGCTCAGTATGAAGAACCGTCTCTTCTCCAAAAACATCCTTCGCAGCAAAGACATGTGGGCTGGAGCTACATCGACGTGGAAGTCCACCTTTGTCCTTGCAGTCCTCGTCGTGGGAGCGTGCTATCTCGTCTATCTGCTCCTCTTGAGGCCATCCAGTGCCACCAACGGCAAACCGCTCTGGCAACTCTCCACCATGCTTGCCGATGACGCAACCATCAATCGTCTCGACAATGAGCTGGACAGCGATGAGTACGAGCATGAAGAACAGTCCTCCCGCTCCTCTGGATTCCTTGCCAACTCGAAAGAGCGACTCGCGCTTCGCAAGATGCTAGGCAGAAACGATCAACGCTCTGGTATCGTCCGTATTACCTCATCGGATCCCACCAGCAGTCTCTGCGAACGCCCCATGCAGGTTGATCTCGAGCCTCCAACTCGCCGCTCCTTTTGGCCAGCACCTGCCTCCTCAAATACTCCGCCGTCCGACTCGAGCACTCCCAACAGCCCCGTCATCCCTCCTTCTGTTCTTGCTGCAACCGGTGCGCGATCCTCTTCCGGCTCTCCCACCCCGACCGCATCAAGACGGCGAAAGGAGAACGGCAGGCTGCACACGGCTAGCCCCAGTCGATCGCCGCTCGGATCTGGAGCAACTCGCAGTCGGTCAGCGGATGCGCGTTCACCTTTGAGCCGCCAAGCTGTCCGGAACAAGAGGAACAGCACTTCCAGTCTCGGCGGTCCCGACTCTCCCAGAATACCTCAGAATGCGGCGGGAAAGCAAGATACTGGGACGGAGCAATCAGCCGAGCACGAACAGGCGATGCCTGGCACACCGAGCATGGAGTCCAAAGCCTCTTCTGCATCGGCAGCTTTGGGCCACTCTTCGACATTCGCTCAGTACGACGATGCTCCGTTCACCTCTTCTGCATGCTCCTCGCCCACCTCGAGCGTGTTCTCCATCAGCCGAGCTCCGTCCATCCTCAACCGTCGACCGCAGACCTTCCGCACAGCCTCGTTGCGAGAGATCGACATCTCATACAGTCTCATGCAACGCAAAGAGTCTCTACCCCTCTTTGCCGGCGCCAATCCTCTACTACAACAGCATCAACAACAAGAGCTCTTACATGCAGCAAACGGCATCTTTCTGCCACCAGGTGCCGCTTCTCCCGCACCACCGCCCTATCAGCCTCACAGCACCGAACTCGGTTCCAGCCCAGAGCCTGTACCCACATGGCAGCGAAACGCCCGAATGCGAAGCATCAAGCTCATCGAGCCCGATTGGCGGCCTCACATTGACTCTCACATTCGCGCTCGGGAGCGTCTTGAAACTGCTACGCGCTTTGCAGCCTTCAAGAGCAACGCTTCCTCTCCGATCGCTGCAGACAAGTATGGTGACGATCCCCTAGAAGAGGGAGACGATTTCTGGTTTGAGCGTTTCACCCAGAGCACGGCAGCAGCGGGAAGGGATTGGGACTGGAGGAAGAGGAGAGCGAGGCTGCAGCGCGCGACTGCACTTGGGATGGCATTGGGGCAGAGTAGGCTTGCGCCACAGCCTGGTGCGAATCTGCCGGGTAATGCCGGGTTGACGGACGTGCAGCTGCAACAACAACAACAGCAGCAGCAGCAGCAGGAAGTTGCGCCAGCGCCGGCAGCGCCGGCAGCGCAAGCAGCCTCGCCTACGCGCAAGCATATGCCTCTGGCCGCGCCGTTGATCACGTTTACAGAGCAGGAGCTCAAGACGGCACCCAACCTCAAGATCGATACCGAGAGCGGACGGCGATCTCTGTCGCGTGGAAGCAGCGAGAGTTCGCTAAGCTCCACTGTTCAGGGTACGGGTACACCGATGAGTCCCACGCCGAGTGGGACGGGCACGCCGTTGGGTGGTACCTTTGGGGGTGCCGTCCCGTCCGCAGACAGTGTCAATGTGGTCATGGCTGCACGAGTCGCACAGCGCAGACGTGCTAGCGAGGATGCCGGCTCGTTACAGCTTGCAGCTGGGCAGGGTTCGAAGAGGGGCGTTATGGACAAGATCACCCGCCGAAGACTGTCTGCTTCTGCAGTTGCTAGCATCCCCAGCTCACCCAGCCCATCATCGCAGAACGGCAGTCCGTCGACAACGCCTAACATGGAAGGCAGCTCGCCTTTCCGATCATATTCGGCGTCACCTCTTTCAGATTCAACTTATAGTTTCGACAACAACAGCAACAACGAGCTGATCGAGACGGATTCGAAAACGTCGGGAGGACTGTCGTCGAGCTTGAGCGTTCCTGGGCGACTCAGTAGCTTAGGTGGGACAGTGGGGAAGAAGGTCAGCTTGACCAACTTGCGTGCTGGTTTCCGCAGAGATTCCGGGTCTGGCGCGGGGGGGAACGACTTTTTGCCCGACTCGAGTAGGATCGAGTTGGTGCCTAATTCGCCGGAACTTCGCGAAGAGGAGTCCACGAACGTTGCTGCGTATTTGGACAGCGCAACGTCGTCACAAGGTCCTAGAAGCAGTGCTGATGCGTACAGTTACGCGGCGCGGCCTTCAGAAGAACTTCCCTTGTCACAGCGATCAGCCACTACTCGCAATACCGCATGGCAGTCGGCCGAAACTCCCGCTGAAACCGAGAGCCGACCGCGCAAGCTCCAACCACCGATCTTCCGCGGTGGCGCCTCTTTCTCCAAACAATCCTCTGCGCCATCCGCGTATCACTCGGACCAAGTCGAAGAGCTACGCGATTCAGCGGAGCGCGATTCGATCTCGCGCGGGTCCAATTCTTCCGATTCGCTTCGTCGAAAGATGCGCGCACGCTCTGCGACCGATTCTGCCCCCTCTGGTTCTCCCACTGCGCGCAAGGACGGTCTCGCCGCGCTATCCGCCGGCGCGTCTTTGTCGCCACCAGCAGCCAAATCGAGAGCGCGCAACGGTTCGCGTTCGAGCATCATGCGCAGCGCTTCTGGAGCGCATATGGATCTAGATAGGACGGCTAAACGTCGCTCTTCGGTGCGTGGGTCTTTGGGCTCGGATTCGTCTTCGATCACGTCGATTGGGAACAGCACGCGTGGGTCAAGGTACAGCTCGTCACCGCAACGTTCGCGAAAGGATAGCGGTGCGGGGGTGCCCGATCCGCAGATGCAACCAGAACCCGCGCCGAGAGGGATGGTTAATAGAGCGAGGAGTGCAAGTTTGAGCAGCAACGGGTCTAGTTTGGCTTCGGCGAGTAGTAGTAGGAACGCAAGTAGGAGTGGTAGTTTTAGAGAGGGTGTGACGACGGGGATGCTGGGGTTGAGTATGACTAGTAGTCAGACTGGGACGCCGGTTTGAAAAGGCGAGGGGAGGATTGTGGCCATTTGGAAGGGGGCGGCAGGTTCAGAAATAGGGACAGAGTGTAATGTAGATGTGCAGAGAGTGAAACATTGTATACCATTGATGTGCGTTGATAGTGACTGTGTGTTGTGTTGCGTTTTGGACGGTGAGAGGGGTTGCTAGGGCGGAGGTGTTTGCTGGTTGAGAGGGAAGAAAATCGGAAATCGGAGAGAAACGTCTGGCGGGGTCTTGGCGGGAAGAAAGGGGAGAACGTTGATTTTCTTTTGAAAGGGACCCTCTTCACCATCATGGACTTGCCTTTCCCCTCCCTCAACCTCTTTCTCTCTCGCCTCTCGAAGTCATCCTTCTCCTGGTCGCCAGCACTTTACTTGACTCACAATGATGTTGCGAACCACAGTTGGACCGGCTTCGCGGTCGATACTTGGCCCAGCTTTGCGCAGTAATGATGCTGTTGCTCGACGAACATTCGCTTCCAGCTGCGTGTCGATGGACAAGTCTTCTTCGTCGAAAGACAACGCTCCTGCAGCTTCGACCACCTCAACGCCTTCCTCTGCACCCTCATCTTCTTCAGCCACACCGCCCGCTTCGACAACCAAGCCCCTCGTGCGAGACTCATCCACTTCACCCGAACAGCTCAACGCCCTGCCCCTTCCCTACCTATCCTTCGCGCTCGGTGTGCCCACACCACCCACCTCCACCCCTTCCTCCTGGTCGGAAACCCGGGATCGTCTCGTCTCTCCTGAACACCGAATGGCTTCACGCAAAGCTATCGTCAAAGAAGCTACACGAGGATACTTCCACGACTTTCACGCGATCAAATCGCACGGGGGTAAAACCTGGCGTGCACCCAACACGCTCATCAAATCAGACCGTTCCCTCTACTTTCCCAAATTCACCGGCACCCGCCTCTCGGACAAAGCCAAAACCAACACCGTAGACATGCTCCGAAACAAGATCTCCATCATCGCACTTCTAGGAAGCAAAATCTCCGAAGAACACACCAAAAGCTTCTACTCCCCACCCTCCACCAATACGCCTCCCACCCCAACTTCCAACTCGTCCACATCAACCTCCAAACAAACCCCCTGAAATCCTATCTCGTAAGTCTCTTCCTCTCCACCCTCAAACAACACATCCCCCCAAACCTCCACAAATCCTACCTGCTAAGTAGCACAAACATCGAGTTGGACAAGGACGCGCTTGGGTTTCATAACAAACACGTAGGTTATACGTATCTGGTTGATGAGTTGGGTAGGATCAGATGGGCTGGTGGTGCGTTTGCTGAAGAGGATGAGAGGAAGGCGTTGGTGAGCTGTACGGGGGTTTTGTTGGATAGGGTTGGCGAGGTGGCGAGGGGGAAGAAGTGATTTACCTTCACTGCACACAGATAGAGACAGAGAGAGAATGTTAAAAATAAGAAATAAAAAACCTGTGCAACAGTGTTTTCTATTGCGTGCGAAATGAGGGGGAAACCAGTGGCTAGGCAATGATGCATTCTTCCTTTTTAGGCTTCTGCGGCGCAAATCCCATCTCTGCGAATGTATTGTAGGGCTTCTTTGAGTCTTCCGAGCTTGTTATCGTCGTCGAAGTGTTGGCAGTCGATAAAGGAGGGTGTGAAGAGTGGGATGAAGGAGCAGAGGAGATAGGTGCGCTGTCGTTGAGCGTGTATCCCTTGCCGTGGCGGCCGGGTTGGGTGGAAGGGTATGTGCCAGAGGGGAGGCGGCCGGCGTGTGTTTGAGAAACAGCACCGCTGGCCGCAGGTCGAGGTTGAGGCAGAGGCGGAGGGGCAGCAACCGGAGCACTCGGCATGGGTGGTTGGGCACTGGAGCCGTAATTGGGCCGCCTCCGTCCAGCGGCGGTTTCCTCGACCATCTTCATTGTCTTTTTGCGGGATAGCTCGAGATGGTTGTTCTTGTTACTCGTCACAGCTGGTCGGGCTGTACTGCTTGATGCAGCTGCTGGACCGCTTGGTTTTCGTTGCCCGCTGCTGCCACCAATGTACTGATCATGCTCCACCACGGGACTCCTTCCTTCGCGATCCGACAGCATCTTGGCCTGTGTACGCTTGCGAACCAGTTTGTCGTCCATCACGGCCTCGTGTTGCTTTCGCGACAACCCGAGCGCTTGCGGGCCCTGCAACGCCTGCAACCTCTCCTTGGCATCAGCATTATCCTTGGCCGCTGCTTTGTTGTACCATTTCCTCGCCAGATCCACGTTCCTCTCCGTACCGACGCCCACCTCGTGATAGTAGCCCAGCGCGAACTCGGCAGACGCAAGCCCCTTGCGAGCCGCTTTGTCCGCAAACGTATACGCCAACGTCTCGTTCTTGTCAAAGTACGATTCGGCACCGCAGAGGAACCATTTGCTCAAAGCCATATCGGCTTCGATCTCGCCGCCCTGCGACGCCAAGCTGTAGTACTGTACGCTGAGCAAAGGGTCAAAGGCGCATCCGAGCTGGGCGTGTTCGAACAGCCAGCCGCATTTGTACTGCGCAGGGGCAAAGTTGAGGTACGCCGCACGCTGAATGCGTCTTCGCGCTTCGTCTTCGAGCGAGGCCTGCGAAATGTTGGGCGATCGGAGCAAGTTCGACGGAATGTCGACGTGCGAAAACTCGCCGGCGAGCAGCATGCCGTAGATGTAGGCCGGTTGCGGCGTGTCCAGGTCGGCCTTGTCTGCCGCATCGCGCAGCATTGCGATCGCCCTCGCGTAGTTGACGGGCAGCTCGAGTTGACCCAGCAGGTTGGCCATGCCCATGCGGTAGATGCAGCCCACATCACCAACGTGCACACCTCGATCGTAGGCATCTCTTGCGCGAGCCAGATCCCCCAGCACCTCGTAGTCGCGTCCGATGCGGAACCAGCTCGGTGCCAAGCCCATGCGTGCCGAAAGCTCAAAGTCGTTGAACGCCTCCTTGAGGTTCTTGGCGAGGTAGGTGGGGAAGGCGCCAGAGGCCTGCAAATCGCCTCGAATATACAGTGCTTCCGCTTCGGGACGTCCTGAAGAGGCGTTACGCGTGATAATGGAGATGGCTTCGTCGGTCCACTTGACCAGGCTGGGTTCGCTGATCTTGGTACCATCCGAGAAGTTACGCTCGACGTACTTGAGAATCTGTTTGGCCCAGGAAACGAGCGATTTATCGTCTCGAGCCCTGTCTCTCTGCGTCGCCAGCGACGACATGTCTGGCAGCGGCGCGGATAGACTCGGAGGGCTGGAAGGCGAGGAGGCGGTGAGGGGATGAGGCTTGGATGCTCGCAACGCAGAGTTTGCCACGTATGCATCATTGGCACTTGCTCTTCTTGCCGACGACGAAGAGGGCCCTTGCGTGTTGGAGTGGATCGACATGGCCTGCATGTTGTTGGCCAGTCCATGCGATGGGGTCGGCATCGAGGGAGGAGGAGGAGGAGGGCGAGGTGCAGTGACGGGTGTGCCGGCACGCTGCTGATGTGGTGATGCGAATCCGCCTACAAAGTGCTGCGATGGTGGCGGTGGTGGAGTGGGCGCATGGACGAGCTGTCCAGGTTTGAGACCTGACGATATCGCAGAGGGTGAGGACGAGTGGGAAGCCGACTGCCGCCTCAAACGCTGCTGCTCCCTTTCGAGAGCACCGGGTGGTAGCGGAGGGAGAGGCGGTGCCGTTGGACGATATGGTCTCGGAGGAGATACCGCTGCTGCTGCTGATGGCTTTGGCTGTGATGCTGTGACGCGAGTGCTGCCGGGTATCGGCGGATAGGACGAATCAGTGCCAAAACCAGCAGGCAAGCTGGGGAGATGAGGCGTTTGTCCCGACATGGTTGCAACCGGAGAGTTTGCGGATTATGATGTTAAAAGGGAGCGCTACTTATGCCGACAATTGGCGTCGGCTGTGCCGCGTACGTTTGCTGGAGCTGCAATCTGAAGAGCGTGTTCTCGGTAATCCGTCAGGCTGCGTCGGCTCGTGCGATGGATGGTGAGTGAAGAACACGCCGTGGGCAGTGTGGTTGACCCTATCGGATGGACATATGGAAGCAGACCAGCAAGGTCGAGAGGCACGGGTCGCAACAAAAGGCTGTGTTGCTTCCACGAGGAACCGCGTTGTTGATCGGATGTGCCGCCCCGTCGCACACGCCCACGCTCTGAGCCTCACACCCACGTCAAGGAGGCCCTACATGCATATCGGATGCAACGGCGTCACCGAATTTGACCCTTCTTGGCGCTTGCTGTGTCTATTTTCGGGCTGAGATCCTCAAGGTGCAGCTGCCAATCTCACAATCGTGATACATCGCTGGCGAACAACGACAACAACATCACATCGCGATTTCGGTGCTTTACCCCGAATGCAAAATATTTACAGGGTTGTCTCGCCAACGGAAAAAAAAAAAAAAAAAAAAAAAAGGCCCTTCAAGCAAGTTGCTGCTCGCTCAAGCGTGAACTTCGCTATCCGATTCGGACGACTCGAAACGCGCTAAACTTCCCGATCGAAGCCTGTTCGGCTCTCGAGTCTCGTCTGTCAAAGTCAGCATGTGCTGCTGGCTGTGTTCTGCATCCGCGCAGCTCCGCGTTGCATCTGTGTGTCAGCTTGCCTCGACTCAACTCGCCTGGCCTGGCCATCAACTGTACGCCACTCCAGAGATACTCGCTACAAGCTGCACTCTAAGATCGCCTCCGGTCACGACCCTGCTTCTCGGTTTTGCCGTGATTAAAAATGCTTCGGACCTCGAAAGTCTGACTCACGTTGCCACCTGATCGCGCCCAAAAAATTCAGCCGTGTCACATTTCAGACGGACTTGCACTTCATTACGGTATCGGTGGCTTTCCGCTTCCCGCTTCTGCACCCTTAATTTTGTGTATCGATGTGATTGCAAGGAAGCTTGATTTGCATGCAAGACACCTTTCACTCTTGCCAAACTGAATCAGAGCGCAAAACAGAACGCCGCGGTGGCCGAGACCGGAACATAGCCGAAAAGCCCGACTGGCGTGAACAAGCACAAAAAGGCCGTCTCTGTCGTTGATTTGATGGTTTCGCCACCTTCTGGCCTTCCTCCCTTCCAAGTTTCAAGTGATCACCCGTCACTCGCATTCAAGAGCCTCGTACACCACCAACGTCCGATCCCGCCACGGTTGGGAGAGCTCTGCTTCTTTTACCCATTTTCACATCACCCTTGACCTCTTCCACTCACACAACGAGAGCACTCAAAGCATGCAAATGCATACAATGACACCGAGCGTCTCAATTCCATCAGCTGCGCCAGTATCGGATGCCACCGTGGTGCCGCGTGTCGGCGTCGCCGTCTTTGTGATCAACGAAAAGGGACACGTCCTTATCGGCAAGCGCACAGGCAGTCACGGTGCAGGCACCCTTGCACTGCCCGGCGGCCATCTCGAGCTGCACGAGTCGTTCTACGACTGCGCTGCTCGTGAAGTATACGAGGAGACCGGGCTCATTCTTGAGCCACCTCAATTCCAAGCACAATCGGAGCTGCTCTTGCCATCGCCACCGCAAGTGCGCGCACACCTCGGCCCGCAATCCCCCTCGCAACCCATCCTAGCATGTACTGCATCTACACCATCGCCTTTCGATGCAACGCCAACCCCGCAAGCCAGCACCATTCCTCTCGTATCACTCACACCGTTGCAGTTTCTCACCGCTCAGAACTCGGTGCGCATGAAGGGCCACGGCGACAAGGGCCATGGCAAACACTACGTTACCATCTTCATGAAGGCCAGCGTCAAGTACAATGCCGAGCATCCCGTAGCACAACCGCAGGTCATGGAACCCTTGAAATGCCTTGGCTGGTGCTGGGTGCCCGTGCAGTATCTGCTCAATGCTGCCGAACGACAGCAGCAGCTCCAGCTCTTGCAGCTCGCAGCCATCACCGAAGGCCGATCGCTGCCCGTATCCATCGACAAGCTGCTCGAGGCCGAAAGCCTGGCACAAGCCCTGCAGGAGGCCGACGAAACCGGTCCGCTCAACTCGTACGGCTCGCCTATCTCTGCTAGTCCGCACAACAGCAGCGTGAGACGGCCATCGTCTTCTGGTCTTCTCAACGCCAACGGCTTGTCAAATGGCTTCACTGCCGAAGAGGAACTTGCCTGGGCCGAGGCGGACGACTTTGCACGCGGTGCGCCGCTCTTCCAGCCGCTTGTGAACGTTATCATCGATCATCCCGGATTGCAACTCGCATGACGTCGCCCAGGATAACTGCCAAATCATCGCTAGCATATCACACCGCATTGAATCCAAGTGTCACGGAATGGAAATGGAATTCATGATCCCTTGTCTTGCAGCTCTGCCGGTCTCGAGGCCCGAACGACGACGACGACGACGACGACGACGAACGTCAACCGCCGACTACCGCACGAGATCTGCTCCTCATTGAAGTCATCTCGCGGACAGCTCTCGTCTTGTGCTCCCATCGTCTCGACCGTGACGTCTCATCGCTATCAGCATATCAGTCGCCTAATTCCGTAGGACAAAGAAGACGCTGCAATGTCACCAAACGCTCTGGCCGTCAGCAAGCCACTTCTTGCTTTGAGAGCTCTGCAATTTCGTTCCCATCACCCCTGAGTTGCGGCTCCAGCATATCTCCTCAGTGGCGTCGCCAGGTGGAAGACTCGTGAGAGAGATCCAAGCGGATGGTCCTGCTTCAGCGACCACGGGCTTGCGAAGTGGCGTTTGTTTCCACCCTTTCGGAAGCGGCTCCTTCGACCCCATCTCATCTGAGTGCGGCACGGGCATCTCGATCACCTTTTCGAGGGCAAGTGAAACGCGAGCGCAAGCTTCATCTTTCTTGTCCTCCTCAACCCAGGTTCACGATCCCCTTTCACGAGCCGCGGGCTCGAGCCCTTCTGACCTTTTGCTCATCTCGTAGCCGCCTTTTAGTGAGATGAGGTTTAACCTCGAGATGAAGTATTTGTGAAAGGGCGCGACAGCGTCACAGTCACATATGCACCCAGGCAAAATCGTCGACATCACACGTGCCGCTCCAAAGACAGACTCTGACCTCGAAACGAGCCAAGGTTTCATCTCGAACGTGCCGCCTTTGTTCGCTCTAAGCGATGCCTTGGCACCGTGGTGACTCTCAAAAGATTCGATGCAAGCTCAATCCTCTGACGTCCGTCCTTGCCAATCTAGACCGGGCTCCAGCTGCTACCCTCAAGCAGCTATCGGAGTCCCAATGTCGGAATCCGAACCGAAAGCCGCAGCTGTCAGATATACGATGCACGCCAGACTTGGTCCCTATTGTCTTTCTGTCTATACACATGCCAGGCGCAAGAGATAAGCAGAAACCTGATCAGCTCTGTATCGGAACCTTGTCCACGACTAGCTGCCTCTTCCACAGCAACGACGAGAGATGAAAAGCTCTAATTTGGACTGCTTTCGGTCCGACGGAAAAAGGTGTCAATCTCACTCCGTGGTCGGACTGCATCAGAGGACCGCAATGTAGTTCGTTCGAGGGTGCATCCTCCTAGATGGGGCGCGGTTCGTGTCCGGTTAATAAACGTAAGAAGACTAGAGAAGTTCCTCGCCGTCGATAGCAAGCACGGGCCTGTTCGATCGTCGCGGACGAGCTAGTGGCAGCAACCTTATTGTCGGCAGATCGGAGGATGTAGACTGAGCTTGCATGGCTTTAGCGGGGATGGCCCATGCATTGCGATAGCGTCGGTGCTGTACGGGGTGCTTGAAGCCTCGTAACGCCACCCGAGCTTAAGCGTAGACCACCTGTAGGTTATGTGGTCTTGGTGTCAGTGATTGGATGCTGCAGTCGCTCTTTCTACGGCGGTGAAAAGCGTGCCCCGGACTTTCTCTGGTCTGTCACATATCGTATAAGCCCCGACATTTATGCCAAGCTGCGTGGCTCGCTTTCTCACGGACAAGTTAAGCGAAGCTGTCGAAACCCTCATCATCATCAACACGACGGATCTCGAACAAAAGGAAATCGAAGCTGCAGACGGCGCAGTTGGGCGAAAATGCATTAAAAATAAATAAGATCAATTTTCTTGCATAAAGATCGCGCACGAATGGGTCGTTGCAACAACAGCATACGAACTTACTTAGTCTCAAACCAGGTTTCGACAAGGTTTAGGGGTTCGTGGGGACCATCTTGCTGCTTTTGTGGAGGTTTCAGATTGCCCTTCACTCGAACAGCGTCGGTATCGGCTCCCTCCATCCGGGTTCGGCTGAAGAGCCAATTTGGCCGAGAGTCGGGGCCGCCTTGGCTGCCTTGCTTAGGTCGTTTTCGTCTGCCAAGGCGGCAATTGGTAATGTCGTGAGCTCACCCAAGTCAGAGCGCGCCATCCATCGGATATCGATCAGCTGTAAATGAGATTTGGACGGACCCCATGAAAGGTTTGGTCAATGGCGATAAGGGGTAGGCAGAGGAGGAGGTCCAAGTTGGAGCTGCATTCATCTCAAACGGGACTACGCCGTGGATTCTGGAACAGAGAAGCTTCTTTTGCCGCCGATTCAGCTTGTCACAGGCGGTCAAAGCTTGTCCAAGTTCGTCGTTCAAGATTTGCCACATCAGGTCGACTGCGCTTGCTATCTCGATTTGGCTCTGTGGAAACGACAACAATGCTATCTTCTAGTCGCTCGGGACAATGGACGCCTCTTGTCTTGTACTTTCTATTGTGCACAGACGAAGCAGAGCCTAAGTTATCTCGTACAAGCGCCAGCTTCCAGAATAGATGGAGCGCCTAGGATAGTGGGATAGACGTGGTCTCGAACGTCTCCCACACGCTGCATTACCGAGACAAGAGAGGGATCGAGCTGTCAAGCGCTGATCATTGCCCTACTCTTCCAGTCGCAACTTGAGAGCTTTGAGTCGCTTTACTCCATCGACTATGCCGTGCTTGCACGCATGGGGCAGCCGCGATTCGTCGATCTCTTCCGCAGCTATGGTCTCAAAAACGCTAGACGATTTCATATCCCCTAAACAGCCTCGGACCCTTCGACGCCGACGTTTGTTGACACGGTATCGAACCGTCGTACAGAAAGAAAAGCAAACAAATGCACGAGCTGAACTGTGCCGGCTACTAGGAACCGGTGCCAAAAAGGACGGTGGATTAGGCTACTTTCTTGGCTGCAAGATCCGTCTGTTCCAAGCGGCTTTGCAGCAGGAACCTCCCATCGTCCCGGATTTGCGAGGTCGATCCTGCTCAATCCTGCTTTGCATTGTTCCGACACGCCACCGTCCCACAATCGAGGTCGAATCGGTTCCTGCAAACCGCGAGAGTACAATGATGTAGCCCAAGATTACCGGACAGAACACGAGGATCGTAGAGGGGGTAAGAAGCCAATCAGAGCGTGACAAGAGCTTTTCAACCAGAGACACAAAAGGACATCGACGAGGTTGATTAGGGTTTTGACAGCTGCCTCGGTTGAGGTTTGCCTCTCGTTGGAGTTTTTTTTTTTTTTTTTTTTTTTTTTTTTTTTTTGTTTCCCTCTTGAACCGCGTAGTGCCTGCGCCGTTTTATTTTATTTACATTTTTGCGTTGCGTAATTCTAGGTTTCCGGGTGCTTTCTTGATCTTTTCTCCAAGCTGTCGGTGTCGTTGGTGTCGTTGGTATCGTTGTTACCCGAAAGAGCTTCCTACGGCGCCAATCAGCTGGCCAACGGCATACCACCACGGTTCTGCTTCGACTCCCACGTCTGCTTTGCACCTTCTTGCGTTGCTGCTTATCAGCCAGAGTGGCGTGCCGTGGGCGGTTGCCAAACGAAATGCTTTAAAGGGACAACGCAAAAGCCACAACTCGAAGGAAAAGGCGGTGTTTGATTGTCCTTGTCGCTGTTGTCATCGGTTTGGACTGTGGCACAGAATCGATGTGCCTTTGGTTTGGGTTGCTGCAGAGAAATTAGGTTGGTGGGCTTCAAAAGCTAGCCGAAACTTTTGTCTGCTCGCCTTCAAGCCATGCCGTACTGGGGGAGCCGCTCTGGCCTGCTTCGCCCCACTTTGCTGCCTTGTGCCTACTGATTCGACTCGAGAGTCGAGCATACAAGTCGCAACGGCACTGAACCGCACTGCACTGCACTGCACTGCAAAGTGCGCTCTGTGCGTCTTTGGCATGTCCCAGGCTACAGCCGGCCGGACAGGCCAAAAAGCCGGTCGAACCAAAGACCTCTAACATCTGGCTAGTCTGGCCTGACCCAGGCATTTGCAAACAGCTGAAATGTAGGACGCCATCAACACTGCATCTGCCATTGTTGATCCAGAAATCCGTCGATTTTTTATAACCATCGCAGACAGACAGACAAGACACTCCAAGCTCTCATAGACTGATCCTGGGCTCAAGCTGTTGAGTAGATGCTCACAGACAATCTCGCCTGTCCAAGTTTTGATCAGACGCTTGAGCTCATCTTTCGCCGAGCCTTTGCCCTTGCTCTTGCCCTTTGCTCCTCGTTGGATCTGGTGCCGAATCGACTGGTGCCGAGAATGCTCTCAGACCTTTGGCTCGAGCTGCTTGATGCTTGGAGTGTGGCCAAATTGCGCCACAGCTTGTTAATGGCCTAAGCTGAGCCGCAATGTCCCCTCCGCGACGGTGTTTTCAATAGCCCAGCTCCGTCTTGCCCTCCCCTGCCCTGTCCACTTTGATGCCTGCCTCTGCTGCTGCTGCTACTGCTGCTGTTGCTGTTCGGGCCGCTGCTAGATTCACCTTTCCCGTGCGTCGCCAATCTCCCCAGCTCAGCGCACAAGCTTTCCCCTGGCTTTGCCTTTCTCGACATCTGACCTCCACCCACTTCCACCCATAGTTATAAGGGCAGCCCTTTCGCAGCCCTTTGCCACCTCCATCCCTTCATCACACCTCGTCATCAGACCTTCTTCCCTATCTTACTTATCATTATTTATTCCCTCCAGACCACTCCAAGTAGCTTATCCGTCACCTTGATCTCAGGTTTTGATATCGTCCGCTCGTCCCCTTGCTCGACGCCGCCAAGTCTTCACGATCTTCGAGTCTAAAGTTACAACCTATTCAACGAACAACTGCCTTTCATCTGCAACACCTTCACTGCTCATCCGATCTCAACGCTATCAACATGGATATCCTTGGTAAGTAGCGCAATCTCCCGCGTAGGTTTCTGCATGGCTCATGCTGACACGTGTTTCCCTCTTGCCCTCGCACCGTTGCAGAGCTTGTCCACGAAGACCAGCGAAAGGAGTGCCGTCCATTCGACTGCCAGCACCCAGGGTGCCCTAAGGCCTTCTCGAGGTGGGTTGAACCGCAAACTTTGCTCGGCAATCTTTGACCGTGGCCCTAAGTCTGACTGACCCTTTTGTATTGCGCCTTTTTACCACCGGCAATGCTTTCCGCTTACAGGCGATCCGACTTGGCTAGGTGAGTTGAATGGAGCAGGAGGAACAGTGACAAAGGAACATGCCACGCGGGTCGCTGTCAGCGCTCGAAACTGCAAGGACAAAGGATCGGGTGGGCGGGTAGAGGCCATGTTGCCTTTGTCCTGCGGCACGATGGCGTTCGAGATTGCACCCGCAATGCAGCTCGCACAACCTTAAAAATCGCGCTGTCGAACACGGCCACGTGGGAATTTTGTGGTTGTTGCACGAAGCATGTCCCTTTGTTCTGGTAGACAGCAGCGGCGAAAAGGGCGATTGCACAGTAGACTGACCTGTTGCCAATACTTTGGTCCACCATCTTGTGCAGGCACGCTCGTATTCACAGTCAAGAACGTCCTTTTGCCTGCCAGTTTCGCGGCTGTGGCAAGACTTTTATCCAGCGATCTGCTCTGACGGTGCACATTCGTGTTCATACGGGCGAACGACCTCATGTTTGCGAGTCGTGCAGCAAAGCATTGTAAGTCGACGCCGCCCTTTCAAATCGAGGATGGTTCTCTCAATGTTGCTGACAAGGATTGTCTTGGCCCATGTACATGCAGCTCGGACTCGAGTTCGCTCGCGCGTCACAGGAGGATCCACACGGGCCGACGTCCGTACAAGTGTCTTGTGCCAGGTTGCGGCAAATCGTTCTGCCGCAAGACGACGCTCACCAAGCACACGCGTCGCAACCATGCGGATGCCGAGGGCACGTACACGGGCATTGGTGGGCCGACGACCATCATGAGCAACTCGATCTCGATGAACCGATGCGTTTTGCCGCCGCACAGCCGTTCGACGTTTCCGCAGGGCTTGGAGCATCACTACCTTGCCAGCCTCAAGGTCGAGGAGGATTCTGCTAGCGCTGCGTATGGGTTTCCCGTGCAGCATGCTGTCGACTATCCGGCTACGCCGTATAGTGCTCCTGCCATGTCGTCGTGCCCGTCTTCGAGCACCAGCGTTGGTTATGATGGATTTGAGCTCTCGCGCAGATCGAGCAGCACTTCGGGTTATGTTTCGAGCAGCTCGCAGAGTTTTTATAGTCCGACGAGCAATTGTAGTCGGGTGTGTCCTACGCCTACGGCGCTCAGTTCGGCTTCGGAGATGTCGCATTTTCCTCGTACGCCCGACTTCAGGGATGCTAGGGCGTTTGAAGTGCAGGGTTCGGGTAGGCCGCAGTTTCAGCAGTTGTCGGTGGCTAATATGGGGTATGGAGGGTGTGGGAATGATGGGGGCGTGCTGGCTGGGTTTCAGGGGTCGATTGTGGGGGGTGGGCAGTATCCGGTGGTGTCGATGATGGATGGGCAGGATGCGAGTAATATTGATCCTAATCTGTGGGAGGCTGGTCCGAGTTCGGCTCCTGCGCCTATGACGGGTGTTGGGTCGCATTTTTATGATCAGGGCGGCTTTCAGGTGAGGCAGGGGTTTGGGCAGCAGCAGCAGCAGGGGGGTCAGCAGCAGCATGGTTCGGGTGAGTTTGCTCAGCCTGCTGTTAGTAACGAGCGCATGGGATCGTACTTTTTGAGGTCGCAGCAGCAGGTGGCTACTTCGACCTAGGTGCTCGTCGTTGATACCTTTTTCTTCGAGTCGGTTTCGCTTCCCCCATGCTCTCATATCGCCGGCTTTTTCCAAGGAAGGAAACACTACCAGGCCCTCTGCTCTTTCGTTTCATGCACATTGTTTCGGGTCTCTCTCTCTCTCTCTCTCTTTCGCACCGTTCTCGCATGTATATCGCATTCGTTTGCATCGTCTTGTCGCCGTTTCGGCATCTATCGTCTAGTCTATTGTCTTATGGAATTGTCTAATCGTACTTTGGCATTGTTCTAGTTGGTTGGATTGGGATGTGCGAAGGGGCTGCACCAGAACGTGTTGTCCCGTGCTCAGACATCTCTGTGCCGTTGATGGAGCTGATGAACAGCGAGAGACTCTCTACACTCGAGAGGGTTGTTGGCCTATCCCGAGTATGGCGAGAGCGTCGAATCTTTTGAAAAATGTAAAATGTGAGAGTGTGCGATTTAGACATGGAATTGGATGCGCAAAAAATGGATTCTCGGCTTTCGGTTTTGGATTTTTGTCTTTGCCTTGTCGAAATGCTCTCTCTTCACCATCAACCTGTCCCACCTCTTTGAACGGACACACGCGGTCAACTTGCAAGCCTCGACACCGGCTTTCTACGCAAAGATGGCACCGAGCGCAACATCTTCCTCCTCGGCAGTGCCGACGCTGCTCGCCCCTTCCTCCAGCGGTGGGAGCCACACGGAGGAATTCGACATCATCTCTTGCTACCACTCGCTTCTCTCCTCGGACGCAGAACTGCCCTTCCCTATCGCAGCCATCTTTGCGCTCTCCGAACTCGTCTCGAAATCCAAGGCTGCGACCACCTCCGAGTTGATGGAAAACATTCGCTCAGCATCACAACGACTCAAAGCCTCGTTGGAAAACCCCGTCCCTGCTACGGCAGGGTTGGACCTGTTCACCCGCTTCGTCGTCACCAAGAGCTGGGATACGGGCGACGACTTTGAAGCGCACAAGGCGAGCTTGGCTTCGCTGGCGCACGAGTTTGCGGTGCACACCGTGCCCAGCTGTAGGGAGAAGATCTGCGAGCTGGTTCTGCCGTTTATCAAGGACGATAGCGTCGTGCTTACGCATTCGTATTCCCGCGTGGTGATGCAGGCGCTCAAATTTGCAGCGCTGCACCAGAGGAAGAGGATTTCAGTCTACGTTACGGAATCCCGCCCACACGGGCTGGGTTTGAGGACGTACAGCCAGTTGATGCAGAACGGCATTCCTTGCACGGTGATCTTGGATTCGGCCGTAGCGTACACCATGCCTAAAGTGGACCTGGTGCTCACCGGTGCAGAGGGCGTAGTGGAATCGGGTGGGTTCTTGAACGCTGTAGGAACGTATGGGATGGCGATTATTGCTAAAGCGTGCAATAAGCCGTTCTTTGCTCTGGCCGAGAGCTTCAAGTTTTTGAGAATGTTCCCGCTGAATCAGTACGATTTACCGACGAACAACTCTAAGAGGCAGTTGCTGGCTTTTCCGGATCTCGACGCCGATTCGACCTTTTCAGTAAAGGTTCAGGATGCGGAGGATGGAGGGGATGCGCAGGGAACACCGAAGTTGACCGGTGAGGCAAGAGGACAGCAGCAGCTCATGTCGAAACAGCAAGAACTTGTCAATCCCGCTGTAAGTTTTCTCGCGCTCACTGCCCCCCCCCCCCCTTCAAGGACCTATTGCTTTGTTTGTGGGATATCATGCTGACCCTTTGCACCTTGTTTTTGGACTTTTATCGTACAACAGATCGACTACACAACACCAGATTTGGTCACTTTCTTGTTTAGCGACGTAGGCGTCCTCACTCCCTCGGGTGTAGGCGATGCGCTGCTTGCCGTCTACGGCGGTGCCGATTAGAAGAGGGTCGTTCGATCAATCGCAAGAACTGTTTTTGAGGGGGGGGGGGGCGGAATTTGTCACGCTTTTGAGATGTTTGATCTTGATTTGCGATTTGCAGAGAGCTGCTATCGGACGAACCGACTTGAATCGACTGGGGCAGAGTGAGTATGCGTGCGAGTAGCGTTGATTTGAACAAAAGATGAATGCGGACAGGAAAAGCGATGGGATAGACAGAACGAAAGAGACAACCATCTCCCGAAACCGCTCCTACGCCAACAGACTTGTAAAAAAAAAACAAGGGAAAAATCCCACTCAACGACGCTTCTTGTCACCAAAATCACGACTAAACGAGCTCTTTATCTTTTTACCACCCGCGCCCCCCGCTCCTCCGCTCTTCGCACCACCACCACCACCGCTCTTCTTCCTCCTACCCTTGTTCAAAACCTTCACAGGAGCCACGCCCAACTTTGTCGGTCTCTGCGCCTTCTTCGCCGCCCTGATACCGGCATCCATACTACCGCCACTAGCCGTCTTTGCGCCTCCGGACGTGCTCGCCTCTTTACGTTCTCTCTCGATTTGCTCGCGCATCATCTTGCTGCGACGCTTCTTCCTGCTCAACCCGGCGTACTTGTCCCTACCCTCCTTGCCCTTTTTAGCGGGAGCTTCCATGGTGGCTTCGTATTGGGCTTTGCTGACGAGCGAGGCTTTGTCTTTGTCAGAGCTGGTTTGGAACCAGGTGCGTTTAGGGCGGGAGAAGATTTCGTCGGCGTGAGTGGCCATGTTTTCGCCCTTTTTCAGTTCCATTTCTGCGATGCGTAGGGCTTTTTCTTCTTTCTCCTCGCGCAGCACGGCGTCTACTTCGGGTTTGAGCTGCTCCAAAGTTTCGAGCATCTTGCTGGCGACGGCGGAAGGGATGATGCGGTGCTTGACCTGTTCAGCGGAAGATTTCTTGATGGCTAGCTTGAGCATGCGTCGATCCGCTTCGCCGACCAGTGTCACCGCTCGACCGTTACGCCCCGCACGGGCGGTACGACCCACGCGATGGAGGTACGCTTCGAATTGGCCGGGCATGTCGTAGTTGATCACGGTCTGGACACCTTTGATGTCCAAACCGCGAGAGGCTAGATCGGTTGCGAGGAGGAAATCGACTTTTCCATCGCGGAAATCGGTGAGTGCGTCGATGCGCTGTTCCTGCGACAGGTCGCCGTGCAGTTCGCCTGCAGACAAACCGAGCAGGCCAAAGACGATCTTAAGTTGATGGGCGAGTTTCTTGGATCGGACGAAAATGATGACCTGACTGGTAAAGGTGCGCGTGCACAGGGCGAGGAGCAGTGCGGGGCGTTGTGCGTCTTCGCTCCTCTTTCCGCTGACCGCAGAAGTGGAAGGTTCGTTGCCAACACCGGCGAGACCGTCTGCGCCGGCAACACCGCCTGTACCAGAGCCTCGGACACGGACAAACTCCTGGATCAGCTTCTTGGCCGTTGTCCTCTTGGGATCGACGAACAGCCGCACAGGTCGTTTGAGCGACAACCTGACCAGCTGCTCGACGTCGTCCGTCATGGTCGCGGAAAACAGCATCGTCTGCCTAGCACCTTTAGGGCACGATTTGACGATCTCGCTCAACTCATCCGCAAATCCATCCTCCAGCATACGATCGGCTTCGTCCATGACCAGAATCTCGATGTCGTCCAACGTAAAACTAGCCGAGTTCCGCACATGATCGATCAGTCGACCAGGGGTAGCAATGACGACCTCGGGACGCAACTTGAGTTCGGCTTCCTGCGATTTGACAGAAAGACCACCGACGCAGAGGCAGAAGCGGATGTCGGTGAACTTGGCGATGGATTTGCCGACCGAGTAACATTGGATAGCAAGTTCGCGGGTGGGCGCGAGGATGAGCACGCGCGATTTGGCTTCTTGCGCACGACCCTTGGCACGCCAAGTGAGACGTTCGATGCTGGGGATCATGAAGGCGGCTGTTTTACCGGAACCGGTGACGGCGCCAGCGACAATGTCTTTGCCCGCGAGGGCGATGGGGATGGTACGCGATTGGATGGGAGTGGGTTTGTGGAACGAGAGCGACGAGAGGGCGCGCAGGACGGGTCGGGAGAGTGAGAAGGAGCCGAACGAGGCTTCGGCGTCAGCTTCCTTGGAGGAGGAGGAGGAAGTGGCTGCGACGGGTTCGTCGGCAAAGAACGCGGCTTTCTTTGCTTTTTCCTGTTCCGTTTCTGAGTCCGAATCGTCGTCGCTGGAATTTGACTCTTCGTCTTGCTCTGCCTGTGCAGCTTGGTCGTCGTCTTCGGAAGCGTCATGGTCGTCGTCGCTGCTGAGAGGGTCTTCCTCGCTGTCTACCTCTGCTGCGTCGTCCTCGTCCTCATCCTCGCCTACGATCTTGCCGTTGCCACCACCGAATCGATCCTGTGCATCCAAGTCTTCGTCCTCCTCCTCGCTGTCAGCGTATTCGGCGTTCTTGATATCATCATCCAAACCATCGTCTGTGTCTTCTGCGCCGCTTGCTTCGGAGGTTTCTTCATCCTCGTCATCGTCGACGGGAAGCGCCAAATCAGGACGGGTCTTTCTCCTCTTTTCAATGATGTCGTCGACGTTGAGCTTCTTGTGCATCCTTGTACCGGTAACGCTCATATCCCAACCATTTGCCTCTGCACCGGGATAGTCGGCTGCGGAGCCATTGCCAAAAATGTCGAATTCGAAATCCTTGTCGAGTGCCAAACCGTCTTTAGCAGCAGCACCGTTGGCGGGCTTGGCGCGAGCAGCTACGGACTCGACGATCTTTTCTTTGCCTGCGAGATGCGCTTTTTCCTTGCGCTTGCGTTGGTTCTTGGTGAGCTTCTCGTCTGTTGGTGCAGCGTCCTGTTCCTGTTCGGGTTCTGATTCGGAGTCGTCGTCACCAGCAGCGTCGGCGTTGGCAGCATCGAGATCCTCAACGTCGTCATCCGAGTCGAGGGTCATGATGAAGTCGTCATCATTGCTGCGCTTGGAGGGAGAGGCTTTGCTGACGAAGCTCTTCTTCTTTTGTGGCGGTGTCGAGACGGGTGTTGCGTTGGCCTTGCGCTTAGCCGCAGCAGCAGCAGGACTCGGTTTGAGGTGCTGAGCCGGCATGGTGGCAGACAGAGACGGAGCAGAGGTTGTGACCGGCTCTGCTATATGAGATGGAGGAGTAAGAGATGATGCCCCTTTTGCGAACTGTCCAATGCAGCTCCTTTGACAAGACGATACGATCCAGGCAGAGAAAGGAGATGATTGTGGAGAACATGAGAATCGTAGAAATTTTGAGAAGCAAAAAATTCGCGCTGCCTTTTTTTTTTTGTTTTTTGTTTTTTTTTTTTGAATCGGTCAAAGGCCTTAAAACCCGATCTGATCGATCTGATTTGTTAGACCGTCATTTGCTGTTCTGTCTGCCTCCCGAACAAGTAGCCGGGCGGCGTGCCAAGTAAGCGTCCTGTCAGTCGTACTGTACTGTATACCTCGCTCGAGGGCTGATACTGTAATGCTCAGCCAGCAAAGCGAGCGGGCCACTCACAATGAGCCAATTTGGCGGATCTTAAAGCATGTCGCCTCTCTACTCTGCGGTGAAATGCACTCGTGACTCTTTTCCCTGCCTCGTCGTGCTCTTGAGCAACAGCATAGCAGCACTTTGATACCCGGACTAGCAACCGGATTTGCTCTCGTCCTTGCCCTCATCGTCGTCGTCATTTTCATTTCGCTGGCTCCTTTCCCTCTTATCGTCCAACTGAGCACAAATCGCCCCTTTGCTTTTGACATATAGGCCCACCTGTTCCAACGCAAACCTCTTCTCTTCACCCTCAATCCTCGTCAAAGCAGTTATCGCTTCAAAGCCATCCACAGATACCTTGGCGCAAACATGGCTCCTACAGCAACAGCCAGCGTCGGCGCCGCCGTCGGCGCCGTCGCCTCCATCCCTACCACGCTCAAGACCGCCGTCAACGCCGTCAACGCCACCGCCTCTACCTCGGTCACCACGTTGTCCACCCAAGAGGTCATCCACAAGGAAGCCGAGTATGGCGCGCACAACTACCATCCTCTCCCCGTCGTCTTTGACCGTGCTCAGGGTGCCCTCGTTTGGGACCCGGAGGGCAAGCAGTACCTCGACTTCCTCTCCGCTTACAGCGCTGTCAACCAGGGTCACTGCCACCCTGCCATCGTCGGTGCGCTCGTCGCTCAGGCTCAAAAACTCACGCTCAGCTCGCGCGCTTTCTACAACTCTGCCTTCGCTCCTTTCGCTGAGAAGGTCACAAAGACGTTCGGATACGAGATGGTGCTGCCCATGAACACGGGTGCTGAAGCGGTCGAGACGGCGCTCAAGTTGGCGCGCAAGTGGGGATACATGAAGAAGGGCATTCCCGAGGGTGAAGCTCGTCTGCTCTCCGTAGCCGGCAACTTCCACGGTCGAACACTGGCCGTTATCTCCATGTCCACCGATCCTGAGTCGCGAACTGGTTTTGGACCCTTTTTGGACCGCGTCGGTCCCGGTGTTGACGACATGACCATCCGATACGATAACGCAGACGACCTCGAAAAGGTGCTCGACAAGTACGGCCACCAAGTCGCCGCTTTCCTCGTAGAACCCATCCAGGGCGAAGCGGGCATCGTCGTCCCCTCCCCCGGCTACCTCAAGAACGTCGAACAGCTGTGCCGCAAGCACAACGTACTCTTCATCTGCGACGAAATCCAGACGGGTCTCGGACGAACGGGCAAGATGCTCTGCCACCACCACGACGACGTACGACCGGACATTGTCACCCTCGGCAAGGCGCTTTCCGGCGGTGTCTACCCCGTATCCGCCGTGCTGGCCGACAAAGAGGTCATGCTCTGCATCAAGCCCGGTGAGCACGGTTCGACCTACGGCGGCAACCCGCTAGGCTGTGCCGTCGCCAGCGCCGCCATCGACGTGCTCGTCAACGAAAAGCTCTCCGAACGAGCGGAAGAGTTGGGCGCCAAATTCCGCCAGCAGCTGTCCGAGATCAAACACCCGCTCCTCTCCAGTGTTCGCGGCCGTGGTCTCCTCAACGCCATCGTCATCGACGAACACAAGTCCACCAAGGGCAGATCGGCATGGCAGCTCTGCCTGCTGCTCAAGCACAAGGGTCTGCTGGCTAAGCCTACCCACGTCAACATTATCCGCCTGGCTCCTCCGCTCGTTATCGACGAGAAGGACTTGGAGAAGGGCGTGCAGATTATCAACGAGGCACTGGAGGAGCTGGATGCGTTGGAGACCATTCCAGGTGATGAGGAGCATTAAGAGGATCGCACTGTACTTGTAGGCATGGTTAAATAGCATTGATTGAGAAGTGACATTGAGAAAAGAGAGTGCGTGACGACCGTGAAGAAGCTTCGCCCTGAGCAAGTCGGGAAGTGGTTGTCGAAACCGCCTTGCCCCTTCGACTGCGGAAGATCGTCAGCGAGCGCACCCCCCCAAAAGGGTAAGAAAAATTACAACACTTCTTCCGCATCCTGTTCCTCTTCCTCTAGCGTTCTGTAGCTTACGTTCAAGCAGCGTGCAGAACGTTCCAACGCGAACCCTCTGGAAACCAGGCGAGCACGAAGCTCTATCAACACTCGGAGTCCTCATACACCCTGCAACCCCTCCTTTGGCGTCTCTTCTTCCAGTTTTTCTCCCATCGAGCAACGATCTCCTCGCGACCTCTACTGGAAAGGGTGGATCAAGCAAAGTCGAACGTCAGCCACGTCGAAAAGCTTGCCAAAAGAGATTCAAAGAAGGCGAGACGGATGTTTGAAAACCCCTGTACCCTCCGTAGAGCTGTGTTTGGTCCCCGAAGAAGATGCGTTTGAACATCCTGCTGTGCCTTACGTAAAGCCGAATCGACGCTTCGATGCCATCGAAACAGTGGTAGAGGAAGAATGGATGGGAAAGAATCAAACCTTGCACGCATCCGAGTCAGGTCTTTAACTTCGCCTCGAGAAATACCACCACCTCCTGAAACCCGCTTCTCCTCTTCCAAACACGACCAAGATAGCTGTCGGCAGCAGAACCCTGAAAAAAAAAAAAAACCCTCGCCACAACGAACAAACGGGCATTCGTCCTTCATTCTTACTTGAATCGGCGATAAGAAGGACAGAACAAAGAGCCGGTGCGCACTCCATTGCGCTCTTTATGCGTTGCATAAAGTGAGAGTGGGTTCATCGACCTGGGTCAAATCGCAAACCTACAAAGAAGGAATGCTTGCACCAGTTGAGGGGTAATCGACGTAGGCAGAGGGCGTATAGTGTAAAGGAATTGAGGTGGCGGAGTTCCCATACGTGTGGGGCCGCGACCTCCCCTCGAAAGGGACCTTTTACACACGCCAAAGACGCTTTCTCTCGAAGATGCCGCTTTGCTCCCTTTCCGCATCGTGACCCGAGACTTGGCGGTCTTTCCTCTTCAAGGGCAGCGATCATTTCTCCAACATGGGCAAAACCAACAAGAGGGACGGAGCAAGACTGTCAAACCTCATCACCCCCTTAGCTCTTGAAGAAAAGAGGCAATCGGAGGAGTATCCAGCGTTTTACAGCCTCTGCCCCATCCTCTCGTCTCTTCCTCCCCGGCCGAAGGAATCGACCTACCGCCATCGTCAAGGAAAGTACCAGCCTCGAAACCTCGATAAGAATCAAAGGCACAGCGCCTTCGCGAGAAACGCCTTGTAAGACTCTGCATAAAACAACTTAGGGTTAGGATCGTCTTGTACCGCTTTAAAGCCCTTTCGAAGGCTACCTTTTCGCGTCAACGCTTGTTCAGCCTTCTGATCTTTGACCGACATGCTCCCAAGGGAGCTAGTCAAGGTCCGAAAAAGACGCAGAGGCTTGGAAACAGGAGCGGTTGAGAGCCAAGAGGCGGGCGCAAGATCGAAAATGGGTTGAATGCTGCGTTTTGGTGTTGTGCGGATGTTTCTGTTTGGTCAGGATTTGCCTGGCCTAATGCCTTTCTTTTCACATCGTCTGAAGCACTGTTAAACAGCGCTGGTAGATGGAGGGAGAAGCAAGTCTGGAGAGGGGGTCAATCTGTCATCGGCGATGTCCAAAAGAAACCAAACGGTGTGACGTGCGAGCTTCGTGTGTCGGTGGTAGACCGTCCCGTCTGGAGCACCTGTTGAATGCAAAGGGCGAGGGGACGGTGAGCTAAAAAACGCAGCAAAAGCAGGTAAACGTATAGCATCTGATGTTTGCAAGTCGTCGTCATCGTGCCTGCAATGGCCCGACGACGCCGAGAATTTCGTGCTCACGTTGAGAGGACCATTGACGCAGAAATGGCAGCGCCGGCCTGCCTTCCGTTGCCGCATCTTGATTTGAAGACGAGTGTGAATGCTTGATGTCGTCTTAATCCACTTACACGATCGTCCCACTCGCTCCGGCTTTACCCCCGACCTTCTCGTTAGGATCGCGTCGAATCTCCCAAACATTCTCGGCGCTCTCGCGGCCCAACCTCTTCTCCGCCGTCTTCTCCGCTTTCCTCTGGATCCAAGCCTCGTACTTCTCCTCTTGAGTCATACCCTTCATGGTCAGGCAGTACTTGAAGTCGTCCAGCTTGCCCTTACAGTCTTGCATGCCTCCGTACCGGTAGACCGCTTTGAGCTGTGGGCCGAGCGCAAAACATTGCGCCCACTTGTCAAACATGTTGGTGCAAGAAGGCATCTCCGAGATGGGTGTTGATGCTTTATGATACGCTACATCTTCCGCAACGTATTTTTCGTATTGTGATGTTGGTGCTGATGAGGAGGAAGACGACATGATGAAAAGGCTTGGTCGAAGGAATGGACGATGGAAGAGGAGGAGGAAGAAGAAGAAGAAGCAGCGCCGCATGTCGCGCTCAAAAAAAGGGTCTTGGCTGCACTCTCGCGTTCGCGTCTGAACTGTGCGCAAATTTGCTTCAAGAAAAAGCCCGATCGATGGCCTACCTCGTTGTCAGCTTCATTTCATCCGCAACTCATCTCGTCCGCACCCTTCCGCCAGGAGCAAATCGAGAAAGAGAATCTATGCATTACAAAGCCAGAACCGAGCCAGGCAAGGCTCTGACACTAGGAAGAAAAACAGGAAAAGCGTGCGAAAACAAAGATTGAAAGGAAGGGAAGGAAGGGCAAAGGATACAAGTACAAACCATTCACTTCCGGCGCTCATTTGGACAGCAACAGCATCCCGTGAAACGACCGCAAGGAACGAATAATTCAGAAAGAGCAAGTAGGAATGAGGAAGGCAGGGGCATCTTACGAGGATGCTTCTGTGGACGGCGTCTGTTCTGACGAAGTGGTCGCAAGAGCATCTGCTCCCGTCTCCTTGGAAAGGTTGCTGGGGCGATCGGCTCGACGACCTCCTCGCGATCCACGAGGACGGCCTCGGCCACGTCCCCGCGTCGGAGTGGCGGCGGCAGCGTTCTTGTCTGTAGCGCTAGACGTGCCGGGGATGGTAGCGTGCCTTGGAACCGGGCTCATGGCGGCGTCGAGCAACAGCTGAGCTTCCGACAGCGAACTCGAACGTGTAGTGTCCTGGCCGTTGCCAGCAGTGGCGGGCGAGTTGGCAAAGCCACCCAGCACAGCTGCAGCCGCCTCCATTGCCTCGTTCGAGTCGTTGCTACCCATGCCCGGCGAAAAGCCGGCGTGACTGCTGGCAGCCAGCAGCACAGCCGTACTATCCTGCGCCGACATGGGATACGAGGTAAAGCTCGACGAGCCCGACCATGGCATGCTAGCGGCATCTGCTGTAGCTCCGCCGCCATTCATCTGCTCTGCGTAGTAAGGGTTGAGCTGCGCCTGCAGCGCCGCCTGTGCCAACGTCATGGCGGCCTCGGCATCGCTCGCCGAGCGGTTCAGGCGGTTGACCACGCCAGCCGCGTTGCCCGTGTTGGCCTTCTTGGCAGTCGAGTTCTTGCGTCCGCGTCCAGGTGCGGCGCGCTTAGTGCCCTTGGCGACCTGTGCCGACGTCTCGGGTGGCGTGGCGGATTCAGCGGGCTCCGAGCCGGAACCAGACTCGGCTGCGGAATCCTCGTCATCGTCATCGTCTTCATCCTCGCTGTCGTCTTCATCATCCTCGTCGTCGTCGTCGTCGTCGTCGTCGTCATCATCCTCGTCGTCGTCGTCGTCCTCGTTGGCAGCAGACGGATCAGCCTTGTTGGCCGACTTTTTGCCCCTGCCTCGGCCCTTGCCGCGGCTCTTGGGCTTGACGTAGCCAGGCTGGTGGCAGCGCGAGTGACGGTTGAGCGTGGTGCGTCGGGTAAACATCTTGCCGCACTTGGGGAAGTCGCAGACGTACGGACGACGGCCCGTGTGCGTGCGTCGGTGGCGCGCAAGCGAACTGCTGTCAGAGAAACTCTTGTCGCATCCTTCGAACTCGCACTTGTGCGGACGTTCGCCCGAGTGGACACGCGAATGAACGGTGAGCGCCGATCGTTGGATGAAGCTCTTGCCGCAGCCAGGGTAGTCGCAAGGGTATGGACGCTCGCCGGTGTGAATGCGTCGGTGACGAGCCAGGTCGGATCTTCGACTGAACGACTTTCCACACGTCTCGCACTCGTGCAGCTTGGGACCTCCTGCGTCGCTTTCAGTTTTAATCTTGGTAGCGCCCGGAGAAGTGGGCGAGGTGGATGAACGACCAGCAGCAGTGGCGTCGGCGGGGCCAGTTGGCGTCACAGTGGAAGCATTGGCTGACATGGATGCCTTCTTGAGCGCGTCAGCCGCGGGGCTAACGGTCGGAGCTGGTGGCAAGGTTACGGCCACCCGAGGAGCCAAGGAGACGAGAGGGTTAGGGTTGGAACCAAAGGCAGTAGCCGGCATGCTGGTAGCGCTGTAGTCTGGGTAGCCGTACTGAGAGAAGGCAGGACCCGCGTAGCCTGCCGGTGCTTCGGAAGCGGCCAGCGCGGCCGAGACGACGCTGTCGAGGGCCGATGAACCATTGGCTGCTGCAACAGGTGCTGCTGGTTCCTGAGCCTCCTGTGAGACGGTCCTCTTCTTGCGACCTCGACCGCGTCCTTTCTTCGGCGGCGGTTGCTGTTCTTGTTCTGGTTGCGCTGACTGTTGTTGTTGTTGTTGTTGTTGTTGTTGTTGCTGCTGCGGCTGCTGCTGCTCTTGTTGCGCTTCGGATTCGTGGGTATCTGGCTCAGTCTTGACGTTGATCTTGGCATCCTCGTCTGCAGCGGTGCTAGCAGTGGCAGAAGGCTGTACCGTCGCCTGCGCATATGGAGAAGCGCCATCGAGACCTGTGTCAATGCCTCGATAGGGGCGTGCAAATCCGAGATTGGGCGAGTTGGTGAATCCAGCCAAACCCGAGGAGCTGGAGCGATAGGCGCCCGAGTAAGGTGGAATGCCATAGGTGGGCACGCCCTGCTGATAGAATGCGCTGGGAGACGGGAAGCGGTTCTCGTTGGAGCGATCCGAGTGCTTGTTGGCTTCGCTGGCGGCGGAAGCAGCGGCATGGAGCAGTGCGACGACGCTATCGGGGTTGCTGGTGTCCCCATAGTGGAGTGCAGGATCGCCGGCGGGGTGTGTGGGGTTGCCTAGACTCGATTCAAGCTCCAGAGTGGCGTAGTCGCGCGCGGCTGAGGATGCGAATGGAGACGAGCGCGCGTCGTTGTACCAAGGCGAACCGTCGCGGCCGGTGTAGGAGCCTGAATGTCTCCATGCTGATGAGGGAGGAGTGGCGCGGTATCCGTCGCGTAACGGATCGCGCTTGGGACTGTTGACGTAGGCTTCGCCAATGCGTGGCGAGCTTGCGCTCAAAGGCTCGCCTCCCGAGGTTCTGCGTGCGGCGGCGTCTGCAGCGGCGAAGGAGGTGTGGAGGGGGGAGAGCATGTTGTCAGTATTGAGAAGGCTGTTGGTGAAGCTAATGAGCTCCGGCGAAGCCGCCATGTTTGCCCTTGTTTCGAATGAGTCGCGAGAGAGAGGTGGTAGACAGGTTGTGCGAGCGGCGAGAGCAAGGCGGTGATGCGATGGGACGGCGTGCAGCGAGCGTGTTCGCAAATGGCGATTGATAGTGATTCCACCGATCCCTGCTGGAATATCGCGTCAGTAAAGGCGGCGATCGGATGCAATGCGAGCTGCTCTGTTGAGGGCAGTGTCGACAAGGCAACGGGATGGCTTGCGATCAGACTGAAAGTTGGTTGGATGGGAAAGGATGGGATGGTGCGGCGATGATAGGAAGCACTGGAAGAAGGACCTGCGGGCGCGGGTGGTCGGTGCGAGGACTGAGGGACGACAAAGTGGGTGGAGTAAAACGGGCCAAAACAGAAGGCGCAGAGAACGGAACAGAGCAACGGCAGGACTGAGCCAGGCGGAAAAAGGACAGAGAGGGAGCAAAACAGCCACAGCCAAAGCGTTGAAGCGGGAACGGAGCGGAGGGAAAGCACCACAATCGCCAAGATTTCAAGTGCCGGAGTCAGCAGCGCAGCAGAGCATGACGGAGGAGCCAAGGCCGTGGGGCACAGCCAACGAGGCAGGAGAGCTGAGCTGAGCTGTAAAACCTCGCAGAGCCACCGAAGCGAAGCCAAGCGAAAAATCGCGGCAAACGTGCTGTACAGCGTCAACTGGAGCATTTGACAGGCGCCAGGCCAGAGAGACGTGTGAAATTCGCCAAAGATCCCACGGAAGCCGTCACGCCGCGATGCACCACATCAGCAGAAGCAGCAGCAACACCCGGCAGAACGCGCTGCAAGCAACAAGGGCCCGCCGACGTAAAAGCACATCGTGCCCACCTTATTGTTCTGCTCCAACGCACCACGTCAGGTCGGTGTATCCGAAAATAACACTCCGATAGCTGACTATCCCCGTATGAACGTGGTAAACCTGTCTGGCGAGCCACTTTGCTGCACTTTACTGCAAGCTGCTACCAAAGTTGGAGCTGCCTTCCGTCTTGAACGTGGGCCTGCGAGACAGGACTGCACTAGATATATATATAAACAAGGCAAGCACTCGCTTTCATGCGAGAAACGAGACGGGACAATCCATGCTGGCCTGCCCTTAGGCGAGAGCGAGACCGAAGCTATTCAGACTCCTTGCGCTTGCTTCGCGTGCAGTGTGATTTCTGAGATCATCGGAAACTTTCCCGCGACTCGATGGCAGCCGCAGCAAGATGCACGGAATGAGCCCATGTAGCTAGTCTGAGAAAACCAGGCTGACTATCGCTAAGTGCGGGTCCAAGTCAGATATACGCGTCCAACGTCGTCTGACATCCAGCACTTCCAGGGACACCGTGCCGCATGTTGAACTTGACAGACAAGAGAACAAAGGTGTGTGCACAACGCACGCCGTCGACTGCTAGACACTGCCATGGCGAGAGCAAAGCTTGACGGGGGAACAAGCCAAAAGCATGGTAGAGAAGACGCCAGAGGCCAAAGAGAGTCACAGAATCCTCTCCGCCTTGTCTCCGCAACCACAGCTTCATCTACTGACATTGGAAGCACACGGCAGAGACGAGCCTCAGCTGAACAAGTCTACTATCCAGGCAGTCCCTCTGATCCCGCAATCAGAGCAACCTGCTGTAGCCTCGGACGTCTGTAGCTTGGCATCCGCGATGGGACAATTGCTGCTGACGAGAGAGGGAAAGACAGAAAACCTGACACAAGGAATCAAAAATCTTTTGCAGAAACCAGGCCCGGCGCAAAGCCTGGACTGGATAGCGCCATAGATCTCTATCCGGAACCTCCCGAACCCGAAGACGCTGCGCAGTACCGCGGCGGGACGGAGCTATGGTCTTTAAGATCAGGAGCGAGCACAGCGAGCTGGAGCGAGGCACCACAAGGAAGAGCCGACGCGAGCAAACGATTGTGGAAGCATGGCCGGGAAAGTCAGGCAGCAAAAGTCGGACGTGTGGAAGGCATGATTGTCGTGGTGCTGGAGGTGGACGAGGCAATGTCGAAGTCGAGGTCGATAGTCTGGAAGAAGGGCAACAGATGGCTCAACCGGGGAAGGAGATGTGGAAAAAAAAAAAAAAAATACTCACCTTTGGTGTCGATAGGCTGCAACTGATGAACGCGCTTGAGCCCTCTTGGAGAGTTGGTGCTGTGTGGTGCTGCGGAGGCAGATGGGTCGTCGTGATAAGAGTCGTGATGAGCCTCCCTGCGACTGGACGAATCGCCTCGAGTAAGGAGGGGTCGCTCGGCGTGGTCTCCATTGTCCGCATGCGCACGCATGCCGGGCGAGGAAGAGCTGCTGGAGCGCTCGCTTTCGCTGCTGGGAGAGGGCGAACGGGAGCCCGGGGTGGGAGATGTCGGTCGAGAAGAAGAGGTGGGGTAGTTGGTTCCCTTGAGAGCGGCGGTAGCATCACGGCTGAGCGAGCTTATCCTGGGGCTTCCAAGGTGAGCATAGCGGGCAGAGGCATCACGATACGGAGACATGGTACCGGGCAAGTGTTGAGCAAAGTACGGCCGTGGAGATCCCGAGGGAGAGCTGGTGCTGTAGATGGCCGCTGCGCCCAGCTTGGGCGACGAGTACGAGTGAGAGAGGGGCGGAGGTCTGCTGCTCATCTTGGCTATGTATATGCACTCGAAGTGGATCGAGGCGAGGCGAGGTGATGAGTTGTCGAGAAGGTAGGGGTGAAGCAGCGGGCCAGGCGAGTGCGGCCAGGCTCGAAAGGATGGCTTGGACTAGGGCAAGCTGTACTGCGAAGTGGTGATGCTGGTTCTAAACGATTACTGGGTGAACATAGTGTATGCTATCGTGTCGTTGTCGAGTAAGGCGGAATGCACCTGTTGATCAGACCTCTGGCAAAGCGGATGAGGGCAAGAGGCCAGGAATGTCCGAGGTCCAGGGTGTAGCGTGCAACTCGATGTCCCCGTTGATGAAGATGCAGATTCGCTCCGTCTGGGGCTGGAAGGCAGATGCAGATCAGAAGTTGCTGTCGATGGTTCAGTGACGCGGTTAAAGACAGGAGGTTGGATGGCGTAGAGATGGTGGTTCTGAGGATGTCGTCTGGACGAGAAACTATCTCAAGGTTGAGCCTTGATGAAGAGAAGAGGAGCAGGAGAGTGGCAAGACGACACAGCAGCTGAGCCTCATAAGAGCCAAGCCAAGCCAAGCCGGGCACACTTTGACTCGGTCTGCAACTGCGATTTTTTCTCGCAGTCAAACAGTGCGAGCGTAGGAATCCTTTTTCTTATGCACTGGGCCCTTAACTTTTTTTTTCGATGAACTTTTTTTTTTTTTTTTTTTTTTTGATTCTTTTCCCTAAACTTACCGCTAATCAGGGTCAGCAAGCAAGCCTTTGCTGAGCAAGCCAGCAAAAAACGAAAATCGAAAACGAAACCAAAATTTGGTCCGTGAGAGGTGGGCCCGGACCACTTTTTTGATTTTTTGGCTCGCAAAACGCATAGGCCAGGGAAGCCGAGTCGAGGAAAAGTTCATTTTTTTCCCCTCTCTCTCGATAAAGTCGAGCGCGCTTAAGCCACCCTGAAGGCTTGGTGGGGACCGTGCCTCTTTCGTGCCTTTCAAGGGGTCCAAGCAGCAAATTTCGCAATTTTTTTTCACTTTTTTCCTTTTTTTCGAACTCCACCCGCTTTCGAGTGTTTCGAACTTTTTCCTGCGTTTTTTATTTTCCTCAGCTCTGCTGATTTGAAATGAAATGTCGACAAGGGATGCACGCTGTGCATGCGTCTGCGCACTGTTCAGTTTGGACCCTCGATTGATTCTCTGAGATGATGTGTGTCAGATTATTCAATTGAACAAAAGCGAATTTCATTTCGTCGGTATGTTACGTCGACAAAAGGCGGCACCGAGATCACTTGAGCTTGGACGGCCATTTCTTCTCAGAGCCTTGTCACTGATTTTTCTTTCCCATTCTGAGCAAAAGTGTCACTCGCACCTCCAATCACGGCGTCAACCCACCAACCACCACAACCACAATCAACGCACCGACAGCCTCTGGTCTCTGATTGCCATCGCTGCCGCAGCTGTTTCATGCTCGTTGCGTCCCGGTCCCTCCTGCCTTCTCTCTCCAGACACGTTTCGGCAGCGCTACGACCTCCAGTTCTTCGCCCCCGCTCCCCTTTCGATACCATCACAGCCTTCACTGCGAGCAAATCTTTGTGCACCATGTCCAACGTCGCTCCCGGTGTCACCCCAGACGCCCCGGCCCCGTCGGCCGTCTCGAATCGCCCTGACGTGAAGCGCGATGCTCATCCCTTCTCTCGTGGCCAGCTCGAGGGTCTCATGACAAAGCGCTTCTTCTACATTCAGGCTTTTGAAATCTACGGCGGTGTCGGTGGTCTTTACGATTACGGCCCCACTGGTGCCGCTCTCCAGGCCAACATCATCAACCAATGGCGCAACCACTTTATCATTGAAGAGGAGATGCTCGAGCTCGACACCACCATCATGACCCTGGCAGACGTCCTCAAAACCTCGGGCCACGTCGACAAGTTTGCCGACTGGATGTGCAAGGATACCAAGAACGGCGAGATCTTCCGTGCAGACCACCTCGTCGAAGGTGTGCTCGAGGCTCGTCTCGAAGGTGACAAGCAGGCCCGTGCCAAGGAGGCTGGCGAGACCGTTGCCGTGCCCACCGAGGCAGCCGGCGGCGACGACAAGAAGAGCAAAAAGAAAAAGGTCAAGTCGTCCGCCGTCAAGCTCGACGATGCGCTCGTTGCCGAGTACGAATCCACACTCGCTCAGATCGACAACTTTGACGGCAAGCAGCTCGGCGAGCTCATCCGCAAGTACGACATCCGCTCGCCCGAGTCCGGAAACGAGGTCTCGGAACCCATCGAATTTAACCTCATGTTCGAATCCTCCATCGGCCCCACCGGTCAGGTCAAGGGCTACCTCCGTCCCGAGACCGCACAGGGCCACTTTGTCAACTTCCAGCGTCTGCTCGAGTTCAACAACGGCCGTGTTCCCTTTGCCAGTGCCCAGATCGGCAAGTCGTTCCGTAACGAGATCAGCCCGCGTGCCGGTCTCTTGCGTGTGCGCGAGTTCACCATGGCCGAGATCGAGCACTTTGTCGACCCAGAGGACAAGAACCACGAGCGCTTCGACGAAGTCAAGGACATCAAGGTGCCCCTGCTCGCCAAGGACGTCCAGGAATCTGGCAAGACCGACATCACCACCATGACCATCGGCGAGGCCGTAGCTGCCGGCATCATCGACAACCAGACGCTCGGCTACTTTATCGGACGCATCTACCTCTTCCTCGTCAAGATTGGCATCAACGCTACCCGCCTGCGATTCCGTCAGCACATGAGCAACGAGATGGCGCACTACGCTAGCGACTGCTGGGACGCCGAGATCCACACGTCGTACGGCTGGATCGAGTGCGTCGGATGTGCCGACCGCAGCGCTTACGACTTGACCGTGCACAGCAAAAAGACCAAGAAGGACCTTGTGGTGCAAAAGGCGCACAAGGAGCCCAAGGTGTACGATGCGCTCGTGCCCACCATTGTCAAGAAGAACATCGGACCCAAATTCAAGAAGGACGCCAAGATCGTCGAAGAGGCTATTCTCGAAATGGACCAGAAGAAGCTCGCCGAGCTCGAGTCCAAGCTCAAGAACGGCTCTGCGCCGCTCACCGTGTGCACCGGTCAGACGTTTGAGCTGACCACCGACGTGGTGACGGTCGAGATGAAGACCATCCGCGAGACGGTTCGCGAGTTTACTCCTAATGTCATCGAACCTTCGTTCGGTATCGGACGCATCTTCTACTCGCTGCTCGAGCACAGCTTCTGGACACGTGCCGAGGACCAGGACCGTGGTGTGCTCAGCTTGCCACCGCTCGTGGCGCCTATCAAGGCATTGATCGTGCCCATCAGCTCCAACGAGAAGCTTGCACCGCTCGTCAAGCAGGTCAGCCGAAAGCTGCGTTCTGCCGGTGTCGCATCCAGAGTCGACGACTCGAACGCCAGCATCGGTCGTCGATACGCACGAAACGACGAGCTGGGCACTCCGTTTGCCTGCACGCTCGACTTTGCCAGTTTGACCAAGGGCACCATGACGCTGCGAGAACGTGATTCCACCGCTCAACGCATCGGTCCCATCGACCAGGTCATCGACGTCATCCGCCAGCTCTGCGATGCCAGCCTCGACTGGGAGGGCGCTTGCAAGATTCTTCCCGAATACTCTGGACAGCAGGACGTCGAGGCCTAAACAGCGTTTGATCTCACAAAAAGTGCTAGCAGCCATGTATAGTAGTGTAGCATCCTTACATCTCAGGTGTATGTCGCACAGCACTTATCGTTCATGTGTGCGTCGAGGCTTAAGTGAACTTGTACGTCTTGTTCGAGTCAGCTCTTTCTGAACGACAGTGAGAAGCGTCTTTGTGCGTCTCTCAGAAAGGGTTTGTGAGCTCAACTGTGGCGGCGACGCCCGGTCGAAAAGCGTGATCGAACAGATCCGACCTCGAACGAGACTTGGTCGTCGAAAGCTTCGTGAGGACACGGGAGAGAGCCCGTCGAAGATGCGAGCGAGTGGTGGAATAGCAACAGTCCAAGACTCGAATGGATGCGATTGCTGAGAGCAAAAGCTGACAAGGATCAAGTGCCGCCCGGCCTTCACTTCTGGCCACTGACTGACGTAGACAAAGTTCGTCGAGGAGGCAGCGTCGTCGATCCAGATCGAGCCTCGTGGGCCCATCGAAGAGCGAAAAAATGGAAATTAATTTCTATAATAAATTGACCAAATTCGTCGTAGTTAACTTGCAAAATCCGATACTAAACTCCGTGCTATTTTTGAGACTGATTGCTGTGCTGTCCAGTTAGGCGTCCGTTCCGCCGTCAAGTTTGAGTTAGGAATGTTTGTTTGCGTGCTACAGTAGAACGAACACGCTAGTGACAGGCTGCACAGAGCACGTCAGTAGAGACTGGACCGTGCTCCTACAGAAACCAACACAAGAGGCGGACTTTGGCATGAGTTGTCGCCTGGACTGTAGCCCCGAGGGAGCACTTGTGTCCGAGTCGAATTTTCCTTCCTCGAGAACTTGCGGTTCCATGACACCAGGCATCCGTATATAAGGCGACCAAGTCTTGATTGCAAACCTCCCCAACGATCCTCCATCACACCCATTCTACTTTTGGCTTTTGCCCCGATGTCTTCTTTGATCAAGAAGCTCTCCAACCTTAGCACCAAATCCAAGTCTTCCAACGCCTCGTCCAACAAAGACACTGCCGCTCCCGCCAAGATGTCCAAGATCGCCATCATCGTCTACTCGACCTACGGTCACGTCGCTACGCTCACCAAGGCCGTCGAGGAAGGCGCCAAGAGCACCGGCGCTGATATCACGGTCTTCCAGATTCCCGAGACGCTCTCAGAGGAGGTTCTCGGAAAGCTGCACGCCAACAAGGCTGCCATTGCTGATTATCCCGTCATCACCCCCGACAAGCTCAAAGAGTTCGATGGCTTCATCTTTGGCTTCCCCACTCGTTACGGCCGTGCTCCTGCTCAGGTTTCGGCCTTCTTCGACCAGACCGGTGGTCTCTGGGCTAGCGGTGCCCTCATCGGAAAATTCGGCTCCATCTTTACGTCAACTGCTTCGCAGCACGGTGGTAACGAGACCACGCACCTCACCACGATCCCCTTCTTCGTTCACCACGGTATCAATTTCGTGCCTCACGGTTACCGCAGTTTCGCTGACCAGGCCAACCTCGAGCAGATCCACGGTGCTTCGCCTTACGGTGCCGGTACCATCGCCGGCGGTGACGGTAGCCGCCAGCCCATCGACCTTGACCTCCAGATCGCCAAGGCTCAGGGTGAGCACTTTGCCAACGTTGTCAACACCTTCGTCAAGGGCAAGTCTACCTAAACGCTGGCATCCGCCAGTTGTACTTGTATAGGCTCCCCGCCGACTTTAGCAGTTTGTTGATGATGGAGGTTTCCGTCTCTTTGCCTTCAATACGAAAGTTTTTTTTTTTTTTTTTTTTTTTTTTTTTTTTTTTTTGATACCATACAAACACGAAAGAGGTTCAGAGTGTGATAGTGACTGGAATATGAAAGTATAGCAGGCAGTAGCTGTGTGAGAGCGATCTGCTGTTTGAGCTAGACATGGTTTGTGGCCTTGTTGATCTTTACTCTCGACCTCCCTCGAGCTCAACGTGGATTGTGCATTCGCGATCCACGACCACCTTTATTGCTGCCTCGACTTATCTCTTTTGTCGCTGCTCGACAGTCTTGCACACTAATTTTCTTAACATACAGCGATGAACACCTCTTTTTCAATCAACCTCACAACTGTTTCTCATGTCCCACTACAGATGTGCAAGTCCTTCAACGTGATGATTTGCGAGCAAAAAGGTTGTGAACCGAGCAGGACTTGGGGTTTCACTTCTTTGGAGAGCTCTAGATTCAATGACATGGACCATCACCACAACACGAACCGGTGCCATATCAACTACAATAAAAAGAGTGTTTTCGTGGTTGCCATGTGCATCAAAAGTAGTACACGGAAAGATGATAACGAGGGTATCAAGGGGATTGAAGCTTCAAGGGGTTCTACGAGATTAGAGAGGGGAAGGCTAGGGACACCAGATCTTGACGCTAAGATCGACACTGCTGGTAGCGACGACATTGACGGTCCTCGCCTCTGGCAGTTTGGAGCCGTTGGTAGCGTGATCGCCGTCCTGAGCGGGAGGAACAGATTGTTCGATCTTGGCTTTCCCCCACGCGATGCTGGTGCAGAAATGCTGATGCGCATCGATGGTCTTAACACATCGGCCCGTCTTCAGCTCCCAGATGCGCATCGTCTTGTCGTCGGAGACGGATAGCAGGTGCTTGCCGTTGGGTGAAAACGCCAATCCTCGAATCCAGTTGTCATGGCCTACGAGCGTTTTCAAACACTGACCTGCACTGTCCCATAGACGGATGGTCTTGTCTCTCGACCCGGTGGCTACGAATTGGGCTGGTGCTGTAGCTGATGCGTCCTTGGCTGGTGCTGTGATGCCCACCAGTTCTCGAATGGCGGGGTAGGATGCGATGGGCGCAAAGATGGCTACTTCCACAACGTGTTCGTGTCCGCGCAGCTCGACTTTTGTTTCGCCCGTCGACAACTCCCATATCCTCGCGGTCTGATCGGTCGAACAGCTGATCAGCCACCTCCCGTCTTCGGAAGGTATCGCCGAACGAACCCACTCTGCATGTCCATGCAACGTTCGTGTGCAGAACCCAGTGGAAAACTCCCAAATCTTGATGGTCTTGTCTCTGCTCGCCGACACAATGAAATCATCTCCTGGCAAGAAGCGCACAGAAGACACGCTGTGATCGTGGCCATGGAGCGTCTTGATGTTCCTGTAGTCGTTGTTGGCATCCCACACTTTGATGGACAGATCCGAGGAACACGACACGACAAAGTTGCCCTTGCTGTCGAAGTCGACGTCCTGCACTGCTTTGGTGTGGCCCTTGAGCGTTCGTTCAAAGTCGCCCGTCTCCCAATCCCACAACTTGACCGTGGTATCTTCGGACGCTGATGCGACTTGGCTGAACACGGGGTGGAAGGCGACTTTGGTGACGGGCATGCGGTGGCCCTGCATGGTGTGCCGTGCTGATGCGCGTGGAACCCAGTCATTGAGCGATGCGGAACGTTTGGCGGAAGGTGCAGCTGCGAGCTCTTCTTGAAGCTGCGACATGCGCGACTCCATCTCCATGATCTTCTTCTGCAAGCGGATCACACTGGTCCATTTCTTTTCGAGCAAGCCGGCGTACTTTGCTTTGGGATCGGGTACGAAACCATCTTGACCCGCTTCGCGCATGAGCGTCTGATACGACTCGTTGAGACCGTTGGTGTTGAAGTAGTCGAGGATGGATTTGTGCAGTTCATCCTTTTGCCTCTCGGAGAGGATGCTGGTGCTGTTGATGCTGCTCATGTTTTCAGCTCTGCGGTGGGCAGTGTGGGGATGGTGGAGCCGCTGCCCTTGCCTAGCAGCAGCAAGCCCGGAGCTGCCGAGTCGACCCTACTCCAATTGCGGCTGCGCCTTGTTGCCAATTCCGTGTCCGCGAACTCGACGGATCCAAGCCGGCAGCGTAGAGCTGTGCAGGTGTCTGTGCGTGTGTGTGCGTGAACTGATTAGCTTTGCAAGCTCATACTTCAAGGGACCGAGCCAACTGGATGATGGTGAGTAGCGTTTGCGTTCGTATGTGCTTTTGATCGATGCGCGCGACCGCTGCTGCTAGTGGTGGTGGTGATGATGATGGTGATGCCGCGGCTACATCCGGCAACCGTAGCTGTAGGTAGTTGGTGGACGACGACGACGACGTCGTCGAAAGAGGGTCCACTTTCCGTATTGGCTGGTGGCATGTGTTGCATTCCTCATTTTCCGGCCGGATGCAGACAACGAAAACCCAAAGCTCATTCGCTCTAACATTGTTGGGAAATGGCCACCGGGCTCAAGCTTGGCTGGTCGAACCGGTCGTGAAAAGTCACAGCCGATTGTTTGAGAGGCTTTGCTTGAGAGCTTACAGTAGCTCGCTCGCTCGCTCGCTAGTCGGCTCAGCCAAGAGCGGTGTCGCTGCCTCATTCAGCCATCCGTCCGTCCATCCAAAATCGAGTCGCCTCGCCACACTTTCGGCAGTGAAACTGCAAGCGTCGACATTCTCCATTTCCAACTCTCATCTCTATCATTCACCTCCATCTTACATCGCCATCCCCATACAAAGGCCTCGTCTACAAGCTTTGATACCCAACACTCGCTTGCTTTTTTTGCACCCGCATTTGCGATCGCACCTACCTCATTACATCTGCGGTCTCTACCCTGGATCGGTCAAGACCGAAAGACTCCAATTCCTCCCTCTAACAACATATTCCAACTATTCGATGCCCTCGCCACCAAAGCCTTGGGAACGTGCAGGTGCAGGCGCCGACCTTTCTTCCGCCTCCAGCATGTCTTCCTCTGCTGCTCCTTCGACTTCATCGGCGCTCACAACCACATCATCATCCGCCGCTCCAGCACTGCCTGAACGACCGTCCACACTCGGCACTGCCGCTGCAGGCACAAGCGCTTACGGTTCGTCTGCCTACAATTCTCCCTATCGCAGCACGGTTGGCGGATTGGGATCTACATACGGAGGCATCGGCTCTACCTATGGAACCTCGTACGGCTCGCCCTACTCTAGATACGGTGGCATGAGCAGCATGGGCGGCATGGGTTATGGAGGGTACGGCGGTTACGGCAGCTACGGTGGATATGGAGGCTACGGTGGATACGGCGGATACGGGATGGGCATGGGAATGGGTATAGGCATGGGCGGTATGCCAGGCATGTCGGGGCAACCGGGCGACGTATCTTTGACGCAGCGCATGGAAGCAGGTACGCAGGCTACGTTTGAGCTCATCAGCAGCATTGTAGGTGCGTTTGGAGGATTTGCACAGATGTTGGAAAGCACGTTTATGGCGACGCACAGCAGCTTCTTTGCCATGGTCGGTGTCGCCGATCAGTTTGCCCACTTGCGCAACTACCTCGGCCAGGTGCTCAGCATCTTTGCGCTTGCACGGTACCTCAAGAACCTGGGACTGCGACTCGTGGGCAAGGCACCAGCGGTCGAGCTCGATGCACGCGAGTTCAAAGAGTTTGCAGCACACGGCGGCAGCGGTCAGCCAGCGAAAGCGGCGCGTCCCAGCAAGCGTCCGCTCATTGTGTTTTTCATGGCGGTCATCGGTCTGCCTTACCTGATGGGCAAGCTGGTGCGATTCATCACAGCCAAGCAGGAGGCGGAACGACAGCGCCTTGAGCAGCAGCAGGGGCACAACCCAGGCCAAGCAGGCATGCTTCCCGGCCAGCACGGCGGTGGCATGATCTCGGCCAACGACGCCAACGGCGAAGCCATCGACCCGAGCAAGCTCAGCTTTGTCCGCGCGCTCTACGCCTACCCTGCTGCCGGTCCACTCGAACTGAGCCTGCAGCCTAACGACATTGTCGCGGTGCTCGGCAAGCACGATCCGCAGACGGGTGCCGAGAGCGCTTGGTGGAGGGGTCGAACGCGAGACGGTCGCATCGGCTGGTTCCCGAGCACGTACGTCGAATCGCTCGAGTCGGCCAAGGAGCGTGCAGCCAAGGCGTCGGCTGCGACGGCCACTAGCTCCAAAGCGGCAGAATCAACAGAGAAAGCTACCGCTTCAGCCAAGCCCGCTGCTGCCGCTGTCAAGGCGACATGAGCGGCGTCGAGGGCTAGTTTTGCGCATTCGAAACCATTTCATTCATTCATATATGCTGTACTTGTACCCGCTGTAGTAGCTTTTGTCGTGTTGCCTGTTTGCGATACCATTGCTGATTTGCACGTCCATGATTGTGTCGAGAGCAAAGCAAGCAAGCTGGTTAGAGTGTGCGGTTCTGAGTCGAGTCGCGTGAGGCGTCAAGTGAAATGCCACCTGCACGCTCAGTGACGTTTTTTTTTTTGGCGTTCGAGGCTGCAGGATATCGGAAATCACAAATCAGCGGCTGTCAGCTGTAGAAAAGCGAAAAGCGTGTGCCAAGCCATTTTAAATTTGGTGACTTGATAGAAAACAAACAGCGCTCGAACCAGCTCAACACAAAAGACTCGGTCGGCCTCCACCCGATACTGCTGCCTGTTGGACTCGAGCACTTTGCTTTCGTATAGGCTCTCCCGAAGCCTTTCACTTGATCCATCACCTCGATCCACGCACGCTTCCGACAGACGATGGAAGACAGGCGAGCAGCTGAGTTGGATCCGACAGGAGCATCGGCTAAACCAGTCTTGTCTGCTATGACTTTCTCATCGCTGCCAGCAAGGCCTTGAAGCTGGCAATTGGCCAAAAGCAGTGCAACTCGCAACCCTATACCCAATACCGTATCCGTTCCCGCTGCTCGCCCGTTTTCGGCATGACATACCACCAACAACATGCCGCCACCATCACGAAGGCAAGACCGCAATCAAGTGGCCACCTCTGCCAATCGGTCTCGCATGTACAATCTTGCAGGCCACGCACACTCGTCCGGATCTCTACTTCCTCGGTCCACCGATGTCCACGTCGCTTCCACTTCCGCTGCTGCCACGACAGGCAGAGCTGTTGACGCTGCAGATGCTCCTTACCTCACCAATCTCGAATCGCATTTCGGCAGAGTCACTCTTACAGCGCCCGACAATCTCTTGAGGAAACAGGCAAAGCAAAAGAAGCAAAAGATACGACAACGCAAAGCACAGAATGCACAAGCAGCTGCAGCCGCACTCGCAGCAGCACCCTTCTCTTCCTCTTCGAATCTTCTCGATTCCAGTCGCAGGTATCAGGCCACGCTCGAGGATGCTCCCGTCAGCACCGGGTTGCTTGTTCCGCCGTCAGCGCAGCACACCGGCATGCGCAGGGCATATAGTGGCGGTCAGACACCCACATTGGCCTCTACAGCACAGTCGCAGACATATGCATCTTCGACGTCACAGACAGTGGTTGCACGCACCCGCAGAAGGCGCCCTTGGTCTGCTGCCAGAGACGACACCAGCAGACCTGCTTCCAGAGCAAGTGGCATCAGCCGTCCCGAAAGCGCATTATCGCTCAACGATACGGACCAAGCTCAGCCTGTCGCGACCACTTTGAACCACCCTCGGCCACCAGCCGATGAACGACCGCCTCGCTCCCGCACTGAGAGTGCACCTGCCATCCAACGGCGCTCTCACAATGCTTTCGATACAGCCTCAGATAGCGTCCAACGTGACGCATCATCAAGATCAGATGCAGCGACCTCGACAACAGCGCCGCAAACCTCAATGCATCGCCAAAATGTCTGGAACGATATCACTGAAGCGGATCCTGATGATCTTCCACCACCATTTCCTGTGGGAGCTACTCGGCCTCCAACTCCTCCTCTGCCTCCAACTCACTCCGAAGCAGCCAACGGCGCACAACTCATCGGTCCCCAACCGCATGCTCGTATTCCTGACAGCCCACCACCACCTTTCGTCAGCGATGACGAAGATGAAGCTGTGTCCGCTGCCGAAGAGCTACCTCCTTCAAGACAATTAGCGGCGTCTCCATTGCCAGAGCAGTCAGCCCTTCAACCGGCTCAGAATACCACTTCCAGCGACTCTCGACCCGCTAGTCGCGCCTCGACACCGAGTTCAGCATCCGCGAGCGATGACGAGAGCCTTCAGCTCACCGAGGAGCGTCGTGCGTGGGAAGCCGATATCCGCAACGGCTTGAGCTTCGAGGTCAGACTCCTGCATGAGCAGCAGCGTCGTGTGGCAAGGGAACGTGCTTCAGCGTTCCGAACAGCCTCGATAGAGAATGCACAGCCTGAGTCAACGGAAGAAAGCGAAGAGCAAGCCGCAGTGGTACAATCTGAGGTAGTGACCGCCGAAGAATGTAAACCGTCGACAGGTGCTGGTGTGGAGGACGGTGCCGCAGACACGGTCGAGACCACGGCAGCATCCAGCGTTGAAGCAGGAGAAGGCGAAAACGCCGTCAGTCAAGCTGCAGCTCCACTGGCAGATGGATTGTCTCAGATCAATCAGAGTTCTGATGCACAAATCACAACAGCGCAGAGCGGAGAAGAATCGCTTCCATCTCGCTCGACACAGGTCCTACGACAGGTAGAAGAGGCTTTGGCTTCAGCGGCACCCATCGCACCGCCTTTATACGACCATCAAGAGCAGCCCGCGCGTGATACAGTGCAACCGGAGCCCACAATCACAGCGCCTGCAGGCGAAGCTACGTCTCCTCCGTCGCCAACCGAAGAACAGCCTCCCCTCGTTCAATCGGTCGCTCGCGAACCTGACACGAGCGGCAGGCTCATGCTTGCCAACGAGCCTCGTCTCGGTCTCCCGGCCATGCCTGCCCCTGCAAGGTCAGTATCCACCTCATCAAACGTCGAGATCTCAAGACCATCTGTGCCGACGTCTCGTCGCATCTCTGGCCACAGGAACACACACTCGGACACTCAAACCCCTGCCCAGCTCCAGCAGGGCAACAACCGTCTTTGCAGTAACGGGGGAACCTCTCTCAGCAGTCTGCCAGTACGTCGTTCAGTTCAAGGACAAACTGCTCGTGGCCACGACAGCGACTCGCACCTTCCTCTCAGTCGACGACCGGAAGATACGCTTTACGTCATTTCCGCGCCTCCCCCTGCGACTTACACCGAAGCGTCGAGCGACGAAGAAGCCGGACCGGCGCACGCGCATGAAGCGGCGTCACGTGTACAAAGGGATGGTACTGATGCCGGCGGCGACGATACGTCAAGCGAGCATCCACCGCTGGATGAGGAGGAGGACGATGGTGGAGAATCAGATTCCTCCATCGAGCAATGGCTGGCAGAGGCAGGGGCTTTCGACGCATTGCGCAAGAGAGAAGAGGAAGCAGCAGCGAAATTGCAAGCTCTGCGTGAGCCACCAGTATCCGACAGCGACGAGGACGACGATGCAGCCATGCCGGGCGCCTTCAGCCACAAAGTCTCGCCGCATCGCAGACAGGCCAGCACCACCTCTCCTAAAGCACCAGACCCGGCCAACCTCGCCTTAATGGATCGGGCACTGCCAAGAGCGCCACCCCCACTCGTCTTGGGTCGTTCGCGCGGCGGTGCAGCCTACTCGGACTCGTCCTCCGAATCGACCGATACTGACGATGCGCTTGATCTGTACTCGTTCAGTGATGAGGATGACGAACAGCATCGTGCTTTCTACGATGCGCGCGCGGCCGAGAACAAGCAGAACGACCCTTTCGCAAACGCGCACAGGTCGGTGCATGCGCGCAATACCTCGTCGGCGCCCAATTTGTCCATTATGGAAAAACCTGAAGATCAGACTGTGGGCCAGATCAATGCAGCTGATGCGGTTGCATCGGCAAGTCGAGCAAGCGGCGACCTGCAGCGCCCGCAGGCAGTTTCTCCCAACACCTCGCGAACTGTCGAGACTCGAGCGTCGGCTCCTGAGAAACCAAAGCGCAGTTTGAGCCTCAAGGCCCAAGGCAAATTGCCCGAACGTGCCGCCGAACCTGCCACCACTCAACCCTCGCATGAACGAGCAGGCGACTTCGAAGAAGACACATCTAGTAGTCGCGACCTTTCGGATGACGATCAGCCCACGGCAGCCTCGAAACTAGTTTCATCCGTCGCTAAGCCCTCTGATCATGTCGGAAAGAGCAGCAGTTTGGCTTCTCTCAGCAGCTTGTATTCGCAACCCAAGCCGGAATTGGCCTTGCCTCGTGCTGTGGACCCTGTACCAATCGACGTAAGGCGTTCCTCGCTCGATCCACTCTTGCAGCCTCTGGCGTACGGGCAGATTGGACGCAACAATGAGCTCAGGGATCGACTCAAAGGTCTCTTTGGGCAGCCTCTTGTTGGCGGCGCTGCGAGCCAGCCTTCTCCGAGCGTGCAAGGAGATGCCTCTAACACGTTGGCATCTGTGCTGCAACCTTCGTCCGCTACTGTGCAAGGTAGACCCACTCTGAACGATTCCCGCCGCGTTTCGGATCGAAATGTGCAGCCAGCCACAGTCTCGACTTTGATCGAGACACAGCTTGGCTCGGATGCTGCAAAAGCAGATGCGCCGGCTAGATCACAAAGTATGGCTGCGAAGCGAGACGACGCTGCCTCGATCAAACCTTCATTAGCACCGTCTCTGTGCAGACATCCGAGCACAAGCAGCAAGTCGTTTGCGGACAAACCCGCCAGCGTCGATGGCGCAACTAGGCTGCCCGAGCAGAAAGCGCGGGACGAGGCGCTTGCTCAGATTGCACAGCTCAGCGCCTCTACTCAGTCGAGGCAGGACTCTCTGGCTGCTTTGGAGCGGCTCCTTGCAAAGACGGGTCGTCCGACATCCATGTTGCCACCAAGCACCATCACACGCGCAGAGCTTGGCGGGCATTTGCAGCTGACATCGGACGGGGCTAGTACAGAGTCACAAAGGAACGCGGAAGCTGGAATTGCCAGCAGTGAGCAATCGCTTGCGGCTCCAACCCCTACTTTGCCTGCAAACCATCGTCTTTCGCGTCAGGGAGCAATCGTTCGAGGCCGAGGCCCGCTTCCGTCACCGCCGTCTGCGCTGTCCAGGGCTGCGTCTACCGCTAGTCGTCCAGTGTCGTTTGTCAACCCGCGATCCTCGGCCGCACCGCTGCCTCGTGGACGCCTGCCAGCCATCACGGATGCCACTCGTCACTTTCCGCCCTCGGCATCGAGCACGGGCCCTGGAGTGGCTCCCTCCTGGCTGTCGTATATTCCTTCCGAGGAGCGAGAGAGGCTGCCAGCGCCCTTGGAACCACAAAGAGCTCCTTCCGTGTCAGCACCCAGGGCACCCGGAGATAGAGTGTCTGCCATGATCTCGCGATTCGAAGCGGCGCCGACGTCCAGTCGCGATCAGCAGGATACGCGTTCACCGACCTCACCTACCAAGCCGAATGGTGCCTTTGCGAGCGTATCTCAAGGTGGAGAATTCACACGTACTGATTCGACTCAGAGCATCGGTTCAGGAACGGCACAAGGTGAAGGCCTGAGCAATGGGGAGGAGAGATCCGAGCCGGCTGTCTTTAGACGCTTCTCACGTACCGATAGTGGTGAAGCGTTTGCGGAGCGGCCCCTCACTCAAAGACGACCGCCACCGCCACCTCCAACGCTACCGGCAAGAAGACTTGACACCAATCCTTTCCGACGCTCGCAGAATGCAGACCGCCCAACTGGCAACACAAGCGGTGTGACGCAGTTGGACTCGATGGAAGCACTGGCTAGGCAGATTGAGGAGGCAGCATCCGAATGGTCGGCGGCCTCCCTGCATATTCATGGTGATGAGCAGCACAAACAACAGCAAGCGGCACCTGTGAATAGATTGGCGGTACCGACTTCGTCGGGCGCCGCAACTTCGAGTGCGAGTGCTTTGCCTCGCTCACCGCAGACGCAGGCAATGCACACACTCACTCGACGCGAGCACGATGATGGTTCAACCACGCCGCCGTCACTGCCGCCAAAGTCGCCGCTCATGACGCCCGAGCAGATCTTGGTCTCTGGAAGCCGAAACGGCCTGTCTGCGTCTATTGCAGCAGCGCAAGCGGCCGCGTTCGCTCGACGCGATGGTCGCGAGTCTCGTACGCACTCGGCATCTTCTAGCATGGATACAAGCAGTCGCGAAGCGAGCTCATCGTCGAGACCCACGTGGACGCAACGTACTGACGAGGGTGACGGTGCAGATGTGGCATCGCAAGGTTCGCGACCGCTTCCGATGCTTCCTGCATCTTTGAGGACGTATCATGGACTAGGGATTAGTCGTGAAGGAGGTGAGGGCGAGGCTGCTGGACCGAGTCGCAGAGAGTTGCCCGTTCCTCCTCCCTTGCCAACTCGCCCGCGCAACAGGGACTGGAATAATCTGGACAATGCGTCGGGGGCGATACGGATTCCAGCATCTGCGGAACCGTCGTCAGCGAGGGCTGTATCCAACACATCCACCACGCCGCTTTCCAGTGGCGTGCCAGCTCGGTCATCCTCTGCAACTGGTTCGAATGGATCGAGCGGCCAGATTGTTCGCGCCGCAGCTTCACCCACAGCCGAAGCAAACAATCGCGGCCAACCGTCCCCCGACCCCCCGCCGGCATCAACGCCACACCACCAGCAGAATCCTCGTCATCACCCTCTCGCTCGACCACTTCGCCACCCGTTCCGCGTCGAGAACCTTCCCTTGGCCTAACCGACTTTGACCTGCTCGTCGCACAACTCGAACGACAAGGCTCGCACTTTGAATCACTCTCCGCAATCGGCGAGTTCCTCGGCCCTGCCAAACCTACCGCTGCCACAGCCGAACAATTAGCCTCACTCTCGGTCGGGCTGATCGAATGCGATTCACGACGCATGACACGCGAGGGCAAGATCAAGCAGAAACTCAGCTGCGTCGGCGTTCGCGTGGACAAGTGCGCCATCTGCCTTGCGCAGTTCAGAGAGGCGCAGCGGGCCGTCATCTTGCCGTGTGGGCATATCTTTCATGAAGAGTGCGCGATCGGGTTGTTGCGAAGGATTACTACGTGTCCGACGTGTCGTGTGCCTGCTGTGTGAGCGCACGGCTTGTGGAGGGGGAAAGATGGAATGCAAACATGAAAGGAACACACATACAAGAGTGGATGTGATTGCTGAACGATGAGATTGCAGAGTTGCTTTTGAATGAAAGTTGTACAAGAGCGGGAGAGGTATTACTTCTTACCCAACGTAGCCAAAGCGTCGTCATTGAACTCCGTCTGACCCTCGGTCTGTTTACGCAAAAAGTGATCATTAACACCTTCGCTGCTGCTGCTTCTGCTCAGTCTAGCCTTGAACCAGCGCTTTGCCTCAGGGCTCTCCCTCCTCTTTCTCACACCTTCTCTCAACGTATCCAACGCCTGAACGGTGGTCTGCCAGTTGACGCAGGCGTCGGTGATGCTCTGACCGTACTTCAACGCGGTAGGACCCTGAGCGGGGATGCTCTGCTTACCCTCGACCAAGTTGCTCTCGATCATGACACCGAAGATGTTGCAAGCGTTTTCGTCGGATGCGCTGAGCTGAGAGGCGATGGAGCGGACGACGTTGATCTGGTTTTCGTGTTTCTTCTCCGAGTTGCCGTGGGAGCAGTCGATCATGATGCGAGCGGGCAGGTTTGCAGCGGTGAGTTTGGATGAGACGGCAGCGACGTGTTCGGGTGAGTAGTTGGGACCGGTGTTGGAACCACGGAGGATGACGTGGCAGGCGTCGTTGCCGTTGGTCTCTACGATGGCCGAGATGCCCTGTTTGGTGACGGAGAGGAAGACGTGTTCGGAGCTAGCAGCCTTGATAGCGTCGACGGCGATGGAGATGCTACCGTCGGTACCGTTCTTGAAGCCGATGGGCATGGAAAGACCTGAGCTCAACTCCCTGTGAACCTGAGACTCGGTGGTTCGTGCGCCGATAGCGCCCCACGAGATAAGGTCGGCCGTGTACTGTGGGCTGATGGTATCCAAGAACTCGGTACCTGCGGGCAAGCCCAGGTTGTTGACCTCGAGCAGGAAACCTCGGGCGAGTCTCAACCCCTTGTTGATCTGGAAACTGCCGTTGAGGTTGGGATCGTTGATGAGACCCTTCCAGCCGACAGTGGTGCGTGGCTTTTCAAAGTAGACGCGCATCACAATGTGCAGGTCCTCCTTGGCGGATTCAGCGTACTCGGCGAGCTTGTGTGCGTATTCGAGACCCGAACGGACATCGTGAATCGAGCAGGGACCGACAACGACGAGGAGACGGTCATCTTCTTGCTTGACGATCTCTTCGGTGGCTTTACGACCGTAGGCGACGGTTTGCGCGGCTTGCAGGCTGAGCGGGTACTCTTCGACCAGGATCTGCGGCGGGATGAGCGGCTTGATCGACTTGATGCGGCGATCGTCGAGCTCGTTGAGTGCGTCTTTGTAGGTGAGCGACGACATTGTGAAGGGCCCAAAAGCAGTGATGTTGGAGACGGTGGATGATGGTGAACAAGGAGGAGAGGTGGGGGTTGGAAGAATGTCGATTCTGAAAGAGCAAGCGAGCTCGCGAGCGAGCAACGCAGATGCAGGTCAATGCACACTCATGTCTTGAAGAGCTTCTCGCAGTCTGGGCCTCGCTAAGCGTTCCTCCGCCACCACCTCTTCTTACAACTTTTTTCTCAAGTCTTCCAACCATGAAAAATTCAGCTTCCGACCGAGTTTCGGCTGCCGTTAAAGTTGCATCGAGTCATTTCAAGCTGAATTTCATCTTCCAACTTCTTCTCCGCTTCGTCTCATCGTGAATCGAAAATAGCTGAAGCCCGATACCCGATTTACAACCCTCGCATCCCGCGCTGAGACCACAGCATCTTTCCAATCTTCAGCATACACTCACTGCTTTGATCCCGCTGTTAAGAAACACCAGAAATTAAGCAAATCTGACTCATGTCCTAGTCGGATTCGCCGTCACTTTGTCGAGGAGGCTGAGCAACGACACCGAACTTGGCTGCTGATCTTGTCACGCGGATCACGATGACAGCAGAAGAAGAACGAAGAAAAATTCTTTTCTGGGAGAGCCAGAAAGAGGGGAGGCAGAGAGGGACTTGAGTTGGACACGTTGAGGCCCTGTATAGCATACCCTAAGGAGACGCGCGTCAACTTATTTTGGTCTTGTCACAGCACAGCAGCCAGCAGCTTGTGGGCGCTTTCGAGTGAAATTGGGAGAGGGTGCGAGACAGAGAGAGGCACAACACGCGTCTCGATCCGAGCGAGGGGTCTTTGACCAGCACAGTTTCGACGGAATAAAAAGCAAAGTCGGATTTTCCAGCCGCCTGCTTTTCCCCCCATTTCGACCTTTCCCTCTTTTCACACACCGTGACCTGCACCCCTCTCTTTCCTTGCCTCGCCGAACTTTTCATGCGCCTCCAAATTTTCGGCCACAATTTCTCCAGCCAAATCACGGTCTAACAAAATCACATCGAAAAAAATTCGTCAAAAGGCTCACACCGCACGCATCACATCCATCAACTTTTAGCATAGCATGTCAGACGACGAACGCCTCACCTCAGGCGCAGGAGCCGACGACGAGCTCTCGCTGCCAAAGGCCACCGTCCAGAAACTCATCAGCGAGATGCTGCCCAAGGACGTCTCTTGCTCGAAAGACGCGCGCGATCTGTTCATCGAGTGCTGTGTCGAGTTCATCCACCTGCTCTCGTCAGAATCCAACGAGGTCTGCGAACGGGACTCGAAGAAAACCATCGCACCAGAACACGTTCTGAAGGCGCTCGATGACCTTGGTTTCCCGAGCTTCATCGAAGAGGCGAAAAGCGTGCTCTCGGAACACAAGGCGGCGCAAAAGGATCGAGAACGAAAGACTTCCAGGATGGAACAGAGTGGGTTGAGCGAGGAAGAGCTGCAGCGGCAACAGGAGCTACTGTTCGCTGCGAGCAAGGCGCGGTTCGAAGCATCGAATTGATCTGTCTATTTATCAAAGCAAGTGTAATTGTATGCCTTCGCAAAGTGATCTTCGGGTTGTGATATGTGTAGTAGGATTATAGTTTGCTCTTGGCTTGAGCAGCACGCATCGACTCGGGTCCTCGAGGATAGAGCGATACGTCGGCTTGCCTCCACCACGGCCAAAAGGCGAACCTCTCGAGATCGCTCATCTTGCCTGGGAACTCGGGTTTTCTCTTCTCAAGGAAACTCCTGGCTCCTTCCAACCCGTCCAATCTGGACGTTTCCCAGATACCTTGACTTTCCAACAGGTGTGCGTCTTCGGGCGAATCCACCTGTCGCCACATTTGCGCTTTGCACAGCGCCATCGACACGGTGCTGTTCTTTGCGAGCTTTTCGGCGAGCGCGAGCGACTCTGTGAGGACTTGATCTTGCGGTAGCGGTGCACGTGTCCAAAGTGCCATGTAGCTTTCATCTTTGGGCGAACGAACGTCTCCCGTAAGAATGATATCCATCGCCTTCGACACACCCACCAACCTTGGCAGGAGGTACGACGAACATGCCTCCATAGCAATGCCCCTCTGAACGAAGGGGATGGCCACTTTTGCGTTGTCTGCGATCAACCTGAAATCGCAACTGAGCGTCATGGTGACACCGATTCCAATAGCATTGCCATTCATCGCAGCGATCGAAGGTTTCCTGCATCGCAAGATGGACAACCCCACCTGTCCACCTCCGTCCTATGGCCCTGTGCATGGTCGGCAATCGCGCCGAAACCTTGCGCTAAGTAGGCTCCGGCGCAGAACACTTTCCCACCAGCACCCGTGATCACCGCCACTTTGACCCGATCGTCGGCATCGAACAGCTCGAACGCAAAGACGATCGAGAACGACATGGGGCCCGTGAACGTGTTGTACTGCTCGGGCCGGTTGAGGTAGAGGATGGCGATGCCATCGGGACGTAGTTCGACCTTGATGTCTTGCCATGGGTAGGTGGAATAGTCGAAGTGCTCGGCGTCGACGTCGCTGATGCGAGGGTGCGGGTTGATGGGTGTCCAGCCTGACATGATTGCGAGCGAGGTCGAGGGTGGACGAGAAGGTTGGCAGTGAAGGAGGGAGTGATGGGGTTCAAGGAACCAAAAGTGCGGGAGGGGGAGCTGTTTTGTGCGCGCTTTTGCTTCTCCGCATTGTGTGCAAGTAAAGTGTGTGTCGAGGAGTGGTAGGGCTCAGGTCCCCGTTGTTGTGGGGAAGCATGACAGCCTTCCTTGCGCACGACCCGCGCAAACCGGCACTTTGGGCCATCTTGTTTGCCGAACACTTCTAAATGTTGTATCAATCGATCAAACATGTTTACTTTTTTTTTTTACTCGCTGGATCGCGTCTTGCGTTTCCCCTACACTCTCTCGCGTAAAGAGCATCGCGAGCTGTCTCGTCTCCTCACCTCTCTTCCTCCGAAGCTCGTCTGAGACCTCGCTAAGCGGTGCAAGCTATCAGGATCTCTTGCTGTGCAATCTGCAAGGCTGCCCCTTCGCAAATAAAAAAACAAACTAGAGCTCGCCTATGGGTATGCATCGTTCTTCTAGCGATCTTGGACTTCTCGTGGAGAACGAGGTGGAGGATTGCAAAGAGAGGATGCGCATGTGCACTTGAGGACTAAAACTTAGCTTGCGATGCAATCTGGCACTTTATTAAAGGTGGGAGAGGACCAAGAGCAGCAAGAGTGCGTCTCTGGATGCAAGATGCTGCTGCTGCTCGGGCCCTCATTCCTGTGTTTGCATTACTGCGCCACGGTAGATGTATAGCAGAGTAGGCATGGCAGTGTTTGCTCGCTTGACAGATCTCGTCGCATGCGCGCACAATTGCCATGTTGCAGAGGATGCGACGCTCTTTGTGCAGTGTCCCATCCGCTAGCTTGGTCACGACGAGGGATTTCCATGTCAAACCAGCAAGCACAGCAGCAAGAGCAGAGAGGGCGCGTTTTTTTCTTCTTGCAAATTCAGTGTCTCAGAGGCGCAGACAGAGAGACACACACACGCACGTACAGTACGCACGGAACCTTGATTGCGGACAACGGCGCAGCAGCTGCACTTGGGCACATCGCGCCCTCTTTTCTTTTTGCGCAGAGACGAGCAGGGTCCTTTCGCTGTTGTACTGCTTTGCTGCCTTTCTGCCTTTCTTTCACTCTCGCGTGCTGTCTATCTACTGTATCTGTGTTGACTCGTTCCTTTTCCTCTTCCTTCTCCTTCTTTCACCACCACACGCAAAAGCTCAACGGCAACTCCGATTGTCGGATCGTCGACCGCCCGGCTGGCCTTCGGTGCCCCACCATTCTTCAAAGGCTCATTTGGTTCTATTGGTCATCCCACTTTCATATCGGCCGTTCCGAACTTGGCAACGTCGCAGATACAGACGCACTTGGACTCGTTTCCCACGGTCAGCATCCCACTCCCACGCCACACGCACAACTCACCGGTCCCAGTTCCGTCACTTGGAAGCGAGCAAAGCAGTGTTTCCCACTTTCTCGCAGGGCAATTCCATCTAGACGCCACTTGGAACATCTTGACCTCCTCGTCTACACTCCTGCCACCTCACCATCCAAGACGTCGAGGCCACTCAGACAGCTGGCAGCAACAGTCTAGATCTCTCCGAACCACCTCGACACTTCTCGTATCGCACTTTGTGCTCTGACAGCCATGTCGAGGACACGCGAGGCAAGCGGCGCCTCAACGCCCTCTATGCCCAACACCACGTCAGTCCAAGTCGCCGTTCGAATTCGTCCCGTCACCACCGCAGACCAGAGCAACATCCCTCCAAGATGGCAAAAGAGCATCCTCACCGCATCTAGCACTAGCAGCGTTACTGTAGAACCTGGATCCGCACCCCCGGCTGGGCCAGGTGGCAGCACAGGTCCCTCCTCGGCACTCACTCGCGACAAGCGTCAGGCATTCAGCTTCGACCGTGTCTTCTCCCCCGCAGATGGCCAAAAAGAGATCTTTACTGTAGCCGAGCCCTTGATCGACCGCTTCATCGAGGGCTACAACGTCACCATCCTCGCATACGGACAAACGTCGAGTGGAAAGTCGTATACCATGGGCACCTCTGCCGGCGATGACGTCGATTACGAGGGCCTCGTCGCCGGGCGCTCGGCGGATCCACAGATGGGCATCATTCCACGCGCCGTCGCTCGCATCTTTGCCGCCATGCGCAACAACAAATCCTCTGGCACCCAGTACAGCGCCAAGGTCAGCTTCATCGAGATCTACAACGAGGACCTCATCGATCTGCTCGGAGATGCTGTCGATGGCGATGCCAGGCCGCACGTTCAGATCCGCGAGGGCAAAAACGGCCAGATCATCTGGAGCGGCCTCCGCGAAGTCAAGGTGGCCAACGTCGCCGAAGTCATGAATTATCTGTTGCAAGGCAGCTCGGTGCGCAGGACCAACGAGACCGACATGAACGCACAATCCTCTCGATCTCACGCCATCTTTTCCATCACTCTCACTCAGAAAAAATGGGTGGGTTCTGGTCCGCCTCCCAACGCCGCACCTCCTTCGAGCTTCGGTGGCCGCTCCACACCTGGTGGAAGGGCAATCTCGAGTCTATCGCGAGCATCTGGTATTCCCATGGCCGGTCGTGTCGCTTCGCCTTCGTTTGGAAGAAGGACTCCCAGCGGCATCCCGCCCTCGGCGGACGCAGCTCCTCCGTCGGGCTGCGACCGCCCAGCACGTACGGTGATGCTGGCGACGAATCGATCGGCAACGCATCCGCAGACGGCGAATGGGTAACCGTCAGCAGCAAGTTCCACTTTGTCGATCTCGCCGGTTCAGAGCGTCTCAAGCGCACCGCAGCGCAGGGAGAGCGTGTCAAGGAGGGCATCTCGATCAACTCGGGCTTGCACGCACTCGGCAACGTCATCTCTGCCCTCGGCGACCCTGCCAAAGCCAAGCGTGCCACCCACATCCCTTACCGTGACAGCAAGCTCACTCGACTGCTCCAAGACAGTCTCGGCGGCAATGCACACACCCTCATGATCGCCTGTGTTTCACCCACCGAGTACAACGTCAGCGAGACGGTCAACACGCTGCAATACGCCAACCGCGCACGCAACATCAAGAACAAGGCCGAACTCAACGAGGTTGAAGTTGGTTGGGACGACGTCGACTACCTCCAGACGCTCGTCCAACGCCTTCGCAAGGAGCTCAGCATCATAAAAGGCGTTGGCAAGGGCATTGTCGACCTCGACGATCCTCGCAACAAGGACGCCACTCGAACCACCCAACGCGAGATCCTTGCCTGGCAGGACAAGTACGCATCGCTCAGCCAGAAGCACAGCCAGCTCACCGCCGAGGTCACGCAGCTTCGTACCCAGCTCAACCCGTCCAAACAAGATGGTAGCGAGCAAGACTTTTTCCGCGCCGCCGAACCCATCATTGTCGAATACGAAAAGTCGATCGACGCACTCGAAGGCCAGCTCAACCTCACAAAAGCTGCGCTCGCTTACGTCGAAGACATTGCCAACGAGCGCGAAGCTCAGATCGAGCAGCAGTCGAGCCAGCTCGAGATCATTGGTGCAGAGCTCGAGGAAAAGGAGGCTAGCGTCGCCGAATTGCAGTCCCGCCTGAACAAGCTGCAGGAACGCGAGTCGTCCGCTGAGGTCTATGCGCGCGAGCTGGAAGCCAGACTCGAGGCTGTTGGCTCGCGCGGCGATACCGACTCAGCGGTGCTGGCCGAGCTGAACAAGGAGATCGCTCGTCTCAAGGAGGTCGAAACGTCGTCCGAGCAGTACATCCGCGACCTCGAGGCCAAGCTGGCGTCGTCGGACGAGTCGGCAGCAAGCCTGACTCGAAAAGTTGCCCAGATGGAAGCTGATCTCGAGAAGCGCGACGAGGACTACCGCAACCTGCTCTCGCGCTTCGAGCTGCTCGACAATGGCCAAGAGACACACGCGATGGCTGCCGAGCTTGAAGCCAAGACTGGCGAAATTCACGATCTTGAGGCTCGTCTGGCCAATGCCAGCGCCAAGCACGACAGTCTCGCTTCGCGCTTCGACAGTCTCACTGCTCAGCACGAGCAGCTCGCCAAGGTCAGCGATGGTCATGAAGAGGAGAACAAGTCGCTTTCGCAGCAGATCAAGGAGTTGCAAGTTGCTGTTGCTGCCGGCGTTGCAACTGGTAGCGTTGGAGGTGCACTCCTCGGAGCTGCCGCCAAGTCCAATCACGACGACGACGAGCACACCACAGAGAAGGCGGTCTCCGATGCGTCGGCTTCGCTTCCACCGAATGGAGTCGATGCATCGGTCAAGGAGCTAGAGGAGCGCCTTACAAGTTTGCAGGAAGAGATGCGTGCCGTTCGCGACTCCGAGTCTAGCATCCGTGCCGAGCTCGAGCTGACCAGGCAAAAGTACAAAGAGTCGCTAGCCGAGATAAACGATCTCAACACCCAGCTAACCGAAGTCAAGCTCAACGGCGGTGTTTCCTCGCACCTCGAACCCGACTCGTTCAAACTTGACAAAGACGCTGGCGACGACGACCAGCTCGAGGTGCTCGATTCGCAGGGAGACGAGAATCGGCCACCACAGACTCTAGGACGCGGCGGCAGCCTCCAGCAGCGAAGTCTGTCCAGCCGTCGTCCTGGCAGCTTGCTCATTGACACCACCAATCGACAGACGCCTAGCCCGTCAAACCGACTTTCTCGCCGTTCGTCCGGTTCTTTTTTAGGCTACAACAAAAGCGACGGAACGATGTCGACAGCCCTCTCTCCGCTCGCTCACGGTCGTACTCGCTCGATCTCGCAATCTTCGTCGCTGGACTTTGCGTCGGCCTTGCCATCGCAACTTTTGCAGACGAGGGGACCAAGGCCGCTCTCGCTGACGGGATCTGTACCACCGTCGCCCACGCTCAAAGCGTTCGAGCACGATTCGCCGGCGAACTATGAGCGTAAGGTGGCCTCACTGGAGAAGGAGACCATGCGTCTGCAAGAGGCGCTCAAGGATCGCGATGAAGAGATTCAGGTACTCGAGACGTCGCTGCGTAGCCGTAGGCAATCTATGGCTACTTCGCTGGCTGGCTCGCCCACAAAGGCGGAGCTTGCAGCTTCGGGAGATGAGGTCGAGCAGACGCTGCTGGCCCCCGCCCATGCTGCTGTCAACGGTGACGACTCGGGCGCGCTGACGCCTGCAACAGCGAAAGACCTCGAAACGATCCGACAGGTAATGGCGCAAGGCGCTGCCGGCGGCTCTAACACCGACGCGAACAGCACCCAGATGCTCAACGACCTCATGCGGTCCATGGCTCGCAAGGAGACGCAGCACCGCGAGACGGTTGAGTCCATGTCGGCCGAGCTGTCAGCGCTGCGAAAGCAAAACGAAACACTCGAGGCCTTGTCGCGCGACCAGGTGGCCAACATGTCGCTTGAGATTGAAGAGTTGCGCGCTCAGCTTGCAGCCAAGTCTGCGCAGGCTCTGCCAAACGAAGTTGATCTTGGCAAGACCACCACCTCAACGAGCGGCCGTAGCCTTGCCGACGAACTCGACGCCGCTGCGGCAGCTGAGCAAGATTCAGCTGCCGATGCAGCTCAGGCGGAAGTACAGCGACTCAAGCAGGAGCATGCAACTGCGATTGACAGCCTCGAGCAGCAGCACAAGGTCAGCCTCGAGCAGTTGACGCAGCAGCATGCAGAGAGCCTCGCCATGATGCAGTCTTCCGCTTCGTCCAGATCCATCCCTGGTGGTTTTGGCGGCGAGGACGAGAACAGCCATGCGGAAACCTTGGCACAGGCACAGCGGGATCACGCCCAGGAGCTTGTCAAAGTCAAGGAGGAAGCTAATATTGCTCTGGCCAAGGCTTTGGAAGCACAGGCCGCACAGCATCAGAGTGTTGTGGCCGAACACGAGGCCACGTTGGCCAGCATCTCACGTGCACACGATGAATCGATGCAAGCGTTGCTGGACAGCCACTCCAAGGGGCTGCAGGAGGTCAAGATGGAGCTCGAAGCGCAGCATCTTTCAGCAGCATCCGAGGCAGCGCGTGAAGCTGAAACAGCGAGCGTCGCCAAGCATACAGCTGCGCTACAGAAACTCCAGCAGGAGCATGCTTTCACTGTCTCTCAGATGACAGAGCAGCTCACTTCGCTCAAAGCCGAGCACGAAAGCACGCTCGACAAGCTGAAAGCAGAGCATGCCTCCAAGCTTGACCGAAGCTTACTGGATCTGCAAATTGTCAGCAGCGACCGAGACGAGTCTCGCCGTGCGTACGAAGAGCTTCACGCCAAGCACCAGGATCTGCTGGCAAAGGTCGACATTGACCCACACGAGGTTGACACGTTGCGTGCCGAGCTGAACGATACGAGCGATGCCCTGGTGACGCTGGAAGCTGCGCTGACCGAAGTGCAGGAAGAGCGGGATCAGCTGTTGATCGAGATTGAGATGATGCGACAAGAGTCGGAGGCGGCACAGCAGCTGCAAGATACCTCGATCGCTTCGAATGGAAGCAACGTGCGCAATGCGGCCACGCCCAGCCCTGCCGATGCTGCGCTCAAGCGGGAGCTCGAGTCGCACAAGTCGATGTTGTCCAAGACGCGTGGGGATATGACCAAGCTCAAAGCCGAGCTGCAAGCGGCGCGCGACGAGTGCGCTCGTCAGGAGCAGTCGGTGAAAGACTTGCAGCTTCGTCTGGCCACGTCGGAGACGAGGTCGATGCGCTCGAATGGTAGCGGCAGCTTTGGCCAACACAGCCAGAGCGAGCACGATGCTGCCATTGCTGCAACTGCCGCTACGGCAGGCGCCTCGCTCATCAACGGAGCCCGCTCTTCAATCAACAGCAGACGTGCGTCGGACTATGATTCGCCCAACAACACGCTCGATCTGCGAAACCATCGTCCGAGCTTGGGAGCTGCCAAGCCTCCACCACCCACACCTCCACCCAACATGCCACCCCCGCCAACACCAGCTGGAGGTCCTACCATGAGCCGCACCTCTGCTGGCGTGCGCACGTCGACATCATCGCTAATGACGCGGCCCGAGTCGCCTGCCAATGCAGGTGCGGGCTCGATGACGCGCTCGTCGTCGATGACGTCTGTCCACTCTCCCGCGGGCCACGTGATTGGCAACGGTGTGGGACCAGACGTCAAGCTGACGCGACTGCTCTCTGAACAGGCGGAAGAGATCAAGAATTTGGCGAGGCAGCTCAACCACTGCGAAGCCGACCTACAAGCCAACATCGACCTCGTCGCCACGCTGGAAGCTGCGCTGAACGACAGCGAGCGCAACCTGCGTAAGAGCAGGGTGCAGCTGTCCGAAGTGACGCGAGAGAGGGAGAGGTATGCGGCGGAAGCCAACGCGATGCGTGCCCAGCTCAACACGGCGCAGTCCGAGGTGGAGAATGTGAGGAATAGCGTGATGCTGGAGAAGCAAGGATTCGAGAGCAAGCTGGAGGAGGAGAGGCTGGCAAAGGAGAGGGCGAGGAAGGCGTTGGAGGCGAGACTGGAGGAGGTGAGCAAGCGTAAGGGCAACAAGTTGTTCTGCTTGTGATTGCTACATGTCAAGGGTTCATTGAGATGCTGTATCTGTACATTGTTTCGATCAAAGCAAATATGGTATTGCCTTGGTGGGGTCTGCGTTTGGCAACGTTCGCAGGAATGAGTTGTGTCTCGTCGTCGTCAAAGTGAGTGGGATACTCTCACGTGTATGGCGTACAGTATGCAGCTCTACGCAGCATTGAACAGGAAGCCCCTGAGAAACGGTCTGCTGCTGTGCTGTGCTGTGCAGATCCGTGCTGGCAACGCGGTTGCAGCAGAAAGGATCGACGCGAAGACACCCACACTCTATCACACGGCAATGCGTGTTGCGTGTGTGTGTGTGTTTTCGACAGCAGCAGATCTTGAGAGTCGGAGTTGAAAACCCCCTTGACACGGACAGCACAGCACAGCCAAGCCAAAAAAAAACACACACAAAGAGCAAATTTTCAAGATGCAAAATTCAAAGGGGTTGTCTTGGTAAGTTGCTGTGTGCTGTAGCTTGTCGATCGGGAAAGAAGCTAACTCAAACCACTTTAGGAGGAACGGCTCTTCCGGTGTGCTCAACTGCTTACAGTTTGCTAACTGAAGGTGCTTGCCAAGTAAAATGATGTGCTTCGGATGCTTTTTGGTGGGAACGGGCGGTATCAATAAGAAAATGAGGGACCGGAATGGCCGACGAGAGCGATGGAATTGCATGATCTTCAGGAGACGCGAAAGGAAAGTGCGAGAGAGGGGAAAAAAGAGAGCGGCATGTGTCTTCCCTGTCTGTCTAAGCTGAGAATTTTCCCTTGCTCCACACACACGCACTCGCCGAGGCCGGACCAACAGCAGCGGCGGGTCCGATGGCTTTGCTTGGCTCTCTCCATTTTTTTTTAGCTCGCTTTGACCCTCTGCAACTCCCACCTCGATCGTGATTTCCGCGAGCTGCAATCCTCTTTGCTCTTTTTTTTCTCCACCATCTTCCCTCTGTCTCGTTGTCATCACCATCCGGTCCATCGAGCTGCTGCACCATTAGCTGTCAAGTCTGCTCGCTACTCTCTTCGATCCGATCACATCAGCGGCACTTTCCACAGCAGATCACATCGATCGCATCCGATTCAACCTAGTCTCCAAAAGTCTCTCCTACGCATCCAGTTGCAGCAACCATGCCAGGTAAACGTGGTGGTGGCGGAGGATCGATATTGGGTAAGTCTACCATCCCTCCCGCAGATGCAAGTCAAACGTCTGCGTTGCTGATCTGCGGCTCACCTTGACTGACCACCCTTTCTCTCACTCCCTCTGCAGGCTCATCTTTGCCCACAAGATCCTCACCGTCCTCTTCCTGCTCAGCACCGTCGGATGGATCGTCGCCTTCATCGGCCAGTGTGCCGCCGAAGCCGGCTCCGGTGAACGCCAAGGCGTACTGTGGTTCGCCATCTTCCTCCAGCTCTTCCTCATCATTGGCAAATACCTCGGCGTTATGACCGATTCACTCGGCACCTCTCGTCTGCAGCTCACCACTTTTACGGCAGTTGCGCTCGTATTCAGCGTCATCGGCATCAACTCGGGCATCTACTCGAACAATTCTTCCGAAGAGGCTGTGGCTGCAGGCTGGTTCCTCATCACGCTCACCAACATTGTCTGGCTGCTGTTCCTCACCACCGAGGAGGATTCCACGCTCTATCCGATCGTCAACATTGCTAATGACGGCGTCACGCCGCCGGCGGCCAGGACGAGTGGACGATACAACGGCGGAGGCGGTGGAGGCGGAGGTGGTCAGTCGATGAGGATGGCTGGCGGCGGTGCTGGAACTGGGCTGGGTGGAGGCTACGGTGCCGGCAACGGAAGCGCCTACTCTGGAGGCTTCCAGGGCGGTGCAGGTGGATACCAGCCTGCATACGGCAACAGCCCCTCGGCAGCCGACATTACCACCGCCAACGGAACCGGTTTGGGAGCACCCAAGCTCTCGTCTGCTTCTATTCGTAGCCGCGGCGCCAACGACACGGGCGTCGGAGGTGTTGGTGGCATCTCGCAAGACGCACCCAGCGTCGCATCGCACGGTGCACCTGCTAGCCCAGCCCAGCCTGGAACAAAGAGCAACGAGCTGCCAGATTACGGCTACAAGGCTCGCGCTCTCTACGCGTACCAAGCCAACGCCGACGACCCTACCGAGATCAGCTTTAGTAAGGGTGAGGTGCTCGACATTGTCGACAACTCGGGCAAATGGTGGCAGGCGAGAAAGAGCAATGGCGAAACGGGCATCGTGCCGAGCAACTACATGCAGCTTCTGTAGGCTCACGAAGAATTGCACTATCAGGTCTTGATCAAAAACAAAACAACGCAGGCTCGTCGATACCCCTTTCTCTCTCTCTCGTGCTCCGCCCTTTTGAACGCTTTCTCCTCCTCCTCGTTTCATCGCTCAGTTCTTTATGGAATCGATGTTTTTCGTCTCTCGATGCGACCTTTTTCTCACTTTCAAAACAACAGACGATCGTTTAGCCTCTTCTTCATTCAGTGTTTCGATCCTCTCCCCACACCCACACCCACACACACACACATTCGTTTTTAAAGTCTCTTCTTGGTTTCTTTTGTGCTCCTTATTGGTTTTATCCTTTTTTTTTTGTAAATCAATCCTTATGTTTGGAGTGTGGGAGATGGTGGATGGGTGAGGGTTGAGGTTTGGGAGGTTGATTGTGGGGGATGAGGCGGTGTTGAGTGGTGTAGGGAGAGGGAAAGTTCTCGTGCGAATTAGTAGGTTTTCGGAAGTCGGTGATTTTCAAGTGAAGCTTTGTGGGTTTTTTGATACGCGAGAGAGGCAGAAAGAAGTCTTCTCACACCTTGCCACTAGCCCTTCACCTCGATCTTCATCGACACTTCACTGACCTCAACCGCTCCTTACAACCGCTTCTCGACGGGTCTACCACGTAGTCGCTGACTCTATCCCCAGCACCAGCTTATCTCCTTCTGTCAGCACTGTGAATTTGGACAATGTCGTACCTCAAACAATTCACACGCATCTTGCGAGGATCCCTCACCTCCTCCCCCTCTACACCTTCCACCTCCGGCTCCATCGGCGCCTTCCACCTACCCGTACGAAAACTCGTCCTACGATACAGCCAACAAAACCCATCCTCCTCCGGCACCCGCGCCTTCCTCCTCTCCCCCGCTTCACCGCCCTAACCCAAAAATACCCCTCCGTAGAATTCGTCGTCGATCAAGCTCCCACCAACAAACACCCGCTCGTCACAGGGTTTTACGCAGCTGCCGAGAAGGACGGTAGGAGAAAGGACGTCAATCTGGCCAATTTGGACGCTAACCAGGTAGAGGTGAAGGTGAAACAGGTGGTGGAAGCTAGTGGTAGGAAGATCAAGAGTTTGAAGAGAAGGTCGGTGGAGAGTAAGACGGAGAGCGCGAGAGGGGTTTGGAGTCAGATGCATGATAGGGCTATTGATGTTTAGGTTGGAGCGTAGTGTAGGGGACGCTTGCCTCTCAAAAAGGTGATGTGCTGTGACTCGGTCACGGCGGTCCGGAACAAACCTGCATTTGATCTCATCAAAAACTGTAATTCTATTCTTTATGCCAACACATTCAGCGATTAGCGTTGTACGGGTGGATGATGGGTGCGATTCCAGCAGGGGGAGCCCGGAAAGGCTTACAATCTCGCGAAATCGGAGAGAGGTGGCATTGACGAGCGACAAAGGGAAGGGAGACGCTTTGATCACACGGTTATGACTTGCCGAGCGACTACAAATGATGGCTGGAAGTAACATGGACGAAGGAAAAGGAGAGAACGACACCTTGACATAAGACGGTGCGCTGTCCAATGCGAGCAAGATAGGATCTTGTCGTTTTGACGAGATTGCGAAGCGCGGATTTCTATTCGGACTTCTTGGGGCGTCAGGTGTCGTCGGCTGTTCTCATGCCGGCTGGTTGTACGTAGTGCGATTGAATACCTCGGGCAAGGTAGGCCTCTCCCAGCTGGGTAAACTGATCCTTGGTCCATTCTGCCTCTTTTTCGGCTTCGACTGTTTGTTCCTTATCTCGTACTTTTTTCCAAGGAGCCAGGCCAACAACAAAGCCGCTCATGGGAACATTGTCCGACACCAAAAACCTGTCGTCGTCCAGTTGGATGGCGATGTCATAGTTGTCGACATGCACCTTCTTCAACTTGAGTTTCTCATTACCGCGATTCCAGTGATCAAGCTGGTGCCAACCGAAAGACTGAACGGTATTTGAGGGATAGTCAGAGACAAGATGCTCCGAGTATGGGTGGTGACTGGACGGAATGATGTAGGCTGTTTCATGGAAATGCGGTGGCAAGAATACGAGTCGACCTTGTTCGGTTACACCGACGTAATTTGGTTTAGCTCCCGTCGACAACAATATGTCGGGGAACTTCTGGCTTGTGATAGTTTTCAAGTCCTTGAGATCCTGAGTGGTGACTAGACGGAGCGACGATTCATATCCAGACGGGAGTGATACAAAAGACAGCCCGCAGAGAATGACGTCAGAGCTGAGAAGCACCATCGCCAGTGCGATAGCGACGTGAAGAGCATGTTTAGCGAGACGGTGCATCCTGAAAGGACCGCTTTCGAATGCTGTCTACGGAGTGGAGTGGGGAAGACGGAGAGGGGAAGAGCCATCGAACAGTCGACATTATATCTCTTCATGTAAAGCAGCTGCTCTCAAAGACACAGTGGCAACAACCCCTATTTCCGTCCGCTTTTCATTGACAAAGTGAGGGTAGCAATCTTGTCGTCTGTAGTCACAAAAGGCGTTTCGCCCTCTAAACAAAGTCACAAGCAAGCATCAATCAAAGTCACCACCCCATTTTTGGCTATATCACACCACGCTGTGCCCACACATACAGACACATCCAGGCTCTGTCACACTTGGTACAAAAGGTACTTTACGCTACGTCCCACATGAAATGCCGTTCGAGGTGGGTAAGGGTGGTACAGATCGTCAAGGGCGCCCAATGAAAGAGTCCCACGTTGCATGGCTTCGAGGAATGTCTGGTAGGTGGACGCCAATGAGTCCCACTGGATCCAAATCAACGTCGCCATTGATGCCATGTAGAGTCGCAGAGGTCACCGTGCAATTACTGACTGGTCAATGTGGTATCATGCTACAAACAAACCTTGCGTGGGCGCAGGCAAGAGGCACCCTAATATCACAATCCTGTGTTTGCTTCGATCGTAGTCGCCCCAATTCTGCCTTCACATCAGTCACATTGAAACGGATGATGAAAGTCCACCCTACAACTTTTACCCACTTTCATCCACCCTCAAGCCTCGTATCTTTTCCTGCGCCGCCACCACCACCGCGAGGGTCGCTGTCCGGAGTAGCATCGCTGCCATTGTCACCCACAGACGACGAAGCTCTTGCCGACGAGGCTCTGTACGACGAAGCCGATCCCGATGACGAAGAGCTGGATAGAGACAAACGTTTGAAGAAGCTTTTCCCAAAACTCATCATCTTTCCTTTGCCCTTCTTTCTCTTTGGCTCCACCGCTGCTGGTGTTGTCACCGAGAGTTGGCGCGAATCTCTTGGATTTTCCGTCGATTGTTGTTCAAAGGGTAGCGGCAAAAGAGCAGCATCATCCGGCTCGACTCTGGGACGAGGTGGTGACATTACCAGACGTCTTGGAGAGATGGCTACCCAAACATCGAATTGCGACACCCCTTCCTTGATGGGAAATTCGAGAGGTGAACTGAGCGAAAGCTCTCTTGGATGCTTAGTAGAGCTCCACTCGTCATCGCTGCTGCCTTCGAGGGAGCCCTGAACATTCCGTTCGACCACCGAATCGAGGAAATATTGCAAAGCTGGTCAGTCGTCGAGGAAGCAGCCAGGAGAGAGCGAAAAAAAGGGGGGTAGTGTGCTTACAGATGGTGACGTTGGCGTGGTTGTCGACTGCCTGGCTTGACCATACGAACTACCCGGGTGGTCAAGACGCAGTCCATCGAAGTCCAACACAATCTCACTTTCCGCCTCAGAGGGTCTTGCTGACCAAACCTCTTCCACCACGTTCTTACCCTTGTCAATCATCTCTGCGCCTCCGGCCCTTTTCAACATGGCGTTACGATCTTTTGAGATTGCTTCTGCGCGACTTTCCCACGCCATCGCTGCAATCATAACGGAAACCATGGCTTTGCTACTGCACTTCATTGTTGGTTTTGAAAGTCGACTTGGAGAAAAATAGGAAGAGTATAGATAGTGATGGAGATGCGAAAGGTACCCTCAAAGTGACATTTTATAGCCGGTGCACTGTACGCTCCGGACCGAACGGCAAAAACTGACCCGGTGACAATAGGTATCCGCAGCACCAAACGTTCGCAAAGCACTTCATTTGGATGAACCATCCAACACACAGCCCTCGTGACATCAGTAGCAGCAACTGCACAGCATCGGCTGATACGAGATATATGAAGAAGTGTCTGCGAAAAAAGGCAATTGAGCTGCATCCGCCGGATAGCTTTCCCGCCATGCCTACAGATCGCACCCCGAGTGCAACGCCTCGTTTGATCGCAACGACGTTATTAACCCTACAACTCGGGGTCTTACAAGAAAAACGGACGACTGTAGTCCCACACATATAAAGAGACAACGCTACAACGCTACAAAGGTGCTTTCTGGTTGAACAATATTTTTAAAGGACCGAGACTGAGCTAAAAGTACAAGCTTTATCCACGGAAAGCAAAGAGGAACCGAATCGAATGTATGTGGTTTGTGCATCATTATATCTGCGTAAGTCGTTGTAAATGCAAACAGCGTTGAGCTGTCATCTTCTTAAACCGCAACCACTCTACCGAGTAACAGTCTGCGAGTAATCATACTTGCTGAAAAACTTTTCCGAATCCGTCGTCTCATTCTTCCTATTCGCACCCCTAATCCTACCCCTCTTCGCCTCCTCCTCCGCCCTGACCACCTTATCCTCCCTCAACCAAGCCAACGAAACATTCAACAGCGGCGACAGATCCCTATCCTTATCCGCGCTCGCCGTGTACGGCAAAGCAGCGATATCAGCCGGGTTGGTCGCGGGCCAATCAATCGGCAGCGTCGTAGTCGTCATTCCCAGCCTCATATGCGCCAGATGCGTGGGGAAGCTCTGCAACCCATCAAAGATGTGCGTAGCGTAGATGATCGTCGCACCTCGTTCCTCGGTTTCTTGCTGCAGGAAGTCGAGCAGGTCCGCTCGGACCTGCACGTCGAGATCGACAGTCACTTCGTCGAGAAGCAGCAGATCCCAGGGTTCCATGAGTCCCATGCACAGCTGAACGCGTCGTCGCTCGCCGTCCGAGATAGCGTGCATGTGCCATGTGAGGTCGACGTCGAGGATATCGAGCAGGCGATCACGACGTGCCTTGTAACGGTACCCGCCGACCGAGTCGAGGAAAGTCGAGACGACAATGTCGGAGCGAACGACGGGGTTCATCGCCCATTCGGTGCCGAGGTAGGTAACTCCCGAAGGAGATTCGCGGAAAACGTCTTTACCAAACACGCGCACCTTGGAGTCACACAGCTTCTTACCCGCCAGCAGACGCAGCAGCGTCGATTTCCCCGCACCGTTGGCGCCGATCAGCAGACAGCGCGAACCGCGTTTGAGGCGCAGATTGCAGCGTTCAAGCGAAGGCGGGATGTCCGGGTTGAAGCTAAACGTGAGGTTGGACACTTCCACCGCCAACTGTTCACCGTCGGCGAGCTGGAGAGACTTGTTGGCAGCATTATCGATGACGCCACCTTCAGCAGTGCTGATGGGTCCCTGAGGCTTGTTCCAGTCCCAGTAGCCGGATCCGTTGGAGGCGACTTCCTTGGCGAGTCGCACGGCTTCGGCGAGCACGGCATCACCACACGCAGCGATGTTGGAAGCATCGACGTCGACGACGCTGATGAGCTGCTGTCCCGCCTTGGAGATGAAGCCTTCTTCGACGGCGAGGTCGATCTGCTGCTTCATGGGTGTGTAAAAGCCGTTGACGTTGAGCAACACCATGGGCTTGCGGTGAATACCGAGCTGCGTCCAGGTGACCATCTCCATGACTTCTTCAAACGTGCCGTATCCACCTGGCAAACCGATGAAGCCCAAGTTGCTCTCTGCAGCCATACGCTGCTTCCTCTCGTGCATCGACTGCACCACCACGGTCTCGACGTGACCCGAGCCAGCGTCAGGGTTGAGCACGGTAGGACCGGTGCCTTCTTTCGATACGACGGTAGCACCACCGGACTTGTGACCAGGGTGACCAGAGGGAACGGTGGTAGCCATGACTTGCGGGATCACACCGAGGACGTTTCCACCTGCTTCGAACACAGCTTGGGAGACGCCGCTCATGCAGCCGCGAGAACCACCGCCGTAGACGAGACGGTAGTTGTGCTTGGCAATGGCATGGCCCACGCTAGCTGCGGCTGCCATGTATTCGGGCTTGGTGCCGGGCGAAGAGCCGCAGAACACGCATATCGAGTCGGTGTAGCCAGGCATGTTTGTTGGCTGAGTCGACGAGGTGGTTGATATGGTGGAAGCGTGGGGAGAAGGAGAATCCAAGGCTGAGTCAACAAGTGGAACGTGCGAACGGTGACTCCACAAAATGGCGCTGGATTTCTTCTCAACGTGACGGGGCAGAGCCTTACGTACTCTGATCAAGCCTGCTTTCCCGCCGTGTTTCAATTTCGCTCTCCTCCGAGGTGTTAGACCACAGGTGACATGGTGACTTGTGCTGTCGGCACTTTCGGCGACTTTCTCGGCCCACGAAAAGCAGGGTCTCTCTCGCTCTGCATCGGTATCCACTCCGAAGGTGTCGGAACAGTCGCCGACACCGTGTTGCTGCTGTGGTCTGTGCTTTGAATGCTATCTCTCGACTCGGGTCATGTGATCTCATCTTGCCACCATCAGACAGCATTCGACAGCTGGCAGAAGTATAAAAGATCCACTATCTGCAAAAGCGATTTCGTCCATCACGCTGCGTCTTGCCAACCCTCCCCGATACTCGAGCACCATGGTCGAAGCAATTTCGGGCGCTGCCGATGCAGCTTCACGTCTACGTGCACTTGGCTACGACCCTGAAGCTCTGCTGCAGCAATATCGCGATCAAGGCTACATCGTCATCGATGGTGTTCTCTCCTACAACCCTGCCTCGCCGTTACACATCGACTCACTTCGACGATCAGCCGATACGGCGACCCAGCTCACCCGTGATGGACACTGGCCTCATCGTCGAGTCGTAGGCAACGCCTTCCCACCCTTCACCAAGGACAGTCGAGACAGCTGGGGCGTGCAGCACATTATGAATCCACAGCTCGACACCCTCGCTCCGTCCCAGGCAGCTTCATTGTCAAAGCAGTTCCAGCAATTCTACGCAAGCTCACCTTTGGTGGAAATCGCCTCGCTCTTGATAGGCGCCGAGACCAACGAGATGCAAATGGAGTTGTTCAACCTGCTCATCAACCCTGGCTCTCATCGTTTCGCGTTGGGATGGCATCGAGACGATGTTCGACCTGACGTGTCGCAAGATGAAGAACAGGCGAGGCTAGCTACACCTACCTACGGTGTGCAATTCAACACTGCGCTCTACGATGACGACTGTCTCTTTATCGTGCCCGCTACACATCGTCGACTGCGCACACCTGCAGAAGTCAGCGCCAACAACGCCAAACCACCCGCAGCTACCCACATCGACGCTTCGCAGTCCGACCCCGAGCACGAACAGGGTTTCGCCCCCAATGGTGCTTGGATCGGCATCGACCCACCCAACACTTTGAGGGTACAACTCAAACCGGGTCAGACTGCCTTCTACTCGCAAAGGATTCTGCACCGTGCCAGCTATCTGCCGAGTGTAAAGCGCGCAACGCTGCACGGTTGCTTTGGTGATGCTTCGCAGGGCGGCAATGGGCCGGCCGAGAGAGCGAGGAACGTGCTACAGCATGGAGTTGAGTGGATGCGTGATCCTGCGTTTGGCAAGTCACTGCCTGATACCTTGAAGCCCAGTAAGTGTACACGCGATCACACACACATACACGTTGCTTGCGACAGATCGACTGACCCATCTTCTCGTTTTCTGCGATGGACACAGTGTGGACCAATCTGATCCGTATGGACGCTATGTACGCCGACAAGAAGCTCGGATATTCGCTTGACAACGACTGAGACTGATTTGTAATCATAAGCTTGCTCGACAATGAGATCGTAATGATTGGGTTCTGAAGTGGGTGTATCGATGACAAGTATGAGAGCATGCTTTTGATCTTAGCGCCGTCCAAGGAGCGAGAGTGAGACACACACAAATTCAGGGTTCAGTCTGGCACAAATTTCAAGCGAGAGACACCATCCGCAACTTGTTCTCAAAATTTACGCCTTGCATGTCTCGGATTGAAAAGTCGCATCTCGAGCACCTTAGCGACTCTCGTCTCTCCAACTAAATACTATATTAGCTTCCACCTCACCTCGATCCACTTCCTGATCAGACAAGAACCTCTTTCGCTCCTCTTCTTACCACCACCATCTTCTATCCACTCGCTCAAAGCTGCAACCCCACAGCAAGTTTCTTCCAATATGAGCCAATGCCCGCTCGGATTCAAAGGCACGCCGCCGCCTGGACACCCCAAAGTGGCAGGACTCGATACTTCTTCACCATCGTCATCAGCAAGCGATGCTGCGACTGCACCGGCAAGCACGTCGGAAAAGGGCGGGTGGAATCCTTGGCTTCTGTTGGTGATCGACGCAGCGTTCATTTTGGTTGCCATCTACATTGCGAGGAATGGCGTGCCGAGAGCGATAGCTGATCCTGTTAAAGCAGCGTTGACACGGGCGCAACGCAAGGTCGATACCAAGGTCGAATAACGCGGCAGTGCCGACACGAGTTTCAATTACACAACCGCAAGTATGTGACGAGAGGAAGAAATGGCGGAGGTCGCCATCGGAAGAGCCGCTTCGAACCGATCGATGTAGGAAGGGCCGAAGGGCGGCATCTTTCTCCCGATGCTCACTCGCGGCGATCCAAGCAAGAATCCGAGTGGCTAGGCTCCCAAAGACAAGAGTGTAGGCATTCGGCTGCTCTGATCAAAGTGCTCCTCGACAAAGCTATGACCTGCGTCCCAGTTCACCGTACTGCTAGAGACAATCTCATCTTGACAGCGCATCCTTCCTGCCTTTGACTCTATAACACTACCCTGCACTGCACTGTACCCTGGTATCCATTGGCAATGTTCCCGCATCCATCAGCCTTGACTTACACCATCAAATGTCACGATTGCGATTCAATACGACTGATGTGCTACTGTATTGACAAACGAGAAGAATCAATGTGAGAGAGAGGCCAATCTTGGATCGGGTGCAAATCGGGAGGAATGCGGGTCGACGTGGCCGATGCAAACAGACACGCCTTGAGAAATGTGTAAATTTAGCTCTCCGCTCTGCATGAAAGACGAAGTGTTGTTCTCGCTGTCCTCATTGCCTTTTCATCCACCATCTGCTCGAAGGATCACCAAACATGACACTGCTCCAGCTTGGTATTTGCGCCGGCTCAATCTACACCACCTTTTTAATATGGGGCCTTCTCCAGGAACGACGTAAGTGTCTCTCTGCTGTGATTCTTAGACCTGCACAGCAACGATGCTGACCCCTCACTTCTGCTTCTTTCTGCTTCTGTGAAACAGTGACCAAGACACCCTACATCTTACCAGCGACGTTGCTGCATCCTAGTCCGCAACCAGACTACTTCCGCTCGCCGCTCTTTCTCAACACGGTGCAGGCGCTGTTTTCCTCGATCGTCGCGTGCATTTACCTCCTCGTACGAAACCGTGGCTCCAACCAGCCCGTCTCGCACATCCTCGGATTGCACACTTTGACACCCAATGGCATTCCAGCACAGAAGCAAAATGGATCAGCGTCCAATGGTACAGCCATATCGACACGACCTCGATGGATCTCGCCGCTCCTCTCGCGCTACATTCTCATCGCAGCGCTTCAGAGCACCGCTTCCCAACTTGGGTTTCTCAGCCTGCGCTACATCTCGTATCCCACGCTGACGCTGGCCAAATCATGCAAGCTTGTGCCCGTGCTCGTCATGAATGTGGTGCTATACAGGCGCAAGTTTGCCGCGTACAAGTACGCCGTGGTTGGGTTGGTCACGCTCGGCATCTGGCTGTTCATGGCATTTGCACCCGCCAAGCCAGGCAAGAAGGCAAAGGGACCCGAGAGCAGCAGCCTCATCGGTCTACTGCTGTGCTTGCTCAACTTGGTGCTCGATGGTGCTACCAACAGCACGCAAGACCAAGTCTTTTCCAAATTCGGCCGCAAGACCGTCTCGGCAGGACAGATGATGCTCGTCATGAACGCCATCTCTGCGCTCCTCATGGCGCTCGCCCTGTCTGTTCCCTTACCCTTGCTGTCGACGCCAGGGCAGCCTACACAGCTTTCCACCGCACTCGCTTTCACGCAGAAGCACCCGCAAGTGTGGAGAGACATTATCGCCTATGCGCTCGCCGGGGCTGTGGGGCAAGTGTCGATCTTCGAAACCTTGGAACGATTCGGTAGTTTGACGCTGGTGTCGATCACCGTGACGAGGAAGCTGTTCACCATGTTGCTCTCTGTGGTGGTGTACAATCACGAGCTGAGTAGGCTGCAGTGGGTCGGTGTCGCGGTGGTATTTGCAGGGATTGGTATCGAGGCGAGGGAGAAGAGACGCGAGGGGTTGGCGAAGAAGGTGGTCAATGACGAGAAGAAGGCGCTTGCTAAGGATGCTTGATTTGCTACGCTGATGTTATAATCTGTAGAGCTTCTTGGTTGTCAAGATGTTGTCTGTGCTGTGGATTGTGTAAAGCCTCTGAGTATGTTGTTCAGGATGAGCACCGAGAGGAGGATTGAGCTTTGTCAATCGGGCTCTCATTCGCCGATTTCGATGAAAAAACGGGCGACCGATAAGCGCGCACGAGCTTAATCAGACACTTTTTTTTGACTTTTCTCCACTCTCGCTCTTCTCATCGTCCATCCTTCTCACCAATACACTCACCATGAAACTGTTGGTACGAACCTCTCCTGCCCTGAGCAGAGGCATTCCGTCCACAACAATGCAAAAAGCCCCATTGCGACTCGTGCGACCGATGTCGACTCTGCGAAGCGTTCGCCCGAGATCGGCAATATCATTATCAACGTCGTCAGCCACAATCCTCCGAGCCCCACGCACACCACTCACAGCATCGCTCGCAAAAAGCTACTCCACCGCTCCGAACCAACAGCAGGTCTTGCAATCTTTCGGTACGCCTTTCGCTCAATTCATCTATACCATCTCGCGTATCGCTCGTATTATCACCTTTTCCGCGCTCGGCGTCGCCACCATCGGTGTCGTCTCGTTCGAAGCTGCTCATCAGTACGTCGAGCATGTCGCCATGCCTGCCGCTTCAGCATCTTCCGAAGCAACCTCGGATGAGTACGGTTGGAACGAGCTGGCGCTCGAAGAGTCATGGTCCGGATCTCCCGACAAGACCGGCACAGACCCAAGGCTCGGCATCAAGGGGCGACACGCCGTACGATCCGCTTGGATGTGCGCCAACTGGGGTGGCGGCATCTCTCCCAGCGTCATGTTTGGCGGTAGCGCTGCAGGCAACTCTGGCCTCGGAAGGACAGCTATCACCTCGATGGGTTCCGCCAAGACGCTCAAAGTCGACGATGGCATGATCTTGGCCATGCAGTATCTCAACTTGGCCGTCAAGATCGCAGCAGCAAAGGGGATCAAGCTTCCCGATACAAACGCCATTCGTGCTGGTCTGGTCGGAGAAGAAGCAGCAAGGCAGCAGTTGAGCAATGTGGATGTTTTGGCACTGGCTCTTGAAGCCAGATTGGCAGCGGTCAAGGAACGACAGGGAAGCAGGGGTGCGTTGGAGTCGGCCATTACAAGTTATGAGAAGTTGTACGATGTGGCGAGTCTGACGACAAGTAAAGGGGAGCAGGCGAGTAGATTGGTGAGACTCGCTACGAAGTTGGGCGATCTTCATTCGGCGTTGGACAGGAGACAGGATGCGGAAGAGTGGCTCAATAGGGCTGTTAGTATCGCTGCTACTGCTGGTGCTGGTACGCCCGAGTTTAACTCGAAGCTTGCGGTTAGTGACGTGAAGGAGGTGGCATTCGAGGAGCAATCCAATAGTCGGTTTGGAGGCTGGTTCTCCCGATCCAAACCTTCATCCAAAGACACGTCAGTCACACCAACCGTCGAACCTACCACCCTCGCACCCCCATCAGCCCTGGCACCGAACGCAGCCCCAACACCAGCACTCACCCGCTCGCTCATCACCGCCCTCGTCTCCAAATCCGCCTTACACGCCCACGCCCCACCCCCACCTCACTCCAACAAGCCCTCCAAACCCAAATGTCAGCCCTCCAACTGTCCTCTGCCGAACTGCATCGGCTCGTCTCAACCACCCCTCCATCGCAGCTGCATACGCTGTGGCTCACCCACCACCAATCCATCCTAGACCTACACGTCGCCGAGACCATCTACGCTCTCACCCGTGGTGGCTCTTCGAGTGCAAAAGTCATCCCCGTCTGGTTCAAGTCAGCAGCGAAGACGGGGGAGAAGTCGATCGCGTGGTTGGATCAGGCGGAGCAGAGGGCGCAGAGCGTGATCGTTGCGCTGGAGAGGGGGAGCGGAGGAGGTGGGAAGGTGAAGGACGGGGAGGAGAGGGTGGTGTTGGATGAGAGGTGGACGAGGAGTAAGGAGGTTGAGCTGGCTGCGGGTAGGGTGTTGAGGGATGCAAAGAGGGTCAAGGCGACGGCGAGGAGGAGTAGGAGTACTTTGGAGGCTTTGTGAGCGGGGGGAGGCGATTAGAATGTCAATTGTTGAGAAGCAGAGATGGTGGTGTGCGCGTGTGGGGTAGGTGTGTTGAGAATCGGGCTCGATGTGTGCTGATCTGTTAGAAGCAGTCGGAGCTCAGGCAGCACAAACCAGTCACTCTCCGGAAGCAACGATTCCATTAATCCATCATACATTCCATCAAAACAAAAACATCCTCCTCGACTACCTCTTCCGCGTAGCCCTCGCCTGCAACTCCTCGATATCACAACTCAACGTCTTGCCCGGATACACCTTCTCAAACTCGCGCCACATATCCATCCTCCACTGCTCCACCGTCAACTTTTTCACAAAATGGACCAACCTCCAAACGTCCTTAAAGTTAGTCGCCGTTCCCAAGCTCACCCTTACGATACCTACATCTGCCTCTGCGAGTAGCGTGGAGGCGTCGAGATCGGTGATCAGACCGCGCTGCATGACGCTGGAAGAGGCGCCGGGGTTGCACATGCAGGGGCCGCCACGGAGAGAGATGCCTTCGCGAGCGGCGGCCCAGATGACGAAGCGGTAGTTGAGGGCGTGACCGGAGGGGGAGCTGAAGACGAGGGGGAGAGTGGTGCCTCGAAGAGCGAGGTTGGTAGGCCCGCCGATGCGAAGCAGTTTAACAGCACCCTTATCCTTACCAGAGTGGGTCGAAGGTGTGGATGCCGCACAGCACGCAGAAGAGTTTGAAGAAGAAAAAGACAAAGACCTCTTCTCCTCCTTCCCCCCACCGCCACTCTCCCTCTCCCTCTCATCCTCCGCATAATAAATCCCCTCCAACTCCCGCACCAACCACCGCATCAAAACCCCATTCCTCACCCCCACCCTCCCCATCCACCTCCCCGCAAACTCCAACCCTTGCCTCACACTCTTCATAACCGCAAAATTCGGCGTTCCATCTTCAAACCTCTCCGGCCCCTCCACCAACGTAAAATCAAACCTATCCATCGTGATCCCTTTAATATTACCACCGTAAAACGTACTTTTCCGATTCATCCTCGAATATTGGTCTTTACGCATCAGCAGCGCACCCAGTCCGGTGGGGTAACCACATATTTTGTAGAGAGAGACGAACATGAAGTCGACGCTGTTGTCGAGCGAACGGAGGCTGATGCGGGTGGAGGGGGCGAGAGCCGCTGCGTCGAGGGCGACGGTCCAGTTGTGGGATTTGGCGAGGGGTAGGAGGGATAGGTCGAGTTTGGTGCCTGTGATGTTGCTTTGACCTGTAAAGAACGCCATGCCTTTGTCCTTCCCTCGGGAGCCGGAGGGGGAGGGGTAGGGTTTGGTGAGGCATTCGACGTAAGCTCGACGAGAGATGGTATCCCGTTCATCCCCCGAAGAGCAAGAATCGAATTCGACAAACTCGAAATCCCCCCACCAGCAACCGCTAACCGTGCAACACCGTTCAACGAATTATGCGCGTCTCTCGGCACCAAACACCTCCTCCCCTCCCAATCCCACGCCTCCCCCACCACCCGAAGCCCCCACTCGCATTACCCGTCCACACAACATCATACACCTCCTCATCCGCATCGAAAAATCCCAACACCGCCCTCCTCCCCTCCTCCATCCACCTCGAACTCACCACGGACGCAGGCGAGTCCGAATGCGGATTCCCCACTACACACGAAACCAACCACCTCTTGTGCGATTCGACCAGCGAAGCAGGGTACAGCGAAGCACCGGTGTAATCGAGGTAGACCGACGACTTGAGGCGGGAGAACTCGCGCTTGCGGAGGGTGGTGAGGGTGTGGTCGGAGTAGGTAGGGTGGTGGGTGAGGAAGCGCGTTTTGTCGCGTTGGTAGGAGAGCGATTCGGTGTAGGATAGGGTTGGGGTGGTGAGGGCGGTGGATGCGGCTTTGATGTATGTTACTACCATGTTGAGGAGATGAAGCCAAGGTTGGGGAGCGGTGTTGTTACCCAGTGAAGAGATGGAAAAGATGGGGGGAGGGGGGTTCTTGAAGTCCTTGGGATCGACGGTGCAGGCGCTTATTATCGCTATCCGAACCTTGGTGTTGTTTGATGGCGAACACAGAACGGAGGGAGCAGCTGGACAAGTATATCCGACCCCACGCTTCTTTCAACGGCGGTTTGTTCTAAAACTCCTCGGCGATCAGTCCAGCCGTTCCCGAGTATATCGGGCTCTGAATCAGAGACAGCGTTTCGCTCTCCTTACCCAACGGTCCAAAGAAGAAGAAAAACACTCCGCAACTTTGCAGATCACCCCGAACGACCAAAATTTATCCGAAACCAACAACAAACACCCAGAGAGTTAGAACAAGGTTGGGCAATGTGACGTTTGGGCGTACAGAAAAAACGCCGCCCCGTACGCGAGGCTGTCAAACAGTGCTTCCGGATTCCTGGGGGGGCAACGACGGACACCGAGCGGGAGAGGGAAGGGGAGGGGAACTTGTAATGAAAAGGGAAAGGGAAATATTAATATGAGCGATGGCGTGATGGGATTTCAACGATGGCGTGATCAAGCTCTAGAGTCCGAGCTTCTTATACTCTCTCGCAAAGACGCTTTTTTCTCGCTGCTTTTGAAAAGACGTTTCCGAAGCGCAAAACACCCTTGTTCGGTGTTGCCTTTCGTGCTGCAAAGCTGCCCTCCTCGAGTCATCTCCGCTTCCCTTTGGCAGGGAGAGTCGATCGGTAGGGGGTCCGATGATAAGCACTAGAGGTTCAGGGGTGATAGGTATCAGAATGGCTGGAGCATCTGGCGCGACTAGGACAAGCTTGGAAAGAGCAGAGACGGCTGGGCCGAAGAGAGGTTCGTCGCAAAAAGAAAAAAAAAAAGGTAAATTTATTATCTAAAAATTACACGCTCTGATTCAGCTTGTCAAGCCCAAACAATTTCAGGATCTGCTGCCGATCCTTTGAAGTCTTTCTCTCTCTCTCTCTGTCTTGTTCCGATCAGTGTAAGACACCTCACGCAGGAAAAGAGGCTGCTGATACACAACGCAAGGAATCTAGCGCGGTCGGCATCAACGGTTCCGGCACTCAGCTATCTGTGTGTACTGCTTGGGTTCGGGGGCTCGCTCGAATCTGGGTTTTTCTTTTTCGCGCTTCGGTGGTGGGGATCAAGACTGTACATCTCCTATCCCCGTTTGAAACAGCTGGTTGAGCGTGCCGTGTGAACGAGAGTGGTGTGCAAGGTCAGATGGTCACAACCCCTCTGCAAGCCATCGCGCGGGTTGGAGGACGACACGGGCTAGGCACGCTTTTTTACATTTCCTCTTCCTATCAAGGCAGCAGTCGATTCGCAAGCGTGTTCGATAGGAGCAATGCAAAGAGTGAAGCTAATGGCTCTTTCGCAAGATACTCTTGTGTCTCTGGATACAAGTCTTCAGGGATGAGAAATGAAGCTGGCAGTACGTGTGTCTAGTCAAACGAATTTTTGTTTGCTTTACAAACTTTGTTCAGTAACCCGCCTGCTTATCGTTCCAGTCTTTTGCTTTTTGCAACGGCACGAAAGGCAGCCTGGAGTCATACTCGATCACAACAGCCATGACAGGTCATCTTGAGACAGCCCAATGGCGCCCATTGAACGTACTATCGGTAATTATCTCGGCGCTTTGAGCTGACGTGGAAGCAAGCGATAGGCAAACCAACGTCCTCCGCCTCCTCCTAACCGAAATAGAGGCACCGAGTGTCACATTCCCTACCCACTCGGAGCCACACGAACCCCTTTTGTCCTCATCTACAACCTCTGGGACGACTTTCCCGTAGCGGCGATCAGGAAACTCCATCTTACTCGCTCGCTCGTTTGTTTGTTTGTTTGTTTTTTCCTTCCCTATTGCACGCCAACAACCACACGCGTGTGCACGAAACTTTTCGTGGTCGCGCACACGGGGTTAACCTACAACCCAACCCGGTGCTATCTTGACTGCTGATTGAATAGACAGTGTCAATGACCTCTGTGAGAATGGTCAACTTCAGACACAGAAGAAAATTGAAGGGGGAGAGGAAGGAGGTCGAAGGAATTTTTGGTGAAGACCCGGATTATGTTCCCGGGTGCTGTGGGTGCGTGTTGGTGTTCGCGGGCGAAACAGGGTTGTTGGTGTTCGTGGTTACACCTTGTCCGACTCTTTCCTCTATCTCCGGTTTCGCTGGCTCTGTTTCGTTGCAGAGGATGTATGTGATTGATTGTGCAAGACAGGCGTCAATGGAATGCCTTTGCTGTGCTACTGTAGTCGTTGAGCATTGTTGGGTGGGTGGGTGTGTTTGTGAAGCGTATATAAGGTCATGATTCACATTCGTAAGGCGGGTCTTTGAAAGCAGCTTCAACACAAACCTTTCTCCTCCATATCGTCGTGCAGACACTTACACAGTCAAGTAACGCGAAAAGCACTCCATCGAAGAAATGACAGAAGACATCGAATCTACCCCGCACAGCGGCGGCCTAGTCTGGTCGAACATCAAGTATTCTGTCCCCATCAAGCGCTCTCTGTTCTCGCGCTTCACCACCGCCTCCTCCTCTACCGACCCCACCGAAAAAGCCCTCCTCTCAGGTCTATCCGGCAGCATCGCCCCAGGTGAAATGCTTGCCATCATGGGACCCTCCGGCGCCGGCAAATCCCCCCTCCTCGACGTCCTCTCCACTCGCAAACCCCTCACCTCCGGCACCCTCACCTCCACCTTCTCCACCGACATCAAAACCATCTCCTCCTACGTCGAACAATCCGACTCGCTCCTCGGCGTCCTCACCGTTCGCGAAACCATCTTCTACTCAGCCACCCTCTCCCTCCCCCCTCTACCCCTTCCGCCTTCATCAACGCCCGCACCGATCTCATCATTCGCGATCTCGGCCTCACCTCCGTCGCGCACCAACGCATCGGAACCGCGCTGCAACGCGGGATCAGCGGCGGCCAAAAGCGTCGCGTCAGCATCGGTTGTTCCCTCGTCACCCTCCCCCGCGTTCTGTTTTTGGACGAACCGACGAGTGGGTTGGATACGTTTACCGCGTTCGAGGTGGTGAGTGCGATTAGGGGGTTGGCGAGGAGGAATGGGATGGCGGTGTTGGCGACGATTCATAGTCCGAGTTGGGAGATTTTTAGGCAGTTTGATAGGGTGTTGTTGTTGGGGAGGGGAGGGTGGTTTATGAGGGGAGGGTGGAGGGGTGGTGGGGTGGTTTGGCGGGTTGGGGTATGGGTGTGGGGAGCATGCGAATCCGGCGGATTTTATGGTCGGGTTGGTGAATGATGATTTTGTCGACAAGAAGGAGGAGGAGGGGGAGGGGAGGGTGGTGAAGAGGGGTGATACGAATGGTTTTGCTGATGCATGGGCTAGACACGTTGCTACTCGTGCTACTGCTGATACCGTGCCGATCAATAGCAGCGATAAAAAGAGTAGTAACGATAGTGAAAGTCACACCTGCACACCCACACCACAACCCCTCGAATCCTCCACCTCTATCCAGCATCTCGAACGACCACCCACACCCAACCCAACCACCTCCCTCACCATCCTCTACTCCCAAACCCTCACACTCACCCGCCGCAACATCCTCAACTACACCCGCAACCTGCTCGCCTACTTCATCCGATTCGGCATGTACCTCGGCATGGGCATCCTCCTCGCCACCATCTGGATCCACCTCCCCTCCTCTCCACCCACCTCAACGACCGCCTCTCCGTCCACTTCTTCTCCGTCGCCTTCCTCGGCTTCATGTCCGTCGCTGGAATCCCCGCCTTCCTCGAAGAACGCGCCGTTCTCCTACGCGAATCCTCCAACCGTCTCTACACCCCGCTCGCCTTCACCCTCGCCCAGACCATCTCCACCCTCCCGCTGCTCTTCCTTTGCAGTGCGGTGTTCAGCTTGGTCGCCTACTGGGTGATCGGTCTTCACCCGGGAGCGGCGCACTTTGGGCGGTTTTTGGCGTACTTGTACCTGGGTGTGGTGGCGGCCGAGTTCCAGGCGCTGTTGGTGGCCGCTGCGATGCCGGTGTTTGTGGCGGCGTTGGCGGTGTGCGCGTTTTTGAACGGGTTTTGGATGTGCGTCCAGGGTTACTTTATTAGGAATTTGCCCCAGTTTTGGCGCAGTTGGGCGCATTGGATCGATTATGAGACGTACGCGTTCGATTTGTTGGTGAGGAACGATTTGAGCGGGTTGGTGTTTGGTTGTGAGGGGAGTGTGGAGGGGGGGGATTGTACGTGTGCGTTTGCGAGTAGTTTGGTGGGGATGGGGGTGTGTAAGGTGAAGGGAGAGGATGTGTTGGGGGCGTTGGGGTTGGATGGGTTTAGTACGGGGTTGTATGTGGGTTTGTTGGTGGTGATTGCGGTGGTGTATAGGGTGGCGTTTTGGGGGGTGCTGCGTTGGCAGCTTAGATAGAGGTGTAATTGTGTGTGTGATGATGTTGTAGATCTTGAAGCTCGATGGATTGCGAATACCACTTCTCAATTTTTTTTCTTCCCGCAGTCACATCGTGTGGATAGCAGTATGTGGTGAATGCATTCCTTGCAAGACGTGATCTCAATCAATGACTACCCCCGAAACCCCTCCTTTAGCAGCCTTCTTCTTCTTTGTAACTTTCACCACCTTTGTCACCCCGTCCCCACCCGCCTCCCCCACCTCTGTCTCCTCTTTCTTCTTCTTCCCCCCTTCTCCTTCTTCTTCCTCACCACTGGCTCAGGCATCTCTTCCTGCTCCAACACCGGCGCCTCCTTCACCTTTACCTTCTCCTCCTTCTCAAACAACCCATCCAACCGAACAATCGGTATCTGATCCATATCTTCCTCCTCCTCCTCGTGCTGCTGCTGTACTTTCTGCTGTTTCGTATCGACAATGTAGAAAGGATCCATACGCTGCTGATCCAATCTCGCCTGTCTCTGCGTTTTACTCTCCTTGGCGCTCTCCTTCGCCGCAGGAGGTGGGTGGTGGGGAGCGGAGCCCTCATCGTCAACGAGATGCGACGAAAGATCAATGGCGTCCAACACGACGTAGCTGTCCGGGTCGACGATCCATGCGTGTAGATCGAGATCGACTGGTTCGGGTACACGCGATTGCGCGTTTGCTCCCAGAGGTCCCAATGCGTGGTTGAAGAACAACGGTGCAAGCAGATCTAAACTCCTAGGAGGTGTTTCTTTCGCTGCCACATCGCCTTCTGTCTTCCCATCCTCACGTTGAGTTTTAGCCAGGTCCTTTTGAATCATCCCAAACAGCTGTCTGTACTCTACCGTCCTCTCCTGCACCTCTGCATCCAAGGTACAGCTCTGGATCGCATCCAGCCTCATTGCCACCCCCTGCGTCATGTCGAGCAAATCGTCAAATTCTACCTGCGGCTTCTTGCCACTTTCGCTCCACCGCGTTGACACCGCGGAGGCCCAAAATGCAAACAGCTTCACGGCGGCGTGTACGCACGCCGCTGATGTAGAAGCGTCGCACACATTGGCGTCGAAGAGGGCCGGTTTGAGTAAGAGCGGGATGACTTGGGAAGGGTTGGGCAGTTCGTATGCGTACTCGCCGAGGATCCACGCTGCTGCATGGAGGACTTTGCGGGGTTCCCGCGCGTCGTCCCCCGCCGTTGGGGGCTTGGCGGTCACGGTCAAGGAGGTATCGGAAGCTGTCCAGTCGTAAGGAGGTACGAGTCGGCCATCGCTAAGCAGCGAGATCATGGCTCGTGTAGCGTGCGGTCGAATCGCCCTCACTCTCGCGGTAATATCGATCAGCTGATCGCGGATCTTGCTCCCAATACTGTTTCCATCCGGCAAGTTCGACACCATCGCAAGATGCAAAAGTGTATCGAGCCACCACGAGAAATCGACGACATTGGCATACGTATCGTAGCTGCCCAAAGCCAAGATGCGCTCCACGATCTCCAACCTGTACGAAGGCGACAGCGTCGGGTTATTCGCCGACGTGATAACCGCTAGCGAGCTGGACGTCGGGTCTGCATCCGCACCGCCACCACTGGCCAGACTCGCTTTCAACGCTGCAGCAGCTGCGCCCGCTCCATTCATCCCACCTGAAGAAGTCGGCGGTTCGAGATGCGACAGCAACTGCGACACAATACTCTCCAAATTCCTGCTCACCGCCATACCCGAAACGAGCTCGAGCGCCCTCAACCTGATCGACAGATCCGGATCTTCGATGGATTCGAAAATCACCTCCTGATGCTGCGCAACCAAGTGCGGGTGGCTAGGCAGGATCTTGACGAGCGCCAAGAGCGCAATGTACTTGAGGTTCTGGTCGGAATCTGTCAAAAAGGCCGCCAACTTCTCGACACAGGTGTGTGCGAGATCGTCTCCCCCAGGCTGGGTGAGCATGCCACCGATGATGATGGTGTGTATGCATTCGTACAGCAGACTCATGGCAGGGGTGGTGGAGATGATGGTGGTTATTGGCGGTACGAGCTTCTTGACGAGTCGAGGTTCGAGTGGCGTAAGCGAGCCAAAGAGTTTGATGATCTTGATGAGCATCCAGTTGTTGGTCGATGTAGTGAGCAGACGGAACAGCTGCGGTGACAGTGGCAGGAAGGGTCTTGGATCGCGTCTCGCGAGCTCGCAGACGATGTTGACAGCTGCAGACACAACGCCCAGGTCGGAATCGTCGAGTTTATCCCTTAGACGGTCCCAGCTCGTCTTGAGCAGGTCGGGCGACTTGATGATGAGCGCATACAACACCAACAACGCCTTTTTCCTGATCATGGGTCTGTTGTGCGTCAGCAGCCTGATGACATCTGGCCCCAAGTGTCGCGCCAAATCCGGAGTCGCAATGTGTGCCAACCCATTCAACGCAATAGCCACATCTAGGGACTGACTCGACTGCAGATCCTTCTTGATCATGTTGGTCGCCAATATGAGCACATCTGTATCAGCGGAGAAGCATTGTGCTGCAGCGAGGTAGCCTACGTGTTTGTGGTGGTATTTTGCAGAAGCCATAGTTTCGAGCATGTGAAAGTTGGCGCCTGAAAAAGGGTAGCCGAGCATCTGGAGGTAGGTGAGTTTCAGGACGGCTTCCGCTTTGACCTCGAGATCACCGGAGCGCACTTCGTGGCGGATCTCGTCCATGACTTGGGCGACGTATTTGGGCTCATCTTTGCCACGATGCGATCGAAGACCCTTGATGAGGGCCGAAAGGGAGCGTTCGAACATGGTGGGGCTGTCGCTGCAAGCGTGCAGCTGGAGAAGAGTACGTGAAAGGGAGAGTTGACTATGCTGAGTGGGACATTGTCTAAGTCAATTGTTCGAGTGATGCGAGATGGATGATGGTGGATGAAGGTTAGAAGGATTGTCGAGGGTCGATTCGGTGTTGGTCTTTGCGTTTCACCACAACACTCCCGATTTTCCCTGATTTGGCCCGATTCATTAGATGAACTCCATTTTTCGGCCTCTTTTTCCAACATTGATATTTCACTTGCTTTTGATCCTCACAACATCTTGCAAGCCCGCCCTGAAAGTCTGTGTTGGCTCAACACTCGTGTGACCATGACAGGCAGACAAAAGGAAAGAAGATCATGAATGATGTGATTGATTGATGGTGTGACACTATTCTCGCCATCAGATACCGAAGGGCAACTCTTCCAAAGGTTGCGACTCGAGCAGCTTCTGACGCTCCAACTGTTGCTCCTTGAGCACCTTCTCTTCTGCCGCCGTCTTTTGCTCCTTTTCCTTCTCAGCTTCCTTTCTCAACTGCTGTTGCTGGTCGATCTGCTGCCTCACTTCGCTGGACAGCTCAAACACCCTCAGACTGCCACGGAACCTCTCGTCCCACTCGACCCCCTTACTAGGTCGAACGATCTCGAAACCCATCTCGCCGTTCCTCCACTCCTTCTCCTTCTTAAAACGCTGCTCCCGCAACTCGGACTCGGTCTTGCTAGGATCGTTCTTTTCCAGCTTCGACGGCTCTCGGAGTCCCCTTGCCAAATCACGCGCATCCTTGAGATGTTGAGGGAGAGCTTTGTAGTAGCTCTCGCGTGCTTCGGCGATGTTCTTGTCCGACTTGAGCAAGTAAGGCGTATACCTCTCTTCCGACTGCAACCCCCAATCGAGATCGCCTCCCTGTGGTGGGACGTCGCTCACCTGTCCAGGCAGCGTGCCCGGTCGACCGGGTTGGAACTCTCGTGCGGTCTCCTTGGTGCCGTATACGAGGGTCAGGCCGAGCTCGGCGCCGTGACGCACCTTGTCGCGCTGTCGGAAGAACTGGTACATGCGCAAAGGGATGTTGCGCCAGCCGACGAGGTTGGTAAAGTCGACAAAGCAGATGGGCGGTTGAGCGGGGATCTGCTCGGGTGGGGCGAGCAGTTTGGGGTCCAATCGGGCAGCTGCGGCTTCGGCTTCGGTTCTGGCGCGCTTCTTTTCGGCTTGAGCAGCTGCGGCGAGTGAAGGGCCCATCATGCTGCTGAATGCGTTGGGACCTGAGCCGAGGCTGTAAGGAGCTTGGCCGAATTTGTTGGCAGAGCCAGGGCCGAAGCGCGATGGGAGGGGAGCACCTGCACCGTCCTCTTCTCCGCCTGACTCGGCGAGCGCGGCGATGGCTCTGTCCTTTTCGTCGAGGAATTCGCTCGGTGTTGATGCACTATCGTTGGTTGCTGCAGAAGGCTCGACGGGGAGTTCGTCGAATGCATGGTCTTCAGCCAACTCCTGTGCAAGCTCGTCGTCACGATCGCGTTTGAGCACTTCGAGCGGTGTGCACCAGCCGTTCTTGAGCGCCCACGCCCATTCCTTCAACGCAGGTCTGCCAACGAGAACAAGACCGCCATCGATCTCTCTCTGCAGTTCCTGCTGGGGTGTGAGCGAGAACTGTGTCTGCGACATGGCGGTGATGTCGTCCATCCAAGGCTCGAGACCCAACAGCTTTCGTCTTCTTTCCTGGATCTTGCTCTGAAGTTCGCGTGCAAGTCCGCCGTGACGAGTGCCGTTGGTGACCTCCCAATCGATACCTGCAGCAACGAGCACGGGTTTGACATACTTTTTAAAATAGCGCAGCGCCTTGTCGTAGTCGTCGTCACCGGGTGAGCGCGTGGCGTAGACTGTGATCTTACGGGGCCACTCTCCGGGCTTCATGGGAGCGGTGGAGAGGTGCTTGACCTTGTCGATGTAATCTTGGCGGATGAATTTGCACTGTCGACGATCGTCGTAGTAGAGGTAAGAGAGTGTGGAGACGGTGACGAGGAAGATGGACCAGTTACGAGATGGCAAGCGCGGTTTCCAGGCGAGGACGGATTTGGGGATGCCCATGTACTCGAGTGGACGAAGCACGGCTGGGATCTCGCGGGGAACAGGTTTGGCACCAGCACCGGCGGCGGCGGCATTGCTGGTTGTTGATGAGCTGGATGCTGTGGCCGATGAGGATGCCGCCGGCGTGACGAGTGTTGGTGGTGTTGGTGGTGGTGGCGTTGAGCTCATCTTGGTCGTGGTGTTGGTGACGATGATGATGATGATGATGATGATGATGATCGACTGCCAAGGAGTGGAAGGAGTCGGTCGACTGTTCGGAACAAAAACGCGCACAAATTCAGCACCGATTTTTCTCCAATTTTTCTTCTTCTTTTTCGGAATTCGGGCAGAACGGAAAGCGACTTTTTTTGGCATTTGTCGACTTTTGCTTGTCATTCTTCCAATCCTCGATCATCATCGTTCGACACCACGACGGCAGAGTTCTCGCTAAGATGAACACGGCAGCGCCTTCCACATCGACATCTCGGAGAATCTCGCCGACCGCACTCCGACCGCTGTCAGCCGAACTGGGGACACTGGCAAGGTCGGATGCCAGCGCCTCGTTTTCCTTCGGTCCAGTCCACGTCGTCGCTTCGGTATCAGGGCCTACAGAAGTGCGCATCCGCGACGAGCTCACAGATCGTGCGACGCTCGATGTCATCTACCAGCCTCAACACGGTGTAGCGGGTATTCCATCGCAGGCTGTCTCGGATTCGCTATTCACTGCATTCTCATCGGTGCTGTTGCTGCATCATCACCCACGATCCTTGATACAAGTGGTTCTTCAGACGCTTTCATCGCCCTCGCTACCGCAATCATCTGCACAGACCCTTCATAGGAATGTGGGATCGAGTCAACGACACGTGCCAAGACAGCCACTGCTGTTGGGGCCGGACAATCCTCCAAGTGTTTCGGAGCAAGCTGCGCTGATCAACGCTGCGTCATTGGCACTGCTAGATGCAGGTATTCCAGCAAGAGCGAGCGTGGCAGCTTGCGCATGTGCCATCCTACCAGCAGCGCAGGGTACGGTGTTGAGGCAGAACAGCCATGTTGCAGAGATGTCCGAATCTCAGTTGGCAGGGTTGGTGCGCCAGTACGAGCAGGACAAGGGCGAAAGCGACAACATCGAGATCGACGACGAGCAGGACGCCAATGGGGTCAGATCGAAGAAGCGATATACCGGAGAGTAAGTCTCATTCGCAGCACCAAATCTACATTGAAGGACTTTGACTCACTGACATCTCTTTTCGGCTTCTTCCCGACTCGCAGCACTGTGGTTTTGTTGGATCCAACACCGTTGGAATTGGACTATGCTCTTAGCACACACGTGTTTGCCTTTGCATTCTCGCAAACATTGGACGGGAAAGACAAGGAAGCGGCACCGCACGAGGTATCGGAGCAAATTCTGGCGGAATCGCAGGGTGCGGTCGACTTGGAGGATCTCGAACGTGCGCGTGAGCTGTGTCAGAGTGCATGCTCTGCTGTGCTTGGGTTTATGCGAGCCGCTTTGCACAAGAGGATTGCCTCGCAGACTGTCTGATTTCGCAATCTCTCACATACATAGAGCGCCCTTGCTCCGCCTATCCAACTTTGCTTGCTAGCTGTTTGCCAGTCTGATGGTGTCGAGGCAGGCGCCGATTTTCAATTTGTTAGACCGCGTGTGTGCTGGGCCTTGTGCTGTAGAAATTCCTGGCTGGCTTGAGCGTCGATTTCGCGAGACAAAGGCGGAGAGAGAACCCTTTTGTGTCTTGGTTTCTCACTTCCCTTTGATCAGCTCGCAGACACCATTCCCCTCAACCTAGACCTCGACCTTGATCAAAGACATACCTTCCCTTTGTTTTGCTCAAGTTCTAGACTTTGGCAACCCTTTGTGCAGTCGCGGGTTCATTTCACCATCTGCGATTCTCCGCTGCAACTCTATTGTAGCACCACCACCAGCAATCGTCCCACCAGCCAGTCTCACCTGGACCCTCGCGTCTGCTCAAGCACTCAAGGGGAACTCCCCGTCTTTCGTTAGAGCAAGCGCGCCATAGCCAAGTGTGTCTGTCAAAGGGGCTCGTTGGAGCCCTCATCCATTTCATTCTTGGCTGCAACACGTATAAAGAGCCTTTGACTCCATCCCGCACTTCCTAAACCTCGCCCAACATGATCTCGGCCTTCTTCATCTTCAACCAAAAGGGCGAAGTGCTCATCTCGCGTCTCTTTCGCAACGACCTCCGTCGCAGCATCGCAGACATTTTCCGCATCCAAGTCGTCTCGAACCCAGACGTACGATCGCCCATCATCACCCTCGGCTCCACCAGCTTCTTCCACGTGCGTCACGAGAACCTCTACATTGTCGCGGTGACCAAGTGCAACGCCAACGCCGCGCTCGTGTTTGAATTCTGCTATCGCGTCATCATCATCGGTCGATCTTACTTTGGCGGCAAGTTTGACGAGGAAGCGGTCAAGAACAACTTTGTGCTCATCTACGAGCTCTTGGACGAGATCTTGGATTTTGGCTATCCGCAAAACTCGGAGATCGATACGCTCAAGATGTATATCACCACGGAGGGGGTGAAATCGGAGCAGGCGGTGAGGGAGGATTCGAGCAAGATTACGATCCAGGCTACGGGTGCTACGAGTTGGAGGAGGGCGGATGTCAAGTATCGCAAGAACGAGGCGTTTGTCGATGTCGTCGAGACGGTGAATCTGTTGATGAGCAACAAGGGCACCATCCTAAGAGCGGACGTGGATGGAGCTATTCTCATGCGCGCCTACTTGACGGGTATGCCCGAATGTCGTTTCGGATTGAACGACAAGCTGGTTTTGGAGAAGAACGACAAGAACAGAGGCAAAGTGGACGCGGTCGAGTTGGACGATTGCCAGTTCCATCAATGCGTCAAGCTGTCCAAATACGACACGGACCGATCCATCTCCTTCGTCCCCCCCGACGGCGAATTCGAGCTGATGCGCTATCGTTCCACCACCAACGTCAACTTACCCTTCAAAGTACACGCCATCGTCGAAGAGATCTCCAAATCCAAAGTCGAATACACCCTCAACCTCAAAGCCAACTTCGACACCAAACTTAACGCCACCAACGTCGTGCTGCGCATCCCCGTACCGCTCAACACGTCGACGGTCAAGTGTCAGGTCAGCATGGGCAAAGCCAAGTACGTTCCCGCGGAGAACCACATTATCTGGAAGATCGCGAGGATCCAGGGTGGTGGAGAGGCGAGTTTCGGTGCGGACGCGGAGCTGAGCAGTACGACGACGAGAAAGGCGTGGAGTAGGCCGCCTATTGAGGTGGATTTCCAGGTGCTCATGTTTACCAGTTCCGGATTGTTGGTTAGGTACTTGAAGGTGTTTGAGAAGAGCAATTATCAGAGCGTCAAGTGGGTGAGGTACTTGACGAGGAGTAATGGGAGTTATCTCATTCGGTTTTAGCTGGCGTACATTAGCAGTTGCAAGTCTACACAGTCATCCACGCAACACTCTTGTTGAAAGGTTTGTGACACGTGTGTGATGGGCGAGCTTCCCGAACGACAAGGGGAGCGTCAAACGAGTTTTCCATTGCGACATCGCGATCCAAGACAGAACAAGATCTATACGCATAGCAACCAAGAACCAAACAGAGAACGAAATAGTCAGTGGTCTAGTTCGATCCCCTTTTTTTTTGCTTTGCGACAGTGTGCAGCCGATCGATGTGCGGTAAAGCGTCCGTAAAATCATGATAAAAAAACAAGCTCTCCGCAGTGAATCCCAACGAGATTCTCGGAGGATTGACAGATTGTATATGGATTGTTTGGATTGTCGTCATTCGCTTTGAGGTGGCTGCGAAGGGATGATGAAGACTTACGATTTGCGGATGGTGGTGGTGGGGAAGAAAGGAGGAGGAAGGAGTGACGAGAATATTCTGTGCGTCAACGCGGTCTGAGACAATCCGAATATGAGAGAGAGAGAGAGAGAGTATCGGCCGGTTCGGAGACTCGGCAATGCTTTGGGCTGGAAAGAGAGCAGGGTCCACCACTTGTTCCTGTTCTTCCACACTTGTCTCTCAACACCTTCCACGCATCCCACTCCCACTTCCACACGCAACAGCATGTCAACAACAGAAGACAGAGCAGCCTTCCACCTCCTCGGCCACCCCTTACCCGCCCTCATCGACCTCGCCTCCACCTCAGGCACCACCGTCGACCTCTTCACCCTCTCCCTCCGCTCACCCATCATGCTCTTCCTCTACCCCTCCACCTCCTCCCACTCCGTCCCACCCCTCCCACCTGGTCTACCATCCCAGGCGCAACCGGCTGCACTCCCCATCTCACCTCCGTCAACTCCCACCTCGCCACACTTCTCGCCAAAGAACCCGAACTCAAAATCTTCGGCCTCTCCACGCAGGCCCACGTCGAACAGCAGGAAGCGAAAACGCGACTGGGGTTGAAGTTTGATCTGTTGTCGGATGAAGGGGAGGCGTTGAGGGAGGCGCTTGATATTCCAAGTTTCGAAGTTGAGGGCAAGAGGTATTTCAGGAGGATGACGCTGTTGTTGAGAGGTGGGCAGATTACGAGGGTTGATTATCCGGTCAAGGCGGAGGAGGCGGCGAAGAGTGTGGAGGGGTTGTTGAGAAGTGAACAGGAGCTGATGGATGAGGTGGAGGCGAGGGATGCTGCGGCAGCGGCGGCGACGAAGGCACAGGCTCAGGCATAGGCTCAAGGGTAGGCAGAGACATGGGATGGGTGTAGACGTTAGAAGTATGGGAAACAAGCAAGTAGATGCTGGAGAGTGAAAGCCCTAAAAGTACAATTGTTTGTTGTGTGTGTGTACTCGTGTTCTCATGCACGAGCCCGAAAGCATGCTAAGCAAAGACGCATCGATCCTGATCCAACAGAAGCGATCAAACCCCTTTCAACGACCACGACCCCTGCCACCACGCATCCCACCACCAACACCACCACCCCTCCCTCCCCTATCCATACCCCCGCACCACCCTCGCCCCCCTCGCAGCCGCATCCTTCCTCTTCCCCTTCGGCTTCAGCGCATCATCCACAAGCAGCATATCCAACGGCAACGCATCCGGCAAAATCCAGTATCGAATCGTATTGCCTCGAATCGACAGCGTATCCAACGTCACTGCGGGTCGACCACGAACGGTCATCTTGACCGTCTTGAGATGCGTGTTCATCTGAATATCTACACCGGTCACTGTGCCGTGGACTACGGTGCCGTTTTTGAGCTCGATGGTTACCGACTCGTTGTTGAGCTTCATTAGAAATCTGTAGAGAGCGAGAGAGAGAGAGAGAGAGAGAGAGAGAGAGAGAGAGAGAGGAAAAATGGGGTTAGCGATGATGGAAGTTCAAGGTTGTGTGTGTGAGAGAGGGTGTGGGTGGAGGGACTTACCTGACGAGCTTCATTTTGGGTGACGATGGCGGTTTTAGTGTCGGAAGGGAGGGTGGGTAAGAGTGGATGTGGTGACGAGGTTGGGAAAGCCTTGACCCAGACACAAAGTATGCCACAGCAAACGAGGGGTGGATTGTAGAAGCAACCACACGTTTGGCTAGACAGATGTATGCTAGGGAGTCCGGCCGAAATAAAGGACACTCTATTGCAGAGTTGTTGCCCAAAAGACGATGTTGTCGGTCGAGTTGAAAAGTTGCGTTTGGATGGAGATGAGAAGGATGGGAAGGAGTGTTGATCGACGACGACGACGACGACGACGAGCAGTGTTCGTTCTCGCTCGCTCGCTTCCATTTTTGAGATCGTTGTGCATTTTCTCACCCCGATTTCCCGATCTCGTCGATAGGAAACTGCGTCGCGAGTCGCGTGTTCTTGGCTTGGAGAGAGACACACACACACGAGGAAACCGACGCGTTGATTGGCTTTTGGGCTGAGAAATGGCTAAATGCACGAAAATTTTGGGCTTGCAGAGCGGTACAAACCGGTTCATTCCTCCACAAGCTCAAATGACGGTGCATTTTTTGGCTTTCTCCTTCTCACCCTCTCTTCTCTCTCTCTCTCTCGTTTGCCCAACAAACCACAACACTCAGCCATCGCAACATGAAGTAACGCAAAAGCTCATATCACGACCTCAGCAGGACTTCAGTCGGCACCACACTACCTCGCTAGCCCGTCATGGGGATTCAGGGTCTGCTGCCCTTGCTCAAGGACATTCAGAAATCCGTCCATGTCTCGAGCTATGCAGGCAAGACGCTGGGCGTCGATGCCTACGTATGGCTCCATCGAGGAGCCTACGGCTGTGCACGCGAGATCGTGCTTGGCGACCCTACCCCACGCTACATTGCCCACGCGCTGAGTCGCATCCGCATGCTGCAGCATTTCGGTGTCAAACCTTACCTCGTATTCGACGGCGACAAGCTGCCCGCCAAAAGTGGCACAGAGGACGATCGGGAACAGCGTCGAAGCGACAATCTACGAAGAGCAAAGGAGCTCGAACAGCAGGGCAACCTGCAGCAGGCCAGAGACGTGTACGCCAAATGCGTCGACATTACGCCCGAAATGGCTTTCCAGCTGATCAAGGTGTTGAAGGAGGAAAATATCCCCTATGTCGTCGCACCGTACGAGGCGGATGCACAGCTGGCCTACCTTGAAGCAGAGGCTATCATCGACGGCATCATCACCGAAGACTCGGATCTGCTCGTGTTTGGCTGCAAGACGGTGCTCTTCAAACTCGACCAGGCGGGCAACGCGGTGGAAATGCTGCAGCAACGTTTTTGGACCAACCGACACATTGCGCTTTCCGGCTGGACCGCCGTCGAGTTTCGTCAGATGGCTATCCTGTCGGGATGCGACTACCTGCCCAGCATTGTGGGTATGGGAATCAAAAACGCGCATCGACTGCTCAGGCGGTACAAGACGGTCGACAAGGTGCTGCAGGCTGTGCGTCTCGAGGGAAAGATGCGTGTACCGCCCGAGTATGCGCGCGAGTTTCGTAAAGCCGAGCTTACTTTTGTACATCAGAGGGTGTTTGACCCACGGACGCAGAAGCTGGTTACGCTGACGCCGCTGCCGGATGGTACGCATGATGAGATGCTGCCGTTCATCGGCGCTGCGATGGAGGATGGGGTGGCGAAGGGGGTGGCGGATGGGACGATTGATCCGATTACTAGGATGGTGATTGTGGATAGGGTGCCAAAGACGATGGGGATGCGGAGTAGTTTGGTTGGTAGTGTTGCTTCGACGAGTGCAGCGGCTAGCACTGCGGGGGTGCATTCGTTGCATAGGAGTTCGACGGCTCCTACCACGTTGGGCGGGAGCAGTTTTTACAAGTCGTCGGTTGGCGCATCGTCGAACGGTGCCAAGAAGAAGGTGGTCAGCAAGGAGACGGGCTTGCAGAGCTTGACCAACTTTTTCCGTGGTCCAAACACGAGTGGTAGTAGCAGCAAGGTCGCCACTGGCGGAGAGGTTAAAAAGGTCGGCAGCAGCAGCACACACAAGCAAGAGCGAGTGCCTCTTGCGCCTCGGGATGTCAATCGCATCCCAGCGTCGCCGGCCAAGGTGGAAGAGGTGGAGGCAAAGCCAACGCACAGCAAGTTTTTCGCATCCAAGACTTCCAAGGTATCGTCGCAAGATGCGAAACTGGATCATGCCTATTTGCATCTGGGTGGGCAACTGACGCCACCTGAAGCGCGACAGGATCCGAGCGATTCCGGGTACTGGGATGACGAGTGCGACGATATGCACGATTTCGTCAAGTCGAGCAGCCCAGCTCGTGCGGCGTCGGTGGTGGCCGAGTCGCAGCCGTTGGTGATGGATACGCAGGAGCTGTGGCAGACGCAGGTGGTAGAGGGACGAGGTGGGAGTGTGGTGGATGCGCAGTTGGTTGAGAGCAGCAGCAGCAGCAGCAGCAGCAGCAGCAGTGCAGTGGTGGTGGTGCCGCAGACGCCGTCGCGGAGAAGAAAACGGATGCAATCGGGGCTGACAGAGGGTGAGGCGGGGTTGTCGTCGCCGGAAAGTGCGATGGGGAGCGGGTTTATTTCGTCGCCTGCGTCGTCGGAGGTTAGGGGCGGAGGTGGGGGCGATGGGCCGAGTGGAAGAAGACCGCTGTTGAGCGCGAGTCAGGGAGAAGGGGAAGAGGAGGATGAGGTGCAGCACGAGCCAACGACGCCGTTGGCCATGCGCGGTGGCGGCACACGCAAGCCGACGCTGCCTACGAGCGCAAGCATGTCCAAGCTCGAAGCGTTTCGATATACCGCACAGACGCCTCAGCAGTCTTCGAGGCAAGAATCAAGAGCGACGCTGCCCAGACGAGCTACAGATGTCGCGCCCAGCACGGCCATCTCGCCGTCCGTTCTCAAGTTGGGATCGGCAAACACGCGCACACCGTTGACGGCAGCCAGACCGAATAAGGTTCTCAAACGAAGTCCGACGTTGTTGTTGGGAGAGGCGGGGGATGAGGAGGGTTGTACCAGCAACGGGTGTGGGAGTGGACTGTTTGACAGGTTCAGGTTTGGTGGCCAGTCGGCTGGTGCTCATCCGTCGGCGGTGGGGAAAGAGTTTCCTTTTTAGCGAGCTTAGCGCTGTACTGTATCTCGTAACTTGGTCTGCAATCAACGCGAGGGAGTGTGTAGGAGGTGTAAGGAGACAGACACGTCAAGATAACGTTGGCGGAATTTTTTTTTTTTTTTTTTTTTTTTTCTTCAGAGACAGCAGCTGAGTACCGCGCCACGGCAACTGCAGCCGAAAAGGGATGGGAAATGGAAAAACTCAGCCTGAGCGTTTTGCATTTCCAATTCGGTTGGATCGTTTGTGTTGGTTTCCCACCAACAACCACCATCGATCGAAGCTGTTTTGGCGTCGACTTGGACAGCAATCACTCATTCGTCCAAGACTCAACGCTGGTCACACCTCTTCGGCACGAATACCACCATGACTACTCGCAGCAACCGCGGAATCAACCTGCAAGTAGCGCAAGGCGCGCCCATGGCCGGTTTCGGTGCCATCTTTGTCGCCCTCTGTCTCGTCTTTTCCATCTTCCCACTCTCCAACATCTTCCCCGACTACGTCACGCCCACTCCCTCCCTCAAAGGTGGTCAACCATCGCTCAGCGTCCGCAAGCAAGACGATCTGCATCTCAGCCAACCTACATGCAGAGCTGAATTTTCACGGCTGTATCCGCAGCTCACAGCCAACGAGCTGAGGTGGAAAGCTAAAGGTGGAATCAAGTACGAGGATGTGCAGAATGCAGCGCAGCACTGTCGACATGGATGTGTGCATTTGATCATCAAGCATGGCCAGATTTTCATCCGGGCGCAGGAGAAGGATTGGCAGAGCAGGGTGCGCTCGAGCTTGCAGTTGCTTTCCAGTGCCTATCTGGGTGCGAGTGAGGAGGAGAAGGCGTTGATGGAGGGGACTGAGCTGGTGATTTCTACGGCGGATTTCGATGGGTTTACCGATGCTGGCAGTAGAGGTGCCGGGTGGGTATTGGATAAACGCGTCAACGACACCGAGGGACAGTACCTGTTCCCGGACTTTTCGTTTGCAAGTTGGCCAGAAGCAGGCATCCCATCGTATCCAGAGTTCCGTCGACAAGCGGCACGGGTCAACGCGCAAGTTCCCTGGAAATCCAAATCCAACCCTGCGTTCTGGCGAGGCGACGCTCTGCTCGGAAGCAAGATCAAACCTCGCGAATCGCTCTTGTCCGTCGCCACCGGTCCCGGCACCTCGAGCTGGTCAGATGTCAAACGAACTAGTTTCTGGGAAACAGGTCCCGAGATCGGCGCCATCGTCTCCCCACCCGACCACTGTCGACACAAATTCCTCATCCACTCCGAAGGAGTCGCCTACTCCGGCCGTTCAAAATTCATCCTCTCCTGCCAATCCACCGTCATCCTCCACCCCTTGGAATGGCAACAACACTTCCACCCCGCCCTCATCTCCGACCCGCTATCACCCGATCGCAACCACATCCTCCTCTCCGGATCCTACTTCGAAACCCTCCCCTCCACCATGCAGTCTCTCATCGCAGAGGAAACCGGTCTGCACTACGGCGAGACGACGGGCGAGAGCATCGCCAAAAACGCAAAACGCACGTTGACCGATCGGTACTTGACGCCGGCGGCTACCGCGTGCTACATTAGGGCGGCGCTGATCAGTTATAGTGGTGCGATGGTGAGGAGCAGTTGGCCGAACGGTCAGGGTCCGGCGTTGGTCGAGGGTGCTGGGGTGAGGCCGGGCGCCGGAACGAGTAAGGGCAGCTTGAAGGAGTTGGGTGTCAAGGGGGATGTTGAGTTGGGGGTTTGGCAGAATTTGGGTCAGCCGGAATGGCCGCCTAAGTGAAGAGGTGCGTGCGGCGGTTGTGTTGAAAAATGGACAATTTTGATGCTCGTTATTTTTCTTCTCATTTTGACACACACACACACGCTGTGATCTGTTCGTGCGGGAGTAAGAGCAACGGGTTGTGAGATTGAGCAGATGTGAAGTCTCGTACAAGGAGAGATGTGGGGTTGAGTAGAAGTACAAGTTTGCGCAGCGAGGGTTTTAGAATTCGTGGTTGAAAATGTCGTCTTCGTGACGAGTGTAGCTGGTGTGGCTCTTGGAGCTGGTGAGGTGAGCTGATGATGGTTGCGCTGATGAGGTGTTGTCGGTGTAGGGAGAGGAGCGGGTAGGATCTTCAGGAGTGACGATGCTGAGCGAGGAAGTGGTGCTTGCCATGCTGGATCTTCTTGTCCTTTGCCGACCTGTATGAAGGTCTACTGAGGGTTCTGGGTGCTTCCCGCGTCTAAACCGCGCCAGTTTCGATGGTTTTCTCTCGTCATGCTGGTGAGTATAGCCGAACAAAGACTGCGACTTGATCCACTGATCAGGCTCGATCAAACCCGTCTTATCCTCCCTCACACTCACTTGCCACGGCACAGTCACCCCCTCCCCCTCCCCCTCCTCTTCAACAACATGCGGCCTCCCCTCATCGTCATACGCCACCCTCTCCACCACCCTATCCCTATACCTCCCCGTCCAACCCCTACTCTTCTCCAACCTCTTCGCCGGCCTATCATCCACCAACGCGGAGTTCTCGCCCTCGTATCGTTATTGCGTACGTTTTGGATGAAACAGTTGTGCATGTGACCGGGGATGATGCCGCAGAGGGTGAGGAGGTTGATGAGGAAGTCTTTGCCGATGCCGAACCGGACGGCTACGGCGAGGGGGGGGGGGAAGAGGAAGCCGTAGTGGTGCTTCCAGGTGAGGTCGAGTTTGCCGTCTTCGGTTCGTGGGATGCCGTTGCGGAGGAGTTTCAACATGGTTGGTGGTGGCAGCAGCCGCGATTTTTGGAAGCTTGTGAGGATGGGTGCGAGGAGAGAGAGAACGTGGTTGTACGGATGCTCTGCGTTTGTGGAGAGTGTGTAGTGAAAAGTGGTTGTAGGTTGTGAGATGAGTAATGGTGGTTGAGAGGTAATAGTTTCTCTCTGTAGTAGGGGGTGGGAAGATGGATCGATGATGGTCGAGAGCCAAGAGATGCTCGCGGCTATCAAAAGACTGAGCTCCTTGCTGTGCTGCAGGTGTGTGTGAGTGCGGGGAACTTAGAGTCTAGATCACACAGCCCTTACCTTTCAACCACCTTCAAAAGGGGGCACAGCCTGACGCCTTCAGCCTTGGCACATCAGCATTCGCCGAGCTACCGCCGGACACCCCTTCCCTCTCCCAACATGTGCTCAGCGCCAACTTCCCAAGGGTGACGTACTGTACAGAACCCTCAACTCTGACACCCCTCACCCTCGCCACCCCCAACATCACCGGTGAAATTCGCGTGCTGTACTTCGGCTATGCAAGGTTAGCATGTGCAAGGTGCGTCATTTCGCGTCAAATCCCGCTCGCTACAGTAGCTTCCTTTTCCCCCCGCGTCGACAAGCGGACTTGATAACGGCAGGGGCTATGGTGGTGAGGCTCAGAACAAGAAAGGATCGCGTGCGACACTCAAAGACGAACACAATCTACAGCGAGTATGACTGCTACACAGAAAGAAGATTTTTAGAGCGAATGAAGATGAAACACAGAAAAGTTGGAACGCGAGCAAGACTCTGCCGGATATCAATAGAAGATTGCCGTGCTTTAGTAGCTGGGCGTGTCTCCACCGCCGCCGTACTTGGCAGTGCCGACTTCGCTTCCTTCAGAGCCAGAGGAACCCTCGCCGTGACCCTGAGAATCTTCTTCGCCGCTACCGTAGCTGCTACCTCCTTTGCTGGATTCTTCGTCGTCGCCGTAGCCGCCCTTGCCAGACTCTTCGTCGTCGCCGTACTCGTCGGATCCTTTCTCGTCTTCGCCGCCTTTCTCCTCGCTGTCTCCTCCCTTCTTGCCGCTGTCGTCTCCCTTGCTGCCTCCATCAGAACCCTTCTCGGATTCGCCTTTGCCCGACTTCTTGTCGGCCCCGCCGCCTTTGCCAGATTCGCCCTTACCAGATTCGCCGTGTTCGTCAGAGCCACCGGAATTCTTGCCGTCATTGCCTGAGCCACCCTCGCCTCCCTCCTCCTTCTCTCCTCCCTCCTCGCCACCCTTGCTCTCTCCGTCGGGCTGTCCCTCTTCACCCTGCTCACCTTTTCCAGAGTCGGAACCTCCTCCACCCTCGCCCTCAGAGCCGCCGTGAGATTCGCCGCCTTCGGAGCCCTCTCCGCCGTGCTGACCTTCTTTGTCAAAGTCGAAAGGTGTACTGTGGCCTTTGAAGATGAAAGGTCCAGAAACGTCGCCTTTGCCCCTGCCGGGGGGGAAGATGAAGTCGAAGTAGCGAGACTTGAGGTTGAGGTTGCTCACGGAGCGAGCTTGGTGATGAGCCCACGTTCCGGTCGAAGCGACATCTGTAGCGACAAGGCTCTGGTCAGCCGAGACGGGGTGGGCTTCGATGTGGGCGGGCAAAGCCAGGGCCACAATGGCGAGGAGAGCTTTGAAAGGGAGAGTGAGGAAGACCATGGTTGATGGAGTCTAGTAAGGTGAGGGCCGGTTGGCAATGAGGTGGATCTATGGTTGTAGGGTGGGTCTATCGTTAAAGGTGATGTTAAGAGCTCCTGAGCGGGAGTGATTTTGAGGGGGAGGCGGTGCCATCAGAGTGCGCGATTATATACCTTTGGCGATGGAGCGAAAGGTGGCGAGCGAATGGCGGCGAGACGGAAGGATGTTGAGTCGGTCTTCCTTGAGCAGCCGTGTATTTTCGCCATATTGCTGCGAAGCAGTTTGTCGGCAGTGTTGAACGTCGTTATGGCGATGGAGCTCATTTCCGTGTTCTACAAATGGAGGGGGTCTCAATGGATCCGTCGGGAGACTTCATTCGTGTCTGAGTAATGCTGAGGCGAAAGTGCACTCCTCTCAGCGGTAATAGAAGACTATCTGAGTCGCATTGACTTTCGAGAAGCAAGAATCATCGGATCTTCCGCGACCTCGCTGCAGGACAATCCGAAGACCCTCCTCGACAGCAGGCGTCGATGCGGAAGGATTCACCAGATAACAACGCGGATTCCTTTAGCGCGAGAGAGGCCGTAATATGGCAACAGGTGCCTGTGTGAGCTATGGCGTGGGACCATGGTGGCGTGAGTAAAGTTCAAAGTTGACCAGGACCAACTTTATTCGAAGCGAGCTTCAAGACTGACCAGACTGACCAGAATCGGTGGCGAGGAGCTAGTCGCTCGCAAGCTTCATTTTGAATCAAGGATGGCCAGTGCATCTCATGGCATTTGCAACGAACAAAGACGAGGGAAGAATCTTCGAGACCCTTTCGTGGCAAAGACGACATGTCGGCAGCACGCCGAAACGCTCGTTCTGCAAATGCGCGTAACGCGTCGATTGAGGATGAGGGCGTGTGATTTGTGATTTGTGATTTGTATTTATTTTCATCCTGGCTTGGATCTTACGCCACGAGGCGAAAGCAACACGCACCGCGCACCGCGCAACGAGGTCTGAGTCGGCAATCCGCAATCACGCTCCTGGACCCTGAATTCTCGAATTGAGACATCTTTGGCAGTAGAGTAGATCATTTCCATCACCTCCTTGCTCACATCTTTCGTCAACACCACCGTCACCATCATCATCACTGAGGAACTGGGCACTCTATCTCTCGCTGCACCTACCTTTCTCTAGCGCAAATGGCATCCGCAAACACCATGCCGCGCTGGTCGTCCTCGCCATAAAGCAGTTGTCGTCCGGCAACCTTGTACCTATCGGCGCTTCCGACCAGGTTGCCAAGCCGTTCAAGTCCTGCAAGAGCTTCACACCAATCACAGCGTTGGGAATCTTCCCACGTCTTTCGGCTGCTCCGACCGACATGCTGCGCAAGCCTGTTGCCGTCGCTGCGGCCATCACGCTTGTACCGCCATTGCTTTTCAACGCAGCGGTGCGACTGCACTGGACCGGCTTCTTGTGGGCCTCTCCGCTTCTCCTGCTCGGATGCGCCTTGATTCTGCTGGTGGCTTTCCTTTTCGCCTCTCATATCGCTGACGTCCAGTCCGTGCGTCGCCGTCGGCATTCCCACGATGCAATTCGGTCTCTACCACGTCTTGCCTTTCTCACTCCAGCAGCGTGGTCAGCACAGCGCACTCGCCTGCAATGGGCTCGCGAACCACACGGCGCATCTTTCCCTTCTACACGAAAGCGCACAGCTTCTTCATCGCTAGACCGAGTTATCGACGATGTTGTCGAGCTCATTCTGCGCGATTTTGTCTGCAAGTGGCATACTCCCCTAGCTGCAGGTTCGCTCGATCCGACCATCAGCGACTCTGCGCCTGAATTCGTCCAGGCAGTGGAGCTGACCATCCGAACTGCGCTCGACAACGCCACCGCCCTCGTCAAGCAGCTCAATCACGCTGATATCGTCGTGCGCAGGCTGCTGCCCAGGATCACCGCACACATCCACTCTTACCGCCGCGCTGATGCCGACTTTCGTGGCTCCTCTGAAAACGCGGCCCAGCTAGCCAGCTTCGAGAGCGACCAGACGGATCTCTTTCTAGCTCGCAAATTCGAGAGCGGGCGCCTTCATCCTGCAGTAGGAAACATGAGCAGCCCCAACACAAAACCGGCAGAGCAAGCTTTCCTCCGATCCGTCTGCGCCCGTCTGCTTCGCGCGTTGATGCCATACCCAGAAAGCGAGAGTGCTTCGGTGCACATCATTGTCCGTGAGCTACTCAGCTGTACGATTCTCTTTGCGGTCATCGAATCCATCAGCGATCCCGACTTTTGGAATCATCTCCTCGAGCAAAAGGCTGGCGCCGTCATTCACGAACAGATCCTCGTCGGCAAGCTACGCGATGCTTTGGACAAGCAGGAAACGCTCTCGAGCCCCAAAGCCGGCCGAACACGAAGCGTTCCGTTTGTGGACATCGATGCCAAAAACCTGTTACCCTGGTCGCAGGAGACCAAGAAGGCGGATCAAAAGTCGTTCGATGCCTTTCTCCGCTCCATCAGATACGCTACTTCTCTGCTGGAAGTTCGCAGAACCAAGAATGACATCGCCATCCAGATCAGAAAGACAAAGACGAACCTCGAGCGCTTGTCAGACGATTCCTCCGACGTATCCCGTGCAAAGCTTCAATATTATCTCCACCGTCTCGAGACCGCCTATGCTGTGGCCGAGCAAAAAATTCTGCAATTGGGCTCCGATAAGGGTCTTCCCACAGTCTCTGCCAAAGCTTCAGCAGGTGCCGATCCCAACGCCTCTCGCGTCAAGCTGCACGACGTGCTCCTCAATCCGTCTAGCCTCTCCTTCTTCATGGAGTTTATGGACCGCCGCAAGAGATCCATCTTGGTACAGTTCTGGCTTCTGGTGGAATCCTTCAAGAACCCTTTGGAAGACGCTGAAGCAGATCCGTCGACGGAACAGGACCAGCTCAACGCTGCCGCAAATGCATCTCCTCCATCTCGAGCAGCTATCGAAAACCTCAAAGAAGATCTGCGCCTCTTCGACAGCGTCTACTACTCTGCATCTCCTATCAAGATATCGAGGCGATACATCGACAGCGCCAGACAATTCCTCAGCGTCGGCGAAGATGCTCAAATCACATCATTGCAAGTATGGCGCGTCAGACGAGATGTCCTCCATGCTCAAAAGGAGATCTATGAAGAGATGGAGGAGGAAGACTGGCCAAGCTTCCGCGAAAGCGATCTGTTCGTCAAAGCCGCCCAGGATCTGCGCCCAAATCCTCATCTTGCCGCTGGTCTCGCCTCTAGCGTCGGCTCGCTCGCGGCAGATCCGCAAATATACACTATTTCAACGTCCGCAGAAACGAACGAGGGTCTTCATCGTCCAGTTGGGCGCTCGATCAAACCAAATCTGGAGCATGCCGACCTCTTTGGCACTGACAAACCCATGGGTCCCGAAACGAGGCAAGCTGATCTCTTCGGTGACTCGCCCGCCGGCAGCAGATCTAAGGCAAGCGCCAAATCTGATAATCTCGATATCCTCATCGGCGGGAGAACACAGCACGCAGGACCAGACGGAAGAACGCCATTGTTTCGCGAAGACCCCCTCTTTGACGAGCAGGACGACGACGACGATGGGCCGAACGAGGAAGATCATCTTGTCGACAACAGCTCTGATCTGCATCAGGTTGAGAAGATGAACGAGCTGCAGAGCGTACTGCGGAACATCATCGATGATGACAATGACAAATCGAGAAAGCGGTCGGCCGGATTTGGGTCACTCGGTTCAGAATCGGGATCAAAAGTGAGGCGCAGCAGCGACCAAGACGACCATCATCAATTGCCTGACAGCAGGAAAGGCAGTGAAACCGTCAAGAGCTCAGACAGTATCTCTCGACCTCGCACACCTCGCGATAGCCACACCGGTTCCAAAGTTGATCAAAGCTCCTCGACCGCTGCCTTTGCTGGACTACCGAGCTTCAATCTGCGGCAAGAGATCCGCAAGATGGATGCTCAACTGGAGAAGCTCGAAGCACAAGCTGATATCCTGGATGCGCTGTCTCGGAAAGCCGAGCTCACGGGCGCGAGAAGCAGCGAAACGCGATTGTTGGCACAGTCAATCCAGGCGGTGCGAAGAGAATCGCGCGAGATTAGATGGCAGCGCAACCAGCTTGAGCAGCAGATGGCTGCCACTCAACTCATACCCGGCCAAACGAAGGTGTCGATCCAAGACACAATGATCTCGGTGGATCAGGAAGGGAAAGAGTATGCGGTCTATCTCATAGAGGTCAGCATCGTAGAAAACGGAAAGAGCGGGTCCGGCGGTCACGCTAAGAAGCAAGAGGCACCTGTCCCGGCTGCACGTGGTTGGATCGTAGGTAGAAGATATTCTGAATTCTGGTCCTTGCATCAGGCACTGAAAGAGCGCTATGCCGAAGTGCGAGCGCTCGAATCAGATTTCCCGGGAAAAAGGCTGGTTGGGCTTGTCCATGCACCTTTTGTCGATGCCAGGAAAGCGGCGTTGGAACGATACTTGCAGGCTCTGGTCAAGCTCAAAGTGGCATGCGAAAGTGAGGAGCTACGCGTTTTCCTTTCGCAGACCCCGACCGCCACGTTGCCGAGGCTAGAATCGTCCGCCTCTGACGACGCTGCCGTCTCTCCCTTGCTCAACACTTCGAGCCCAGCGACACCCGGCAAGCAGTCCGCTGCCTTCCCGGGCGGCGGATTGGTCAAGACACTCTTCAAAGGCATGACTGGCGTCGCCGAAGGCCTGGACGACCTGATCGGTATCGGACCCTCGATGCTTGATGTTGTAGTTCAACGCCTATCGACCCAAATGCAGACCAAGTCAGGCGCCACCCTTGTTCAGGGCATCGCTGACATTGACATGGTCTCGCAAGCCATGGACAAGGACGCGACCCCTGCCGAGCTGCGCGAAGCAGCAGGTGCAGGCACAACCTACTGGACCGAGCCCATCTGCGATCTCTTCACCGAGCTCTTCGAGCTGCACGAAAAGAACAACTGGCTGCGTCGCCAAGCCATCGTCATTCTGCTGCAGCAGCTGTTTGGATCCACAGTCGAGCGCAAGATCCGCGAAACCTTCTCCACCGCTCTTTCACCCCCGTCAATCGCAGGATACATCACCGCTTTCAAAGCCAGCCTCTGGCCCAACGGCGTCCTCAAGGAACCAACACCACCGAGGACAAGAGCCGAAAAGGACGCACTTAGGGAAAACGCAAACAGCAAATTGGCGAGCCTCATCCCCGAACTCGCCGCTAACTTTGTCGGTCGTGAAAACGCAAGAAAGGGTACGAGACGCGTCTTCTCCGCGCTGCAGAATAAGCGGCTCAACAAACATCTCATCTACAGCTTGTTGGATGTTGTCGTGGATGAGCTGCTTGCTGTACCGTCAGCAAATGACACGCAGCCGTAGAAGGGGGAACAATGGATGTCCACGTCACGTCACGAGTCTGTCGTTCGGTCTGTGTTGAACGGGAGCGTGTGCAAGCTCGTCTGCCCGTGTTGATTCTCTCGTCGAGGGCTCACTTTTGCGGACAACTTCAACCGTCATTCACGAAGACTCGTGGATAACATTTCGAGCAGCTCCGTTGACACTGAGAGGCGGCTCAATCAGACGGAAACTCGACATGCGCATGTGGAAGGGGGTATCTATTGCAATGTGAAATCCGACAAATGGTATCGTGAGAGCGTCAATAAATTTGCAAAACGCTGTGTATTCTCCCGCCTCCTCGTCAGAAGGGTCGGATCAGTCGATGGAAACATCTCCATGCAGAGGCGGATTGCGGCCGTAAGCGGAATCCGGATGCAAGCCTACGTGGGAGGGTGGTTTTGTCTCCAAGCTCACGTCCTTGACGGGATTGCTTGCGTTGGGCGATGGCGAGGATGCGGATGAGTCATCCAGCAGATTCTCCTTTGAAAATTTGAGAGAGGAGCTCGAGGGGAGTGGACCATCTTTGCTAATATCTCCAGAGGAGCGATCAAAGGTCATCGAGGTACCCAACAGATCTGTAGCGACCGTGGTGTCGGCTTCTGTGTCGTTGCCTTGCTCGTCCAACTCTCGCTGCATCTCTTCGAGCTCGGCAGGATGCAAGACCTTGCCGCCGGTGTTCTCGGGCTCGTCATACTCTGCAAGGATGGCTTTGCGTGCTTGTTCGACCATGTGGTCCACGAGATCCTTGCATCGCTGATGTGCAGCTTCGAGTTCGGGATCCTCTTTGACTAGGACATCATCGTCATCTTCACTTTCGGTGAGATCGTCTTCATCGCTGAATACTGCACTTCCTGCAGAGTCGCGAGGAGCTGCAGCTGTGGGAAGACCTCTGCCGTCCCTGAGGCGCCTTTTGAGTTCGCGTATCTCCTTGGCCTGCTTCAATTTGGTGACTTCGAGGGCTGAGTTGATGGCCATGAGACTTTTGTTGGTGATCTCGAGGTCGAGCAGCTTGCGATGAACGCGCGCCTCTTCGGCTTCGCCAACTTCGCTGGGCGAGCGTGGTGTTTCTGATGAGGGCGAGAGGGGCTGAGCGGCAGAGAGCGAAGGAAGGGCACTGGAGCCAAAGCTACTGCGGTGCTCTGCGTTTGGACTCAAGGGTGCGACTGCTGCGGCGAGGTCCATAAAGCTTGGAGGCAAGGCGGCTCGCTGCAACGTAGGTGCAGAACGTAGACCTGCTCGACCGGTGGTCATCGCTGGGGCCGGCTCGACGCGGGTGGCAGCGCCTGTGTTGGGGAAGCCTCTGGACTGGCTCGGTGAGATTGCATAGAGCGCCTGTTCGTCTTGAAGAGCTACGGAGCCGTTGATCGGATTGAGATCCCTTGTCGGCTCAGCAAGCTTGGCAGCAGCGGGCGCAGGAACAGGCATTGACGTTTGGCGAGCCGAAAGGATGGGTTCGGAATTGTGAGTCAAAGGTCGCGGCTTTGCTGGGCTGGTTTGCTGTGAGGAGGTGGTTGCAATGAATGCTTGCGACGCTGCTGTGGGGTTAGGTGAAGGGGCCCTGTTTTTGGACAATACAGCGGCACGGTCGAGCGTCTCTTGGGTGCTCTGTGGTGAAAGATGAGCGCGAGGAGGTATAGATGCAGCTGGACGAGTGGATGTAGATGGAGTGGAAGGCTTTTGGAATGGAGATTGGTCGGCCCGCGGTAGTGGTGATCTGAGCGAGGCGGATGGAGCCAGCTGCGAGGTTGCCGAGGCCCTCACACTCGGAGACGCAACGGAGGGCGAAGCAGCGCCAAAGTCGACACTACCATTTCGTGCTCGGATCTTTGGCGACCGAAGAGAAGCAAGGTTAGAATCGACGGCGCCGTCGATTCTGGCTTCGCCGAGTTTGTAGGAAGAGATGCCGACACCTACTGTAGAGCCTGACCTGCCATGAAAGGTGGGAGTGGAGCGCACGGTGGGAGACTGGGCTGAGAGTCTAGCTGTGATCGTAGTCGAGGTTGAGGAAGAAGCAGACATGGGTCTAGAAGATAGAGAAGAAGACATGGCGGGACTGGATGCAGCTGATGATGGGCTTGCAAAAGCAGACATGTCGACGCGTGCACGACCCGTACCAGGGGTGGGTCGTGCAGCGGTCGGGGTGACCTGGTTGGAAAGGGAAGGGGATGAATAGCCATGTTGTGCTCTGACGATACGTGGACGCGCGTTGGGTGTCACGGAGCTGGAGGGAGATTCCGAGGGACCAGCATCCATGCGGCCCATGACCTTGCGTTTCGTGACAGCCGTAGGCATTGACTGCGACATTTTGATGCAGTAGACCGCTAGGCGTCGAGGCCGATGCGAATGACAGCCTTCGAGCTGCGACCGCGGAAGGACGTCGAGCAATGCGTCAATAGTAGCACGAGCTGAGTAAGAAACGCTGTCGCGATCGGGGCATTTCTCCGATGAACCTGTTGTGCCTGTCGTGAATTGATTGATTGGTTGGATCACGAGAGCGGTGGGAAGCGAGAATGCATGCTGAAGGAGCTCTTGACCCAAGGACAAGGCGTGTGTGCTGGTGAGAAAATAAGTCGGTTTCGCCGAAGAATGGGATGGATGGCTTTGTTGGCTTTGTTGGGTGGAGGTGGATCAAGGAAGAGAATCTCAAAAACGTGTTGTGCGTGAAATTGTGTGTGTTCTGTTCCGGCACGCGACGTAATCACTCGGTATCGGATGTTAAAGAAATCATTTTGGCATCAGGACCCTGTCGATTAACTATATCACCAGCCTTAAATCACACATTCGGCCATTGTAAAGCAACACTTTTCGAGAGTCACAGACAAGCAAGGCAAAGCGTAGAAGCGCCAAGTGACGGTATTGAGATTCGATTGCTATGCGAACAGGCTCCAATCACGAATCTGTAGAGACGCTGCAGCCATTTCGAATGCGGTTTGTGCTTGCGAAGATTGTGGCGTATCTTGTGCTTTGCCAGGCTCGTTGACGCTTAGCACGAGGTCGATCTGTTTGGAAGGCAGCCTCCAGAGAGCGACGCGGATGGTGACGCACTCTTCCGGCTCTGACGCCTTTCCAAACTTTCTCGCCAGCTGAGTTCCTGTGAGTAGCGCCGGTGGTGGTGTAGCTGGTGGTGATACCTCTTGCGACGGCGTCTGTGTCTCGAGTACCGTTGAGCTGCTCGCCAAATTGTCGTGTGCAAGGGAGGAGAAGTGGAATCTATCGCAGCAACAGCAAGCGTAGTTCACAGCGTCAGTATTCGTATCGAGAGCTGCTAGTAGTCGTTCAAGATATCGCCTCGACTTACCTGACAGCTTTGTCTAGGTTCTCGTCTGCTCCTTCGTCTGTTGCGAGCTGCAGCACTTCCACAATCAGGCTCACGCCAGAGTCGTCGCGTACGAGTACCTCTTGGTTATCCGGAACTTGTCGAAAGTCGCTGTAAGAGTCGTTTTCAGCAGACGTCAGTCTTGGCTCAGTCGCTGTTGCAGCTCAGGCAGGCCAGCTGCCAACCTACCTTGCATCGATGAAGCCCGTGGGCAAGTCGACAGAGATGGCGCCGCCAAACAGAGCTCTTGGTTCCTTTGTAGAGGCCATTGTATCGCTGCAATGCATTCGATATGGTCGCAGGGTCAACAAGGTGAGAGGACGAGCAAGAGTGGAGGCGAACAAAAAAACCCAAGGCTTGATGCTTTGTCATGACGTGTCAGCGCAAACTCCAGCCTCTCGAGAGAAATCAGCTCATTTCTCGCTAATTCCGGCTGTGCTGCACCGTTGCTGTGTGCACCACGCGGAGCACCCTGAATTGTGACCATCGGATTGGACCCGCTCGACTCGCCTTTGAAAGCGCTGTGTGTGTTTGTGTGTTGGATTTCTTCGCGTCTCTTGTCAACCAAAATGAAAGGAAATTCCACGCTGTGCTGTGTTGCCTGAAACGCGCGCTTTTTCAACAAGAAGCGCTTTCAAGCGTTGAGAGTGAGTGAGTGTGTGTGTGTGTGTGTGCGTGTCTTGTTTCGATCCTTGAATGGTCCTCCGAAGCGATATCATTGTTACTCGACCTTCCTGACCACCTTCAATCCATCTGACCTTCTACACTCTTTCTTTTGCTCCATCTGTACATACTACATATTCAGTTAGTACCGCTTTCGTCTTCAACCGCATTTGACCTCTCCGTACGTGTTACTGACCCGATTTGCTCCTCGCTTCTGACAGAAATGGCGCCAACTGCTACCAGCGTCCGCAACAACGAGGGCATTGCCAACTACACCAAGTTTTGGCAGAAGGACTCCAAAGATGACACGGCTACCGACATGGCAAACCGCCTCTCCGAGTACACCTCGGTCGTCAACGGCTACTACGACGGCGCTACGGATCTCTACGAGTATGGCTGGGGTCAGAACTTCCACTTTGCCCGCTACTACCCCGGCGAGGCCTTTATGCAGGCCATCGCTCGTCACGAACACTACCTCGCTCATCAGATGAGCCTCAAGCCCAAGATGCGCGTCCTCGATGTCGGTTGTGGTGTCGGTGGTCCCGCCCGTGAGATTGCCCGTTTCGCCGACGTCAACATTGTAGGTCTCAACAACAACGAATACCAGATCCAGCGTGCTCGCAGGTACACCGAAAAGGCCGGTCTCTCTGGTCAAGTCGAATGTAAGCTCAACCCCTAAAACGTCCCCTTGCTGCCTTTTGAGCATCATGCTGACTCCGTTCACTTCTGCCTTCCCTTTCCTTACCGCGCCACAGTCGTCAAGGGCGACTTCATGAAGCTCGCTGAGCAGTTTGGCGAGAACAGCTTCGACGCCGTCTATGCTATCGAGGCCACCTGTCACGCTCCCAACTTCGAGGGCATCTACGGAGAGATCCAGAAGGTCCTCAAGCCCGGAGGAATCGTAAGTCGCTTCGCCTGCGTCCATTCATTGGCACTGCTCGTCCAACTTTGCGCTCTTTACTCGAACATTTCCTCTCTCTGTATCTCGCGTGACTTGCCTTCCTTCTTTGCCACCCACAGTTCGGTGTCTACGAGTGGTGCATGACTGACGCTTGGGACCCCACCAACCCCGAGCACAAGCGAATCGCCCACGGCATCGAGATCGGCGACGGTATCCCCGAGATGCGCTCCATCAAAAACGCCAGAAACGCCCTCAAGTCGGTCGGCTTCGAGATTGAGCACGAGGAGGACCTTGCTGACCGAGGAGACAAGATCCCCTGGTACTACCCCATTGCCGGAAGCTTGAAAGACTGCCAGACCGTCTGGGACTACTTCACCGTTGCCCGCATGACCAAGATTGGTCGTGCCACCACCCAGACTGCTGTCAAACTCCTCGAGACCCTCCGCCTCGTACCTCAGGGCACCCACTCGGTCGGTGCCTCGCTTGTCACTGCCGCCGATGCTCTCGTAGATGGCGGTCGCACCAAGCTCTTCACCCCTATGATGCTCTTCGTCTGCCGCAAGCCCGCGTCAAAGTAAACTCGATTACCCCTGCACCTGCCTCCTTCTGCACTTCCTCGCTCATCGTTCCAGCCTCTGCATCGGTTCCACTTCACACGGTCACTTCGCGGTTCGCTCTTGTAGATAATCTTTATTCACGCGCATAACAAAGATGATTTGGAAGAACGGAAATCGTTCAGTCCGTCTTTTCCCACAGTTGGCATTGATACCACGTCTCGCCTTCGCTCGTCACCATATCCTGCGAGTCGCTAAGCGCAGTAGAGCATGCGCTGCCCAGGTATCGTCGCAGCGAATCAGCTGATGCTTTTGTCCACTCTTGCTGCTTGAGTAGATCCGGTAGCTGCTCCGCCTCGTCCTTGTCCTCTGCAGCAATTCGCTTGGCGTGCTCCACTTCGGATCTGTACTGCTCCTGCGTCCGGAATTCGGGAAAGTATGCATCGCATTCGTAGCGAGGAGCCAGGATACGAGTCACAAGTAGCTTGTCCACCGTTGCTATGCTCGAATCCAGCTTGAGAAGATCCGTGTAAAGCTGAGCGCCTCCGATGACAAACACTCTGCCGATCTTGGCCTGAGGAGTCGCCAGGTGTGCCAAAGCTTGGTCGACCGATGAGAATACTTGAACATCGTGCGAGTCTGGGTCGCTGTTGGTGCACAATTAGCAGAAGCACGATCAGTCTTATATCAGTTACAGTTGGGGAACGATGGCCACAGCATCAGACTTACATTCCCAGCTCTTTTGCGCTTGAGGTGCGGCTGATGACAATGTTGACTCGATCCGCTAGAGGCCGAAACTTGGGTGGGATGCTTGCCCATGTCTTCCTCCCCATTATGACAGCGTTCCGAGCGCCTTGTCGCTGGTCATCCTCTGCGACGTGGCTCGTGACGTTGCGGAAGTAGGCCATCTCTCCCTTCAGGCGCCAAGGTAGCCCGCCGTCTTTCCCGATGCCGTTCGTCAGAGACATGGCCGCAACCATCGCTAACTTGAGCTTACCCATCTTTGCGGAATGCGCCGAAGACGTCGAGAGATGGCTAGTACGATTTAGACTGATCGCAGTTGCAGACTGTGTTGATGGTGGTAGTCTCGTTGCAAGGGACAGATCAGCAAGCACAAGTGGAGGAGCTCTGCTGCGCTCGACCAAAACCATTCAACACCAGATGGTTTGGCAGTCTTCTGAATCAGGGTCTCGACGCCGCGGACCAGCCGTCACGAAATTAACATTCGTCACTTCCTCACGCAACATCGGCACGAAGTTTAGTGTTAATGACGGCTCACGCGTCGCGTGCCAACTCTGGCTCTTTCTTCGCTCCCTACACGCTGAGTCAGCCGTACAGCTACGGAAGCACCGCTGAGCCGTCCTTGAAGCAACGTGTCAACAGCGCAGCCTTCCTTGGTATGGCGGCTGAGCGGTATCAGCAGCACACATTTAGGTCGGCATGTGACGAAGGCACCGCTTTGCCCGGGTGGTCAAATCAGTCGTGCAGTCGAGTCATTTTCAGCTCAACGTTAAATGTGATAATAAGTTACTGCTGCGAAATTCTGGAAAAGACGCGTTGACATCCGTTTCGATACTTTGTTGACGCTACAAAGCAACTGGGGGGACACATGACCCGAGCTTCGAGCGCCATGATTCGCCCTGCTGTCTCAACAGAGAACTAGTATCATCGAAAATCCTGAATCGCAGAGTAGAGGCTGATGAGTGTTTCAAAGCAGCGGAGATGTGAATATTTTGAAAAGCATGCAGACATAAATTTGCTTGTTTTGATAGACAAATTATGAATTACTCAAGTCCTTTCGAAAGTAGCAAAATAGCTTCACAGAATCAATTCTGACCGTGAGGGTCCATTTATCATTAAAAAACACAATGTGATACAAAAACAACTTGGCACCGGCCGACGATTGTCACTCTTGTCGAGTTGGTTTTCAACAATATGAATTATTATGAACAATGGGAGAAAAATGGCCATTCGTGCATCAATCTGGAAATGTGTCCCAAATAGGAGATATTTGGTTGATTCGTGAAATGGTGGTCATCATGTTCAACAATGCAAATTTACTGAGCCACACACAAGTCATTTCGGCTCTTTATCGTTGCCAGGGCTGTCAAGGCATAGTTGTGGATCATCACCGCATGACTCTAATCATTGCAATTCACATCATGAAAAAAGGAAAATCCGTTCTCGCAGCCACCTGCGCAACCATCCCCAGGTCGCTGCTATAACGTAGTTCACGTAGATGTGAGATTTTCCGTCTCTCAGAGACGGATCTTTTTGGCAATTTTGACCAACTCTCAGAGACAGATCCAAAATTGACTGAAACAAATTTTGTTTTCAATTACTTTCTCAGGCAGCACAGCAGTCAAATTTTGCAACAGGCACATCCTCCTCCCCATCAAGAACACATTTGAAATAATTCATTCAGCAACACATCTCCTACATGAATGGCAGCATGGGTGGCATGTGAGATCCAGCAGGCTGTTGAGAAGGACCAGGAAGGTCATAGTTCACCAAGCTGAAAATATGGGAGTGGCAGTGAGAGTGGCAAGAGCCCCATGAGATAGTCATAACCTGGGAAAGGTAGTGGCAGTGACAGCATGAATGTGTTTGCAGGAACCCTGCTTTCTGTGGCTTGCAGCTCTTGTTCTGGTGCTGGTGCCTGTGCAGGTGGCTTGAGAGCTGGTGAAATGGTCTTTGACTTCTTCCTTGCTTGCTTGCAGCTTTGCTTTGCAGCTTCTCTTTGAGCATGCTCTTCTTGCTCTGCTAGAAGCTGTGGTAGATTAGTTTGGTGAAGCACTCATGCTTTTGAAAGCTGATTCTGATCACCTGAACCTGTCCTTTGCTTGTTGGTGTGCACTGCAGTCAATTCCTGAATCCTCACCTGATCAATGACATGTTGATTGAAGAGTTTGTCCACATACCTTCCAAACATGTGTGCCCATGCATGCTAGTCATGTTGGGTCATCTGGATCAAGGCCTGCAATTGCTCTTGCCATGCCTGCAATTGGAACAGCTGCACAAGAAGCTGCTTTGCTTCCACTGGTGTTGAGGGTGTTGGCATTTCTTCTGGAACTGGACAAGGAGTTGGCAGAGTGGTCTCCTGGCTGAATGCAGGCATGCAGTATAAAACAATTTCATGGCAAAGTGTAGAGTCAATGCCTACATCTTTGAAAGCCTTTGTAGTGGCTCTTCCAGTGATGACTTGATGTGCCTTGATGTACATGCTGAGGAAGTCTTTCTTGCTGATGGATAGGTTGGCACTGGCAAACTTGTTGACCTCTGTTGTGAATGCCTTCTGTAGTGGACCAAAGATGAAGACATTGAGTGGCTAGAGAAGGTGAGTGGCATGTGGTGGTAAGCAGAGGCACACAATGTGGGATTCCCAAGCTTGCTGAATGAAGTTGAGCATAACATGGGAGCTGTGACCATCAAGGATGAGGAGACAATGCTTGCCTTCTGCTTTTTGCTGGGTGTGCTTGTTGAAGCAATCCTGCAACCATTCCAGCACCAGATCATTGTCAGTCCAGCCATTAGGACTTGTTGCAAATACCCATTCCTTAACAGCAGTGTGGTCCTGGTACCATCCTTGCTGGTGAGTCTTGCCCTTGAAGATGACCATTGGTGGAGGTAGTGGGCTGCATGCACTGATGCACTCAATCACAGTGACTGTCTCTCTGTTGCCTGGATGGGGTCAGAAGCACCTGTTCTTGCTGTTTGCCGTTGGCACAATGATGTTGCAGGACTGACTTTGACCAAGGAGGAAGCCAGTCTCATCCATGTTGTAGATGTTCTCCAGTACAATGTTGTATTCCTTGCTTGTGTCCTCCAGCAAGTCAAAGTATGCTTCCACAATATTTGGATTGCTTGCAAGCACCCACTGTGCATCCATAACATGGGAATAGTAGCTCATGAGCTCTGGGTGATGCTGTTTGAAGCTTGCAACCCAGTTTGGGCCTAGCATAGCATCATTGTTGTTGGTGTGCTGCCATAAAAGCTGAAGTGCTAAGTTTTTGAGATCCTGTGGCATGGCAGGGAAGTCAAAGTCTGCTTGCTTTTGGATATGTTGGACCAGAACATTCTCAGCCTCTGGTGGTAGGGCTTGAAGGCCTTTGAAAGCTTCTGAGTGGCTCTTTCTCCCTTGTTTGCAGTGGTGCAGAGTCTTGTATGTGAGCTTGTAGTGTTCAGCTGTGGCCTTGATGGTTTTGAAGCTGCCTCTGCTCAAGTCCAACAGAGCAGCCTGGATCTGCTGTTCCTGAGCATCATGGTCTGCCTTCAGCTGAGGCCTAGCAACCTTTTTGTGGGGTGAAATGTTGACCATTGTGGGCTAGAAGTGCCAAGAGTGGTGGTGATGGTGTGTGGCAGGGTAGATGTAAAATTGACTGGTCATGTGCCTGAAATTTGTGTGTCATGGACTGGCCTTGGGTGGTACTGAATTGATGATACTGGTGCAGCCTTGAAATTTCAAAAATTGGGAGTTACCAGCCAAGGCCACAATTCCAAAAAGTCTCTCATCTACGTGAACTACGTTAAAGGAGCCACCCACTAGCAGCCAACCCAGGGGGGTGGCTTCGTTACGCAGCCACGAGCCAACCACCCCGAATGGCTCTGGCGGTGGCTGCAAGAACGGATTTTTCGTTCTTTCACGATATGAATGTCGAAGAAATCATTCATTGATTGTTGGGTCCGATTTTCAGGGGGCAGGAGAAATATTCAGCTGAATTCGCGTCTGACAGGGTAAAAGTCGGCTTTTGATTTTGGGAAAAGTGTGGCTTCGGGATTTTGGCATACACTACACTTAATTTACTGTTGTATCGTGTCTCGAAAGGGTTGCGAGGCTCGCCCGCTCTGCGAGCCTCCATCTTGTCATCAAGAACCATGGTGTTAGGTGTGCCGTTCATGTCTGGGCTTCGGACCCCTTCCACCTTGGTGATCAGACCCATCACGTCGGTGATCAGGTCGTTGATCACGTCGGAAGGAAGTTGAACGAACAGAACGAGGGTTCGCTCGTTGTTGCCTTCAGAGTTCGTGAACTCGGATCTCGGCAGCTTTGCAGGGCAGGACCCTGGACCTCCACACGAAGACTTAACCTCACACGACGTGCTGAGTCGACAGGATCTGCTGCGCGCTTGTATCCGCACGACCATCACACTGCCGCCTACCGCACCTTCTAGCCTGCGCAAGAAGGCCTCTGCGCCTCTACTACGATGTCGGCGCAAAGCGGCATTCTGCAGAGAGCTGCTCTGCTTCCTTTCCATTGTCAGATCGTCGACTCACTGGTACCCGGGCAAGACAACAGCCCGGACGAAGGGGATGCACTGGTCATCATCGCACGAGGCCTGGGCCTCCGCAGAATCGTCAGCACGATTCTGCGCATCTATGACTCGCCAAACAGTCTGGTCGTTCTGGTCAACGCAACGTCCGAAGAAGAGAGCGGCATTGGAGAAGAGCTAACGACGCTGGGCGTCCGCAAGCCGGGGCTTCGAGCCATTCACCACGAGATGCCTGCCAAGCAAAGATCCGAGATGTACCTGTCTGGAGGCCTCATGAGTGTCACATCGCGTATCTTGGTAGTGGATATGCTGAGTAAGAGGATTCCGACGGGTCTCATCACTGGACTCGTCGTTCTGCACGCCGAGAAGGTGACCCCGACTTCGGTCGAAGCCTTCATTGCGCGCATCTATCGGCAAGAGAACAAGGAAGGCTTTCTCAAGGCTTTCTCCGACAATCCGGAGCACTTCACAATGGGAATCAGCCCACTTCAAACGGTGCTTAGCCAGCTTCGGATCAGAAAGGTGGAGCTCTGGCCGCGATTCCACCAACAGACGAGCAAGGACCTCGGCCAACGCAAGGCAGATGTGATCGAGCTTCACCAGCCCTTGAGTCGATCCATGCGCAATATCCAGACAGCAATCATCGAATGCCTTGATGCATCCCTGTCCGAGCTCAAGCGCGGCAATGCCAATGTAAGCCAACTCCTCTAGTCTTCTGCAAAGGAGACCTTCCCGTGATTGCTGACACTCACCCCGGTTCTGACTTGGTTCCTGCTGCACCACAGGTTGAGACCGACGATTTTTCCATTGAGCATGCTATTTTCCGGGCTTTTGACGTCGTCGTCCGAAGACAGCTCGATCCAATATGGCATAGAGTCAGTGCCAAAACGAAGCAGCTCGTCGGGGATCTGACGACGCTCCGAAATCTCCTCAAGTAGGTTACAATCCGTCTCCAGCATGTCCATCGTCCTGAGAAAGTCCTGACCTCTGTTGCTTCTTCTTTTACCCTCTCCAGTTATCTTCTTACATATGACTGTGTCACGTTCAACTCTTACCTCGAAACGATCCTGGCTTCGAGCACAACGACTCTCAAGGGCACTACCCGTCAAAATCAATCTGCCTGGCTCTTCATGGACTCAGCCAACGTCATCTTCCACGAGGCTAAACGAAGGGTGTACATATGGGACGAGTCCCGAGCTCGAGAACCGCCTCCGTCCGAAGATTGTGCCTATGTGGACGACGAGGAAGCTTTACGGCAAGCAGAAGGAGGCCAAGCAACTTCCAGGCAAGCTCACGAAGGGCCAGTGCCTCCAGAAGTGGAGCCTGTGCTCGAGGCCAACCCAAAGTGGCAGCTCCTGCAAGAGGTCCTGGACGAAGTCGAGCAAGAGATCCACTTCAATTTCGCTGCGTCCGGTAAGTTTGGTCGCCTCCTCTTATCCCTCGTTGCACCCGCTGACTCCCTTTTGCAATCTCAGACTCGGGGGCTAGCAACACGATCTTGGTCATGTGCGGGTCCGAGAGGACCAGCATGCAGCTTCGACAGATCATTTCCTCCATGGATGAATGTCCTCCGGGAGAGCCAGGGAAAAAGCTGATGCAGCAGCTACTGCGGTCGTATTTCCTCTGGAAAGGAGGTCTTGGCAAGCTGAACGGCGAACAAAAGGACGGGTCAGGGAGCGGAGAATCGCGAACAGCTCCCAACGCAGCACAGGGAAACCTACCACATGCTGGTCCCATCAACGAAGCCCTGAAGCGGAAGGCGGCCTTTCAGAGGGGCCAACAGTCCTCTGCCAACAAGAGGCGGCGCCAACGTGGCGGATCCTCTGCGCAAAGTGCTAGCGGGAGGTTCAGCAGCGCCACTGATGCAGCGGGACAGGCGAGCTTCCAAGCCGAGGCAGCACAGGTTTCTGACTTGTACGTAGAAAGACCGTTCGGATTTCGATTGAAGTGCAACATGCTGACGCCGCTTGTCCGTGTTTGAAACTGCTACAGCATTGCATCTGCGGCCAACGGCAACGAGAATGGATCCTCTTCCGCCGAAGCTCCTCTCGATGCTGAGCAAATCTCCGACGAAATTGACGAGGTCGAATTCGATGCCTTCTTCGGAATGCTCAGCATGGAGAATTTAGTGGTGGTGCGCTCATACCGTGGCGACCAAGACGATAAGGTTCTCCAGGAACTGCGTCCTCGCTTCGTGATCATGTATGATCCAGATCCGGCATTTGTCAGAAGAGTCGAAGTGTACCGAAGCACGAATCCTGGGGTAGGTGTGCGGGTCTACTTCCTCATCTACGCCGATTCTGTCGAGGAGCAGAGATACCTCAGCGCGCTTCGAAGGGAAAAGGAGTCATTTGAGAGACTCATCCGAGAAAAGTCGATGATGGCTTTGCCGCTCTCTGCCGATGGACGACCGATAGCCGAAGATGCGGATCAACGATTTCTACGCACCATCAGCAGCCGGGTGGCGGGTGGACAACGATCAGCGACGGTGGAGCCTCCTCGAATCATCGTCGACATGCGCGAATTTCGATCAAGCCTGCCATCCATGCTGCACGCAGCCGACATTCAGGTCATCCCCTGCACTCTACAAGTCGGCGACTACGTCTTGACGCCGACCATGTGCGTCGAGCGCAAAAGTCTTTCCGATTTGATACAGAGTTTCAATTCGGGCCGATTGTACACGCAATGCGAGCTCATGTGCGTTCACTACCAGCATCCAATCTTGTTGATCGAGTTTGATCAAGACAAGTCCTTTTCGCTCAAATCCGCCAATGACGGCAAGGGGATCGGACGCACTGCTGGTACGGAACTCGATATACAGGCCAAACTCGTCTTGCTCACCTCGGCATTTCCAAGGCTGCGCATCATCTGGTCGAGCTCTCCCTATGCCACTTCAGACATCTTCGCTGACCTCAAGCAGAACTTCGACGAACCCGATGCTGCCAAAGTAGCACTGGTGGGTCTGGACGACGTCCTCGAAGCAGAAGGAAGCACTTCGAGCGAGCTCGTCAGATGCGCTGATTGGCAGTCTTCGAGCGAGCACTCATTCAATCTCGGTCCTCAAGACCTGCTCCGTGCTCTGCCAGGTGTCAACACGAAAAACTTTCGCTACATCATGAGCCAGGTTCGTGATATTTCGGATCTCTGCAACATGCCTCAAGAGGATCTCAGCGAGCTCATCGGCGTCGAACCGGCGCGGCAGCTGACGCGATTCATCGAACGAGGGCTATAAAGTCTGGCCCAGTCTGTCGCATGCAATCCAGTGATTTTGACCCTAAAATGATGTAGAGAAGCATCCTTCCTCCAGTCATGTGCCGCACTTTTGAGCCTTCTGAAACTTTTCAGCCGTCATCGACGAAGCTGCAAAGACAGGCAAGCCTAGAAAGTCTCTGGGTGATCCGTAGTCTGCCGAATTCGGTGGAGGGCATGGAAAAACAGTCCAGCGACGTATGCTCAGTGAAGAAAATTGTTTCATGATCCTTTGCAGGTGAGTGGATCGATCTGGAAAAGCGGAACAACGAATGCTGACTTGGCAATGACACAAAGAGAGCAGTTCATCCTGGATACTTGAAGCGTTGATTTATATTCATGGTGAATGAGGATTTTTACGAGACACCGGGACCATGACCATAGGGCTCTAGTGCCGGGTCAAGACTCATGGCTGACAAGGTGAGAGAAAGCGTTGGTCGATTCGCCGCTTAGGTGCTGCGGGCGATCTCCTCGGCCTTCTTCTTGACGTCGTCGATACCACCGCACATGTAGAAGGCGGACTCGGGAAGAGCGTCGTGGTCACCACGGAGGATCTCCTTGCAGGCCGAGATGGTGTCCTTGAGCGAGACGAGCTTGCCCTCGATACCAGTGAAGACCTGGGCGACAGCGAAAGGCTGGCTCATGAAACGCTGGATCTTACGGGCACGCTCGACGGTGAGCTTGTCCTCTTCGGACAACTCGTCCATACCCAGAATGGCGATGATGTCCTGGAGCGACTTGTAGTCCTGGAGAAGCTTCTGGACACCGGTGGCAATGTCGTAGTGCTCACGCCCGACGACGGCGGGGTCAAGCATACGAGACTTGGAGTCGAGGGGGTCGACGGCGGGGTAGATACCGAGCTCGGCAATACCACGGGACAACACGGTGGTGGCGTCCAAGTGGGCGAAGGTGGTGGCGGGGGCAGGGTCAGTCAAGTCATCGGCGGGCACGTAGACGGCCTGGACCGAGGTAATGGAACCCTTCTTGGTGGTGGTAATGCGCTCCTGCATGACACCCATGTCGGTGGCGAGGGTGGGCTGGTAACCGACGGCCGAGGGGATACGACCGAGAAGAGCCGAGGTCTCGGAACCGGCCTGGGTGAAACGGAAAATGTTGTCGATGAAGAGAAGCACGTCCTGGCCCTCCTCGTCACGGAAGTACTCGGCGATGGTGAGACCGGTCAAGGCGACACGGGCACGGGCTCCGGGGGCTCGTTCATCTGACCGAAAACGAGAGCGACCTTGGAGTCACCCTCGAGGTTGATGACACCGGTCTCGATCATCTCGTGGTAAAGATCGTTACCCTCACGGGTACGCTCACCGACACCGGTGAAGACGGAGTAACCACCGTGGGCCTTGGCGACGTTGTTGATGAGCTCCTGGATAAGCACAGTCTTACCGACACCGGCACCACCGAAGAGACCAATCTTACCACCACGGGCGTAAGGGGCGAGGAGGTCGACGACCTTGATACCGGTCTCGAGCACCTCGGCCTTGGTGGACTGGTCGACGAACGCGGGGGGCTCGACGTGGATGGGGGCGACCTTGGTGCCCTTGATGGGTCCACGCTCGTCCATGGGCTCACCGATGACGTTCATGATACGGCCAAGGGTGCCGGGGCCGACGGGGATCTGGATGGGGAGACCAGTGTCGACGACCTTCTGGCCACGGACAAGACCCTCGGTACCCTCCATGGCAATAGCACGGACGGTGTTCTCACCAAGGTGCTGGGCGACCTCGAGAACGAGGCGACCACCACCCTGAACATCCTGGACCTCGAGGGCGTTGAGAATGGCGGGGAGCTGCTCAGTGTCGAACTGAACGTCGACGACGGGACCAATGACGGTCTTGACGGCACCGGTCTGGCCCTTGGGCGAGGCCTCGGTGGCGAGACCGCGGGCTAAAGATGAACAAAAAAATCAGGTGAGATGGCCAGGGTCAGTATACGTGTTGAGGGCCAGTGAATATTTTGCTTGGGCGTGCAGGATCCGGCGACGACGTTGCAAGCACGACAATGGGGTCGAAGAAGAAAAAGTATCATGACGGTGATGAGAGGCCTTCTTTGTTCGTGATGAAAGCAAAGCTAGCCCAATGGTGGTTCTGAACTGATGTGCGATTGAGCCATCCTGCTGTTGGACTCTTCTATTTTTCCACCATGTCACAACATCTGAAACTTCCCAACCGATGAACGCCAAGTGTTGAAAGCGTTATTGTCGATGCATGGTGGGTGCATTATTTGTGCCGGTGCGATGCGTATCGTCGCCGTCGGGAGTGGTGTCGATGAAGAAAGAGGAAGACTTACCCTGAACAGCGGGCTTGACGGCAGCGACGGCGATCTTGGGGGCGGCAGCACGGACGCTGGACGAAGCGTTCACAGCGGCGCGGGCGACGGAGGAGAAAGCGGCGGCATTCTGGCGGGCTCGGAGAGCGGAGCGGCTAGCAGCGCGCACGGCGGTGCGCTGAATGACAGGCATGATGGTGACGAAGGGGGTTGAGTAGGAAGAGGGGGAAGTGACGACGGTGAGAAGGAAAGAGAGAAAGAGAGAGCGAAGAAGGACAGAGTCAGAGACGGGGCAGCCAACAGGCACAACACACGGACACACACGAAGAATTCCAAAGCTTGCGATCGCAATGTCTCTCTCTCTCTCTTTGTCTCTCTTTCTCACCGCTGTGGCTCCTTCAACCTGTTTGCGCCGTGTCGAGCCATGAGAAGAACGAGCAAAGGCCAAGCCGAGCCCAATTTCCACTCAAAATGGCGATTCCGCTTCAACAGACCGTTCAACTGCCTCTGTAGCTCGAAAACTGATCGCACTTTTGGAACAGCTGCCCACCGATCAGTCTCAACGAATAGGAACACCGCCTTGCCATTTCACCAAAGCGGCGTGCAGACACTATTGGGAAGCAAAGTCTTCGAATACAATTTGTATTTGGATCAGCTCTCTTACCTTTGAATCCAAGCACAGGCTCATTAGAAATTGAAGTCTCAAATCCAAATGGGACAGCCTTTTTCAACAATTCTGTATTCTCTCACTGAAGCAGCAGCAGCAAAAGAGCCTTGAACGCACGTTCCTCTGCGCACGACCTGCCTGCCGCTCGCTTTCGAGAAGTAATTCTTCTTGATCTTGTTCTCAACCCTTGTGCTTCCCGTAGTCCCTCCCGTCAGTGTGCGGATCCGGGATCAAAATGCTTGTGCCTGGCCCGTCAGCTCCTGCCAAAAACCATATGTCTCTCTTTTCTGTTTCAATATCTAGCGTCCTCTCTCGCACTTCTGTCTGTGAGCTTGATCATCGACTCACGGGAATGTGAAGAGGCTTGAAAGAAAGGGCTGAGTTGATAAATGTCTCTAGGCTTGACAAACAAAAAAAGGGCTCGAGGACCAGTCCAAAGGTGCGATACTGCCTGGTCCGTTTCATTCCGGCTGTCACTGGGCGGGATTCTGACACGTGCGAGAAAACGAAACAAGCTGCGATGTTCGAACTTAACAACTCGTCGAATTTTTATTCATCACCCAGATCACAAAGCCATGTCGTAATCTCGCACCTGAATTTTCCACAATCTTCTTTCTCTCCCTGGGAACTGCTCCTTCTCGAGCCACACTTCTCGTCCATCCGTTTTTCTGCATTTCACCGCCGATCTTACGGTCTCGGGACAGACACAGCCCAGAGATACTTGCTCATTGAAAGTGAGAAGCTGTTCAACAGCTATAATAATGCACATGTGATCAGGACCGGCCCAGAGATCGATCGATGCGGTGGTTCGGAAGAAAGAATGGCGATCGCTCTTCCGGGACAAGGAGGTGGAGGCTCCCGCTCTCGAAAATTGAGAAGAACCGGTAAGAACCGAGAGGCCTTCGAAGCCTGGTTTGGCAGAGACAGACATGCCGTTTTTAGAAGAAAAAAAATGGGAGAGCCCTAACTCTGCTGACTCCAGCTCGAGCTGGGCGGAATCTTGAATGCGTCACGGACTGTCAACGGACGATTGCACGATTGCCTGACGCAGAGCTAAGGCATCGGGACACGGTCCAGGCCAGGCTTGGGTGTACGATCGTCTTCTTTCTGCATCCAGTCTCGTCTTCATTGCACTTCACCTCCATCCACCCGACATTCAAGTCAACACCATCACCAACACCAACAACATCACATCATTATGATCGTTAGGTCCATCGCTCGGTCTGCCAGGCCATTGGCTCGGTCTGCCGCTGGCCCCTCGCTCGCTCGTGCTTCGGTTCGAAGATACGCAACCAACCCCCCTAGCCCCGTCGCTACCAAGTCGGATGCACCCTGGGCCATCGCCTCGGTTCTCACATTCGGAGGTCTCTTCGTCTACTTGACCGCTCCCGGCGCAAAGAAGGACGACCACCACGGCGCGAAACACGACGAGCCCGAGCAAGAACCAGAGGAGGAGCAGGAGCAGGAGCTTGAAGCTCCCAAGGAGCCCGTCGAGTTGCCCGACGGCAGCATCGAGCACCCCGAAGGATTTGTAGAGGTCAAGCGCCCCGACATGCGCCACGACGCTCCCGACGGCGACAAGCACCTCGACTCGAAGAAGATCCCCGATGACCACGCTTATGACAAGCAGTCCAAGGTCAAGCGCGAGCCTTCGCTCCCCGCCGATGACACCACCTTCAAGCACGGCGTTGCTGCTGCCAAGGACGGCAACCCTGTTTCGGATCCCAAGAAGGTCGTCGCCGCCGCACACACGGCCAAGCAGGAGAAGGCTCAGGCCAAGTCCGCTGATGCCGAGGCTTCTTCGGACGAGTAAAATCTTGAGCCTCTCGCCTGGTCTGCGCGACGTCCCCTTACAAGCTCGATCACGGCAGTGACCGTGCGAAACGGCAAAAGCAGCATGGAAGCGTCAACCATCACGTTTTCTTGTCATGTTTGGCTTTCGACGCTTCCAAGTCGATCCCATGCAACGGAACCATCTCTTTACACAACCAATTGCAGCAGCATTCAGTCAATATCAGTCTCTGACGAATCCTTGTTCTGGTCAAGCCTGACTATTAATTCTTGTGAAAGCAGCATATCGGCCGCATGCGACTATGCACTCGCCAAACGAGCCGCAACGTACTTTTGAAGCTCGTGCCGATCTAGCAAATTGACCAGGTTCTTGACCGACGACACGTGATGATAGCGCCAAAGAAGATGCGTCGCGGCAAGCTTGATCTCGGGCTCGGATGCGTCAAACAGCAGCCACCAGGGTGCAGGTTCGAGAGGCAGTTGCATCACCGGCTCACACATTTCGGTTGCAAGCACAATAGCTGCGCAAGCGACGATGTGTGGGCCAAAAATGCACAACACAGGTGTCTGGAGACTGTGCATGCGCAAACAGGAAGCCGCAAAGGGATGTCAGTCTTGGCTTAACATTTCCCACTCTATACTCTATGCAGGGCGAGTCGACTACTTACGCATCATTGAGGAACGACCATGCACACTGAGCTACTGACACTCGTTCAGACGACAATCTGTCGATGGGCGGCGAGGCCTCATCTGGATGCCAGTGCTTGTGTGGCCGGACTGTCACTTTGAGCTCGGGATCGGTGAGGCCGAGCACTTGCAAGTAGTTGACCAGCAGAGCATATGGCAGCGCCACGTGCACCTGAAAGCCAAGGCGCTTGAGAACTTGCATCTCGGATACCACTATGGCATCACGGATGCTTACCAGTTCGGAAGCATCGTAAGCAGGAGGTGTGTAGAAACAAGAACGGGGACCCTTGTGGAGCTGAAAGTCGACGTAGTGGTAAGCGTTGACCAGGTGGCGCAAACTGATCTGTGTCTCCTCGAGCTTGGTGGATAGCAACAGCGTGCCCATGGCGATCTCATCGGCGGAGAAGTCACACATAGATGAACTGTACCAGAAGCGCTGGTAGAAGACCTGCGCGGCAGCCATGGTGCGTTGCGGCAGCTGCAGAAGCACGCCGACCTGTTGGATCATCTGGCAGCCGACCGCGCGCAGCTCCAGCTCGATGTCCAACGGGAGACCGTCTGCCATGGTCGGAGTGACCGACAGCTGCTGGCCAGTGGCGAGCGGATTGAGCATCATGTTGCGGAATCGCCGACCCTTAGTGTATGGGCTGAGCCAGATTGGAATCGTGCAACCTGAGTGTGAAGCGCAAGCCGAGCAACGTCGATTAGCTTGCAGCTGAACGTGACTTTGGCCCCTGTAGCGTTGCCATAGCCACACAAGATGCGCTGCCGTGGTAGAGCTTCGGTGTTGACGAGAGGGCTGATGTTCGGATTGGCCGAGGGGCATGGTAGGAGAATGCAAACGAGGAGAACTTGAGATCGAAGGTCAACGGTCACACCGTCACGAGGAAAAGGTGGAGGAAAAAAGTCGAAATTTGCGAGGACAACACCATTGTGAGATCTTACTTTCGTCACCTTTCTTGCATTTGGCAAGGTGTTGTGGGCGCGTGCCTCTCTCCTGAGCCTCGTGTGAAAGAGCAGCAGCTGTACGCCAAAGAAGCAAGAGTTTGTTGTGTGAAATTTCAGAATTTTGGCGAGAAATTGTCCGTGTTTGTGCAGAGAGAGACTCGCAGACTGTCTGAAGTGTCGATGTCTGTCTGTGTTGTGTGTTTCTTTCGAATGCAGCTCACCGAGCCACACACACACACAAAAAAAGGGTCTCAGGCCTGGAACCGCATCTCGAAGGGGTTTGGCTGTGAAAGGCGTGTGCCCACTACTTGATCCCGCAGCTCACATCGCCTGAGACTCCAGATGGACCACGGGACTCGATGATGTTGAGAAGCCACCATCATCATCTCCGTCCGTCGACCGCCTTCTTCACTCCAATTCACATCGACAACCTCGCCGGCGCACGTATACCCTTCGCGATTGAACGCAGCAAATCCTGTTTCGCATTGATCCTGGCCTCGATAGAGCCACAACCCGCTAAGCTGCAGATCCAAGACAACGGTCTGACTCGTCTGCTCTGCCGCACCACGTCCGACGCTGTACCCAACCTATCAGACATCTCCGTCTCGGTCCACTAGCTCACCGCATCCTCAGAAAGCCACAGAGCATACGTGCGATCTCTGACGGCTCAATTCCTGCGTCATCTGCTGTCATCGATCATGTCGTTGCTGCAAAGCTGAACTGTGAAAGCTGGCTCCATCTTCTGACAGTCTCGCCAGCTCGCTCTTGCCCTGACGCACGCCTCATCGCAATCGACTCGAGTGGACCTCGGCCTTGGTGGACGCGCTGATCATTGCCGGCGTCTGCACACGACTCAAGAGCTTCCCAGCATTCCGCGGGATACTGCGAGCAATCGGCTTTGCATCGGAAAATGTCGTTCATCTCGTCGATATTCTACCGTGCTGCTGTTAGCGAGGAGTCCAGACGGGCTCCCATTGGCAAAGTAAACCGCGCACGCCGGCCGGGACCTCAAGGTGATAAGATTGTCCCGGAAGGATCAAAAGATGCTGCCGATGCAGAACGAAATGCGGACATCTTCGACAGCACCGCAAACCCTACCGATAACGACAGCTTCCAAGCCAAGGTTCAAGTCATCGAAGATATAATTGCAGAGGACAATCTGTACAAAGTGCTCGGCATCAAGAGGAACGCCAAGAATGAAGAGATCCGCCGTGCCTTCTTGAATCGAAGCCGATCTTGCCATCCGGACAAGTTCCCAGACTATCCAAACTCGACCATCGCCTTTCAAAAGCTTGCATTTGCATACGAGACCTTATCAAAACCCGCATCTCGCCAAGCATACGATTTCTCTCCACACACCCACTCCATGTTCAATGGCAAATCGCCACATGACGCTTTCGACGACGAGTTTGGCGAAGCTTTCGCCGATGCCACGCTTCAAGATGTTCTTTTTACCGTCTACGTAGAATTCTTCGAGGGCGACTTTACGTCTGTTAAAGCATTGCTCAAGGTTCTCGCCGACAGCGGTCTAGGAACCTACAGCGACGCCAACATCAGCAGCATCGAGGCCAAGTTCAGAGCTCTTTCGCGCCTCATGCGCGCAACACGCAGATATTCGCGCGTTCTTCTCAACGAGATGTCACGCCTGTACGAGATTCAACAGGATCTGCGAGGTCTTTCTTACTTTGACATCCCAGGCCGTCTCCGTTTAACCCTGCAGCTCGCTCGAGTCACGCTGAGCATTCCGCTCGCCATCGATCAGGCCATGCAGAATCCCGAAGACTACGACCGCAAGGAGTTTGGTCAATGGTTCGAGGACATGCGTGCGCAATCCTCAGACTATAGCTCGAGCGAAGACGACGACACCAGTCGAGAAGAGCACAATTTTGGTCTGCAGAGCGAGGCCGACGTCGATGCGCCAGGATCCGACGAGCATGCACGTTTGCGCTACGTGCGAGCTCGTGACGCCCGTATCGCACGCCGAGCGGCCGAACGTCGCGATCCGGGATCCGACAATGGCCCGGGTGGCGAACAGGAGGCGGCTGCGCTGCCCGAAGAAGAGATCAAAGAGCTCCACGCCGGCTTCCTCGGGCCCACTACGACGGCTCTCTTCACTGGTATGGTCAATCTGCTCGAAGCAGGCGAAGGATGGATGGGTGGCAAGCCAGCAGAGACGCTGTCACACTGACCGTACCTCACTGCCTTCCTTCACGGCCTGTATCCGTCCCAAACCGCCCCAGCCTCTGCCTTTGCCTTCCTGCAACATTTGTCGCTCGCGCATTGCATTTCCCCCTTTTCACGTTTCCGCATCGCATTTTTCGCATCGCTATCGCTAGAGATTTCTCTTGCATTTGTACCAGTATACCCACAGCTCTTTCTTGATGTCGTATTACGATCCAATCACAGACTTGTTCTGAGCTTGACTCATTCTGCTTGCGAGGACAGCCCGATCTTCCCTGAGGGACTCCGCTGGCTCGGAAGCAGGAAATGACGAAGGTACTGTGTATGAAAAAGCCACGCTGTCTCCTGACGTTGCATCTGTAAAAATTGGAACGCAACTGGATTCTCGAAATCGGGGATACAGTGAAAGATCCTCTTATATACATGTGGTCCAGCTACATGAAAGATAAGGATTTCGCTGCTACTATCATTTCGCTGTTGAAGCGAGTTCGGTAGAGTGGATCGGGAGCGCTAAATGTGAGACCGGACTAAAAATGGGAAAACTTTTTTTTTTTTTTTTTGTGTATTTTGTATTTTTCTCGACCGAGACAAGTTTCTCCAAAACTAACAGCATTTGTGGAGCGCGTTGTTTTCCGGGTTCCGATTCCGAAGAAATCTGTGCATTGATTCAAGGACACGAAGCGCAGACAACATTCTTCTGTTCGACTTGCAACCCGTTGGCCAAGGATGAGCGCAACATGACGGCGTCTACAGGCACACGCTCATCCACGGGCCAGGCACCGGACAATCAATGGCTCTTCTCCAAAACCGACTTGGCGCTGACACCGTCTGTGCTGCAGGCAGGGTTGGATCCGATCGAAGAGAAGCAACGGCGGTTCAAGGGCGTGACGGCGATCTATAGGATGGGCGAGTACATGCGATTGCCACAACATGTGATGAACACGGCCGCCATCTATCTGCATCGGTTCTATATGCGCAAACCGCTCGAACACGGCGTTGGCGCGAACAAGTCGGGCCATCCGCACTACGAAATCGCAGCTACGTGCGTCTTCCTAGCATGCAAAGTGGAAGAGTCGCACAGGAAGCTTCCCAGCGTCATTGATGCAGCGATGGCATCTTTCGACAAGACTGCAGCCGGCAATCAAAGGTGGGCGGAGCGCACATTCAGGGCGGATCCGTCTGGCAAGGTAAGCAGCCGACACTCTGGACACGGAACCGATAAGCCGCAGCAGCGCAAGATTACTGACGCTCTCTCTGTCTCGGCTTGGACGGCTTGGACAGGAATTCGCTCGATGGAGAGATATCATTTTGGTATCGGAAGAGACGATACTGGAAACGCTCTGCTTTGATCTGATTGTCGAGCATCCGCACGAGATTCTGGTGAAAGCGTGCAGTCGATTGAGCGTCGATGCGCCTCTAGTACGCCTGGCATGGACCATTCTCAACGACAGGTGAGTAAGAGAAGTAGCTTAGCTTGACAGAGTAGGATTAGCGATCGTGTGCTGACAAAGCTGCTTCAACACGACGTTTGTTCGGACCGCAGCTTGAGGGATGCAATCTGCGTCATGTTCGAGGCGCCGGTGCTTGCCGCAGGAGCCTTCTACCGAGCGTGTCAAACGTCGGAGGTGGATGTGTGGCAATTTGTAGGAAAGTGGCAGGGCAAAGATGGAGAAGAGACGCAATGGCATTGGGTGGAGATCTTTGACGTGGACGAGACAGAGGCGGCAGAAGCTGCGGAATCGATCGAGAAGGACGTGTACGAGTTTCACGAGCAGCACGGACAATGAAGAAGGCAGTACCAAGCTCACAGCCTGCAGCTAAGATCAGGGTGCAGAAGCAATCGGGCGGACAGGCATCGAGATGGATGGATGAAAAACACGGTCGACGGCGACTCGGCCGAAAAGCTGGGTCGAGCACGTTGGCGCACTGGCACGAGGGATACAGCGTGAACGATGGCGACTGCATGGCTCGGTCTCGACCACGTACTGCAGAAGCCAGCAAAGTCGATCAGCAATGATGAATGCGCAGCTGGAAAAAGTGGGGCTCCCATGAAACCAAGAGGCAAGCTTCTGGAAGGAGCACTGTGCAGTACGTTCTGATTCACTTGGCAAGGTGACTGTAGGAGCAAATCCTATTTGAGCTCGAGATGTGCAAACAAGGTGCTCTCTCTGTACAGTACACGGCTTGCGACGGCTGCAACCGGGATGCAAACAGGCTGCAGACGGGTATGGCGTGCCAGAGACTCCGACACTGTGAAGATGCGGAAGAGAGACGGGTATCCGAAGCGGTCCGTCGAGATACTGTACGAGCAAAAGGACGGACGGTGCCAGCGTTTGGATTTTTTTCAACCGTCAGAGCGGCTGTACTACGCCGATCCTGTCCGGCAACGTGCGAGGTGCGGCTCGCCAGTCTTTTGTAAAGATTGGCAGAGAGGCAAGAATGCCGAGGGGCGATACTGTATGCCTCGCCTTTGGCCATGACATCCGAGCTGCATAACTGTTCTGCTGACCGAGATGCGCTGTCCGTAGGGCCAAAAGAAGCTTCTATTGTACTCTGATTGTGAATGACGGACTGGCTCCGCTGGGAAGATCAACAAAAGTGCACGCCATCCTAAATTAGCGTAGTCAAAGGTATGTTGATGTATGTATGTACAGTACGTATTTGTCTCGAATTCCTTGACTGGTCGAGTGTCTTTAGAGTCGGCCATTCGCCTGAGTCGCCGAGCCTGCTGCGTCGAGCAATTGTCGGATCTCCACGACTGGAGAGAGCAGCAGCAGCAGCGGTGCAGGGCGCTCACACTCTCAGACATGGGACAAGAGACAGACAAATCGAACTTTTGGCAAGACACAGCCTTGCTAGGACGAATTTGCATCATCAATTTCAAAGATCGATCTTTAGAAATGAATACTGTAATTGCAGCACAAACATGCATGCACGCAGTCTGTCTCGCGCTTTTCGGTCACAGCTCAGCGTGTGTGTATTGTTTTTCATCCCCTTGCCTCTGCTCCGAGGCTAATCAACCTGCAACATTTCTTATTATTAAATATTATTTTTTCTTCTTCTTTATCGGTCTCTTTGCCTATTTTGTCAGGTTTGGTAGCGTGTGCAAGTGTGTGTGTGTGTGTGTGTGTGTGTGTGTGAATTCGTTCGGAAGCATCCGCACTGCTATCCTGCCTGCTGCCCGCGTTTCGAGAGCTTTTTTTTTCTTTCTTGGAGAGCACTCCGCTGTACGGTACGGACGGTACGGACGTGTCAGCGCCTCTTTTTAGCAATCATCGCCTCGTTCTTTGCCAACGTCGATTGCTTCTCCAACCGCCACCACCACCTCCCCCTTACCCTCCATCAACATCGTCCGCCCTTTTGGTCACTCCATCTCGCTACTTTGCAAGATATCCGCAGTCAAAATGTCCAAGGATCACACCTCGCTCCCCATGCAGAGCTTCTCGGTCGACGAGAAGGCCGGTCACGACCCCATCACCGGCCACCGCACTCCTTCCGTAGGCACTCCCGGTCACAGTGGTATGGACGCGCAGCCCACCAACGGCATCCTTCCAGGCGGTGGTGCCAAGGCCGACAAGAAGAAGATCCATCCTGCCGTCATCATTGTCCTCTGGATCGCCCTCTCGAGTAGCGTCATCGTCTACAACAAGTAAGTAGCTTACCCTCACAGCACTCGACCCCAACAGCCAGGCCTTGTGCACCAATCATAGCTGACCACGCCTTTTTCTCGCTACCACAGGTTCGTCCTCGACCCCAACCAGTTCAACTTCCCCTTCCCCGTATTCCTCACCACCTTCCACATGGCTTTTGCCACCGTCGGTACCCGTCTCTTGGCGAGGTACACCCACCTCCTTGACGGTCTTGCCAACGTCGAAATGACCAATGAGCGATGGATCAAGAACATTCTTCCCATCGGTGCTCTTTTCTCGTGCTCGCTCATCTTCAGCAACATGGCCTACCTCACTCTCGGCGTCAGCTTCATCCAGATGCTCAAGGCTTTCACTCCCGTCGCTGTTCTCCTCATCTCTTTCGCTTTCGGCCTCAAGCAGCTCTCGGGAACCCTCACCATGATTGTCGGCTGCATCTCGTTTGGCGTCGCGCTCGCCTCCTACGGACAGGGCGACTTTGCCATGTCTGGTTTCATCTGCCAGGTGCTTGCCATCGCATTCGAGTCTTCGCGTCTCGTCATGATCCAGGTGCTTCTCCAGGGCCTCAAGATGGACCCCCTGGTCTCGCTCTACTACTTTGCGCCCGTCTGCGCTGCCATCAACGCTCTCGTGCTCCCCTTCACCGAGGGTCTCGTCCCCTTCTTCCAGATCTCCAATCTGGGCCCCTTTGTCCTCTTCACCAACGCCGGTGTCGCCTTTGGTCTCAACATTGCTGCCGTCTTCCTTATCGGCGCCGCTAGCTCCTTGACCTTGACACTCGCCGGTGTGATCAAGGACATCCTTCTCATCCTCGGCTCCATGCTCCTCCTTGGCGACACTGTCACTGGTCTCCAGTTCTTCGGTTACGGTATCGCTCTTGCCGGCCTTGTTGCCTTCAAGACCCACAAGGGTTAATGGCCTGACCTCATTTTGGCCGATGCACTTCTCCTGAACTGCTGCTCTGCAGTTGCCTCCTTTCCCCTGCTTCACAATGGACGCTTGTCACTCCCCCCGCTTCATACCAACCCGCTCGCCACGCTACGCTCTTTACACTCCTCCATCTCGACCCTCAAACGCCTCGTTCATCCCACTCGGCCTGCTGCATCTTACGATTCAACGCAGCCTTCCGCGGCACATGCCCGCTGGTCGCAGTCACAAGCCCAGGTCTCTCTGTATTCCCGTTCTGGATAGACTCTTTTGCTCCACTGTACTTTGTTAAATTCAACGCTTTCATGGTCCCGTTCTGAATGTGCGCTTGGGCTCAAACAAGCCAGTTCTTTTGCTGCCCTGTGATAGTGATACCGAACGAGCAGAGCCAACCAAAGATGTAGCTGCCTCTCTGCGTCGAATCTCGAGACATCATCGCCTTCACATCCACTTTACGCGTCGACGTATTTTTGAGAATAAAACTAAGAAAACGCGACCCTTTAAAATTACGCACAAAAACCAACACCTGAGAAACGAGAACAACACTCTGCTCTATCGACACTCTTGACCATCATCTGCCTTGCATTCGGTCGCTATGGTTCTCGCATGATCCTATCTATAATGCCGCCATGAACGAAACCCATAACGCCCTCAAACTCCCCACTCCTGGAGCAAGCGTCGATGCTGAGCTCGCTTCGCGCGAATTTCAATTTCCTTATCCGGAGGCCTACTCGATTCAGCTCGATTTGATGCGCCAGGTATTCTCTACCATCGAAGACGGCAAAGTGGGACTGTTCGAGAGCCCAACAGGTACAGGCAAATCACTCTCACTCATCTGTGCGGCATTCACATGGCTCAGGCAGAATGCAAAGAGGCATACCAAGGCAAACAGCAGCACCATCACCGGCGACAATACTCGAACGAATCAAGGCGCAACTTCGCAACAAGAGCCCGACTGGGTTATTCAGCACGAGTTGGAGCGGAAGAGAAGGGAGCATCAAGCATACGAGCTCGACTTGAGAGATCGTATTGCTGCTGCCCGCGCAAAGCAAGCTGCACTCAAGCGAAGTCATCGAGATGGTTTGCTGGATGCCGATGCGAGGGCGGCTAAACGACACCGCAGCTCTGCCAACAACAACGATGATCAAGACTCGGATGACGATCTTCTCATTGATGAGGACGAAGGAGCTAAGGGTGCACGAGTGCTACAAATGGTCACCTACTCCAAATTAGCCTTGTCCGAAAAGTCGGCTGAACTTGACTCGAACCTTTCTCCTGCAGTTCGTGCTCTCATGCAACAATACGAGCAAGCGCATAGTCGCGGAACCGAGGACGAGGACGAGCCCGAAACCCTACCTCGCGTCATCTACGCCAGTCGAACCCATTCGCAGCTTTCGCAGTTCGTCGCCGAGCTTAAAAAGACTTCTTTTGGTCAAGTCGACATTCTGGATCCCGAGAAGCTGCCTGTCCGCACCGTTGGACTAGGAAGCCGCAAACAGATGTGCATCAACGAAGAGGTGCAGCGAATTGGGAGAAATAGAGGGTCTGAGGCCATGAACGAACGATGCCTCGAGCTTATGAAGGGCAAAAAGGGCAAGACGAAATGTCCCTCTTTGCCGCCCTTTGATCAGGTTGGACGTGCTCAGGTGCTTGAATTCCGTGACGCCGCCATGGCCGAAGTTGGCGATATCGAAGACCTCGTTCAGCTCGGAAAGCAGACCAAGACGTGCCCCTATTTCGCCGCGCGTAGCAGCGCGAAGCAAGCCGAGCTCGTCACGCTACCTTACAATCTGCTGCTCCAAAAAGACGCCCGCAACGCCCTCGGCATCAGCCTCGAAGGATGCATCGTGCTGTTCGATGAAGCGCACAACCTCATCGACACGATCCTCGCAATCCACTCGGTGACGGTCGATTCGCGGCAGATCGCGCAGGCGTCCAAGCAGATCGATACCTATCTGGACCGATTTGCACTCCGACTCAAAGGTTCCAACGAACAGAATCTGCGCAAAGTGCGCAGGCTGCTATTGAGTATGTCGACCTACTTTTCGAATCAGGCTGCCAAGGGCAAAGCGAATGCCGAGGTGGTCATGTCAGCGGCGGATTTGGTCAGGGGTTTGACCGGCAATCTGGACCAGATCAATCTTGTGACGCTCGAGACGTGGCTCAAGGAAACGCAGATCGCAAGAAAGATCAGTGGATATGCGGAAAAGCACAACAAGAAGGCAGCAGAGCAAGGGACAGCGAGCACGCAGAACGGAGGCAAGGTCAGACCTTCGTCAAAAGGGATGCCCAAAGGAAGCGCAGATGCAGCCCCCTCCACGAGTCAAAGTGCCATCTCTAGCATGCACGTCATCGAGTCGTTCATCCTTTCGCTCGCCAACCGCTCAGAAGATGGTCGAGTCGTGCTCAGCAGCGCTACGGACAGCTCCACTGGCGAGACCATCGTGCGAGCCAAGTATCAGCTGCTGAATCCCTCACACGTCTTCAAATCGCTGGTCGACGAAGCGCGCTCCGTGATCCTGGCAGGCGGAACCATGGAGCCCATGTCGGACTTTCGTCAGCAACTACTTCCCTTGGTACCACCGGATCGACTCGTCACCTTCTCATGTGGCCACGTCATACCCCCAACCAACTTGATGGTCTCTGTCCTATCCGCGAGCCCTAAAGGCCTTCCCTTCGAATTCAAGTTCGACTCGCGCGAAAACGTGGACCTCGTTGACGAACTCGGCCGCACGCTCGCCAATCTGTGCAACATTATACCCGCGGGCTTGGTCGTGTTTGTCCCCTCGTACGCATTTCTCGACAAAGTGATGGCAAGGTGGAAAGATGCAGCTTCGGGAGGGGTGCTGCAGAGGTTGGGTAGTAAGAAGAAGATTTTCATGGAGCCAAAGACGACCATGGAAGTGGATAAGGTGCTGGGCGAGTACACCGCTGCTATTCGAGCAAGGGATGCAAAGACGGGTGCGCCAGGAGGAGGAGCTATCATGTTTGCGGTGGTCGGGGCTAAGCTGTCGGAAGGTATCAATTTTTCGGATGATTTGGCGAGAGGCGTCGTCATGGTTGGGATGCCGTTTGCCAATATGCACAGTCCCGAGCTGGCAGAGCGGATGAAGTATGTACGCGAACTCGGTGTAAAGAGCGTTTTGGATGGAAGCGGCATATCAACAAACAAGGCAGTCGATCCGGTAAGTGATGGCCCTCCGCTCCTCCCACGCTGATATCTCAGTAACAAGCGTTGTCATCTCAACTTTGCTTTTCTTTACATGCTGTCCCTGCTATCCAAAACAGGGCCATGAGCTATACACCAACCTCTGCATGAAGGCCGTCAACCAATCCATCGGCAGAGCAGTACGCCATCAAAACGACTATGCCGCGCTCATCCTGCTCGATCGAAGATACGCACGTCCCGAAATCAGACAGCGTCTACCAGGATGGATCCGCGACCAAGTCACGGTCGCCGATCGATTTGGCGGGATGATTCAGCAGACGGCTGCTTTCTTCAAAGGTCGCAAAGGTTAGACATTCCCATTTCATACTCTGAATGCAAAGACGATTGCAATCCAGATGATGCTTAGCGATAGGATGGACCGAGGGCTGATGATGGAGAGCCTGACTCTTGGGCGGAGGACGATATTGTGAGAGACCGAAATTTCGGGGCATGCCGGTCTGCTCACAAAATGCCCGCTTTATTCGCCAGCCTGTGTGACGTTCTTTTTTCTCGACGGCCGACGCGTCTTGTGCGATTACAACAAGGCCGTTTAAACCGAAACGATTTCGTGCCGCACATTCTAACAGCGTGACCCAACTGGGGTCCTCACACTTTCCTCGAGCGGACCCTCCTCATAAGATCTGCTCACGCTACTCAAATCTTACTTGCTATCACGTCTACGTTCATAGCAGCCACCACGATCCCAGTCTCGACTGCAAACCAACGGATATGCTCTCAAGAACGGCGCTGCGTCGCAGCCTCAGGGTGGCCATCACCAGCTCCACCAGAGCTACCCCCACAACACACCTTTTCAAGCGAACTTACGTCCAGCAACCCTCCTCTCCTTCCATCCCCATCGTCGTCGGCGGCAGCTCCACCACAGCGCTACGAAGCTTCGCGACCACCCCACGGCGACCAGCTACGGAGATCAAACCCTACCTGCTCGCCGACGTGGGCGAAGGGATCACAGAGTGCGAGATCATCAAGTGGTTCGTTCAGCCGGGCGCGGTGGTGCAGGAGTTCGATCCGATTTGCGAGGTTCAATCCGATAAAGCGAGTGTGGAGATTACTTCGAGGTATGCGGGAAAGATCAAGAGGCTGATGCATAAGGAGGGGGATGTAGCGAAAGTTGGGTATCCGTTGTGCGAGATCGAGATGGAGTCAGAGGGGGCGGGTGAGGTGGTGGAGCAGGGAGAGGAAGAGGTGGAGATTACGGGTGTGTCCAAGGAGTCAGAGTTCAATGCGGTGGATATGCAGGGCTTTGTATCGGCTGAGCAAAAGCACTCTAATGGCGGACAGAGTCAGGATGGGAAGAACGGTAGAGAGGTGTTGGCGACACCCGCTGTGAGGAGGGTGTCGAGAGAGCACAACGTCGATCTGGCTCAGGTACGCGGTACGGGTCGAGACGGAAGGATCACCAAGGAAGACGTTCTCAACCATATCGAAAACGGTGCCTCTTCTCCTACCGCCTCATCTTCGACTCCCACCTCTGGCTCGGCCACTGCTGCAGCGCCAGGTACAACCGAAGTTATCGACCTAACCCCAGTCCAACGCGCCATGTTCAAAGCCATGACCGCCACCCTATCCACCCCGCACTTCGCCTACTCTGACGAAATCGACGTAACCGATCTCGACAAGATCCGCATCCTCCTCTCCCGCACCATCCCCGACCGATACACGCAACCCAACGACGATGCATCCTTCTCCAAACTAACCCTCCTCCCACTGCTAGTGAAAGCAATGAGTCTCGCCCTTCACGACCACCCAATGTTCCGATCAACACTCAACAGCGAGCACAAACTTCTCCGTCGATCCTCACACGACATATCCATCGCACTCACCAGCAAAGTCGGTCTGCTCACTCCTTGCATCACCGACGTCCAGTCCAAATCCGTTTACGATGTGTCGGCGGCCATCACTCGTCTACAAACCGTCGCTGGCTCGGCCAAAGGTCTATCCCCCGCCGATCTCAAAGCTACGGGCACCATCACGCTAAGCAACGTGGGCGCTGTAGGTGGGGGAACGTACACACATCCTCTGCTACCTCCCACGGGACAGTTGGCGATCGGTGCACTGGGTAGGAGCAGGATCTTGCCGCGTTTCGCATCCGAGATCCCGTCACTGGCCATCTCGGACCCGGACAAGATCGTCAGGAGGTCGATCATGTCCGTCTCCTTCACCGGCGATCATCGCGTCGTAGAAGGCGCCGATCTGGCTAGACTCGTCAACAGGTGGAAACAGCTCATCGAAAATCCTCCCCTCTGGCTCGCGCTTTTGGCTTGACACAAATTGACCCGCTACGCATTCCAAAACCCTCTCTCAACATGTGTCCTTCATCCTTCATCGTGAACAATCTCCTCTCGCATTCAATCAATCACATTCCCAATTCATCTGTTGCCCGTCTACTCGCCTGTTCTTCCTGCAGCAGCAGTGTCTTGTTCCAGCTCACGCATCCCACACGTGATTACAAAGGTGTTGTTGGTTCTGGTTTGGTTTGCATCGTATTGAGTGACCGAGCGTTCGTGGATTTGTACAGAATGGTGTGGGTTGGAGACATTAACGGAAAGAAGAGACAACAAAAGAGACTTTACTCGACGGTGACCGACTTGGCGAGGTTGCGTGGGAAGTCGACATCGACGCCGGCGGCGGTGGCAAGGTGGTAAGACAACAGCTGGAGGGGGATGACAGTCAAGAGACCCTGGAGACAGTCGATGGTGCGTGGCACACGGATGGTCTTCATACCTTCCTTGATATCCTGGTCGTCGTCGTTGCAAATGATGATGGGCTGACCCTTTCGTGCTGTGACCTGCATGAGGGCGGTCTGCACCTTGGGGTAGAGCGAGTCCTTTGTCATGATGAGGATGACGGGCATCGATTCGTCAATGAGGGCGAGGGGACCGTGCTTGAGCTCACCGGCAAGGATACCTTCCGAGTGCATGTAGCAGACCTCCTTGATCTTGAGGGCACCCTCAAGACAGGTGGCGTGTTGGTAACCACGGCCCATGATGAGCAAGGAGCGCTCCTTGGCGAGCGTGTTGTGGGCGAGCGATTGGAGCGCCTTGTCCTGGGCAAGGATGGTCTTGATCTGGTCGGGGAGGGCGTGGAGGCCGTCAATGATGGCGTTCCTTCGCTCCGTCATCGAGATACGGTCCTCGCAGAGCTGAACGGCCATCATGATGAGGGCAATGTACTGGGATGTGTAGGCCTTGGTGGAGGCGACACCGATCTCGGGACCGGCGTTGATGTGGATACCACAGTGGGTCTCTCGCGACATTGTGGAGCCGACTGTGTTGACGACACCGAGGCAGAGGGCACCACGCTCCAAGCAGTATCGGAGCGCAAGGATGGTGTCGGCGGTCTCGCCGGACTGCGAGACAAAGACGCAGACGTCGTCACGGAAGATGGGCGTCTTGCGGTCCAAAAAGTCCGAAGCAAGCTCGACGGAAACGGGGATCTCGGTCAACTCTTCGAAAATGGCACGCGTGGCCAAGCACGAGTGGTACGAGGTACCACAGGCGGTCATGACGATTCTGCGGCAACGACGAATGGTGTTGAGGAAAGCGGTGAGACCGCCGAGCTTGACCTGGCGCTTGTCAAAGTCGACACGGCCACGCATGGTGTTGACGACCGACTCGGGCTGCTCGTAAATCTCCTTCTGCATGAAGTGGTCGAAGGAGCCCTTCATGATTTCGGCAAGTTCCATCTCGAGCGTCTCGATGGAACGCATGGAGCTGAGGCCGTCGTTCCTTCGGAGTCGGTGGATGTGCAGCTCACCCTCTGCAATGTGGGCAACGTCGTCGTCCTCGAGGTAGAGCACGCGCTTGGTGTGCTCGACGACGGCAGCAGCATCGGAAGCAATAAAGTATTCGATGGGCTGGGGGAGGCCGTCCTCAGAGAGGAAGGCGCGCGACTGGGAGCGGAGGAGCTTGTTGTTGGCGTTGGGCACCGAAAGCGAGCCTGGGCCCGAAGGATCGTTTCCTGGAGGAGCGAGCAGACCCGCGTCGCCGAAACCAGTCTCCTCAACAGCACCGCCAAGCTCGACATCGACAAAGTCGACTTTGAGCTTCTTTTCGGTCTTGACACCGATCAGAAGAGGCGAACCACGTCGAGCGACGACCACCTCACCGGGGAAGTGGACCGACTTGAAGACAAAGGAGAAAGCACCCTCGAGCTCCTTGACGACGCTCTTGATGAGCGAGGTAAAGTCTGGCTTGCGACCTTGAGCCGAGTCGTAGAGGTACTTGCAGAGGATGGCGACCGACTCGGTGTCGGTGTCGCTCTCGAATTTGAAGCCGCGCTTCTCGAGGACCAGCCTGAGCTCCCTGAAGTTGGTGATGATACCATTGTGGACGACGGTGAATTCGTTGGTGGGGTCGGAACGGTGAGGGTGGCAGTTCAAAGGGCTTGGCTGACCGTGGGTAGCCCATCGGGTGTGGGCCATACCCATCTGGGAGATGGAGATCTTGTGCAGGTCGATGGGAGACTCATCGATGTGCTTGCGAAGGGCGGCGACCTTGCCGACCTGCTTGAACACCAACGTGTCCTTTTCGGAGTCACCGTCGATTGCGATACCAGCAGAGTCGTAACCTCTGTATTCGAGACGCGCGAGACCGTTGACAAGGATGTCAACAACCTGCTTGCGGTCCTTCTCCACCAAGTGGTTGATGTAAGCGAAAATGCCGCACTGTTTGGTCCGAGGGCGAAAATTGGCATATGCGCAAGAAAAGCAAGTATGAAGTCAGTACGCTGTTTCCCCGTTGTTCCCATCACAACGCCCAGATGATGTTGGGACTTACCATGATCGCAGCGAGTGCAGCGAGTATATACGAATAGGCCGATGCTCAGCAACGGATTTGCAAGAAAAAAACGAAAGGAAAAAGAAATGGAGTCGAGCAAGCTGCGTCTCTAAGGTTTGCGGGAGAAGCGAGAGAAGTGAAGCGCAAACAAATGCGAGGAGGAAGGTGCAAGGCAGCGAAGGAGGATGATGGATGAGAGGGTGGATGGTGAGCAGGTCAGGGATGGATATCGACGAGAGTTTAAAGGGAATGCGCTCGCCAAATCGAGCAACAACCAAAGAACGCGGCTTGGCAGGCTCAGTGTGTTGGTTCGGCCAGGCCGATCTGCGCTGAGGCTAAATGGGGTTTGGGCTGTGTTGTTGCTCCCGCTCCTGCACGAAAAAAGTGACAGCCAAGGGGGCTCGAAAATCGGCGCGGGTGTGTGCATGCGTGAGAGAGTGTTGTGAGTTGGCACCGTTCGCTGCCAGCCAGCCAGCTGAGGAAAAGGGGCTCGAGCCAAGCTGGCTCGCTCGCTCGCTCGCCCTTTGAGCGAATTCGTGCAGACCGCCGACTCAACGAACCAACGCAACACATCACTTTTTTCCTTTTTTTTTTCTTTTTTTTTTCTTTCCGCCCGTCAACCAAAAATTTCGAAAAATAGAAAAATCCCAAGTTCGAATCCGCAAGAACAGGGGCTGCGAATGCATACACACAGCGGCACAGCGCAGTCGTCAAGGGGCATGGAAGGGTCAGCGGGTCGCGATTGGCTGTGCTCGTTCGCCCCAAGTGTTGGTTTGGAACAATTTCTAGCAGCTTGGACTGGCCATCTGCCCGCGTTGCAAAAACAAATCAGCTAAATCAGCTGTCCAGGTCGATCTCTGCAAACGAGAGGAGCGCGTTTCGGCCGAGTCTGCAGATCATCTAGCACTTGGCGAGAACAACACCAAGCATCTGCGCGGAGCTGGATCTCAGCTGTGCAATTACAGCATCGCATTTTCAAAGCTGATTTGCCAAAAACGATGGCGAACAGCATCTTAATTTACAGTAGAAAATCAACCCGACACCTTCTTCCGGCGTCGAGAGCACATCCTTGTTCGCTGCCACACACAGAAGACTTCGCTCCATTGATGCCCATTCTATCGATACCACTGCATTCACTGTACTGTCTACGCTCGTGAAATTGTGTGTGACGTTTCATGCATTTGGGGTTCAACTTTAGCGCAGCTGCGCCGAGCCGATCGACCCCCTTGTCCTTGGAATTCCGTTTCCAGGCTGTGTTCCTCTATTGCCATGCTTTTTTATGCCTTGCTCCCGCACCGTCCTCTTGCTCGAGTGCCGACTTGACCGAACCCTGATGGTCGGCAACGTCTTCTTGGCCGTGACGATGCTTATCTTGAAGTCGAAGTTCTATCCGACCGCCAAGATCCTTGACAGTGATCCAACTCCAGTTCTACTGTATTCCCCGGAACACCTTGGTCATAAAGGACGAACGCAGGACTCGACGTTTCTAGAAAGGCCATTTCGTTCTGCTTCCTGCTAATTAGAGCACCGGCCACCGCATTCAAGCCACTCTGCTGATCAACATGCATGTGCGGATTCACCCCATCTCGACAGGACCAAACACCTTGTTTTGTGGGCTTTGGGACTGGTACCGCCGCCTGACTACAGGCAAGCAGCAGCAGCAGTTGCAGCAGCTGACCCTCTGAATCTTAAAAAATTCTCCTTGAGGCGAAAAATGCTCGAGCAAAGCAGCTCCGTCCAAATGCGTAAGATGTTCTGCCCGGACAACTTTCCAACGGGAATCAGCTGCTCAAAAGACCAGCTTTTGACAAACCTCTCTGAACATCATAAAGCAAGCTCACACGAGAAAATTCGGACTCGGTTCCCGATCGTTTTAAGATCTGCTTAGGAATCGGCAGATGGGTTGCGGTGTGGAGGCAATTTTCACGTGTCGTGAGCGTGTGACAAATTCCAATTTCCCACACCTGAGCTTTGAACAAGTCTTCGCGCCAAGCGAGGCAACCAACACTACTTTCATCTGCAGCAGCTCAGCCGTGGGTTTTATTTTCTTGCCACGGCGTGACGAGCCAATTGACACGACACGGACTGATTGTGCCCCACTTGACGGAAGCAACCACCAACTCGACCCTCGACCCTCTACAGTACTTTGCTTCATCGGATCCCTCCGATGTACTCTTGTCTTCGGCACAGAGGGCTCTGAAGCCTTTCTGACGTGCAAGTAAGACCCACCGAGACCAGCGTCAGGATGTTCAACGGCTCGGGCGATTTCACAGCAGGCTTGCTTCGTCCTCTTCTTCTCTCTAAGCAGCGGCCAACTTGCTTTTCATCCGATCCTTATCATCAGCTCGACATCCTTTCGATCCGATTATACCAAAGCGCACTGAAACAATGGCGACACAGCACGAAATCGGATCTCCTTTGACAGCCACCGCGCTTGCATCTGTCGGCCACGACCACCCTTACGACGACGACGAACTTGCCGCTACGCAACAATCCATACTCGAAGAGCTGCATACAATAAGCGAGGAAGCGCTTATGGACGTTTCAAATCATAATGGCAGCATTCCCGAGCATTGTCAAGGCGAACAGTCCCATCAGACGGAGGTCAACATGAATCCAGATCTTGCACAGCCAACTGCCGACAACAGCCATGGTCGACAGGTCCTCGAGAGCCGACCCGCATCGCAGCATGACGAGAAGCTATCAACATCGGCGACAGCGCAAGATGAGGCGACTCTCTCACCATCGGCATTGCAGACTATAGAGGCGAGTCTGCCTGCACCGGCGCCACCTGTCCCGACCGAATCCGGACTGGAAGTCCAGTCCTCAACCGCGGACCCAATTGTAGAAACAGATCCGGATACGAGTGGAAACGCAGAGTCGGTTTTGCTAATAGAGAGAGACGAACAGCCTGCTATTGCAGCGTTGGAGTCACTGCCACCGCAACCGAGTTTTTCCGGTCCGTCTCAACTTTCAGAGGGCGGCGATCCAGTACCACATGCTATTACCACTGCACCGGATCTCCCGCATCCTGTCACGAGCCAGTTCGATGCCGACCTCGAATTCGATCACGCCGACCTGTTCGACGGTATCGAAGCGGATGCCTTTGACGACATTGAACTCAGTCCACCCACTCGTAGAACGGTTGTCTTGCCTAACCTGGAAGGTAGTTTCAATGACATGGATCATCGCACGCCAGTATCGCCAACAATCCCCAGGAATCAGATGTATATTCGGTCGCTGGCGGATGCAGAGTATCTCTCGGACACAGAAGACGTCGCAGCTGCCGAGCCGCCACAAATGCCAGAGGCTAGTCAGATGACATCCTTCCTCGATCCCACCTTTGCTGGCTTCAAAACCGGCCATGACAAGCAGATCAAGCTGAGCGACAAAGCGCTCCAAGCCGCACGCAAGCTCATGCTCGAACTCGAAGAGTTCACCGACATGCTGCCGCCGACCCATACTTCTCAGTCTTCTCCGCAGAAACGCATCCACGCGGTCGGGACTTCTTCTCAGACGGTACAGCACTCTGGCAACGGTCAATCCATGCAGCCAATGCTTGACCGAGCACCCATGCAAGAGATCATCCCAAGACAGAGCAGCACTGCCGTCAATGGGAGCGGTTCGTGCTCTGTAGATGAAAAAGGCAAGGCGGTCGCTGTCCAGGCGGTTCCAGCGGCCCACGTGGCGGCAGCTAGCCAAATTGAACGCCCTCCCTTTGCGACGCCAAAGCAAACACGAACTAGTCTGCTTTCCATGAATCACAGCATGGCGAGTCCAATGCGCACTCCAGCCGCTGCTTCAGGCTCGCGCTTCAGTACACCACAGCCAACCAAACGCATTTCGCTCGGCACGCTTCCCAGGGTTCAGCTTGGTGCCAGCAGTACCGGCAGGAAGAGGTCGTTGCCAAGATTCGTCACACCGTTCAAAGGCGGCAAACGTCCGCGTGCTGAGGACCAGCAAGACCCCGCGTCCCCACTGCGCAGGCCGAATGATGCTGCCAACCAGGTTTTGGGTCAGACGTCAGTGTTACCTATGCGTCAATATCCTTCGACGCGAGCAAAGGAGGCGACTACCTCCAAGGGACCTGCCGTCTTTTCGATGCAGTCGAACAGCCCTCGCCACAAGCTGGCAGAGATTGGAAGGCCAGAGTACTACTCGTCACTGCAGATGATTGCCAAAGGTGTGCCTGATGAAGTGCTGGTCATCCTAAACGACGCGTCTCGAGCTGCCCAATACGCTTTCGAGGGTCCGGACGGTGCGTTGCTGATGCAGAAGCAGGCTCTCAACGAGCTACAGGCAAGAGGATGCTCGCACGTAGAAATGCCATGGGTTCAGAACCACTGGACGCTCATCCTGTGGAAACTTGCAGCCATGGTTCGGCTCGAGCCTAGCAGTGCACCGGAGCGCTGGAGTTGGAACGAGCTCATTCGTCAGCTTCTGTACCGCTACGAGCGTGAAGTCCACCTGGCACAGCGCTCGTGTCTCAAGCGAATCCAGGAGCGTGACTCTTCTGCAGCGAGGCCGATGGTGCTCGTAGTCTCGAAGATATTTGAAGAGGAGTCAGAAGTAATGGACCGCTCTGGCGCGATCGTGCCTCGGAAGAACACGATCTTGGAGCTTTCAGATGGGTGGTACCGCATCCAAGCGCTGATCGATCCAGTCTTGACGGGTGCCTGTCAACGTGGACGCCTCCGTATTGGCCAGAAGCTCGCAATCACCGGTGCAATGCTCGACGCGAAGGGCGAGGGCAAGGACGTGCTTACTGCTTATCACATGTCCAACCTCGTTCTCGCTGCCAACTCGGTGTCGCTGGCCCGGTGGGACGCAAAGCTTGGGTTTGCATCCACGCAGTTCTGTGCCAGTGCGCGCAGTCTTACTCCCGAAGGAGGGCTGGTTTCTTTGATGGATGTCGTGATCGACAAAGTCTTCCCACACGCTTACGTCGATGTCGATCGCTCCGCATTCAACCCCAGTGCAGCACGTGGCGAGGAGGAAGAAGCCGAAGAAAAAGAAGCTTATGTCAAGAGGCGCGAAGACGCCATCCAACGTCTCGAGCTCGAAATGGAAGCCGAGAACCGACGGCTGTACGAACTCATGGAAGCGCTGAGCGATCTGACGGGCGACTCGTTCCTGCCCGCGATCCCGGACGACACAAATGGTCGGCTGGAAGCATTGGCGAACCAGCTGTTCGAGCAGCTTAGGGCCCAACCGAATCCAGTAGCAGCGGTGAAGGAAAAGGTGGTTGCAGCGGGACATACGATCCTGGTTCCGTGGCTGCACAATCTCGCCAAGAGTGCGATTCTGGCCGAAGACGGTCTTGCGGGGTCGAGTATGCGTGCCAAACTCGAAAAGTTGTGTCCGCCTCGCAAAGTTCGCGCGTTTCGAGTGGTGAGACTCAAAGATGCACGTCTTCCACCACCACCACCGCCCGCAACAGCGCAGCAAGCAGGTGGTAGTGGCGTGAAGCACAAGAGGAACCCGCACGCTCGTACAGTGAAGGTCAATGTTTGGGACGTTGCTGAGCTCGAGGACGAGCTGAGGGAAGGCAGACGCTTCTTGGTGACCAATTTGATCCCCGCGTCGAAGTCAGCCTGGAGGAAGGCGGACGAGATGGGTGATATCTTTTTGTCGACGAGTCGGGATACTAAGTGGCGGCCAGTGTCCTAGTCTTGCGCTTCTCTATATTTGTTAATTGGTTCATCAGGGTCGAAGATCTTGAAAGTCGTTTATTGCACCGTTCGTTTCTGTATAGTCGCACGCAATCTCACGCACGTGCTCACCGCTCTTGCAACTTCATTCCTTGTGTCAGTGAAATTGCAGAATACGGGAGGCTGGGACAAAATGGTGCAGTCGAGAGGTGATCGATGGTGCAGCGATTGCCGACACAGCTCACTAGGCATCGGCGAGGGGAACTGTGACGTCGTCGAAGTAGTCGTGGTTGGGTCTGGCATCAACCAGAGCGGCATCAGGGGCCGCGGCGGGCGGGCTAGCCGGAGTGGCCCCTGACACCGCGCCTGCGTCCACGAGCGCAACACCCCGTTCGCCCCCTGCTGACCCTCCTGCTGTTTCTCAGGCCCACCTTGCTGCTGGTAACCGTCCTGCCCCTTCCCATTATTACCCTGCTGACCCTCCTGCTGCTTCTCAGGCCCACCTTGCTGCTGGTAACCGTCCTGCCCCTTCCCATTATTACCCTGCTGACCCTCCTGCTGCTTCTCAGGCCCACCTTGCTGCTGGTAACCGTCCTGCCCCTTCCCATTATTACCCTGCTGACCCTCCTGCTGTTTCTCAGGCCCACCTTGCTGGTCCTTCCCGCTCTTGCCCGCCCGACCACCATGCCTACCCCTAGCCCCAATCACAGCATACGGCAGAGCCGGCTCATCCTTCGGCGGACACGCCTCCAACAACCTCCACATATCATCCCTCGGTCCCAAAATATTATCCACATTATCCGCGAACCTAGCAAGCAAGTGTCCCGGTCCATTACCCGGATACGAAACATAACGCATGGTGACACACCCAGGTCGCTTGACGAAATCTAAATCGACACAGCAGCCGCCGTAGCACACGTGGAAAGGTCGCTCCATGTAATCTGAGCGCCGGAACAAAAACGCTCCTTCTGTTGTTCATGCAAGAAAAAAAGAAATAAAAACGGTTAACAAAGGGTGATGAGGGGGGAAGGATAGAGGGAAGGAAACATACGTGAATCAGTGGCGTTGACAGGCGAAGCAAGAACAGTGCCGGGGCGAATCTGGTCGACGTAGATGCAGTAGTTTTGCGGATCTTGACAGAGCTGACTGAGCACGACGGGTGTGTATACTATCGGCAGGATGGGGGGCGAGGGATAGGGTGCATCTTGCTCTGGTGCTGGGTCGACCGGGTCGCAATGGACTCCGAGCGACCAAGTCAGGAAGAGGAAGAGGAAGAGGAAGGTTGGGATCATCATGTTCGAAGATCTACGTCGATCCAGAAGAAGGTAATGTGATCATGAAAGAAGACTGATCTGCGATCAGGAAAGAGATGCCGTTTATGAGTCGTTCTGCTGAGAGGCTTCTCTACCATAAGTGCTGCTCAGGAAACGCACGGACGAAAGAAGGCCCTTATCGATCTTTTTTGACAATCGAAAGCCCCCTTTTTCATCTGTACGCTGCTCAATTTTTCGACCTCAGGGGTCGCAACGGCTGCGGGATGCGGCTTGTGGGTCTCGTTCGAGCACGAACGAGTCGAAATGAGAGATGGTCGGAGGTGGTTCAATTGACCGTGCTCCCTGCATGACTTCATATTGTGATATGACAGGGGGTTGGTGGAAAAATTAGAGGCAGGGACGGGACGGGTTCAAGTTGGCTTTGGGTGCAGTACCGATATCTGCGTGGGGGGTTGAGTTGTCACAGCTTCGCTGCGTTGCGTTACTTTTGTGCTTCAGACGGAGGTTGAGTTTGAGCCACTCGTGCGCAGACTGCACCGTTGTACACATCCCCACCCTCCTCCTTTGCCATACAAAAGGAGCAACTCCCGAAAGAGTTAGCGCGGCTCCAAGGCTACAACCAACCACACCTCCAAGCCCGACACCACCATGAAGCTGCACCTCTCCATCGTCCTCGCCGCTCTCTTCGCTGCCTCATCCGTCACCGCGGCTGCAGAGTGCGCCGACAAGCCAGTCCCCTGGAATCAAGTCTCAAACAAAGACGCTACCAAATGGGCTTTCTACTCGCAGCCTGCCGGTACCGATCTGCGCACGGTCAAGCCCAAGTACCACATGTGCGACGTCACCAACCCTGCCGGAAAGGATTCCGTATTCGCCACTTTTGACGGCAATAAGGACTTTGAGTTCCAGCCACTTGAGAACAGCATTATGGGAGTCAACTGTATCAATTGCGCTCCTCCGATGCTGGGCAACTACTATCTTACCAAGATCGATGGGTACATCACTTGCCATATGTACGAAGAGCAGCCCATTGAGTGAATGCGCTTGATCAGGATCGCTACTCTTTCCCGGATAAGTTTCCCGATGTAGGGCCACTCGTTTCAGTGGGTCGATTCTGATTTCATTAAATGTGCATCAACTCTCAGATCGATTGCAGGCTGTGATAAAGCTGTGTGCCTGTGAAATGAAGGTGAATTTGCCCACCTGACCGAGTGACCGCGGCCAAAGTTGCAGAGAGGAGCATGGTTGCAAGTGGGTAGAAAAGAATCAATGTGATACTGTACCTACTGTCACGCACAGGCACCGGTGACACGTTGAAAGGACATGATGTTTCCGCATCTTGAGCGGGTTCAGATATGCACGACGCGTGACGATCTGTGTGACCGACAAGCACGGTGTGTGGCGAGAGTGGATTGTCCCACACATGCTGTGCGCATGGTCGAGACTTGACACGTCTTCGTTATGTGGGTTCATGAGCCTGGGAGGTCCGTGCCGTCGAGCGGGCCGTGAGCAGGGCGGCGTGGTCGGGATTGGCCTCCGCGAGTATTTGTCCCACCGAAGAGGGCTGTGCTTTGGAGGCTTCATTGGCTGTGGGGCTTGGTAGAGCTGTCGTTGCTTGCTTGTACTCGAGCAGTGCCCTTGATCGCTCAAGCACGAAAGCAGGGCGAGAAACTTCCCTGAACGGCTCTGCGCATCAAGGGGAGCAATCCTATAAGAACCCCTCGAATCCTAACCTTCCGACAAGTACGACCATCTCCAACATAAACCCTTTCAATCCTTACTCACAGACACCTTCTTCCCTCACTTGCAACAATGAAGCTCACCACCCTCTTCCTCACCCTCTGCGCCATCCTCGCTGGCGCTGTGATCACCGAGGCAGCCACGATCGGCCGTGCGGGTCCCTGGTCCAAGATCCACAACAAGAAGGGCATCAAGCACTACAAGATCTTTGCCGAGCACCACGGCGCTGACCTTGGCAAGGCTAAGCCGGTTTACGACAAGTGCACCATCCTCAGCGGGCAAGCCAAGGCGGTCGACAACAAGCTTTTCTCGCAGACCAAATTCCTGGAGTTCCAGAGTCTCGGTCGCAAGACTGTGGGCATCAACTGCCCCGATTGCACACCCCAGGAGCTGGGCAACATCTACCTGACCCAGCTGAACATGAACTGCGATGTGCGGGATCGCAGGTCGGCTGATTGGAAGCCCAAGGGTGGCAACTAGGCGACTCGCCTCCGGAGGAGCTCAGCATGTTTGGCGTTGAGAACGTCAACGTGTTTAGTATGTCTGCCACCTTGCTTCCCCCACAAAGCCGTCATTATCGTTTCTTCCAGCCCATTTCTAGACATTCTTCAACCATATCATTGCCATTGATGTTGGAGCGAGTGAGTGAGTCTACAGTAGCAGGTGCACAACGCGACATGGCAGAGAATCGCTGAGTTCCCCGCGCAGTTGCAGACCGTGGCTGAGTAACGAGCAGCAACTCGTGATCCGAGCACGAAGGGGAGAGCACTTGAGCGGAGTCTTTGTTTTTGCATCTGCGAGTGGTTGATTGTCAACCTGCGCTTCTGCTGAAAGCTGCGCACAAGTGTTGTTCGCACCCTGGATTTTCTTTGGTGCTGTCTGACTTGAGCTCCAGTGCCCGCTGCCTCGGCTCGGCGTAGACGAGGAGTCGAAAAGTGTTTGAAGGGGGTTGGTTGTCCCTCGTCCAGGGTGAGGCATGGACAAAGCTTTGTCATTGTTGCGCAGCAGGAGCGCTTCATTTGGTGAACAAGTTAGAGTCGATTTGGAAGCGGAGCACCAGATGAGGTCTCTTTGCCTCGTCACATCAGTCTGCGAGCTCGTGGATGGTTGCACTCGACCACCATCTTGATTCTACAACTTACTCTACATTGACTGCGCCCGCAAAATCGAAGGATGTCATCATCCACATCTCTACGCGATCAACAGCGAGTGGTGGTGGCACTTCTCAATCGAGCCTCCACCACTCACCGCCTCACCATCCTCGACCAGCTCGTGTCGGATGCTTCGTCGCCTTTCGAGCTGATCGCTGAACGCTCGCTCCGGCTGACACTTCCCAAAGATGACGACCTTCTACGTTCGTTGCTTTCCAGCGAGATCGAGACGCATGGAGAAGCCGAAACTCTGGTTCGTTGGGCACTCAAGTTTACCGCCACGACCAGCTTTTTCTTTGTCCTTCAACTCAAGTCTGCGGAGGAAGGACCACGCTCCCAAAATGTTGGCGACCTCTTCATGACCGACTACGCCCCTCAACTCTGGGAGAAATACGGCCAAGACGAGATCTATGTCTCACCCCATCATGCTGCTGCCGAGATGCAGGTCGAGTTGTTGTTCCCGGACAGCGCCGCTGAAGCGCCCGTCGATACCTTGACGCTACAAACCGAGTCTGTGCCCGCCCCGGAGGCGCCAGGTATGATGCACACTGTATCTTCTTCAAGCGAAGGTGGTGGAAGTGGATTCAGTCAAGCCTCTGCCTTATCCTCGGCATCGACTGCTGCCACCTCGATCGTGTCTCCCACTCGGCCACAGAGCCGAGCGTCGTTGGTCCACCCAACCTCCAGCACCGCCTTCAAAGCCCGTGCTATACCCAACACCGTCAAAAGCAGACCCTCGATCGAGCCCCGACTCAGCAAAGCCGCTGCGCTGCGTATGGGCGTTCAGCTGCCAGACTCTCCCGCAAGTAGCTCGCAATCCCGAAAGACGGGCCCATCCAAAGATGCTGCTGCTGCAGCCAATATCGGGATCTCCAGCGTCACCAAACGACCCGTGGCACCGCCAGTGTCGCTTAAAGCACCCAGTATTGCTCCGCGCCTCAACAAGGCTGCTTTGGCGCGTCAAGGTGGTTCATCCGAAGCTGGTCACGCCGCGGTGACGCGTAGACCTGCATCTGCCGCTGGTCACGTCTTCCCATCAACAAGCGGAGGAACGGGTCAAGCTCGACCACGCAAACAAGTCGACTTCTCCACTACCCCTGGTCACAAACGTCTCTCGCTAGTCGGGCAGAGTAGCATCGCTTCTATTGCACCACCTTCCATCGCTCCTCGTCAGAACAGAGCCAGCATGAGCAGACTTCAACACCATCCCAACAGAGGCTCTGCGTTTGTTCCCACTCGATCAGCCGCTGCTGCTGCTGCTGCTGCTGCCCCGTCGCCTTTCAGAGGCGCGGGGACGGGACACGCGCGTGCGTTGAGCGTCACCTCTACACCCACCGCCCCAGCCCATATGGAAGGTGAGGGAGACAGACCTCGAAAACCGATCGACTTTGCTCACACACCAGGCCACAAACGCGCCAGCTTGCCGCTAACCATCCCTTCGCTCGCAGCGCCTTCCGTGGCACCCCGACAGAACCGCGCCTCGCTCGCACGTACACGTCCCCACCCCCCCACCACTACCACCGCCGTTTCGCCCCGAAGCACAACCAAACCACTCCCCCCTCCCTCAACACTGCACCATCTCCCGCACCGCCGCCGCCGCCGCCGCCGTCGTCGTCGACGACGACGACGACGAGTGGTGGTGGTGGTGGGAAGGAGACTACACAAGCAGCGTCAAACCTCACCGGTGTTGCAAATCACAAACGCACCTCACTGCTCAATTTTTCCACTGGCTTCACTTAGGGCGCCGTCCATGCAGCCTTAGGTTTGAATTAAGGCTGCTGACGCGAGGATTGGCGCTGGTGGCAAGGTGTGATTGAGTAACACCAGCAGTGGGTTGCATCTCGGAAGTAAAGGTCTTGTAGTTTCCCATCGCAAATTCACGCATCGATTCCTATCATTAGTTTCTCCAAAGTCGTCGTTACAAAGCGAACAATGCAATCCAACTGCGCCGAACTTCAAGTTGAGACTCTGTCGTCGAGGTTCGCCACACACACACACACATCCATCGAGAAACGTTGCATCGAATTTTTCAATTCAAACAAAAAAAGTGTCCATATGCTTAACGAAACAAACAAATGAAAGGAAACCAAGTGACGTACTGTATCTGACATCACTAGCGGATGTCAAGGGGAAAAGGAGAGAGAGGTGTGTTGTGTTTTACGACTCGGAAAGAACGTTTTCAATCTCGGCATTGATAAACGCCTTCTTGGCCTCGATCGAGGTTGCGTACTTTTGCTCCAACTTGGCACGCAGCTGCTTTTTGGTGATGGTCGTCAAGTCCGACTCGGCGATCAAGCTTCGAATGTCCAGCTTGATCTGACTGTCGGATGGCAGACCACTCGCTCCAGCGTCTCGTGGAGGACTGTGGCTGCCCCACTGCCCGACATGCGCGAAGTTTGCTGCTGCTGTTGTTGTTGCTGATGTTGCAACTGCTGCTGCTGCTGCTGTTGATCCGCAAATCCGCTGAAGCCAAGTTGAGAACCGCCATAGACTGACTGTGTCGCCGCCGCCTGCGGATAGCCGTACATGCTCGCAGTCGTGTTGAAAGGCTGAGGCATGAATCCACTGCCGCCCGTCGGCATGCCGAAGCTCGAGCTGGGAGGCAAGCCATACATCGACATGGCTTGTCCGCCGTATCCACCCAAGCTGTAAGTCGACTGACGAGCAGCGTCCTGTGGGAAGTAGCCGCCGCCGACTTGCGACCCAGGGCCAGGGGTGTATCCACCGTACTGCGAAGGTGTGCCGCCAAACGAAGGCGACGGACTGTGTCCAAAGCTTCCGTTGTTAGGCAGCATCGGCTGTCCGTACAAGCTTGGCGCATACTGCGATCCGGCTCGCGATCCGAGCGACTTGTTCTCGGCTCGTGCCGCCTCGATGATTGATCCGATCGAGCGCGCCGAGTTGCGCTCCCAAAGCTCGTTCTCGTAATCCGTCCACGTCTGCAGAGGGATCTCGCTCGGGTCGAACGTACCCTCTTCGTGCACCACCACCTTCTGACCCTTTTCTCCCATGACGACACGCGTGTTACCCCACGAGAAGTCGTCCATGTGCCAGAAGGAGTACAGAGGCAGGAAGAGCGACCAGATCGGAATACCAATAATGTAGACAACCATCCAGCCGATCATTTCAAACTTGCGGTTGAGCAAGAAGATGACAGCCTGGCAACCGTAGATCGCAGCCAGCATGATGATGGCGGTGAGTGGCATCGTGCCGTTGGCCGTAGCCACCAAGGCAATCAAGTAGACAATGTAGGCCACCGTGACGGGTGCAATGATGGTCGACAGCAGATCGATAAAGACGATGAATCGCATGGAGAACAGACAGAAACCGCAGAGACCCGGAGTAAAGATGAGCTCCACCAGGTTGTGCACGGTCGAGTTGATCCATCGTCGTCGCTGCGAAAGCAGCACCTTCCAGTCGTCGGGAGCGACGGTCCAGGCCTTGCAGTCGCGCACAAAGATGGTCTTGTACTTGCCAAAGTGCTTGAGCACCAACGTCGTCAGGTATCGATCCTCACCAAGGTGGAGCAGGTTTTTGGTGTGCAGCGTGTCGACGCGGTTCTCTGCGTAGTCTTCCACGATTTGCGAGGCGATGAACAGAGGTCGGTGCGTGTCGGGCGTGCGGATGCGGAACATGGAGAAACAACCGGGCAGACAGGTGACGGATCCGAACAGACTCTCGAACGCCTTTGCGAGGTAGTGCGAGATGTAGTATTCGTAGACCTGAAGCATGGTGATGATGCTCGCCTTGGCGTTGGAGAGCGCCGTCTCACCACAGAGACCAATGACCTTCTTGTCGCGGATGAACGCCGAGATGAAGCGGTTGAGCGACAGCGCTTCGACCTCGGTATCGGCATCGACCTGCAAAATGTACTCGTAGAAGCTCGGGTTGACTCCGATGACGTTCTTGATCTGGTGGTAGATTTCGAGCTCCATGGGGTTCATGGGCAGACCAAAGTGGACCTTGTTGAGGAATCGCATGAGCACCAGCTGAGAGTCACGCTTACCACGGTTACCGGGTCGCGAACGCTCCGAGGGCTTACCGCACTTGACAACGACAATGTAGGGAACAACGTGGCCATGGTGCTCGTAAAGACCGCTGTAGACCTTGGCCATGTTGTGCTGCTTGCTGCCTTCGCCGAGCGAGAGGAAGCTGAGCGCCTCGGGTTCCAAGTTGGGGTCGGCACCGAGAATGTCGAGCACGATACGCGGTGTGGGACGGTCGTTGCCCGAACCAACAATCATACCGTCGCAAATGATAAAGAGCAGCTTGCGCTTGTCGTCGTACTTGAGCGCAGCCAGCGAGTTGATGGTCTTGCGCATCGACTCTTCGCCTTCCGTGTAACAGGGCACCTGGCAAATGACAAACTTGTCGTGGTCCTCGGGCTTGCGAGCGCGGCCAAATTGGAGAGCAGCCAGGAACTTGAAGCCGAGAATGGCGACCATCAAGAGCGACAACGCCAAGAGGATGTACTGCGAGAAACGGCACTGCGGCGAGTTGCGGTGGTCGACCTTGCCAATGAAATACAAGTTTCGCAGACAGACTCGCTGGCGATCGAGCACGTCCGGGTCAAGAGCGAGGTTGTCAAACTGCTTGGTGATATCCTTACCCGGGTTCTGGGCGATCAGGCTGATGATGGCATCGCTCATGAACTTGCGGTTGGTACCAACAGGAGCCTGGAAGCCGTCCGGCGCTCTGAGCACACCCTGGTTGCCTTGCTTGATGTAGTCGCTCACATCGTAGATGTCGCCGCGGTAGACGGCAACCGCTCGTCCCTCCTCGAGCATATCGCGGATGCCATCGCCCGTGTAGCCCATGAAACCGACTCGGTAGTTGGAGCGTAATAGCCACATGGTCTCGTAGTACCAGTCGGGTCGAGCATCATCGGTGTGGTAGGATCGGAAGTCGTGGTACTGAGCATTCTTGTCGGTCGAGTTCTCATTGGACAGCTGTACCCACGGGCTGACGTTGCCGTCGACACCGTTGCAGAGTGCATTCACCTGAACGGGGAAGATGGGCGTAGCGTCCTCTCCGGAATAGGCCAAGATCGAGTTGGCAGGAACGACGGGAACAACGGTCTTGTGACTGGCAATGAGGTTGCTGAGGTCGAATACTTCGCCGCGGATTGAGGTGAAGGAAGAGTCGCCCTTGTGCGAGGCAAACTCAGTGGGACTATAGACGTGCTGTTTGGGGCAGATGAGGTTTCCAAGGACGACAATGACGAAGACGGCGCAACCGCAGATGAACCAGATGATGAGGTTGATGGCGAGCTTCTCGCGCCATGCTTGGCGGATATCAGGCCTCTTGAGCGAACGGAAGCTGCTCAAGATGAACGAGGGAATCCAGAAGGTGACGGCCCAAGTAAAGGCGACCCACTTGCGACGAGTTGAAGTGACACCAACCTCTTCGGCAACTTCTCCGAGCGGCTCTTCGGTGAAGGCAGCGGTGCCAGCCTTTTCGTTGAGGCCATTCTTGCCCATGTCAGCAAACATGTTGCGAGAAGGAGCATATGCCTCGGATCCGATGACAGAGGGGGCACCGCTGAGTGCTCCCCCAAAGCTGCGTCTGGGAAGGGTGCCAGACATACCCGAATACTGGCTCTTGATTTCTTCGAGATCGTCATGGTCGGCAGCACCGCCTCCGACGAGGGGCAGGGCGACGGAAGAGCGCTCCTTGAAAGGATCGCCGTAAGCACCGACCAAGTCGTGGCTGCGACTGCGCATGTGGTCGTCGCTGAAGACAGCCACGGGAGAGAAGGGGTCGTCTTCTCCACGTGCTGCTGCGTCGGCATCGAGCTGAGCTCGCTTCTCGTTGTTCTTGGCCTCTTCTGGATCGGCAGCACGGAGCTCGTCCTCGAGCTCGCGGAAAGCGGTGTGCGAGAGGAAGACCTTGACACGACCCGAGGCAGCCTCTTCATCGGACCAGGACATGACCTCTCGAGCAGCCGAGAACTTTTGTTTTGCCTCGCCCGAGACGGCGTTGCGCATCTGGATGGCCTCGAGCGAAGGAATGTCGGCGTAGCGCTGACAGAACTCTTCGTAGGTCATGCTAACGCTGTACTCATGGAGCAGCTTGCGCGACATCTCGGACAAGCCAAGAGTTGTGATCTGCTGTTTGACGACGCGAGCTTCGAACTGGTTGGGAAGCTGATTATCGTTGGGTCGGAGGCAGAGCGTGAACCAGGTCTTGGTCTCCTCGAGCGTCTCCAGAAGCAAGTCGAGTGCACCTCGGAAGTCGCCAGCCACGCATCGAACAGCGTTTTTCTTGGTGGTGGAAGCGTCACCGGCATCGGCAGCGTCGTCGTCCGAGTCATCGTCATCGTTGTTGCCCTTCTTGACCGTGTTGCTGCGCTTGACCGTGTTGCCACGGTTTGGACGGCGTGTAGATGGTGCACGCATGGGCCTGACGGATTGCTGTGCTGCGACGATGGTCTGGTCGTTTTTGGGATGCGACTGCGTCTTGAGCACCTTGGTATTGAAGATGCCGCGGATGAAAGGAATGGTAGAGCCAGGCGAAAGAGTGGGGTCCGAACCAAGCTTGCCGGGCTCTTGCTGGTTGCCGCGGAGGAGCGAGACAAAGTCGGGACTGACCACCTCGCTGTTCTTCTCGAGCAAGTTTTCGCTGGTGTAGGTTACAGCGCTGTTGTAGTGGCTGATGGTAAAGCTCGAAAAGCCGCTGCGGTCGGCAGGTCCTACCTTGAAGGATGGGTGGTTGCCCCATCGCTTGCCAAAGGCTTCGATCATGGTCTGGTCGCTCTTTTTGGGCATCCTTTGCGCCTGGTCGTCCATGATGTGGATGAGGCCACCGGGCTGATTGGTCATGAGACGCAAGGTCTCTGCGTTGTCAAAGTATGGGATCTCGGGCGAAAGGTGGTTGATGCCCTCGTCGGCAAACTCGTCGCGTTGCTTCTCAAAGACGCTGCGGAGCATGAAGCGGTGCAAGTTTTCGCATGCAAAGTTGACGCAGAACTGGTCGAGCGAGTTGCCCTTGGACAGGTTCTGGAAGCCGGGGAGGTCAAGAAGGCCGATGAAGGTGTCAAAGTCGTCGCGGCAGAGCTTTTCGTTGAGACTCTCGTTGACCCAGGCAAAGAGGAGCGAGTAGAGCGATTTGGCGAGATCGTCACGGTGGTCGGATGCGCCATCAGCATCGAGGAGGATGGTGCAGACTTCGTTGCGGATGAGCTTTGTCTTGTAGGTGAGCGCCTCCTCGAGCGACTTGGACGGGATGCCGAGGTATTCAGCCACCTTGTCGAGCACCTCGGGGTTACGGACGGTAGCCGAGTCTTGAGTGCGATGGCGGTCGTAGTGGAACTCGATATTGCCGAGGTGTAGGATGGCAGCCAGCACCTGGCAGATGGAAGCAACGTGTCGTTTCGAGAAGCCGACGTTCTTGAAAGCGAGCTTGAGCCTGTTGAACTTGGCGGCATCCTGACTGTCAGCGTTACGCGAGGTCTGACCGAGGTATCGGAACGAGGCGGCATCGTGGATGCCGAGATACTCCTTCTCCTCGTCCGAGGCACCGGCAACCATGTAGTGGAAGACGTGGAAATTGCGTTCGCTCGAAGCGGCACTGACGACGCGGTTCTTTTCGAGGTAGTAATCGAGGGTCTTTGCACCCACGAGCTTGCCCGAGTCGGAGAACTGGAGTTCGGTGTACTTTCCGAAGCGAGAAGCGTTGCTGTTGTCGAGGGTGCGCGAGTTTCCGAGGGCTTCGAGGATGTACTCGGCTGAGGGGACCTGGACGCCAAGCTTGGAGCCCTTTTTGCCTGGCGCGGCTACGCTGAGGTCAATGAGGGCGCGGATGGCTAGGCGACGGACTTGGCTCTTTCCGCTCGAGGTATCTCCGCTGTTGATGTGCAACAAAGGTCAAAGAATGTCAGCAAGGGCGAAAAGAAGGGAGAGGAAAGCTAGTCAGAGTAACACTTACGCCATGAGCAAGCTCTGATCTTGGCCGGTGCGTCGCATGTAAAAGTAGGCATTGCAAGCATGCGCAAAGATATGCGGAGGCAAAGCAGCGCCGCGAAGCTGCTTGTTGGTTTCGCGGTAGTCTCTTGTGTATTCGCGCAAGGTGTCATCGCTATTGCGGTTTCCGGACGAGGCGTATGGGTTTACGGAGACGAGAATGGAGTCGGAAAGGGCGGTGTAGGGCAAGCCAGAGTAGAACCTATCGCGAAGGACGGAAAAGATGGTGTCCGGAGTGATGTTGGTAAGCTGTGAGAGCTTGGCCACCTCTTCAGGAGCTGGGTTGACTGCCGACATGGTGCCGAGCAGGGGTGTGAGGCAACGGCCAAGCGCAGACGAGCCACGGCTATTGAGCGATAGAGGTTATTACAACAAGGTTTGCAAGGTGCACAGTGCAAATGGTGATGAGCTATGTGTACCGGCTGCAAAGGCTCTCAACGTCGAGAGGCAGGGTGGGAATCCGGCTTGTCGATGTGCGATGTGCAAGGGATGGATCCTTCCTCGAAACGTCGTTGCTTCCGAATGCCTTGGGTGGGTGGTAGATGGTGGTTTGGACGTGCGATGGGAAACCGAGCGCAAATGTAGAAGTCAGCGGAGCGGGGAAGAGGAGGCTGGGCTGAAGATGAAGGTGTATGTGATCTGAGCGGGATGAAAGCCAACAGCACAAAGTGTGATGAGCAGCACGCACGCACGCACGCACGCCCTCGAATGGGATTGACGGTGCTGTGTGGCCAATGGATCAAACCAAGATCGCTAAGGAGGTGGGGAATGTGTGTGGGAGAGGAGGAGAAATGGTGAATGAGATGGAAGCGAACCGACAAGCAGCGATCCGAAAGGCCAAAGAATGCAACCTCGATGCCAGACACTCTGAGAACGAGCAAGAGCAGCAGCAGCCAAAAAGTCACAAATCACGCACAAGCAAAAAGGCGCTTTAGGGGGTTCCGATGAAATTGACACACATAGCCACGATCTGTGGAAATTTACACTGAAACCCAGCCAGTTGCACCCACACGCACTCTCCGATGTCGGTTGCCTGTAGCTTGGCGTGCGCTGGCGTAGACGTTGCTGGATGAAACAATTAAATAAATAAAATAAGAATATAAATATAAATATAAATATAAATATAAATATAAATATAAATATAAATATAAATATAAATATAAATATAAATATAAATATAAATATAAATATAAATATAAATATAAATATAAATAAAAATAAAAAAAGGGAGCGAGGGACACGCAGGAGTGTCGGTTGCATTTCATAATCTCGCTTTGGTCTGTCTGTCTGTCGGAACCCCCTTGTCCCTGCCAAACAGCGGCTGTGGTAACGACTTTCCAGAGATTGGACGTCGAGCGTTCAATGTCAATCAACGAGGTCCGAGCTCACTTGCGCTGTGTTGAAAAGAAACAAGCCCACCAGTCAAGTCAAGGGTCCTTTTTTGAAATGGTGTTGGATTCAGACTCTTTCGTGGAATGCTTGGTCAAAGGGACCTCGAAGCGAGCAAGCAAGGGTCCCTCCTGCCAGCGATGCTCTGTTGCAATTTTTTTCAAATAATTTAAAAAAGGGGAAAAAAGGCCGTCGCCGGAGATGCTCGTGCAGCGGCTTGCTTGTGTCTTGTTCCCATCAATGTTTCACGGCACGGTTCTCTCCAATGGCGTCGTCGTCGTCGTCGTCGTCGTCATCGTCGTGGCTATACGCTGGTTGTCGACAAGCGGTACCAAATTGGTGTCATACAATGCTACTTTGTGGTTGGTTGGTGTCAATTGACTCCGTCCATCGACGTTAGCAGGCCGCCGTCCAAGTTTTCGCAGCCTATTGGCGTACATCAATTCTCACAATGCCGCGTCGCTGTCTGCTCCCACCATTTTTTTTTGTTTTGTTTTCAAAAAGTTCTCGCTCCTTCCGATCGTCGAGCGTGTTGTTCTTTTCAAAGACCGCAGTCAAGGGGCCGCCGCTCAAGTGCCCCGTCCTAACGCTGTTCCATTCCGTCTAGCTTCAGTGTGTTGATCACCTCCCTTACTGAACCGGCAAGCTTGTCCGCTCAAGCATCGTTTTCAGCAACGACCTCTCTGTCGGGGCAAAGTCGGCCAACGAAACTTACTTGCTCCGACTTTCGGGTCGGCGGGATCTCGTTTGCAAACAAAGCGGACGCGCAAGCAAAAACGTCGACTGACGAGCCTCGGATTTCCAACGCCTTGAAAATTCAAACTCGAACAAAAGCGGCAGGCTGCAGTTGACGCAGTCATCCTGCATCAGACGACTTGCCGGTTGCCGGCCATTTTCCGCACTGTTACATTTCAGTCTTTCACATGTTGCAAACTTCTGACGTCAAGGCAGAGCATCAACCAGAGACATCCATCATCGACACACATTGAGAAAGCAAGCAGTAGCTTGATTGCATGGCGCTTCGAACGAGATTTCATGATCACTGACTCTAGAACCCATCCTTGAGCTTGAGTCGGTTGGTCGCCTTGTCCATCACCGCCACCTTCCGCACCGCTGCACTCAGCTGATCCTTGATGTGCGGCTCCGACTTGAGACGCTTTCGGAAGTGCTGCACCAGCTCGCTTGTGTTGGCAATCTTGCCGTCTCGAATCAGCTGAATAATCTCAGCCTCGACAGCATTAGCAGGCACACGCGGCGCACCGGGGCTGCCAGCACGCGAAGCTGGTTTCGAGCCGGGCGGCGAGCCCGAAGGCGAGCCAGCTCTCGAACCAGACCCACCCACCTTGACACGTTTGGCCTCGGGATGGCCGCTGGCTGCGTTGGATCCAGCTGCGACTGAGCTCGGCGTAGCAGGACTGTCGGCTCTACGTTTCAGTCCAGACGACGAAGTTGAAGCAGCAACAGCAGAAGAAGCATCCGAAGAAGCTCCTAGCGGTGGCGACTCTGCGCGTCCCGGGCTGACGCTGCGAGCCAGGTTGGGACTTGACGAACGGCTGACCTGCTTGCTGCCAATCTTGGACGCACCGCGTGTGGGACTGGTAGCACGTTGAGCCAAGCTCGCGTGTCCAGCGCCAGGTCGCTGCTGCGTCTGGCTGCCGCCGAGCGTGACCGGTCGCTTCTCGGGTCGATCCGTTGGCGTGTTGGAGCCAGAAGCCGTGTTGGAGGCAGGCTTGCCCTTGTTCTTGATCGCCTCCTTTTCCTTTCTCTCGCGCTCTTCGCGAGCCAGCTGGATCGCCTTTTCCGGATTGGCAACGTACGATTCCTCTTCATCCTCGTCCGAGTCATCCGTGGCGTAAGGGTTGCGTCCGTCGTCATCTTTCTCGTATGCTTCGTTGCCTTCACGCTTGGCGAGCGCACGCATGATCTTCATCATCTGCTTGCCGCTTCCCGTCAGCATCTGATCCTCGTCTTCGGGTGCGCTCGCTTCCTCGGCCGCATCTTCATCGTCGCCTACATGGTTGGCACGAGCCATCTCTCGCTTGAGACGCTCCTCGAGCTCCTTGGCTTCCTCGTCATCCGCCACGTCGGCTTCGGGATCGTGCGTCTCTTCATCGTCGGCAAAGTCTTCCTCATAGTCGAGCTCGTCGTAGCCAGCACCTGGACTGTCTTCCCTCTTTCGTCTTTGCGAGCGGCTGGCATCGTCGTCGTCGTCATCGCGCAACAGCTCACCGCCGTGCACAGCCATGAGGTTGCGGCGACGGCCAGCGCCAAACGACATGCCCGTGGGCAGCGAAAGCTGGTTGACCTGCGGCCAGTTGCGCCAAGCTGCACTGTCCTCGTTCCTGGTGACCGTGGATCCAGCCGAAATGGGCTTGTTGCGCAAAGCCCATCGATCCATTTCTTTAGTCTTTTGATACTTTTGGTACTCTTGCTCCACCTGCTCGTTGGTCATGGTGGAATGCTTGGGCTTTTGCAAGAACTTGTACATGCGAGAGACAGGCACCACCTTGAATCCACCGGCGTCACGCTCGTCAAAGACGAAGAGCACATGGAGCGAGGACGCTTCGGAGCTCGAATCACCCTCGAGCTTTCCGATCCAGGGTGCGTGCGAGGTGGAAGACGAGGCACCAGACTCTTGCTTGATGCCATTCTCGGGCTTAACTTTGCTGCTGCTGTTTGAATCCTGCATCTTGACGTCGCCGTTAGCGTCTGCATTGCCAGCATTGGACTGCTTGGCCTTGAGCTCGTCGATGTGGTCCTGCAGAGCGCGTGCGCCAGTTGGGATGGGTGTACGGATGCTCTCCCATTCTTCCGAGGTCTCAAAGTCCTCGAGGACCCAAGGAAAGTGCTCCTCCTTCATGGTCTTCCTCGCACTGTCTGCCGCCTTGTGGATCTCTCGCACCTTTTTCTTGAAGAGCTTGCTCTTGGGAGGACGGGCACTCCCACCCGGTGCGATGAGACTCTGGTCGGCACCTGGACCTTTGGGAGCGACTTCCTTTTTGATGACTTCTTCGATGCGCTGCAGATCATCGTCCGGGCCAGGCCATGTAAGTGGCTGACCATCCTTGCCCATCATGGGTCTGTTGTACTTGTCGGTGATCGGATCGCCCGGGTTGGGACGAGGCAACTTGAGCCTAGGCGGGTTCTTGCGATTGAGCTTGAGCGGCGGAATGAACTGAGCCGCGTCGTTTGGGTCGACGCGGGTGTGATGCGCAAACTTCATGAGATGTGTGAGCCACTGTCCGCAGTCGGTCGAGAGCAGAGGAATGTCACGGTAGGTGGTGGGTGGCGGTGGTGGCAGATCCTTTTTATCTTCTTCGACCGTGAGGTTGGATCGAGCGTTGCTAGTGCCGTTGGCAGGTCGCGCTCTATGCACGTTGGCTCTTCCATTCTCTGCCTTAATGCTGGCTGAGCCAGGCTCGGCTTTGAAGGGAGGCATGGCGAGGCGAGGCTGAGCAAGAAACGATGCTCCGGGAACAGTAGAGTCGGACGACAAGGTTGAGATGGTGTTCTTCAGCAGCAGCCAAAGCAGCAGCAGCAGGCAATCAAGCTTTGAACCTAAATTTACTCCACTTTGCCTCTCTCGCACGGATCGCAGGGGAAGAGGTGAGACAAGAGACAAGAGACAAGATCCGACGCGTCTGCTGAGCTGCAGCGCCAGTCCGCGGCACTAGAGGGCGCGATTTTGCAAAAAGAAATCCAAAATCGTTCTGGCTCTGAACACGGACACACACAACCTCAGACCCTGAATCATCTGGAAAAGGGCGAAATGTGATTTCATTTCTGACAAGCCGAGCAAGCAAAAGGGGACGAGCACATTAAGTACAACGGCACTCGCTTTTGCCAAGACAGACACAAAGCTCGCTTCATCCGAACCCTCGTCATACCCTATACAGCACTAGTTACAGCTTTGCGGCTCTGTTCCGATCTAGGCGTAAGTACAGTCACTGTCGGAGGCGGAAAGGGAGAAACAAGTGGTGCAACAGCATCTCGAATTCGGACCACAACCCGAACCTGCAGACACTGACATCTTTGACCCTTTTCTCCTGGTGCTCAGCATTCGAGCTGCTAATCGGTCTCTCCGTCAGCCAGGATGGCGTCTAAGAGCTGAAAGTACTATAATCTATCTATCGATCAAGCAACTCAACAGTCATGTCGAGCTTCAAACCATCGGTTGCGCCGCAGGGCAACGGCGTCGAAACCGATCGTAGCCCGAGGAGAAAGCTATCGACGGATCTCATGAGGATCAAAAACTTTCCTTCCACACTCTCACTCCGCAAGGCAGATGCGGACACGCCGCCGCGCTCGGATGCAGTCCAGACCAGCAGCACCTTGTCGCGCTTCAAGGCGTTCGGCTCACGTAACTCGTTGGGTGCCGACCAGACCGACACTTCAACGGACTCGAAGACCTCCAAACGAACTTCTCGACTGCTCGACGCATTCAAACCTTCCAAGAAACCACCGCCGTCGTTCGAAGTCGTCCGCAAACCGCCAAACCGCAGCACCACCTCCTTCCACTCTTCGTCTCATCAGCCATCTCCGCATCTCGAGATTCACAGACCAGAGAGCCATCTTTCATCGCACGACGTTCCCCCTGATGCTCCGCAGGCAGCACCCAGGATATCTTTGTCCGCTCCGACGTCAGATGCGCCGCTACAACAACGGCCCCGCCTTGATGCTAATGCAGCACCTTTTCCGCCGAATCAGAATGGACTCAGTGCTCGATCTCCGTACCCACCATCCACATCAAAAACTCGTAGATCTAGTGTTGCTGCAGCCACCAGTCGCAGGACATCCGATCCGTACCTCCACCTGGGCTCTGCTTCCAACTCTGCTGCAGCATCACCCTCTGCAAGTCCCAACATGGAGCCAGCAAACGGAAGCTTCAGTCTGCATTCGTTCCGTAACGTTCGATCTGCCAGCGACGTGTCGACACCCGACGACCTCAGCACACGAAGGCATTCAAGAGTACAGAGCATGATCTCGGTCGACGAATACCTCACCCCAGGCGAAGAGCTTCCCGAACCACATTACCCTGATGACAACAGCAGCAAACCCTCTCGCTTAGTCGGTCCCGCCGGCCCTGACCGAGCCCACTCTACGAGTCCCACTCCCGTTTCATCCGGCACAAAACCAGCCAGTATTTCGGCTGCCAAATTCCGTCAAGCCTCGAGACAACGCAGCGAAAGTGGCACAATACCCACCGTTGACACCAGTCAAGCCACCGGCTCAGGCTTTGTCAGGCCGCAGAGGTCCAGAACTCCCTCGCAGGACTTGGCCGCCATGGAGGCCGTGTTTGCACAGAATTACAAACCCACCCATCGCTCCTCTGATGCAAACGATCGACGCAAAAGCACAGATCCAATTTTGCTGCCTGCAAGTGTCTTGGCCACCAACCTAAACGAAGACTCGCAACGCCGCAAACGCGGCTTCTTCATTGTCGTCGAGGGTCTCGATCGCGCAGGAAAGAGCACACAGGTAGAGAGGCTCGCCGAACATCTGCAGGCCAAGGCCATCAAGTTCCCCGAGAGAACCACCGCCGTCGGCCAGATGATCAACTCATACCTCGCCCAGACCAGCGACCTCGACGACCAAGCCATCCACTTGCTCTTCTCGGCCAACCGCTGGGAATGCGTCGCTTCCATCAAAAAGACGCTCGACGCCGGCGAGAGTATCGTCTGCGATCGTTATGCCTTTTCGGGTATCGCCTATTCGGTCGCAAAGGGTCTTTCGTACGACTGGTGCCGCAACCCGGATGTGGGCCTTCCTTTGCCCGATCTCACCATGTTCCTTGACCTCGATGCAGAGACCGCCGCAGCGAGAGGCGGTTATGGCGAGGAGAGGTACGAGAAGCTGGATTTCCAGGCAAAGGTGCGCGACGCATTCACTCGCGTATCTCAGGACGTCAGAGCACATGGTGGCAGGTGGGTCACCATTGACGCGAGCAAGACGCTCGATCAGGTCACCGACCACATTCAAAGGGCGGTGCAGAGGGTCACCTCGTCCATTGACCGAGTCGGAGCCAAGCTCGGAAAGCTCTTTGTCTCGGAGCGCCCGCCCAATTCACGAGCGGGTTCCAGCAACGAGCTCTTCCCGCCCGCCATGGTGGCCGCTGCCAAACGGTCGTCGACGTCGTCCGAAAATTTAGACAGGAGGGGAAAGTCGTTGGATCAACCTCGTATCCAAGTCAACACAGCGGTGACTAATGGCAACTTTCCTGCCTCGAGACCGTCAGGATCACCCCTGACCTACACTGAACAACTCGCTGCAGTGCGAGCTGCCGCTGCCGGGACGTTGTCGGGTCTGTTTGGCGGCTCGAGCGCAACCGTAGATCAGCAGACGTCTCCCGCAACGGGCGAAAAGCCGCTGCCCGCAGCCGACGGTCCTTCTCCAGTCAATGCGACGCGCGGACAGGGATTCGACTCTGCACGCGTGCTGGCCAAGTACCCCGATAGTTCCGGTAGGAGGCGCACTTTGATCGACGTGATTGGAGAAATCGAAAACCAGCCACAGCAAGCGGCCTTGCCCGATCATCGTCGGTCGCTGTCTGCGGCTGCCGAGTCCACTTCGCCAACGTTGCAGTCGCCCGCGGACGGATTTCCAAGCACTTTCGCACAAAAGGGCCGCGTGCGACGCAGCACCGATCAAGGGCGAGTGTCTCAGCTGCCCACCATTGCGAGCAGCGGTGCGCCCCAGCTGCTGCGCCTCGCAGCACCTCGCTGACGGTGCAATCTGGTGAGGGCAACAGCGGCGTGGCATCAAGCAACCAAGCCCCGGGCGATAAGCCTCTACCTTTGTCGCCGACCATACGAGTATCTTCCTTTCCATCATCCGGAAACGCTGGCGGTGCAAAGAATTCCTTGAATCCTTCTTCAGCGAATGCTTGGTCGTCCACATTGTCTCCTTCGGCACGCACCGCGTCCCCTGCTATCACCACATCTTCTCGCAGTTCTCTCGCCAGTCCACCACCGCCTGTCTCGCCGACACCTCCCATCCCACGACCTGCCAGCACCAGTCCCGCAGACTACGCCTATGCAGCCAACGCCAACACTGACGCAAACCCGCTGAGCTCGCAGCATCTGTCGATGCTCAACGTACAGCAGAACCAGGCCGAGATGCAGGAGAAGTATATGCGCAACTACATGGCCATGATGGCCAACCCGATGCTGGCGCAGCAGGCGCACTACCAGATGATGCTACAGAGGCATCAGCAGCAGTACTACGGTCGGGCAGCGAGTGCGATTGGCTTTGGAGGTGGAAGTCATCTTGGTGCCGGTGCTAACGGGAATGGGGTGCAGCCAGTATCGACGCAGGGAACGGGAGGTCCACCGCTGGTGGCGTTCATGCAGCCAACACAGCCGATGGCGATGCAGTCGACGGATGCGATAGCGACGGGCAAGAGGGAGCGCGTGCGGTCGACGCATAAGCGGACACAGTCGTCTGGATCGTTGTATGACAACGCGAATCCGACGAATGGTAGCGCGAGTGCAGCACCGCAACCCATGCTGTCGATGATGATGGCTCCTCCGCCGCCCGCCACCAGTAGTGCTCATGTTGCCGCTGCACCAGCCGCATCGTCGCCCACATTCGGTCCGCAAGCGTTGTATGGATCGGCTCATCCGCAAGCATTGTATGCGCAGCCAAGTATGTTTTACCCCAACGGCGCACAGGGATTTCCGCCCACTATGGGTGGTGGTGCGGGGTGGGGCCCGCAACCTGCAGCAGGTGGATACGGTAGGAGACCGGGATATGTTTTGAGTCGATCGGAGGTGGGTGCGTCGACCGCGTTGAGGTCGCAGAGAAGCAACGAGAAGGGATTGAGGCAGCCGCAGCCGCAGAAGTAGCTACATACATAAAATTCTCATTGTTGGATTCAGTATGGAGTATATGTAGCAGAGCGCATGAAGATGAAAGTGATACCATTATGGAATGTTTAGATGTGGCAGACTTGCGTGTCTGTGTGAGTGTAGGGTATCTTTATGAGAATCGGCGAGTTGAGAAGAAACTCGCCGAGCATGCGGCGAAATGGATTTTTATGGCATCGGCGAATTTTGTGCGTGTGGGGGGGGGGGGGCAGCAGAATTTGTGACGTCGCTTTCGCGCGTGGTGGGTACGTGCGTCTTTCTCAACCTTCGTTATCAATCTCTCATCTCTCCTCCCGCTCATCACCTGCATCCTTCCCTTCCATCCCTTCACTCCTCAACATCAACACAACTCTCTGTAGACTCGCAATGTCGGCATTCACCCGCTTCATCGCAGCCACATCCTCCACCTTGCCATGGCAATGTCTCACCGGCGGCGTCCTCTTCGCTACGGGAGATACGATCGCCCAACAGCTGGTCGAAAAACGACGCAGTCAACACGACATCCCCCGAACCTTGCGACTAGCCCTCTACGGCGGCTGCGTCTTCTCCCCCCTCGCCTCCCTATGGTTCGGAAAAGTCCTGGAACGCGTACAGTTCTCCTCGAAATACGCCAACATCGCCACCAAAGTCGCACTCGACCAAGGGATCGCCTCGCCAGCGTTTGTAGCGATGTTCTTCGGAGTCACTACGCTGATGAATGGTGGAGGGGTGGAGGGAGCGAAGAAGAAGGTGGAGGATAATTGGTGGTCGACGCTTAAGACAGCTTGGGGATTGTGGATCCCTGTGCAGGCGCTGAACATGGCTGTGGTACCGCCGAATCAGAGATTGCTGTTTGTTAATGTGGTTAGTATCTTTTGGAATACGTTCTTGTCGATCAAGGGTGCCGGTGGGAAGGGAGAGGTGGAGAAGGCGGTCGAGTTGGTCGAGGCTAAGGTTGAGAAGCTGCACTAGAGAAGTGCGCAAAAAGGGGACATAGACGCCACAATCGCGAAAAGAGGATCGACCGCTGCTTCGCCTGGGGAAGGCTCTGCGGAGCATCACCTGCAGCCCTTCAACTCGTTTCACCATACTCTTCTTCACTGCGCGTATCATACGACGCACTCCTCTTCACATCATACAGAACATACCCTCTTTCACACGCACACACTTTACACACACGCACACACGCACACACTTTACACACACGCACACACGCACACACACACACGAGCGCAATCTATCTCCTAAAGGCATTCACATTGCCGCCCTTACAACGTCCTTTTGACTTACAAAGCTCACTTACAGATCTCGACTGTCTAGCGCGTCTAATCGAATAAACCTGAGACGCACCAATCGAAACACTCCTCGCCAAGCAACGCAAAAGGCACTCACAAGTTGTTACACATTGGTACGAGCCAAGCTCGTTCGCAGAACTGACAGCACTGCTTGCCCGGACGGCTACCGTTATCGTCGATGCGAAAGGCAAAGGCAAAGAGCAAAATGAGCAACGCATGAAAGGCAGCAGCAATTCGTATTGTTACAGATGACATTTGAGACGTTGTGGTATGCGGGAAAATTCCGAGCAGAGAACTCAACTGATGGTTTGGCAGCTGGTTTGTAATCTTGATCGGGCATCGTCTTGCTTTTGCGGTACCGGTGACTCTTGATGCTTTGAAGATGCCGTCGTATGGGGAATCAGACAGTGATCCCCTCGGCCGCAGCAAGCGAGTCGACGACAACGAGACGCCAAAGCTTGTCGACGAACGCTTCTGCTTCTTCTGCCAGAACCTGTTTTCAAGTAAAGAGAAGAGTCAGTTACGTGCTTCAAGCTGCAACAAAGGGATTCCGGGAAAAGAGGGTGATACCTACTGGCTCAACCTGCTCCACCAGCGCTTGCGCACTCAACCTTTTCTGCAACGCCTCAATAACAACAGTCACCAGCTCATCGACCTTCTCACCCAAACTCTCTTCGATCTCGGCATCCGCCCATGGCCTGTACTTGCTCTGGATCAGCCTCTCGTCGACCCACTCCCACTTGGGCGACTGAGCAAACAAGCTCGCCGTCTCCTTCGGCAGCGCTTCTGCCAGCTGTGCCAATTTTGCCGCCTTATCTTCTTCCGACATATCGTTGCCAAGCTTGATGTGTTTGAGTCGACCGCTGCGTTTGCTCTGTTCGTCTTCCTCGGCTTCACCCAGCACAGCAGGAACTACAGTGGCGCCATTCGTCGCAGAAGCAACACCACTGGCAGCGTCTGCACCATCCACCTTGGTTCCGCTGCCGGCAAAGTTGAGCTTGATCGGCGCAAGCGTGCCTCCCTCTTGCACCAGCACCCCTGCCGCACGCTGCTGCTCGGTGAGTTTGGCCATTTCGGCAGCTTGCAATGCCAAGAACTTTTCCGTCTCTTGCTGCGCGCGCTCCTTCTCTTCAGCTTCAGCTGCACGGTCGCGTTCATCCGCTTCCTCTTCTCTGCGTCTCGCGGATGCGCGGAACTGACGCCAGCGATGTCGATCTGTATAGAACAGCTCCTTGCGTGTCGCACTGTCGTCGTTCCAGTCCTCGTACCTTCGCAGCAGCGCGACTTTCTCACGCTCCCATTTCTCGGCCTCGGCCTGTTGCCTATCCTGCTCCTTGTCCCAGTGCGCCAGACGCTGACGTTCTCGTGCGAGGTACGCTCGCTCTGCATCGGCTGCCGCAGCTTGTGCAGCTGCCTTTTTGCGTTCTTGGCGCAGCTGTTCTTCGAGTTCGTCGGCATCCTCTGGTTCGCGAACAGCACCGGCCTTGGCAGCGTGAGAGTCGACCGGTCTTGGATAGCTTTGAGGATCGTCAAGCGATCCACCGTTGCGTAATGAGGAGGAAGACGAGCATGCTGATGCTGAAGCTGCTGCAGCTGCTTGTGCTTGCAAGTTTTCCCTTCTGGCCCGCTCGACGGCCCTTTGCCTTTCGTACTCTGCTTCTCTTCTTCTTGTCTCGGCGTCTCTTGCTGCGGCAGCCTGACGGAATTGCTCGATCTCGGAGAGGACCGTAGCACGCTGGTCTTCGGGAAGCTCTTCTGGCGGCAAATCCTTCAAGTAGTCGGGAACGACGTAGCCAGGTTTGGACGGATCGGTCTCGACTTGAGCGTTGGGATCCGACATCTGACGCACAATGTCCTTGACTGCCGACAGCGCACGGCCTTCCCTTGCCCTGTCGTCGGAGGAAGCGACACGGCTCTGCTGATACTTTTCCAAGAAGCGCCTTGTGCGTTCGTCGGCCTTGACGAGCAACTTTTTAGGTGGAGCCGATGCTTCCGCTCCCATCGACGGCAGCTCTCGTCCGTGAAGCACCTCGATGGCGCGCAGCACCGAGTCAGGGTCAGCATACTCGGCAAATCCGAACGCTTTGGACGCGCGTTTGAGCGAGCGCAAGTTGCCGCACGCTTCGAGGAGCTGAGTGAGCCAGGTATCGGGAACGCCGGGTGAGATGCTGCCGACAAAGAGCGTGGTTGCGACTTGGGGTGCTAAAGATGATGCAGACGAGGAGGCATGGTCAGGGTTTGGGCTAAGTGTATCGGCATACGATGATGAAGAGCGCACATTAGGGCTACCGAAGCCAGAGTGTGGAGAGGCAGAATGGCTGTAGGCTGGCGTGTTGGAGCTGCCAATGCCTTCGCGCGGTCTTGGTGGTAAGGGCGCCATATTGGGATTGTGCGAGCCCTGCCAATTGGAGGAACCATAGCCTCTGCGCGACATCCTAGCTGACCAAACCTGCTCTTCTCTTGAGGAGAAGAAAGAGATGGAGCGCGATGATCGATGTTTGATGCAAGCAGCATGCAAAGAAGCAAGTGACAAAGGCGGAAAACTGCAAGTCGGCTACATCCGCACAAACGCGCACTCTTTGCGGGATCGGAGCCGATCTGACTCTGATCGTTTTTCGAATCGAGATTTCAAGTCTTCCAGAACAAATGGCCGCGTGAGTTAAGTTACAGCGTGGAAGGCTGGCCATGGCAGAGGGGGGAATCGCCCTGCTCGATGAAATTCGAGTCAAAAAAAAAAAAAAAAAAAAAAAAAACACCTTGAGTTAGAAAAGGTGGCTCGACCGGGCAACCAGCCAGCCAGCCAAGTCAAGTTGACTGTTGACTGCACACGCTCTGCTGGTTGCTTGCTGGTTGCTTGCTGCTGATGCTTTGGCCCAGCCCAAGCCGAGCTTTGGGTTTGTGTGTGTCGTGTTCAAATCGAGTCGAGTTGACCTTTGCACCTCCGCTTTCTTGTCGTCTCGCCTTGCTTCCTTTCCTTGCTACACTCCAATCATCTCGCCATCTCCTGCCATTTCGCGTCCCTGTTCATTCACCTCCGACGAGCAGATGCCTTTTGGCTCAGAGTCAACCGATCTCGTCTTGATCTCTGTCTAGATTCCGTCTCGCACACCACGCAATTGGCATCGAACCTTGGACGAGTCGATTCACCTCTTGGCCCTCTCGTAGCACCCAAGCTGCCTCAATAGCGAAATGGCTCAACCACCTCCTCAGCTACCTCCTGGTTGGGTCACCCAGTGGGATCAGAATGCAGGTCGTCAGGTCTTTGTAGAGACAGCCACTGGCCGAACCAGCTGGCAGCCACCCGCTGCTGGTGGTCCTGGCGGCGCTCCTCCTCCTCCTCAACAGCAGCAGCAGCGTCCCACCCACCCTCAGGGACAGGCAAGGATGTCAATGCCTCAGATCCAGCCACCACCCGGCATGCGCGGTCCTTCGTTGAGTCCCATCCCTTCTCACGGTCCCGGCGCTCCCTTGAGCCCTCCTGCCGCCAGCTCTCCTGCGCCTGCGACCATCGGCCCCGGTGCTAGCCGAAGACGTGCCTATCCCACCGCGCATCTCGCCGCCAACAGCATCAGCTATGCTGGCGGTTACGATGCCAGCGCAGCTGGAGCTGCTGGCTACGGTGGTGCACAAGACGCCCAGCCTCAGCTCTTTACCCCTGGTGCTCCTGAGCAGGCTGCTTCCCCATACGGCGCTGCTGCCCAACCCGCTCCAGGCGCACCTGGCATGGCTCCGACTCCTGGCGCTCCCGTTCCGGCTCCCGTTCCGGCTCCCGGCTACCCGGGCAACGGTGTTCAGGGCCTCCCCAACCAGTTTCAAGGCATGGGTATCGGCGGCGCCGGCGCAGCGCAGAGATTCGGTACTCTTCAGACCGTCAACATCAGCGGTGTACAGCCCAACGTCAACCACCTCGAACGTCCTCCTCCCGAGATCCGTCTGCCGCCCAACGCTTGCGTGTCCACCAACCCCAAAGCCAACGCCGATCCATCCTACCAGCGATGTACCCTCAACGCCGTCCCCACCACCTCTTCGCTTCTCCAAAAGTCCAAAATTCCTCTGGGTCTCATCCTCTCGCCCTACCGCTCCGTTCGTGAGGCTGACGGCGACGAGCCCGTCCCTGTCGTGACCGACACGGTCATTGCACGATGCCGCAGGTGCCGAACCTACATCAACCCTTACGTCACCTTTATCGAGAACGGCAACCGTTGGAAGTGCTGCATGTGCAACATCAGCAACGAGGTGCCCCAGCTCTTTGACTGGAACTCCGAGACCAACCAGCCAGCAGACCGATGGCAGCGTCCCGAACTCAACCACAGCGTCGTCGAGTTTATCGCTCCTCGCGAGTACATGGTCCGACCACCCCAGCCTCCCGTCTACACGTTCCTCATCGACGTCAGCTACCACGCCATCAACACCGGAATGGTGGCTACCGCTGCCCGCACCATCCTCGAAACGCTCGACCGTCTGCCCAACTCGGACAACCGCGCCAAGATCTGCATCATCGGCGTCGACACCAGCCTCCACTTTTTCAGCATCATGCCCGAGAGCACCGAACCTGAGATGCTCGTGGTCAGCGATCTGGACGACGTCTTCCTTCCCAAGCCCAACGACTTGCTCGTCAACCTCACCGAGTGCAGGGCTGGTGTCGAGGCGCTGCTGCAGAGGCTAGGCGACATGTACAAGGACTCGCTCGTCACTGGATCCGCGCTCGGCGCCGCGCTGCAAGCTGCGTACAAGCTCATCTCGCCCATCGGTGGTAAGATCATGGTGCTCACCGCCTCGCTTCCCAGCGTGGGCCCAGGCGCGCTCAAGAACCGCGAGGACCCTAAGCTGCTGGGCACCGCCAAGGAGAGCACGCTGCTTGGTGCCGCATCGTCGTTCTACAAGACGTTCCCCATCGACTGCTCCCGATCGCAGGTGTCCGTCGACATGTTCCTGTTCGCGCCCTCGTATACCGACGTCGCTACGCTCTCGTGCTTGCCACGCTACACGGGTGGTCAGACGTTCTTCTACCCGGCCTTCCACGCTGGCCGATCCGAGGACGCGGTCAAGTTCTCTCACGAGTTTTCCGAGGTTCTCGCCAGCCCCATCAGCTACGAGGCTGTGCTGCGTCTGCGTGCCACCAAGGGTATCCGCGCCACGGCGTTCCACGGCAACTTTTTCGTTCGATCCACCGACTTGCTTGCTCTGCCCGCCGTGCCGCTCGACCAGAGCTACGCGATCGAGTGCGAGATCGAAGAGACGATCAATGCGCCGTTTGTCGTGTTCCAGTCGGTGGTGCTGCACAGTACCAGCTCGGGTGAACGTCGCATCCGTGTGGTCAACTTGGCTCTGCCCACCACAAGCTCCATGTCCGAGGTTTATGCGAATGCCGATCAGATCGCCATTGCCACGCTCTTGGCCGACAAGGCGGTGGAGCGTTCGATCCACTCTCGTCTCGAGGATGCACGCGATGCGCTGTTCAACAAGCTCGTCGACGTGTTCTCGACGTACAAGTCGACCATGACTTCGGCAGGATCTGGTGCTAGCCCGCAGCTCGCGATTGCGCAGAACATGGCGCAGTTGCCGCTGCTGGTGCTTGCACTGCTCAAGCACGTGGGTATCCGACAGTCGTCGTCGATCCCCTCGGATCTGCGTGCCTATGCGCAAGCATTGCTCACGACGCTGCCGGCGCAGCAGCTGATCCCTTACCTGCACCCGAACTTTTACTGCTTGCACAACATGTCGCCCGAAGCGGGCACGACGGTGGCCGAAAAGGGCTTTGTGATGCCTGCCAAGCTCAACCTCACTTCGGAGCGATTCGAGCGTCACGGTCTGTACCTGATCGAAGATGGGCAAAACATCTTCCTCTGGGTGGGTCGCGAAGCAGTGCCTCAGCTGTGCTTGGACGTGTTTGACGTGGCCAACTACGGCACGCTTCGGGGCGGCAAGACGACGCTGCCCAAGCTGGAGAACAGCATGAATCAGCGCGTGAATGCGATCGTGCAGAGGATCCGGGAGAGCCGACGTGGGCCCTACCGCGCGCATCTGTACGTGGTCAAGGAGGACGGAGAGCCAAGCTTGAGGCTGTGGGCTTTGAGCCTGTTGATCGAAGACAGGTTCGAACAGACGCCCAGCTACATGCAGTTTATCGGACAGCTGAGGGACAAGGTGAACGGTGGGTCGTGAGGGGGGTTTTGCTCAGGCGCACAAACGATTCACCTTTCAAGTGGCTGTTCCCCACCCTTTGTCCGTGTTAAATACCAGTATTGACCTCTTTCCTTGCTATCTCGCTTTCGTGTAAGGTTCGTGTGTGGTCTGAGTGTGATGATGGCTCCGGCGAGAAACGTTGGTGAAACGACGTGAGAAGGTTGCTCTGCTGCAGTCGCGTGAGCTCTGTGATTTTTCGAGGGTTCTGGAACCAGAGAGCGCGCACCGACACGCACGCTGCAAAAACCAAAAAAAAACAAAAAAAAACCAAAAAAAAAAAAAAAAAAACGCGCGGATTTTCCTTGTTGGTTCGAGACCAACACCTGTTTCCAAATCTCGCGACTGTGCCAATTCTCTGCAAACGGTAGCTGCCTATCTTGGTTCTTGTTGCACTCGTGATAGCTTTGACAGGCAGAGTGTTTGGTGGCACGTCGAGAGTTGGATAGCGTCATGAGGGGGAAGATAGAGGGTGTCCGAGCTTTTGGGTTGTTCTCTGAGAGATGGGGGAAATTTCGAGTTTGGTTCCGACTCGGCGAGAGAGCGAGACAAGGCCAAGGAGTGGCCGAGTGTTGGGTGAAAGTGCGCCGTGAGAAAATGTGTGTGAGAGCCTTTTTTTAATTCAGAGCCGTGCGCAGCCGTTCTTTTTTTCTTGCCTCCTACAACATCAAACACCACCACCATCAACACCTCGATCGCCGACCAGACAACTTAGCAGCGGACAGTCATAGCTGCATCGGAAACAGCATCTCCCTCGCACGTCAAGCCAACGGACAGTGCAGCCAAACACCGATTCACTCGCAGCGCAACATCGAGAGCTTTCTTGCGCTGTATAGCTTCTCCAGCTGAGACACAACCCACGATCCGCAAGTAGCATATACGCCTGAGGGAGGAGCCTTGACACATCCACAACCACAATCATGTCCAAGGAGGAGGCGGCCAAAGAGCCTACTTACGACGACTATGTCGAGCGGTAAGTTGGTGCCGAGACTGTTAGCCTGCTCCAGGATTGCAATCGCTCAGCGCAAGACGCCGAGCTGAATCCGCAACACACTGAGCAACGAGCATGATGTGCTGACGACATCCTCATCCTCCTTACGACGCCGTATCCGCGCAAAACAGTATCCACTACAGCGACAAGTACAACGACGACGAGTGGGAATACAGGTACGTCTATCACCACCAACACCCTCCAGCTACACGCTGCTCACACCATCAACTCTGCCCCGCTTACTAAACTCGCCCACCTCTGTCCATCCTCTCTCTCGAACATCGACACTCTCGCGCTCCACAACACCTCATCTCGTCGCTGCCCACAGACACGTCATCCTGCCCAAACCAATGCTCAAATTGCTCCCCGAATCGTTTTTCGACCCATCCGAACCGGGCGTCTTGCGAATCTTGACCGTCAAAGAGTGGCGAGATATCGGCATCACCCAGAGCATGGGCTGGGAACACTACGAGGTGCATGCGCCCGAACCGCACATTTTGCTGTTCCGCCGTGAGAAGGACTTTTTGGAGAAGGTGAGTTTTGCAACATGCACCAGCAGCGGGAAGAGCAGCAGCAGCGAGGACGAGAAGCGGTTGCAGGAGGTCGAGGTGGGGAGCGGAATGAGGTGATTGGGAAGTTGGAGGATGGAGGAGGGAAAGGTGTGCAGGAGGGGGATGGATAGTGGAAGCCACTGGTTTGGTAATGGTTGAAAGGGGGAATCGAGGGAGGAAGCGTCGATAACGAGCGTCCGCTAGGTCGGAAAAGACACAACCCGCCGGGCGAAGGACACTCTTCCGATTCTGTTCAGCAACCTCGTCCACGCATCTTGATCCTATCAAAGAACCGACCCCCTTTTTCAGATCACACATCGACGCAACATCTACACGGACCACGCCACCGCTCACCCGCTGCTGCACACCCAACACACAGAACCAATTCACTAACCCTCTCTTTTTCCGCCTCATCTGCTCCGACCCGCGAAAAACAGTATCAAGCACAAGCACAAGCGCAAGCAGCAGCACAACAACAACAGGTACAGGCGCAGGCGCAGGCGAATGGTAAAAAGTGAGCCGCTTCACAGGATGCTTTGCTTGCTTGTATATGTGCACTTCTGTTTTGGTGTTGGGTCGTTAAAATTGAAGAAGAATGGTTGGTATTTGGTTGGTTGTGTGTGTGTGTGTGTGTGTGTGAAGAGGGAGGGGGTGGTGTTGAAGGTGAATGAGAGAGGTCTGTTTGTGGGTTGGGGAAGCACTCGAAACGTCTATACGAGCCTTTGGGTAGTCGTTGAGGCTCACTCCCACTCACTACATTTCAGTCACCACAACCCACTCTTTCGCTCCCCTAATTACGACCTCACTACCGCTCACAACCACCCCATGATCGTTCCTCCATCACAACCAACTCACCCCCCCCCACTGCTCGGCACAACCCTAACCAAAACCCACCGCCCCATCCCCCTCAACTCGCCTCACATTCTCCTCACCACAAACGCTCAACCTCTCAAACATCACGACGAGACCCACACACCCCACACATCTCTTTTTAACATACACATCCCATTTCCCCTATGTCAAAAAGTCCCCCTCTAATCCTCCCCACCAAACGTATGCGTAGACTCAGCTAGCGACGGGCTATACTCATACTCGCTAGCCGCCACAACCGAAGGATCATAACTCATCATCGAGTTGGCTAGCGATGGGGTATTGAACAACCTCCTATCCATCCCTGCTGCTGCTGCTCCCACGGCTGTTGTGGCGCCGTTTGGGTTGAAGAAGCTGTTGTGGGTAGCGCCAAAGGAGGTAGAGGGAGATGGGTGGCCGTTTGCTGCTCGGAGTGCGCGAGCTGAGTGAAGGGGGGAGAGGACCAGGTGACGAACGACGTCGAGGGCGATGTTGAAGGCGTGTTCGATGCCGGGTGGACAGGAGCATGCGCAGGAGCTGCGACGTCGGTAGGCGCAGACTTGTCGCCACCCTCGCTGGAAGCCCCCTTTCGCTGCCCACGATCCGTCTCGTACCCATCCCCATCCTCGCCCTCACACCCACCCAATCCAGCCTGCTGTCCCCTCAACCTCGCCGCCGCAGCTGCAGACACACCACCCCCGCTGCACCATTCCTCGCAGCCGGCCTCGGAGGAACAGGCAGCGAACCCGCCCCATTCGACGAATACGTCGTATCCGTCGTCGCATCCCCTGCTCTATGACCCATCCCCCTCCGCCTATCCTGCACAGTAAGCATAGTATCGCTGCTTCCCTCGCCACCAAACGACATCAGCACAGGCATCCTAGCAATATTACCATTCGCATACACTGTAGCAACCGTAGCACTCGTATCCGTACTCCTCCCACCCACCCCATCCACCCACGCCTCCCCTTCCACAGCGCTCTCCGCCGACGCCCCCTTATCAATCAACTCGCTAGAGCGCGCCTTCGACAAACCACCATTGGCAGCAACAAGGCCGTTCGCCAGCGCAGTCTGACGACGTGACGAATGAGACCTATCCAAATCAGCCGCATTGGCACCGACCATCCTATTGTGAATGGCAGCGGCAAGCTTGAGCGCATGCGACTCGGGTCCTGGCGAAGCATGGCTCGTCTCGCCCGTCGAAACGGACCGAGCCGAAACAGTCGAAGGCGTCGCCCAACCGGAACCTGAACCAGACCCGTTCCTCGTCAACGCACCCGCGTCGGCGAAATCACGCACGACCACAGCGGCATGATCAGAAGACGACGATGACGACGACGACTCGTCCAACCTCATCGACTGGACGCGCGCCGCAACCCTATCCGCAGATCGCACACCGCCACGATACCTATAATCGACGTGCAACGGCTCGTCGTACGCCCCGCTTTCAGACGGCCGCAACCAGTTCTTGAGGTTGCGTCGAGACTTGGGTCGCGCCAACAAATCAGACCCATTCGCCTCGGCCGCAAGCGACACCGACTCCGACCTAGTCGGATCCAACACGAGCTTACCCTTGAGCTTCTTGGCGCTAGGTGCAGCCCCATGACGAGGCGCCGTGGCAATAGCCCTTCCAGGCAAAGCGTCTCCATACAAAACCTTGACATTGCGCGAAACCTCGTCGCACGCCACCGAATCATCCGCATCGTGCTCAACGTAAAACCGTTCCCGACCCGACAATTCATGTTCGATGCGACAAAGCCACTTTTCAGCAAAATCGCCATGTCCCTTGTAATCCCAAACCCCATCCAGCATCGCCCTCACAATCCCCTCGTGATCAATGACAAACGTACACCTACCATCGATCAACCCCAGCAAACGCCTGCCCACCCCCCACTCATCCATAATCCGACGATCCGAGTCGTGCAAGATGCGGAAACCCAAGTGATGCTCGTCTACAAACCTCCTGGATCTAGCGGGTGGGTCCTGCGAAATGCCAATCACCACCGCATTGAGGTCGTTAAAAATAGGCGAGGTTCCCACCGCGTCGCGGAAGGAGCAGCTCTCCTTTGTGCAGTGCGGGGATCCGGCGAGAGGGAAAAAGTAGAGCACGATCGGTCGACCGAGCTGGATCGTTGCGTGAAGAGAAACGTCACGATCGAGGTGATCTTTAGCGTGAATATCGGGCGCGGGATGACCGATGAGCGGCGATGCTTTTTCCTTTGCTGGAATTTTCAACGCTGCACCTGCAGCAGTGATGATGCTCCTTTCGCCCGCGATGGGGAAGGCCGGTACGCGTGGGAGGTACGGCATCGTGGCAGCGGCGGCGGAATCGCCTGCTTGGAACAGTCTATCAACGGCGTATGTTGAGAGAGAGCCGTGTTTCGGATGTGCCGGTCAGGCAGGCAGGCGAGATAAGCTCCTGGGCGTCTTTATCCAGACGTTGCCCGAGCAGAGATAAGGATTGCTAGATTGAGAGCATCAGAGCATCAGAGCACTTGTCGTGGAGAGCGGGATGACCAAAGGCAACAGTCCAAGCGCTTTCCCAGAATCAAGGCTTGTCGGCCAGCGTGCACTCGATTAGCGTCTACGAGCATCCGAGTCCTAACCCCTAACGTATGAACGAAGCAGTAGTGGGCAGACTCGATTATCGGTTCGGGCGTGACCTTGGTGAAGAGAGATGGAGCGACGGTTCTACGGACGCGCGACAAGATGATGCGAAGAGATATGGTGGCGGGAGCCTAAGAAGCGAGGGACGGTAGACGAAAGCCTTGCCCAGCAAACGGGAACCAAAGAGGCGGATCTCGTCGAGGTGGAGTTGACCAAGTGGCGCAATGGGCAGTAGTATATCGACTCAAAGGCGGGCAATTGCATCTCGGTCACAGGCGGTAAAAAAGAAAAGCACGGGAAGCTGGGGAAACTGTGTCTATCTTTCCAAGTCCGAATTGGATACTGTACTGGCTGTGGAATGGCTTTTGTGACCTTGTTTGCTACCTCTGCTAGCTAAGGCGCTAACACACCGCGAAACAATGAGCGAGCCGCGGATTGCTGTTGGCTTTTGTCCTGCTTTTTGCTCTCGGTCTGGTTCGCCTTAGTATTCCGTTGTTTCGGTCGGTCAAGCCGGCTTGGTGTGCGTTGCCGTGCACAAAACGTTGTGCATCTTGATACAAAATGCAACAAAGCCTCTCCCTCTGCATCACCCAACCACTATTAGTAAAAGCTTCGGCATCGGATCTGCTCTTTCGCTTGGCATTGTCCGCGATGGCATCCTCACTTTTCCCCCATCCAATGTGAAGCGTCGTGCCGAATGAAGTAGAGGTGGAGACCACAATGACGTGAGCAGTTTTCCTTCGGCTACAGTAGACCTGCGAATCCACCAGTAAATCGAATTCAATGCACTGAGCAAAGTCCGAGGGAGTCACTGCGGTGAGCCTCGCACCCCGCGGGCTAAAAGAGGGGTGGTCGACTCGGTCAACCTTTGGCCGATGCAGTCGGCCGCGAGACCAGGTTGAACTGGTCCCGCGAGCGGAGCAAGGTCTGCGGTACGATGCCTTTGAATTGCCGGCTGTGGGTATTCCTGTTGGATCAATCTGAAGTACGCGGGCGTTTCTATAGTATCTCGGGATCTCCTTGTACTCTTCCATGTCGTCTCACTGTGGATCACACGCTCATATTATTTTTCGGTTGGATGATACGTCATGGAGGTTGAGACCAATCTTCACCGCACATACTGTATTTCAATTCAAACCTCAATTCATTCTACCATGATGAATCCGTCATCACTGTCAGCATCAGAGTCCAACGTTAGATCGACCACTCTCTGTTTGGCCTGTTCCCGCTGTAAGGTCAGATGCGTCGTATGTACCCGTACTTCAGTACGAATGTTTTCGAGCTCACGGCTGAGTTCCACTGACTGTCCACATCTTTGAGTACATGTGCGAGACTGGCTGAACGAGGTGGTTGAGGTGGAAGGCTGGGATGAAGTGGTGGCTCGATTTGGTCGGATTCTCTGTGTCGGCCTGTGTCTACCCAGGCGACCTCTCGCCGCTCTGCTGCTGAGTCCACTGCTTTGTCCGGATCGTGGAGTCGAGGCGGTCTCTGAATGAGCGAGGTTGAATGGTACTGCCCCTCCCATAGCCACTGAGCTCGAGGAGGATGAGCTGGATTCCAAAGAACGATCGGGATCTTTGTCTGATTGGGTATGGAGGAACCAGTCTAGGGCCGTTGCTCCTTCGTCACGCCGATCGTCGTCTTTGTCCCCATCATCACCGTCAGCAAATGTTGTTGTAAGGGGAATGTAGTGGAATTCCTCGTCCTCGCCGATAAGGCCATGATTTGAGCACGTTTTCCATATGAGCTGTCTGGCTGCCTCGAGTAGGCTGCGCAGTGCAGCAAGGTATTCAGTCCTGTCCTTGCGCCACTCCTCAGGTGATTCAGATCCGCTACGGTCGAAGGTGCCTCCGGCGAGGAGGTGCTGCAAGGAACGTTCATCCGCCAGTGGAAGGTGGGATTGTACCTCGAGACGCTCATCCGAAAGCAGGGGGCAATCCAGCAGAAGGTGTCTCCTGCTTTGCTCGTCGTCTCCACAAAGGCAAGAACCGGCCTCTGAGTTGCGGTGACTCGTGACCATCAGCGAGTTGCAGCGGAAGAGGGCAAGGAGATATCGCGTTCACCAGTCCATGTTGAGGTACGTTTGAAGTGCTGCTTTGTGTTGAAAGGTTGGGGACACTTCCTTGAGCGAATTATGAGGGTAAAGATCAAAGAGAGTCTGTTCGAAGATGAGTGCTTGAGAAGATATCCACTCTTTCGCCTTCTTGATGCTAGTGCGCTCTCGAAGCGATTTGAGAACCGGATCATCCGAGGCTGTCGTGAGGGGCAGTCGTGCCGCCTCTTTTGCTAGAGCGTCTGCCTCGTCATGCGGTTCTATGTTGTCGTGTCCTGGGATCCACCAGAACTTACTCTCGACATATCTCCTCTTTCGTAGCTCTGCAATGATCGATCGTATATGTCGAACGAGAAATTGCCCTGGCTTAGTGCGGTCTGCAGTGTAGCTGGCATTGAGGCGGTGTAGAGCGGTTTGGGAGTCGCTGAAGACGTCGATCCTTTTCCACGATTCGCCCATGCAAGATCTAAGTCCTATGAGGATAGCGAAGAGTTCTGCCTCGTCTATCGTCCAGATTGAGCCATCTAGTCTCTCTTTGACCGTCCGTTTGAGCGGGTGCTGCCCTCTGCTTATCCCTACAGCTGCCGCCCCGAGCTCAGCGGGGTGGACATTCTTGTTGCCCGATGCGCCGTCCGCGAATATGTTGATCTTGCGGTTTTGATTGGAGTGAATAACGCAGTCTACCATTGCTTTTGCCTGTTCTTCGTTGCCGATTGTGACGTCGAGTGATTCCCATCCCCAAGGTGGTGTGTCGGGAGGGGTAATCGGCTCGAAGTTCTTGTAAGGAAGGGATTGTAGTATGAGAGTGATCGGGCCTAGCGACCACAGGTGGTTTTTCATTGATGTCCCTTTCTTCGTTACCCGAACTGAGCATCCTTCCCAGACATTAGGTTCGTGAGCATGCCCCTCGGGCGCTTTTTTTTTTTTTTTTTTTTTTTTTTTTTTTGGTGAACTGTCGCTCCCCTTTCCTCGTTTTTGCAGATCAGGAGCTGTTGAAGCTCGGAGTGGCGGGGATATTGAGGGGGAGATCTACGAGGAGTGCTACTGTGGAAGGGTAGGGTGAGGAGGCTAAGGGGCTAGCGGATTGATCTGCACTCGCTGATGGAGTGTCGGACGCTTCCGCGTTGGTTGCAGCGATCGCAATCGCGTTCTCTGCCTTCATAGTAGACTGGAACCACTCTGCCGCCGATTTTTGTCAGATCGATGTTCCGATCTAGACGAGTACGGAGGATAGGCGCACATTCTCCAACGATGAAGACGATGCCGCTGAAGTCCCTGTCGCTGGGTTCGGGCTCGATGCTCTCGTTGTAGTACAGACCCCAGAAAGTGGTGACCTTGACGTTCCTATATCTCTGTCTGAATAGCTTGAGAAAGGAAGGGAGGTTGCAGTCGGTTTTTAGGCCATTGATTCGAAAGACCCTCTCTGACTCCTTAAGCGGGGCTCCTGCATATCCGAGTGGAGTGAGCTTGAGGTTTTCGTATATGTCAGCATTGATTACCTTGACGTCCATGAAGAGGGTGCCTCTGATGCCCCGCGGCCTTGGCACTTGAACCGCGAAATCTCCACCTTTGAGGTCGATCTTGAGGTTACTGAACCAGCTTTGGATCTGGCGCACTGCATCGATTCGCATGGTCACCAGCTCTGCTTGCGAGGGATTCTTGATGGAACCTTCGTAACGATATCTGACGGTGGACCTACCAACGGCATCCTCGCGTTGAGGGTCAGGGAGATCAGAGAATGGCCATGCTTTCTCCGGATCCTTGCAGTACCACATGCATGGGCGATAGAGAGGAGTGTTCCTGTTCTTAAAGCCTGTGGTGGTTGGCACGTTTACTTCATCATCCAGTGCCTCATCTTCTTCATCTTCTTCGAAGGCCTCTTTGTTGAAACGGGAGTGTGTAACTTGGATACTTTCAGCTTCGGCCCTAGCCTGAGTCGGCTCGAGGGCTCTAGCTGTTTCGAGGAAGGCTTGACGGCCAAGCGGCTGGGTGTCTTGATTGGAGTCGTCGTTTTGATCAGCAGTCTGGGTTGTAGTGCCATTGTCTTGACGGTCGTTGTTGATACCGGGAGCTCCGTTCCGATTGTAGGAGTCGAAGTGTCCATGTTGCCCATTCCTTCCGTCTACCTGATGACTTCCGGCAACTCGACTCTCTTGTTGTTCTCCCCGAGTCAACGGTTCGGAATGATGTTTCCATCGGTTCTCATCAGCCCACACACCGATGAATCGAGGGCCTTCCTCCTCCTCCGAGGCAGCATGGGTCCGCTGTTGCTGATCTGGTTGTGAGCTTGAAATGTTGTTCGATGATGCAACGTCTTCATTGGGATCACGATGCCCGAAATATCGGCTCCCGAGAAGGGGGTCCTGGTCGCTGCCTTGAGCGTACTGATCGAGAGGAATGAAGGTAGGGAGCTGTAAGAAGGCCGAAGGGCGTTGAGTGTTCGCTTGACGATCCGGTTGGGAGGATGAGTTGGTGATATCTCCCCCACCTGCGTTGACCAGAGCTCTGATTCTATCGCCTGAGTCTCCTACTCCTCGTGCCTGGTCTGGTGTCAAGGCTTGGGAGGCTTGCGTTGTAGAGTCAGCGACGGTTGTGGATGCGGGCGAATCCAGGGCTTGAGACTGAGTCTGAGTGGGAGCAGGAGCGGTTGAGTTTGGGGTGAGGGTAGAGACTGCGGAGGGGACCTCTTGAGGATTGGAAGTAGAGTTGGAGGGCGCCTCGCCTTCTTCCATGGAAGCGTTCGCGTTGAGTGTTTTCACTCGATTTGTTTCATCGCCCATGACGATGTCCCCATCTACGGTTTGGCTCCGAGCAGAACCGCCTGCCTCAGGGGACTGACTCGACGGCGGCAAAGTTTTATCTCCGACATTGCAGTCCGAAGACAAAGACGGAGTGTTGCTGGATGGAGATGGCGTGGACAGTTGGCTATTTGCTGCCGCAGCGAGTTGCCTGGCAAGTTTTTCGGTGCCAGCCACACTTTTTTTCACGAGGCTGAGGGTGCTCGGAGTGGAGAGGTCTTTTTTTTTTCTCCATCCCTTTTCTTGTTGGGCCTGGAGCCAATAGGGTCAGAACGAACGTCATCCCCTAAGGGAGGGTAGGAAGGTGGCATAGTGATGAGACCCGAGAGTGTAGAGAGGGAATGGTGAGGTAAAGATGTCGATTGCGAGTGAACTTTCGCAGAAATGTTGCGCAGGCATTTATGTGATGTTCAGAGGATGTGTGATCTTTCTTTCCACTCAACTCGGATTCCTCTGTCAGTTTCTTGTCTCACGCCATCGCCTTTCAGTAAATGAAGATGGAAGTCTAAGTCAAGTTGCTAAGAATGTGCATGGAACTTTTGATACATTGAGTGAAGGAGAAGAAGAATGCTAAGGAAGAAAGTATACATATGAACGAGACACGGGTGATGACAATTTTACCTGCTGCAGTTTTATTGAAATGGTGGGACGCGGTGGCTCGCGCAGAAGAGCTCACGTGGCCTTGTTGATCGGGTTGACTGTTTGCCAAGCGGTAGGGGGGTCGCTGATCTGTGAGGGATGGTCGGGAGCCTGGGGCTCCAACGCTCATTGAGCGCTCGGATATACGGCAGATTCTGATATGGATGTCGGGAGTTTGTGGCAGGGTGCAGAATGTGGAGCTTTTATGTGTACCAGGTGATGGGTACAACTCCAGCGTCAAGATCCGAGAGCTGCTCGAAAGCACCGGTCGAGAGATCGAGCGAGCCCCAGTTGCAAGTAGGGCAGGTGTCGGCAACAACGGCAGAGATGGTCTTGCCGTTGCCCTGGATCCAAACGGTCTGGCCGCACAGGGCGTTCGACATCTGATCCGAGTTGATTGCGACGAGTGGCGTAGAGTCGCTGTGGACCTGACCACATGATCCGGAGTTGCCGTCCTGGTAGAAGTAGGTAGCCTGGCCTTGACCACCGGCACGCTTCTCGAAGGGAGCGGCGACGACGGCAGAAGCGGCAGCGAGGGCCGAAACAACGAGAGTGGTGAACTGCATTGTGAAGAGTGTGTGGGAGAGATAAAACTCGGAGTGGGTTATGTGTAGAGTGTGTGAAGAGTGGGGTTTTGGATGAGGGTCGGGTGAGGGTTGAGGTCGAAAGGGAGCTCCTCTTTATACGATTGAAGGTCGACCAAGAGCCCTTCGCTGGACGTCTATAGCAAAGGAAGCGGGCATCTGCCGTTTCTTTCGCTGTACTATGCAGCGCCAGAAAGGGTTTCAGGGACTCACAGCAAGCTTCTCGCTGTAGGAACAACAGGTACGACCTAGGGAGAACAACACGAGAATGGAAAAAGTTTTTTTTTTTTTTTTTTTTACATGCCATCTGCTTGAGTAGAGTTGGTGTTCCTTGGCGGCTGAACAGTATTCCAAGCGGACGTCGTCAAGAGCAAACAGGCACTGCGGGTGGCCAGTGCGTGTGCACCTCCAAACGAAAAAAATCTAGGGGGCCAACAAACGGTACCTAACGAACAACATCGAAAGGAGTGACATACGGAGTCCGCTCGGTGAAAGAGAGTGGGGGATACTGAGTCGGACAGCGAGCGAGAGACGAGACCGGAATGACAGCAAACGGAAGCCGCAGCCGCTTTCCCTACACCATCTGCAAGGCTGACAAGACCCGGCAACGAGGGTGCAACCACCTATCCCTCAACCTTGTTCGCGATCCTCCCCTCCTCCCAACCCTCGCCTGGCTTTGGGAATCGCGATGCCGCCTCGGTTTCTGTTTAAGCGAACGGCAGAATGGATGTTTGTTGCTTCAAAGAGTGGACTCTCTCTCTCTCTCTCAAGATCGACATGTAGGGAGAGGCGAAGCGTAACTGAGCATCAAGGTTGCAGAAGCGATGCCTAGCGAGCATCTGTCAGCCTTGCTCCCAACTCGCCTCCCCCCTGAAAACCAATGACCCGAATTTGAGTCAACACGAACGACACCAACACAAAGGAACAAGCAGCTCAGTTTGTGTGCGTTGAAAGTGGCAGAAAGACTGTGGTTGAGAATGCAGTGTTGAAAGACGGCGGCGGGCTGCGGGCTGTGACGGAAGAGGCTGACAGCAAGAGGAGCAGCAGGAGCAGCAGAGACGGCGGCTTGGAGGCGGCGGCGGTAACAGACAGCTGGACAGCTGCAAAATCAGCCAAAATCGACATCGCGTTGAAAAGGCTAAATTTAGTTTTTCCTTCTCGACTTTTTTGGAAATTGGATTGATTGAATTTTTTTTTTTTTTTTTTTTTTTGTTTGAAGGCAAGCACCCTCGAAATTGTGGCCGTTGATTTCAAGCGCAACTTTTGCTCATCGCGCACTTGGATCCAGGCTCTCTCAAATTCGCCTTGCCTTCCCCTCTTCTTCTTCTCGCCCACGCTGCGCAACCCAGGAAGCCACGAGCATCGCTGGCAACAAAAGTTTGCCAAAGTTCCGTTCCGTCGTGGCGGTACTCTGCAGTCGAACGCCGAGTTAGAGCTTGAATCGACGGTTGAGGCTGCAGCTGGGCGGTGTGTGTGGGGGAGGGTGCAGACTGCGTGACCGGGCCGGAAGGGTGGACCTCGATGTTCGCAAGCTCTCACGCACCTCGACTGTTGACTGAACCTGTCCGATCATGAGCTAGGAATGCTGCGAAACAGAAATGGGTTAGAATCCGGTCAGGTGAGTCGTGTTCTCGAATTGCATTCCTGTTAACTCAACCTCTTGGGATGCCGGGGGGAAGGGCAAAGGGTTCATGTGGATCGAGCTCATCGTGCGACCGTCGACGACAAGGTGCAGTTCCTTTCAGATGCGGCGGGTGTGGTCAAGTTGCCGCAGCTCTGTATGGCAGGTTATAGTTGCAGTGGGTCGAACTTCGAGCTGAGAGTGAACCTTGTCCCACCATGACCGGCTCAAGTTTGCCAAAAAGGGTCGGGATCTGATCCGTTATGGGAAAAGCTTTTTGCTGCACGGTAAGGTCGTCGTGCATCGGTCTGAAAGCACACCCGATGCTAAGGTGTCGGCATTATGCTGTGTTGGATTATAAATGTCGCATGCCGGTTTTGCTGCGGCTTTGAGACTGCGCGGCGAGACGTGGGCCCGCGGGTTCTAGCGGACAGTAGGGGCCTGGTTCGGCATCCCTGTCGAGGCAGGCGGCTCACACAAGGAAAGAGGGCTGTGAGAAACGGGCCATGTCAGGAGACCGGCGCACTGAACAAGGGTTTCCTTTCCAAAAGATCTGAATGCTGATCGGTCTCAGAGCGATCGTTTGTCTGATGTTCAGTATTGTGAGACCAACCCCACTCCGCCCAAGGCTGTGTGTGAAACGGTAGCAAGCTGGCAAAATGCCATGCTGAAAAATGTCTCAGTGCGTTCTGGTTGTGCGGTATTTGAATGACTGACCATGCAAAATGTAACGGGATGGCCTCGTGGCTTTCCCGAAGAGGTAGGAGAGGGATGACCGGCCCCGGGTGCACCCCATTCTTGACCTCGTGTGACGCTTTTTCCACATTCATCCGCAGCAGTATCGCCGGTCATCTTGTGGGATAGAGAAACCAAGCGTGGGATGCTCCTGTGCGAGCATGACTGCATACAGTACACCGCCGCCAGATTTTTTCCGTTTAAACCTCCATAACCCCAGTATTTTTTTTTTGGTGGTCTGCGAAGAAAAATTGCCCGTGACCGGCTGGAGTGACAGGTGACATTCCTGTTGGTCGACCCCCGGAAACTTGACCGCTGCCCCTTTTGATGGCCTCCACACGTTCTACCCGCTGCTCTTGGTGTGGGGCGGTGACTGTAAGAGTTGTGATTGTCAGCAATGCGCATGTTCCGATGCGGGTGTACTTTGTATCTCCTAGTCAAGGAGCATCGACGGCTGCCTCGGCACCATCTCGTCTTGATTCTTGATCGACACTTCAGAGAGCCGAGAATGCTGCTACCCCCTCGATCGTTGTATTCATTGCACTTTCCCTTCGCCAATGTATCGCGGTCAACTCACCGCATCGATGGCTCCTCGCGGACCTTTCAAGTTGCTGAAAGCTCGGATTCTCACTCTGTCGGCCCTGTTTGCGGGTGAAAGCGGACTGGAATGGAGAGCGGGGGGTGGAGCTGGAAGGACGCCGAAGGAAACAAGACGCCGATGATCGACGTCGATTTTCGTTGGCGATCTGCGTGGCAACACCTTGGCTCTATTAGACTTCAAGGTAGTCAATCGACGCTCGCTGTGTCGTCAGTGTTACAGTCACGATTGCTCCGTCAGCGACTCTTGATGAACAGCAGAAAGCGGGTTGTCTTTTGAGCGCAAGCTTCAGCATCGATTCTCGGGAAGCACCAACCAACCTTTATTGCCTCGATGAACGTGACCACAATTTAGGAGTGCAATTTTGACAGCCTTTTTCTGGCTTGTCCAGCAACCCCGTTTTCAATTCCACAAAGCCATTGAAAACAGCGCCCTAACAAAAAGAAGAATAGTTCCAACTAGATCACCGATGGGCATCCTGAATGGACGGATCGGCGGATCTGTCACATCACTCACTTGCTGTCGCACCGATCGACGCGGAGGAGCAAGGAAAAAAACAACATCGGAATGTGATCCGAACCTTTCGAAACGATGAAAGCTGCTGATCTGCAAACGCGGATCGACAAGCGGTAGCGAACGAAGGCTGACACGCGGTGCCGCCTGTTGGGCCAGCGAATGGAGCCAGCACAATGCAGCCTCGTCGAAAAGGAGATCGATACGGACAAGATCTGCCTCAAGTCGGGTGGAGCGGCAGCCCTTCCATCATCCTGCATGGCCATTTCAAAATCACTTACAGTACGACGAGAGGGCAGTTCAAGATCCGTCGATTCGAACTCACGGCCAACTTGTCAAACAACCAACGCCAAGGCACGTTGACATTGTCAAGGTCATCCGCAGGCACGCCCGCACGCCCGCACGCTTGCAGATCACGCAGATGGCATTGGAGCAAGCTTGACATCTGATCGGGCTTGGAACCACGATGGGCGTGCGTTTCAGTCATGGTTGCATTGAAGCCTCTACTCTTCCTTTCAGCCAGGCCTCTCTTGTCAACCTCTTGTAGAAGAGCGGATGCCAAAGCCAAGATTCGTAGGTGGCTCGCGGCAAAGCCGAGCGTGCCAAGGTTCTGGCCACAAGGATGGTGAACGGCAAGGGCGAGTATCGGACCAAGAGGCCAAGAAGACTGTTGGCAGCATGGTCTGTCGGCGTTGCAAATGGCTTGCGGCTTGGCTTGAGGCTGGGCATTGCTGGCCGGTTGGCATTATTCGATTTGAAAAGCGGTGAATTTTCCTTTTTCAATTTTTGTTTTCCGTGATTGAGAAAACCAATTTTCGCCAGCTGAGCATGCTTAGCTATTTAAAAAAAATTGGTGGTGGTGGCAGCCCCTCTCTTTGTGCCGACAAAAATGGCGCCTTTTAGCCAAACACGCGCGACGATGGAATTCCGATCGAATCTCGCGCTGTGCTGCCCAGTTTTCTTTCCTTTTTGCACGCTGGGGCCGGGCAAGGCACTTGGCGAGGGCCGAGAGGAGGACAGTCAATCAGGGTCTCTAACCCTAAAATCAAAAAATGTCAAAAATGCAAGGCAACGAGGCACTGCAACGGACAAATGCACGCATCGCCAGCAGCAGCTACCCAGCTGAAATTCAACACAGCCGCCAGCTGAATCGGTGGAGACTCCTGCGTGTGCTGTGCTGAGCTGTGCTGAGCTGTGCTGAGCTGTGCGGTGCGGTGCGGTGCTGTTTTGGCTTGCCTCTCTCTTTGCGATTTGTGCCTCCGCTCCGCTCGCACCCTTGTTTGACAACATCACCACCCTCCTTCTCCTTTTGCTCCGCATCCTCTTCATCGTTTCTCTCGGACCCTGCGCCCTTTGGTCATCCTACTTCTTCCGTCAAGCAGCACTCAGCTCGCTGGAATCTCCTTGCCTGTTGCCATTTGCAACATCACATGGACCTCCTTTGACTACGCCCGGACCCGGAGACACACCATCCGTTTGCGAGCACCCACCTCGTCTCATCTCTTCCTCGATCGCAGCTGGCTCAAGATTGAACGCAGGAATCACAGAGAGTAAGCATCTTTCATCGGCCAACGCTCTGCACACTCGACAGCTTTTCTGCTCCACTTGAACCCAGCGTAAAGGACGGACAGACCTACAACGACTCTCGGGCCGCATCTTCTGCAACGGAGCGCGATTCACTCGGACCACAGTCACTTGACCAGTCACACCGCCCGAGCCTCCCACGCGAGAAGCTAGCCGGCCGTGGCCTTGAAGTTGCACCATGGCGACACCGGCCTCATCGGCCTATGCCTTCCATCACCGCTTCGATGCCGTGCCAGACAAGCACACTTCCGTCGCCAGCGGAGCCCCTTCCAATGCACAGACCGGCGACGAGCACTTCGAGTATCCCGACCTAGATGCTGGCCAATTTTACGCTTCCGCCGCGCCCCATACCGCTACAGCACCCGCTCCTTCCAATCTACCCGACTTTCCAGAGTTCAAGAGCTTCGACTCCAAGTCCGAATTCTTCTCCAACAACAACTCTTTCCAGCAGTATGCGCCTCGACCTGCGCTTTCGGCTGCCTTGGTCGAGCCTCAGTCTGCACAAATCGAAGGAAGCCCCGAGCTCGACCAGCTCGATATGTCTGCTACGTCGGTAGTTCCAGAAGCAGCACCGGAAGCGCAAGCACCGGTAGCAGCCCCTCTTCATGAACAAGCGCCAGCACAGATCGCATCACCGCCTCAAGCGTCGCAGCATGTTTCTGCTCCTGCACCGCGACTGTCTGCAGAGGCAACCAGGGCAGACGCCAATGGTGACTCGCACTCGCACTCGCATCAGCAACAGCACGGGCAGCAGCACCAGCCACAGCAAGAGCCTCAGCAGCCACAGCTCGAGCGTCACTTTTCGTCAGCCAGCTCCTACGTACAACAGCCCTCGGTGCACACCGCCAGCCATGACTCGCAAGCCCCTTCGCATCAATCGCATACCAGCCATCGCAGCCCGCTCCCGAAACCCCCATCTATGCCCAATTCTCCGCCCACTCAGCACATGCAAATCAACGCGACTCTGCATCAACAGGCCATGTCACCACGCAGTCCTCCGGCTCCCGCCTTTGCTTTCCCTGCACAGACCGCTTCAGGTGCAGCACCAGCAGATTTGCAATCAGTATCACCGCATAAGCCGCTTCCTCGGCCTTCTGCCGATGCACTTGCCATGGATGGGCTTCACATCAACGGCGGAGAGCGCTCCATCGACCAGCAGCCTCCTGCCCACTCGGTCAACAATCGCGACGAGAGCGGCGACCGAATCCGGCCAAGCAGCTTTTTCGGTATGCAGAGGCCTGCTGCTGCGCTCAACGCCGCCGGTCAGCAAGTGCCAGTCCCTGCTAGCATGCTCGCCGATGACGACGGCTTCTATCAAGACCAACAGCATCTCACTCGGCCCAATGGTGCAGCCCAGCCCCAGCAGCGCAACCCGCAAGATCTGCAGCAGGGACCTCGCCCTTCGTCCTTCTTTGGTTCTGAAGGCGAGCTTCCCTCCAACGGCGCGCCAGAATCCGTGTCCAGCTCCATTAATGCACGCGACGCCAGTGCACCTGGAACCCGCCGCTCTTCCTTCCATCGTGCAGAGTCGACGCCTCGCGGCATCTCGACCGCTGCCGGTGGCACAGGCAACGGACCCATGCCAACCCCGGGTGGCTTCGGAGGTCTTGGCCCGGCGGGCGCAACACGTCCTGCTAGCATTGCTCCGTCCGTGGCCAGCGGACCGCTTCTCGACCACAGCCATCTCAAGGTCGGTCAAAAGGCATCCTTGCTCAGCCACGGAAAGACGCTCGAGCTCTACCGCCAAAACGCGAAAAAGACAAACGACCCAAACCTGATCTACGAGCTTGCCGTCTTTATGGTCGATGCTGCCAAGACTATGGGCACCGATGAAGACGGTTCTGGCCCTGTCACAGCTGTCAATGGCCCCAACAAGATCGACACACAAAAGGAGGAGCTCATGAAGGAGGCCACTGGCCTGCTCAAAAAGATTGCCGATCGAGGTCACCCTGACGCGCAGTACTTCTTGGCAGACTGCTATGCCAACGGCATCGGCACGCGCACGGGCAAGCAAGATTTCGGTCAAGCTTACACCTACTTTGTGCTTGCTGCCAAGCACGGTCATCCTGATGCTGCCTACCGCGCCGGCACCTGCTATGAGAAGGGCTGGGGCTGCCGCAAGGACACGGGCAAGGCGCTCCAGTTCTACCGCAAATCGGCCGCACAGAGTCATCCCGGAGCCATGTACCGACTCGCCACTGCTGAGCTCAACGGCGAGCTGGGCCTCAAAAAGAACGCCAAGGAGGGCGTCAAATGGCTCAAGCGCTCCGCCGAAGCTGCTACGCCCGAATTCCCGCACGCGCTTCACGAGCTTGCGCTGCTCCACGAGCGGGGCATCGACAATGTGCTCTTTGTCGACCCTGAATACAGCTGCGAGCTGCTCGCGCAGGCGGGCGAGATGGGATACGCACCCAGCGCCTACAAGCTCGGCGTCAACTACGAGTACGGACGCATGGGCTGCCCACAGGATGGAGGTCTCAGCATCCACATGTACAACATTGCGGCCCAACAGAACCACAAGGAGGCCTGCTTTGCGCTCACCGCCTGGTATCTGGTGGGTGCCCCTGGCATCTTGCCTCAGTCGGACACCGAGGCCTATCTGTGGGCCAAGAAGGCAGCCGAGCAAGGTCTTGCCAAGGCGGAGTACGCGGTCGGCTACTTTACGGAGATGGGCATCGGCACTGTCAAGGACCTCGCCGAGGCTAGAGCGTGGTACAAGAGGGCAGCCGACCATGGCGACAAGCGTGCCAACCAGCGCGTGGCTGCGCTTCAAGGTCGTGGTGGCCCGACTGGGCTTGCTGGCGTCGGTGCAGGTGGCCAACCGCCTGTCAACCGACAGCAGCAGCGCATGGAGCAGAAGCAGGAGCAGCGCGAGAGCATGCACGAGTTTGGTCGACGCGCCCAACCCACTTCGGCGCCCTTCCCCGCCAGCGTCACGCAGAGCTCCATGGCGCCCAGCACGCAGACGAGCTACCCGTCGCCGCTGGCCATGCGTGAGGCGCAGACTGCACAGCGGGAACAGCAATATCTGGCCAACGTGGCTGCCAACGAGCGAGCACAGGCACGCGCCATGCTGCGGCACTCGCCGTCGCAGGCCGACATGGGCTCGCCCGTGTCTGCTGGCCCTTCGCCCGTGATGGGTTTGCCTCGTCCACCATTCATGCCGCAGCAGCAGCAGCAGCAGCAGCAGCAGCAGCAGCAGCAGCAGCAGCAGCAGCAGCCGTTCCAGGTTCCGCAGCCGCCACGACAGGGCTCTCCGTCGTCGCAGCCGCCCATGCCGTTATCGCAGCCCCAGGCGTATCCATCTTACCCCATGAGCGCCAGCACAGCTCCTCCGCAGCCGGCTGCCAACGGAGCAATGCACGCGCACAACCCCATGTTCCCGCCCGCGCCTGGTGCTCATTACACTGCTCGACCTGGTATGGCTGCTGGACCTGGACCTGGTCCCGGGTGTGGCCCTGGCCCTGGTATGGGTGGTGGTCCGCCTGGCCCTTCGCCACCCGCTAAAGCTGATTTTGGCAAGGAGGACGACAAGAAAAAGAAAAAGGGCTGGTTCGGTCGATCGTAGGTCGAACTCGCTGCCTCGAACAAGTTGCTCTGCATTCCCGAACGAACTCGCCCACACATCTCTCACACTCAGCATATCTGCCTCCTTTGATGCACATTCTGTACTCTCGACCATTTCGCACACTTTTCCATCTCGATCTTCTTTGTGAACAATTGAATTTTACGCTTTTCTGATGCTTTCAAGGGTTTTGCGTCGAGTCTGTGACGTTGATGTGTGCCAAGTGCGGTGGCGCATCAAGTGAAAAGCTGAAGCGGTGAGTGTCGGTGACAGCGTCATTGTGACGAAAGAGGAAGAAAGTTGGAAGGGTATAAAAGTTCTATCGTCGAGATGGTACGTCAAACATGCCTGGTCTCAGCTATGGGCTCAGCCAAGACGTTACTCCAATCGACCTCTTTATCCTTTTCAGTATCCACGGGCCCACCAAACATATACTGTCTCCTCGTAAGATGTACAGCCCCAACGGTACCTCTTCCACGCCTTCTTCGGTGCTGAAGATGCGCTCGATCGAGGAAGCGAGGATGATGCTGCCTACAGAGTCGGAGCCGCGTAGTGTGCCGAGGATCACGCGGCCGTCTTGCGTTATGACGAGGACTCGTTGGTTGGTGTATTGCTGAAGGGCGGACATTGTGGTGTGCGCCGACTTGCACCGTTGCACCGATCGCAATGGCAGGACTTTGAATGCACTGCTTACACAGCTTGTGTTGCTTTGCACCGCTTATACCGCTCGTGCAGGTCTGCTTGTGGCTGGGAGGCAAACCAACGCCTGGCGAGAAGGGAGGGGCCAAGCTCGATTTGTATAGCCGTACGGTTATTAGAGAGTTGGTGCCATGTGAGGTATGAGTTGACAGTGGGTCGTGAGTGTAGAAGCTCCTTTCAAGGCAAGCGAAGGGGGCTATGCAGCTGCAGGTTCGATACTGGCGGTGATGCTGGAGGACGGACCCTTGTCGTCGGCAAGCGTGGTTGCAGCTCGGTCGAAGCCTTTCTGCACCCCAAGTGACTGGAGAGCGCTGTCTCGCGGAAGCACTTGATGACGGCGCTAGTATTCCCGGTCCGGATGCAATACCTGGAAAGAGCGGGTCGACCGAGTGTGGATGGAAGTGATTGGTGATGGATGAGACAGGAAGAAAGGCGAGAGAGATGGTTCCAAGAAAAGTGGAGCAAGCCCGGCCCAAGTCACGTGTTAGAGTGATGCCGATGCGCGGAAATCGGATTGAAGGGAAATCGAGATTTGTGCGATTCAAAGAGCGGCTCGACGAGAGCACAACAGACTGGAATGAGGATGAGCGATGGAGGAGCCCAAACCGTCAGTCAAACTCGCTTTCGGAAGAAATTGGGAAATTGCAACGACGCACGAGCATCATCATCATCGGCCTCTTCATCATCTTGCCCTCTTGTCAACAGCATCACGGTCATCTGCTGACATTGTCGCTTGCCATTCAGCATGCTCGCATCTCGTAGCGTTCGCGCTGCTGCTCCGGCGCCCATGCGCTCGTCGATCGCAGCCCGCTCCTTCGCAACAGTCACACCGTCGGCAAGGCCTCGTTCATTGCTCGCATCATCAACAACGCCTTCTTCTTTGACGGCGGCGAGCTCTGCATTTGCGCGGGTGGGACGACGCACGCTATTCGCTCGAGCACCAACGACGCCTCTGGCCCGCACCAAGCAGTTCATCTACCTCGTCTTTGCCCTTGCAGCGGGCACGCTCGGCGTCGCCTACTATGCAGACTCTCGATCGGCCATCCACCGCTGGATTGCGATTCCCGCCCTCAAAGCGTTCCTCGATCCTGAATCAGCTCAGAAGCTCGCCATCAAGATGCTCGAGACGGGCCTTGCACCGCGTGATCTCGTCGACGATGATGCTGTGCTTGAGACCGAGCTTTTTGGAAGAAAGCTCTCCAACCCGATCGGTCTTGCGGCTGGCTTTGACAAGCAGGCCGAGGCCATCGATGGTCTGCTCGATCTCGGATTCGGATTCATCGAGATCGGAAGTGTCACGCCCGAACCGCAGCCTGGTAACCCGCAACCACGCTACTTCCGCCTGATCGAGGACAATGCCTGCATCAACCGTTTCGGCTTCAACTCGGAAGGTCACAATGTCATCCTCAGCCGCTTGAGGGATCGCATCCGAAGGTGGCTTCTTCACTCGTCGAGCGTGGCTAGCCTGCAAGACGCACTCGTTGCATCGCCCGACTCGGCCACAACCGATGCTAGGCAGCTGATCGCTACGCACCCCAAGAGCACCTCGGCGTTTGTCGATGCCACTGATCTTCCCAGAAGCTTGCGACCGGCCAAGCTGCTTGGTATCAACCTGGGAAAGAACAAGACGAACAAGGAGGAGAGCGTCGATGACTACGTCAAGGGTGTCGAGCGTCTTGGTCCCTACGCCGACATGATCATTGTCAACGTCAGCAGCCCCAACACTCCCGGTCTGCGTCGTTTGCAGCGCCGTGGCGTGCTTGAGGGCCTGCTGACCCAGGTTGCCAAGGCTCGCGATGGCATGGTCGAGTCGCATCTGCGATTCTCGGACAAGAAAGTTGCCGTGCCTCTGCTCGTCAAGATCGCGCCGGATCTGAGCGAGGACGAGCTCCACGACGTGGCCGATGCCGCGCTCAAGAGTGGAATCGACGGATTGGTCATCAGCAACACCACCATCTCTCGTCCTGCATCGCTTCGTTCTTCGGAACACGCTGGCGAGACGGGCGGTCTGTCGGGCCCACCTGTCAAGCCGCTTGCTCTCAAGGCGCTCACCACGGTGCACAAGCGCTTGCAGGGTAAGCTGCCCATCATCGGATGCGGTGGTATCGCCAACGGTCAGGATGCGCTCGACTTTGCTAAAGCAGGTGCCAGTGCCATCGAGCTGTACACGTCGTTCGGCTACCAGGGTGTGGGCCTGCCGCGTCGACTCAAGGACGAGCTGGTGGAACTGCTCAAAGCCGAGGGCAAGACGTGGAAGCAGGTCGTCGGTTCTGGCATCGATCTGTCCAACATCTCGATCGCAGCACCCAACGCCGACACGCCCACGGGCCTGCATCCAGGCAGCGATGCAGCGTTCGAAAAGAGCGTCGCCAGCGTCAAGCTCGAACTCGATGGACTGCGCGAGAAATTCGGCCTCAACCAGACCCTGACCAAGGAAAACCTACAGAGCTTCCTGCCTTCGCGAGAGTCGGATGCCAGCTACTACGATCTGATCGAAAAAGTCCACTCTGCATTGGGACTTGAGTTTGCAGCGGGGGAAAAGACCGACCTGTCAGCACCTTCTTCCACCGCCCCACCGCAGCAGGAAAAGCCCACTGCCGGCGAGAAACAGGTGGCCAAGGCGCAGGAGCTGGCGCAAGATGCTAAAGTGCCCAATGTCAAGGTGGAGATCAAGCACAAGATGCGCAAAGTTTTCGGCGAGTCGACGCAGGGTAAGGTGCTCGACGCCAAGGAGAACGCGGCGAATCGCGATTTTGCGAAGATCGACAAGGTTCGTGTTGTCTAAGTCGCTGTGTTGTCTGTCTTAGAAATCATTTCATGTTTGATCATGCCAGCTAGCAAAGGAGGAAAGCTCGTGTGGGCGATACGACGATGGATGTGGGAAATGCTGTTGAGGAAGCCTTGCGATCGGGTTCATCGGGCCGAACGACAAATTGAGGAGACCGCACAGACTGAAGCGTAACAGCAGCGACTCCGAGATTAAATTTCAGTTCAACTTCAGGGTTCTCGCACAGCGTGCAGAAAGCGGCTCGGCGAAAATCACACGAGAGAGAGAGAGAGCAAAGATTGAGTTTGAGCTTTTACAGATCGCCGCTCAGTCGGTTGCTTGGACCAACCTTTTTTTTTTTTTTTTTTTTGTTCTGGCTCGTCCTCTGTTCCGACATCCAACATCCTACAACCTGTCTCGTCGCTGTCTCCCGACATTCGTCCTTCTTGAAGAGGCAGCGGCTCATCCGGTCTGCTGACAAATCGCCATATAGCACCGACAACGCCATCCCAGTCAGCCTAGTTGCGGTGGGCGGTTCCTCCGACAATTCGAGAGGCGCAGCTTCGCGCTACCTCTGTTCTCCTATACTGCGCTTCATCACCCTATAAACCGCAGCCGACTGCTCAGCATCCAAAGCAGAGACTTTTGCCGCCACCTCTGCCCAACGAGAGGCTTTGGACATGGCTGGCAACTAAACACGGCTGAGCTGCTTTCGCCCCCCCACTTCTTCATCCTAGCCAAGGTTTAACTCAGCTCGCACACTATGTCGGTCCTTGGCGTACATCAGAGCGATGCGCTCAATCGCATCTTTGCTGGCCTCAAGAGCAGAGACGAAGCTTCTCGTCAAGCAGCGGGCGAAGAGCTCAAGTCCTACGTCGCTTTCGTCGTCTCGGAACTCAAAGGCGACAGCCTCTCCACCTTCAACAACGACCTTCACCGCAGAATCTTTGAGCTCACTCACAGTCAACATGTTCACGAGAAGCTTGGCGGTATCATCGCCATCGAGGACCTCATCGAGCAGGAGAGCGAGGACAACAGTGCGCGTCTCTACCGCTTCTACCAATACCTCAAACCCAACCTGCCATGCAACGACGCCTCGGTCATGATCGCTGCCTCCCGCGCTCTGGGAAGAGTCGCTTATCACGGTGGTCAGTCGCTGGGAGAACAATTCATCGAATACGAAGTGCTGCGTGCGCTCGACTTTCTCCAAGCGGGCGATCGCAACGAGTCGGGTCGATACGCTGCCGTGCTCATCATCCGCGAGATGGCCAAAAAGGTGCCCCAGCAGTTCCATCCGTACGTCCCTCGTGTCCTCGAACGCATCTGGGTTGCTTTGCGCGATGTTCGCGTCATTGTCAGGGAAGGCGCCGCAGAAGCTATGGGCGCCTGTCTCGGCATCATCGCTGCTCGTGAAAAACAGATGGGCAGCCACTTTTTCGAGTCGATCTACGAAGAAGCCGAAAAGGGCCTCAAGATGAGCCCCGCCGAGGCCATCCACGGAAGTCTGCTTGCCGTGCAGCAGCTTCTCCAGCACTCCAAGACCTTTATGCGCAACCGCTTTCAACGCGTATGCGAGCTCGTCTTCCGTCTACACAAGCATCGCGATCCGCTCATCCGTCGCACCATGACAAATCTCGTCCCCGTCTTGGCACGCTACGACCCTCACTACTTTGCCGAGGAGCATCTCGGTGCCGTCATGGGCATCCTCACCGAGCAGTTGCGCAAGGAAAAGGACCGATCACCAAAGGAGTCGGCACAGACATTCGAGACCATCGGCTTTGTCGCCGCTGCCATGGGACCTAGAATGAAACCTTTCATCGAACCCGTCCTGGCCTGCGTCAAGGAAGGTTTGCAGATGCGTGGCAAGAAGAACGCTCCTCCAGAAGGACCTATCTTCCTCTGTGTCGGCAACCTGGCTACGGCGGTCGGGCCACACCTCACACGGTACATGCATGACCTGCTCGACCTCATGTTCTCCTGCGGACTCAGTATTCCGCTCGTTACTGCGCTCGATGGCATCGTCAAGGCGATTCCACCACTCATGAAGGTGGTGCAGGATCGTCTGTTGGATATGCTCTCCATGACGCTCATCGGCCAACCCTACCGTCCGCTCGGAGCACCCGCGAGTCTGCGCCCCTCGGCCAATGCTAGCCGTGACGTCGTGGCAGCTCAGACCGTCGAGTCCAAGGGCGTCGAAACTATCACGGTAGCGCTACGGACACTGGGCAAGTTCGATTTCCAAGGCCACATTCTCAACGAGTTCGTCCGCAACTGCACCCTTCCTTACCTCGAAGATGACCACGCTGCAGTGCGTCAAGCTGCAGCCGAGACGTGTGCGGATCTGTTTGTCAACGATCCCATCTGCCGTCAAACCAGCATGCATGCTATCGAGGTCGTCAACGATGTGCTCGACAAGCTCATGACCGTTGGTATTGCCGATCCAGACCCGGAGCTTCGATGGACCGTGCTCAGCAAGTTCGGCGCGCAAGAGCAGTTCGATCGCCATCTCGCGCAGTCCGAGTACGTTCGATCTCTCTTCATCGCTCTCAACGACGAAAAGTTCAAGGTGCGCGAAGTGGCCATCGTCATCATTGGCCGTCTGGCCAAGCACAATCCAGCCTACGTGATGCCGTCACTCCGAAAGGCGCTCATCCAGTTGCTGACCGAGCTCGAATACTCGACCGTCAGCAGGCACAAGGAGGAGGCTGCCAAGCTGCTTACAGAGGTCGTGCGCGCTTCTCAACGACTCGTCAAGTCGTATGCGTTGCCTATGCTCGAGGTTCTGCTGCCTAAAGCCAAAGACCCCAGCGTCGGTGTCGCGGCGAGAGTCATGGAGTGTCTCGGTGAGCTCGCCAAGGTGGGAGGTGAAGATCTCGCGCCAAATGTGGATCAGCTCATGCGACTAGCCATCGACCAGCTCTCCAGCACCGCGCCTGGCTCGTCTACTGCAAAGCGAGATGCAGCGCTCAAGACGCTGGGTCTCGTTGCTTCCAATACCGGCCACGTCGTCAACCCGTACCTCACCTACCGAAACCTGCTCGGCACCGTCGTCAAGATTCTCAAGACTGAGCAATCTAAGCCCGTCCGTCGCGAAACGATACGTGTCATGGGCATTCTCGGTGCCTTGGATCCGTACCGATACAAGTTGCTCGAAAAGAATGGCGACGAAGGCCAGGACGAAACGTCCAAAGGAAGTGGCACAGATCTCTTCGAACTCGCGCTGGCTATCGGCACTTCGACAGATGACTACTATCAAAACATCGCCATTGATGCGCTCATCACCATCCTCAAGGATCCTTCGCTCTCGACGCATCACCACGCCGTCATCGAAGCCGTCATGTACATGTTCAAGACGCAGGGTCTCAAGTGTGTCACCTTCCTGCCGCAGATCATTCCGGCCTTCCTCAACGTCATTCGCACCTGCGGCACAGGTCTCTCCGAGTTCTACTTCCAGCAGCTCGCCATTCTCATCTCGATCATCAAGCAGCACGTTCGCAGCTACCTCGAGCCCATCTTTGAACTGGTGCAGGAAAACTGGAATCCCAACTCGAGCATCCAGCTGACGATCGTTTCGCTCGTCGAAGCCGTAGCCAAGGCGCTCGAAGGCGAGTTCAAGTCGTACCTGCCCATCCTGCTGCCCAACATGTTGCAGACGCTCGACGGCGAGATCACAAGCAAACGTCAGCCAACGTTGCTTCGCATTCTGCAGGCATTCTACGTGTTTGGGTCCAATATTGAGGAGTATCTGCATCTGGTGCTGCCGGTGGTCGTCAAGATGTTTGAGCGTCCAGATGCTTCCCAGACGCTCCGCCGTGCTGCTATCTTGACCGTGGGCAACTTGTCGCGCAAAGTCAGCTTCTGCGACCACGCCTCAAGGATTATCCATCCGCTCGTTCGTGTGCTGCCCACCGGAACGAGCGACATCCGCAATGCCGTCATGGAGACCCTGTCTGCGCTGGTCGTCCAGCTCGGTGCCTCGTACGCCATCTTTATCCCCGTTGTCAACAAGGTCCTGGTGCAGAATCGCATCCAGCACGCGACGTATGATCAACTCGTCACCAAGTTGCTCAATGGAGAGCGCCTCCCTCAGGACCTGTCTTCAGCTGACAACGCACTCGGCAGCAAGATCGACGAATCGCCGCAAGCCGAAGCCAACAAGATGACCGTCAACCAGCAGCATCTGAAGCAGGCTTGGGACACGTCCAAGGTGTCGACTAGCGAGGATTGGCAAGAGTGGCTCAGAAGGATGGCTGTCGAATTCATGCGTGAATCGCCAAGTCATGCCCTGAGAGCTTGCAGAAGTCTGGCGGATGTCTATCCGGCCTTGGCGTACGGCCTCTTCAACGTCGCCTTTGTCTCGTGCTGGACCGAGCTCTACGAGCAGTATCAGAGCGACCTCGTCAAGGCGCTCGAGACGGCGTTCGACGCTCCCGAGGTGCCTGGCGATGTGGTGCACATGCTGCTCAACTTGGCCGAGTTCATGGAGCACGACGACAAAGCCCTGCCCATCAACATCCGCGTGCTTGGCGACCGCGCGTACAAGTTTCACAGCTATGCAAAGGCGCTTCACTATAAGGAAGCCGAATTCCTCACGGATCCCTCGCCGCAGGTCGTCGAGAGTCTCATCGACATTAACACCAAGCTGCAGCAGTCGGACGCTGCGTTCGGTGCGCTCACCTACGCCCGCGAACATCTCGATATCACCCACCACGAAGAGTGGTACGAAAAGCTGCACCGCTGGGAGGAGGCCTTGGCGGCGTACGACCGCAAAGCCATGCTGGATCCAGACGACTATGCTGTGGCTTTCGGCAAGATGCGTTGTCTGCACGCCTTGGGAGAATGGGAGCATCTCTCGGATCTCGTGCAACAGAAATGGGGCAGAGCCGACATGGAGGATCGCCGACACATGGCGCCTCTGGCTGCTGCAGCGGCTTGGTCGCTCGGTCAATGGGACTCGATGGACGACTATATCTCGGCCATGCGTTCCGACTCGTCCGAACGATCCTTCTACCGTGCCATCCTGCACACGCACCGTTCGCAACGAGCAGCAGCCAACAAGCAGATCGCTAAAGCGCGAGAGTCGCTCGACTCGGAACTTACTGCGCTCATCAGCGAGAGCTACGGTCGAGCCTACGACCTCATGGTTCGTACTCAGATGCTTTCCGAGCTCGAAGAAGCGCTGGCCTACAAGCTCGACTACAAGGAGCAACCTGACCGTCAGGCCACGATCCGCTCGACGTGGATGAAGCGACTCAAGGGTTGTCAGCCCGAAGTCGAGGTGTGGCAGCGCATTCTGTCGGTGCGTTCCATCGTGTTGACCCCTGCTGACGACACCGAGACGTGGATCAAGTTTGCCAACTTGTGCCGCAAGTCTGGGCGCATGGTGCTGGCTGAGAAGACGCTCAACTCGCTGCTCGGTCCTGAGCGCACGAATGCTGACCCGAGGTCGCTTATCGGTCCCAGGGCGCCGCCTCCGGTCATCTATGCGCACCTCAAGTTCATGTGGGCTTCCGGCGCCAGGATCGAGTCGCTCAGCTACTTGCAAGAGTTTACGCTCAACCTGGCCGAGGACCTTGGTGCTCATACGGTGGATGAGCATGACAATCTGGTCACGCAGGATTGGCAGTCGTCTCCGCGTCTCGGCGAGTTTGCCCGCCTGCTAGCACGTTGCTTCTTCAAGCAAGGTGAATGGCAGATATCGCTGCGAGAGAACTGGGTCACGGATGACAACAGCAATGTCATCGAGAGCTACCGCAGAGCCACCGAGCTTGACAGAAACTGGTACAAGGCGTGGCACGCTTGGGCGCTGGCCAACTTCGAGATCATCTCGCACCACGAGGAGAGGAACGAGCAGATCACCCCGCAGATGATCGCTGCCAGCATCGTTCCGTCGGTGCAGGGCTTCTTCCGCTCGATCGCACTGGCGAGTGGCAACTCGTTGCAAGACACGCTGCGTTTGCTCACCTTGTGGTTCAAGTATGGTCACCAGGAGGATGTCTCGCAGGCGGTGAGCGAAGGTTTCGCAAGTGTCATCGTCGATACCTGGCTCGAGGTGATTCCGCAGATCATTGCGCGTATCACCGCGCCGTCGCCACGTGTGCGTCGTCTCATTCACAACTTGCTGTCCGACGTCGGTCTTGCGCACCCGCAGGCGCTCGTCTATCCGCTCACCGTCGCTGCCAAGAGTCCCAGCCACATGCGCATCCAGGCGGCCATGGGCATCATGGACAATGTGCGCGAGCACTCGCCCGTTCTCGTGGAGCAGGCGCTGCTTGTATCGAACGAGCTCATTCGAGTCGCTATCCTGTGGCACGAAATGTGGCACGAAGGGCTCGAAGAGGCATCGAGGCTTTACTTCACCGAGCACAACATCGACGCCATGTTTGCGACGCTCGAGCCTCTCCACGATGCGCTTGAGAAAGGTCCCGAGACGATGCGCGAGACATCGTTTTCCCAGTCGCACGGCCGCGATTTGGCCGAAGCGAGGGAGTGCGGTCGACGCTTCAGGCAGTACGGCGACATTTCGGACCTCAATCAGGCCTGGGACCTTTACTATCACGTGTTCAAGAAGATCACCAAGCAGCTGCCGGCGGGTAACTCGGTGCAGCTCGATCTGCAGCACGTTTCGCCCAAGCTGCTGGCGATGCGCGACTTGGAGCTGGCAGTGCCCGGTACGTACCAGTCTGGCAAGCCCATCGTGTGCATCACGCGCTTCGAGCAGATGGTGCTCGTCATTGCATCCAAGCAGCATCCTCGACGTCTCAAGATGAAGGGTTCGGACGGCAAGACGTACCAGTACCTGCTCAAGGGACACGAGGACTTGAGACAGGACGAACGTGTGATGCAGCTGTTCGGTTTGGTCAATACGCTGCTGTCGATCGACTCGGAGAGTTACAAGCGCAGGCTGGAGATCCGACGCTTCCCCGTCATCCCGCTCTCGCCCAACACAGGTATGCTTGGCTGGGTCGAGAACACGGATACGCTGCATGTGCTCATCAAGGAATATCGCGAACAGCACAAGATCTTGCTCAACATCGAGCACCGCCTGATGCTGCAGATGGCCCCCGATTACGACCACCTCACGCTGATGCAGAAAGTCGAAGTGTTCGAGTATGCGCTCGACAACACGCCGGGTCAAGACCTGTACCGCGTGCTGTGGCTCAAGTCGCGCAACTCCGAATCGTGGCTGGAGCGTCGTCTGGCGTATACACGCTCGCTTGCCGTTTCCTCCGTAGCCGGCTACATTCTGGGCTTGGGAGATCGACACCCCTCCAACCTGCTCCTGGATCGCCTCACCGGTCAAATCGTGCACATCGATTTCGGCGACTGCTTCGAGATCGCATGTCACCGACCCAAGTTCCCCGAGAAAGTACCCTTCCGATTGACGCGCATGCTGGTCAATGCGATGGAAGTAGGTGGAATCAAGGGCACGTTTAAAGTGACGGCGGAGAACACGATGCGCGTATTGCGCGATAACAAGGAGTCGGTACTGGCGCTGCTCGAGGCGTTTGTGCACGACCCTTTAATTTCGTGGAGACTGGTTGCTGACGATGCCGAGCAGCAACGTGCGCCTGATGCGCAGGAGAATGAAGCTGCGGCGGTAGGTGCGGGCAATACTGCTGCTGCGACGAATGCGGGAGAGGGCGCGGTGACGGGTGCGGCCAACGTGGGGGCTGCGGGGACGGTTGCGCCGAATCAAAGGCAGGAAGCGTCCCAAGCAGGCACAGCGGCCGGGGCAGGTGCGGCGACGGGTGGCGCCATCGCTGCTCCCGGCGGCGGCGCTGCTGCTGCTGGAGGTGCACCCGGCGCAGCCGGGCAAGATATGCGCAACCAGCGTGCATTGGAGGTCGTTCGCCGCATCCAAAACAAGCTGAGCGGTAGGGACTTCAACCCTGCAGAGAGCCTCAGCGTCTCAGCCCAGATAGAGAGACTGGTCCAGGACGCGACGAGCAAGGAGAATCTGTGTGTGGCGTTTGTTGGTTGGTGTTCGTTTTGGTAAGAAAGCAGTGGCGTGGGTCTTGACTTTTTTTTTTTAACTTATGATCTAACTTGTGCAATGCGAATCGTGGTTCAAGAATCTACCAGAGTGAAACGTCATGTGTTGGTCAGCGTGTGACAGGTGAGTTGTGCGTTGGGACGGCAGTGGTTGAGGATGGGTGTGATGAGACAAGGTGTGGAAGAAGGTTGAAACGGCATCCACACTTTTGAAAGATTCACTCTCGCGAACTCATCGTCACACTTACACCTATCCCCCCAACTCACACCCAACACCATTTCAAGCACCACCACACCTCAAACACAGTCTCGAACCATCTTTTTCAATGAAACTTTCATCTCGAAAAAAAAAAAAAAAAAAAAAAAACGTACATGATCGACAAATTACAACCGGATGGGGGTCCACCAGGAACGCCCCTGCCCAACTACACAGCTCACCCGGCTAGTGCTGACCAGCCGCCTGCTGCTGCTGCTGCTGCTTCGTCGAGCTCTCCTTCAACGCGAGCAGCTGCTTGCTCCTGAACGCCTCGTAATGAATCTGAGCCGTCGTCTCGATCAAATCCTGCAAATGGGTCCTAGTCAAAAAGTTGCGCAGATGCACAAACTCGCAATGACTCTCGTTCTCCACATTGACCACACCGTACCTGTTCTTCCTACCCCTCACCTGCTTTCCATCAATCACCACCGACTTTTCGCTTCCCACCACGGCAAAGGGGATCAAGGTGCGAATGCGTTCGTTGAGTTCTCGTTCCTCTTCCTCGTAATCTTCATTGTCGAAAGGGTAGGCGCGGATGTTGTTGTACTGCATCTCTGCACGAATGCGCTCCTTGAACAGATCGCGTTCGTCCATCGTCAACGAGTCCGACTTGGCAATGACGGGGACAACGTTGACAACGTCGCTGAGCTTCTTCATCACGGTCACGTCGATCGGCCTCAGCCCATGACCGGTAGGGTTGATGAAGAACAGACAGCAGTGGATTCGGGTATCCACAATGTACCTGTCCCTCATCGCAGTCAGCTCCTTGCGCAGGTAAGCCGAATGCTGATCTTTGATGTACTTGATGATGGGATCCCAGCAGTTTTCGTTGTTCACCTGATCGCCGTAGCCGGGAGTATCGACAATGTTGAGTCGAAGCTTGACGCCGTTTTCGACGATGACGTGGGAGACGGGGTGGATCTCGGTGGTTTGACGTACGACTTCGTCTGCTGCGAATCGGCCCTTGGTGTCGATGAGGTGCGCAGCGAAGAGGGTGTTGATCAGGGTGGATTTGCCAAGCCCAGTCTGGCCGACGACCATGACGTTGAATTGGAAACCGCGCTTGAGCAGCTTCGACTCAATCTGCTTGGTGATCGAGTCGAATCCTACGTAGGATTGCAAGGGAGTGTGGTCCTGCTCTTGCGACAGAACGGCCGTCATTTTTTTTTTCTTTTCTTTGGCAGAGGCTAGGTGTTTCGTATGTAGGGTGTGTCGTGAAAGGGGAAGTCGTAGCCTCGAAACAATGCGTTTCAGAGCGATCGATGCGTCAAAGATAGAGCAGAGAAAACGAGAAGAGGAGGTGCTGTATGCCGATGAAGAGCGGCGGTGTTGAGGAAGAGGATGGATGAAGGGCGCACCGCTGTGTGTTGCGTGCGTGTGTCTGAGTTCTCATCTGTTCTGTCGAGGATGGCTCATGCGTCGCTCCCCCTCTTCTGGAATTTTGGCGCATTCATCTGAAACCAACTGCAACGGAATCCAACTGCGTTTCAAGATCCAAATTCAAATCCTTCCGCGCAGGGCTTATTTTGTATTCACCTCCTTTTTTTCGCAAGACCACCTGTACTAGCGGCGACCTAACAATTACCAATTGAGAAAAAGGGTCTCACCACATCCAAGGGTTGACGGTTAAGTTACGGAGCTTCCTCTCTGTGTGAGAGATGCTCCATGGTACTGTACTCGTGATCTGATTTCGTTGCATTTCGTCAAAACAAGCATAGTACAGGACATGAACAGCAAGCAGTCAGAAGATCGACTGAGGACAGCAAGAATAGGTGCGCAACTGGTATGCTCAAGGAGAGCAGGGGGATTGTGACCGTGCAGCCATACGATGTCTGGTCGCACCTCAACTGGAAGCGACAAGCGTAGGTATGGACGTGAAAGAGGGTGCTTTTCGCTCCTACACCTGCGATCCACGCGTAAAGTAAGCCTTCATGCCGTGCGTAGCCAACTCGTTCTTGGCCTGTGCAAACGTGTGGCCCTTTTCGTTGTTATGCTTCCAGATCAACCTGTAGTACCACAAGTTGCCCAGACCCTGCAGACCGAACCCTGCTGTAGCCACAATACCCAAAATGCCCGCTACGAGCTTGCCACCCGCAAACGCCTGGATCGTGTTGATCAGCCCCGCCGAGCCGGTCGAGGGGATACCCAGGAATACGTACACCGAAAACGCCAGATGGAAGCCGGCAAAGATGAAGTAAACGTAGAAGAACAACGAGTGTTCCTTCATCAACCCATTGTAGATGGGCCTGTACCAAAGCAGGAAGCTGGTCACCGTGATCACCGGCAAATAAACGATACCCGAGATCATATCCTTTCCACCATCCGATGCGCCTTGAATGAGCAAAAAGATGCACGCCACCATATTCACAAGCAGCGTAGCTACCAGCAGCAGCCACAGCTTGTACAGGTTCTGCATGATCGGCTGGCTGTCCGGTGGAATCTCGGCCTCAATGTCGTGGTAGATGAGCGGGTAGAAGAAAGGCCAATTGTTTCGACCGTGCTTTTGGATGTGCGCCGCGCGGTTCTCGAGGTCGCGCTCTCGGCGTGCAAGCTCCTCTTCTCTACGACGAAGTTCTTCCATGCGGTTCGCTTCGGCACGCGATGATGGGAGCTCGTCCGTGGTGCTGCCCTTGTATGTTGAGCCGACGTCGTCTTCGGCACCGGCGTACATGCGCGAGGAGTCGTTCAGCGCTCCTTGCACTGTTGGGTCTGCGAACGGATTTGCGTCAAGCGCATTGCGGTCTGCGAACGGGTCGGCTGACGACGCCATCTTGGTATTGTCGCTCTGGAGAAGAGTAGAGGGTCGTTCGAGATTGGAGTCGTGATGCGCTCTTGGAGAGAGGGAGCTTCACGCGCGCTTGGGTTCGCGGCTCAACGCGGGGAGGGAATCGTGCGACGGTGCTGTGCGGATGACGATGATGACGATTGTCTGCGACGTCCGCGGCAACGACTGGGCGACTGGAAGGGAGAAAGGCCAGGAGGTGACGGCAAGAGCTGCTAAAGTGATGAGGTGAAAGGTGGTCTGTGTGAGCTGTAAAAGTGCGCGTGGAATCTCAATTGAGACACTCAAGCCCAAATTTCACCTGACGGTCAGAGAGAAGGGACACACAGCCTCGTTTAGATTCATTCGAGCCAGGCAGCGGCACGTTGTGTTGTGTCTAACCCAGGTGCCCGTGAGAGATGGGCCTTAGCGCCTTTCTTTTTCTCTTTTCCCACGCCTTTTCGGGACAGCCAAAATGCCAAAGCTTTCGGTGGGCCCCCGATTTCAACTCCTGTTGTGCCGATTTGCTTTTCTTCGCATCTGAGCCGATACGCGTTGGCTGCTCTCTGCGCGGTCGGACTCGAACAGAGGTTTTCGCGAGGCGCGAAACACAACAGCCAACACGCAGAGAGGAGACCCACACAACGCCTTTGCTGTTGTTCAACGGGGTTGAGAAGGTCCGCGGTGACGAGAAGCAGCAGCAAGCAGCAGCAGCAGCAGCATAGATGCGTCTTTGATGTCTTCTGCTCTCCTCACTTTCATTGCTTCCTCGACATCGCCATCTTCTCTCTCGCAGCCTGGTTGCTCGCTGCTTACCACCGGGCCTTGCAGCGCGCTAGTGGCTCCAACCGTCAAGTCAAGATCAACACGCCATTCATCGGAAGAAGCGCTCTGTCCGTGGTCAAAGGCTTACAGTACACCTTGCAAGCCGATTCTCTCATCTCACTGGCAGATCCGACACAGCGTGCTACTGCTGCTCAGATCATCGACTTTCGGCTGCTCCGTCGCTCTTCGCATCCCACCGAGCTTGTTGCTGCACCCAGCTTGATCTTAGACCCTCTTTCCTTTCGACCCACTTGACCCTCCCAGTGAACAAGCCGGCCAAACGCAGCAGACGCACGCATCACAAAGCATTCGGAATCTCGTCGGTCGCCTCTGATCATTTGCGGATCTCTCGCCGAAAAAGGTGACTGAAGAAGCTCTTTAGCGAATTACCCACACTCTCTCTGCTTGGCACTGGATTTTCGCTGAGTGCTTCAGCATCAAGAGCTCAGTCAGTCGGTTAAAACGTCACTTGGCCATGTCGAGACGCAGCGGAATCGAATCGTCGAACATCGTCGATGGCCCGCGCAAACGCCTTCGCGGCAACAACGACGCATCGGCCGATGATGCATCTGCAGCCACTGCTTGCTCCAGCACAGCCGCTTCCGCATCGGCGAGCGTAGCGGGAATGGGTGCAATCGAACGCAAAATTCACAGCCTCTCCGTGGAACAAGTGGCACAACAGGGACAGAGACTCATGGACGCTGTCATGGAAGCCATCGATCCTTCCGACGGCGATCCTCTGCACGAATTCTTCCTCGAGCTTCCCGACGCCCAAGAGTATCCAGACTATTATGAAATCATCAAGCGGCCCATGGCACTCGACGGGATCCAATCCAAGCTCGACCAACGCAGCTATCCGACCTTGCCCGACGTCAAACACGACTTTGAAACCATATGCAACAACGCCAAACGCTACAATCTGCGCGACACCCCCGTCTGGCTCAAGGCAAAGGAGCTGCACAGTCTCGTCAAGATCACGTACGTGCGCATCGTTGAAAGCCTGCCAGAACCCAGCGCTGCACCCGCAACCGCTCCCGTCGCGTCTGCTGAGCCATCAAGCTCCGCTGCTGGTGCTGACGCTACACCGTCGCGACCCAAACGCATCCTACTGCGCGCTGCCAAGTCGCAGCAAAAGCTCAACGAACACGTACAACCAAAGTCGGAAGCGCAAGAACAACCTCTCCCACCGATGCCCGGCTCATCTCTACCGCAGTCGTCATCGGATTCCAAGGATGAGCCCAGCGCACCCTTCACACCTGCTCGTCAGCAGAGTCAGCAACCCTATACAGCTGCCGATACGTCCAGCTCGGCAGCAGATGACGACGACGACGACGCCGATGACGATGACGACGCCGACTCGTCCAAGCTCACCAAAGGCGGCCTCCTCGACGGTCGCAAACGCCCCGGCAAGCGAGGCAAGCGTCTCAAAGCCACCCTTCGCCAGCTCATCTACGACCTCCGTCGCGTCAACGGTTCGCGGGGCTATCCCCTCGTCGCCAACTTTGAAGCGCTTCCCGATCGACGTACCAATCCCGAATACTATCAGATGGTCTCGCGACCTATCAGCCTGCGTGACATCGAACATCGCGTCTTCGAAAAGGGCTACATCAATGCCTACGCTCTTTTTACGGATCTCGAGCTGATGCTCAACAACGCCATGTCCTTCTACCCTCTCGATTCCAACGTTTGGCAAGACGCCGCCGAGATCCGTCAGTACTTTGAACGCGAGGCCATTCCTGCCCTGATCCAGGACGGTTTTACGCTGGAAAAGGACGACGTGAGGCAGTCGGCTCTGCCTCTTCACCTCGCTGCTAATAGTACGATTGAGGCGCACAAGGCGGCCTACAAGATGATCGTGTCCAGGGCAGCTGGCGGCGAGGGCGCGTCGCAGAGTCCCGAACCTTCCTCTCGCGTTCGTTTGGGGTCGGCAGGCGTTATTGGCTCGTCGGCCTTGTCTGGTACCCCCGGCTTGCCGGCAGGATCACCGGCTGCCTTTGGCTCGCCTTCTTCAGCGTTGCAGGCTGCGACCGCTGGTCCCGCCGCATCCACGCCAGGTGCAAACCTTCCAATGATGGGGACAGCCCCGGGTTCGATGCCTATGCCCATGCAGATTTCAATGCCCATGGCACCGCCCATGTCCACTCCGACATCCATGTCACCTATGGCCACCATGCCTGGAATGCCCGGTGTCCCTGGCATGGGCATGGTAGGCTCTCCAGGACGACCCATGCAGTTCCCTGGAACGACCATGACACCGACAGCATCGTCGCCGCGACCCCTGGGGACACCAGAAGGAAGGAGACCAGTGGGTCGTCCACCTGGCAAGGGCACTCCGAGCAGGTCCAACCCATACCCCTTCTTGGAGCGACGTGTGGGGCCTGGTCGACCCAAAAAGCACGAGGCTGCCGCACGTCAAGCCGCCATTGCTGCTCACGAAGAGATGCTTCGCAAGCAAGCCTTGCAACAGCAGCAAGAGGATCCCGTGCAACAGCAACAAGCGGCTGCACTTGCAGCGCAACCCATGCCGCAATGGCAGCAGCAGCAACTCTTGCAACAGCAGCAGCAGATGCAGCAGATGCAGCTGCAGCAACAGCAGCGACAGCAAGAACAGGCGCTGCAGCGTCAGCAGCAGCAACAACAGCGCCGTCAACAGCAGCAGCAGCAACAGCAACAGCAACAGCAACTACAAGCACAGCAGCAACAGGCGTACCTGGAACACCAGCTTCAGCAGCAGCAGCAACAGCAACAGTATCCGCATGGACTCAGCCCTTCGCCTTCGCAGCAGATGCTGCCGCCGGGCACACCTGGTGCTGTTGGCGGGGCGCATCCGCCGTTTGGCAGTGGCATGATTGAACCTACCTCGCCGGTGAAGCGAAAGGAGCTTGTGTTGCTGGCTGAACCGCAGGAGCCGCCTCCGTTTGAAGGGTTGGAGGGTCGTCTTCCGTTGATCTCGAACTTTGCCATTGGAATGGAGGTGGAAGAACCGGATGGTCAGACGCTTGCCGTTCCGTCGTTGGAGATCAAAAACGGGTTTGCTACGCAGCACACTTTGCAGATTCCACCAAACGCTTCGATCATTACGATCGAGTTCCCGTTGCGCATGCTCAACAAGAAGTCGAGGTCGAAGAAGGGTGAGGAGGGGGATGCGGTTGATCCTTCGCTTGGTGATGGCGATGTGTCAATGGGCGATGCCGCTGTGAATGGTAATGGTACAGCTGATCACGACGAAGCTGCGGGGAAAACTGGCGAACCTGCAAGAGTCACGACGAACGGGACAGACAGCGCGGTAGAGGGCGAATCGTCACTCACGTGGCCTTGGCAACCAGAACTGTTCTTCAACGGCAAACGCACGCAAGGCAACTGGACCGCCGCCGATGCGTTCGTCGACCCAGACCTTCTCGAAGCAGCCGACGAAGAGGCCACCGACAAGGAAGACATCATCACCTCGATCGGCTACTCGTACTGCCGCGTTCGTCTTCTACCCAAGAGAGGGATCAACGTGTTTGAGATCGCGGTCAAACCTGAACCGTCCCACCCGGCGATCAGTCTTATTCCGGCTGAGAGGTACTCGATTTACTTTTGTTAGTTTGGCAGTTGAATGGTGATTGATGTTAAGAACAGGTTTGCGTGTTGCTTTTTGTGTGTGTAAATTGAGAGGTCCGTGTGTGTGTGTGGTTGGAAAGGTTGGGCTGAGTTCGGGGCCTTTTTTAAGGAGCTTGAATTATTTTAAGCGAGAGCTGAGTCGGGTCGGCTTGGACGTGGATTTGGCTCTTTCATGTCATCCTCGACGACGATCAACACTTTTGGAGCGTATCATCTTCAAAGCTTTGCCTTACACTTAGGAGCGACATCGGCGAACGCGACTGTCATTCGACTCTGCAGGTAGTCTAGGCTAGACGTTTAAAGGTAGGGACTCGGTTGTCAGGTCTTGCGACGATCGACCAGGATGGATCACGGCGGCATGGACCACGGCGGCGGGCACGGAGGGATGGACCACGGCGGCGACATATCCACCTGTAGAATGAACATGGTCTGGAACTGGGACACGACCAACCTCTGCATCCTCACCTCCAGCTGGCGCATCACCACCCCCTTCTCCCTCTACCTCTCCCTCACCCTAATCGCCTTCTCCGCAGTCCTCTACGAATACCTCCGACTATACATCCGCCGTCTAGACGCCCACCTATCCCGCTCATACTCACCCTCAACCCCAACGCATCGACGCCGTGCCTCACTCCTACCCACCTCCCAACCCGGCCCTTCCTCCACCACCTCAAACACCAATCTAGCAGATCGTCGTTCGATCAGCAACACCAAACGTCGCTCTGCTTCCGCTTCATCCTCCATCCTCCTCAGCTTCGACAAAACGCGCAACAGAGACAAGTGGATCAAAGAGCTGCAAACGAGTCGAAGGATGCAGTTCTGGAGGAGCGCTTTGTACGCTACATCGATCGGCATCAGTTTCGTGTTGATGTTGATAAGTATGACGTTCAACGCTTACGTTATTGCTGCTATTGTCGTTGGTAAGTGGCGAAAAAAAGAGCTTTTTGAGACGACGAAGAAGATGTACAGAAATTGGGGACGCTGACTGACGATGGGTGTTTTGTGTGCGCGCTGGGTGGTGGATGGTTGCAGGCGCTGGATTGGGTCATTACTGGTTCAACCGCGATCTGTCGTCTACCAACTTGGTAGGTTCGGCAGACGATAAAGGTCTCGCTTGTCACATGTAGAAAGCGCTTTACAGAGAATGCACTCAACGTTTACCAACTAGACAACAGGTCAGACACTGCACCAACGACGAAATACGAGCATCACGATACATTACAAACACATCTCTGCACCAGCGAGAGCGAACCCCAGCAAAAAAAAAAAAAAACAAAAAAAAACAAAAAAAACAAAAAAAAGTCATACTAATACTTTGCCCTGGGAGTAAACAAGGCCAGATTCGAATCATCATTGCTCGTCCTCATCACCTGAATAGCCCTAGCATAAATCACCTGCTTATTGCTACCCCACGCGTTCATCCTCGCCTTGACCTTGATCTTGCCTGCCAACTCCAACGCCTTATCCAACGTATCCATCGGCGACTCGCCCAACCCTTCCACAAACCCTTCATCGAACGCCTCCTTCGCACTAAACCTATGGCCCTCCAAGACGATCTTCCTCATCGTCCTCTGGTTGGAAATCTTGCTAGCCAACGCCTGTTGCAACCCGTAGGGAAGAGGGGCGCCAAAGTCGATCTCGTTCATGCACAAATAACCGCGTTTAGCGTTCATGACCCTATAATCGTGCGCACAAGCCAAGCCGAACCCTGCCGCAAAAGCATGACCGTTGATGGCAGCGATGGTAGGAATAGGGAAAGTGAGCAACTTCTCGTAAAGAGCGTTGAGGTGGGTGTCGAAAAAGTGCGGGTCGGCTGTTGCCTTTTCGAAATCAAGACCGTTGGAGTAGATTTTGGCGGATGCATCCACGCCACCGGTGGACACGAGCGATGCACCCTGCTCCGATGCACCGGAGGAAAGCATATCGTTCCATGCGTCTTCGACGTGCGACAAAGCGGGCAGCAGCGCTTCACCGATGAGACGGTGCGTGACGCGGTTGTCCGGTGTTTCGCGACCCAGCATCGTCAACACCCAGATGCGCGTCTCGCCATCGAACTCGAGCTTGACTAGGGCATCCGATTCGGACGGAAAGTATTGCGTGTACGATTTCATGGCCGAGCTTGGGTTGGAGGTGTACTTGGGAACGCGTCTGGCGTCAAACGGTTGAAGCGGATCGATGGGTGTATGCTTGTAGCGAACTTGAATTGGATTGACCACAGTTGCGAATCGAATCGAGTGTGTGAGGGACAAAGTTGCGCGAAGAGTGTTGATGTATCGCAAGGAGGAGCGAAACATGGAATAGTGATGATGGTAATGGAAAAAGAACAAAGAGGATGGTGTAGTGCGGGGTAAAAGAGGGGAGGAAGCCGGTAAAGCTGGAATGCCTTTTACTGCGACTTATTCGCGGCAACCGCATTTTCACACAGCCTTGTCCGGATAAAAGGTCGGATTCGAATGACTTTTTCGGCCGGTTGAGCAGATAGAACGGCATTCAGACCGGCTTTTTTTGTGACAGGTTTTTGGACCCTGAAGCAAAGGCAACTCTTAACCATCCATGTTGCACAAAGATAACGGTCTAAGAAGCGACGCTGCCTACTACCATCACCAACTACTGCTCCCTTGCATGTCAAAATCTGAATTGCAGTAAACAATGACAAGCAACGAGCAGGAATACGTCGACATCTCGACCATCGGCATCGACCAAGTCCCACAGACACCTGCGCCTCTCCCCTCTTCCTCTGACAAAGCCACCGTCAGCTATTGGATGGCTACCACTGCCGCCGATCAACTCCCATCCTCACTAGACACTCTCCCTCCCAAATCTGATGTCGTCATCATCGGCTCCGGCATCACCGGTGTCTCGACCGCCTATCACCTCATCAACTCCGCTTCTTCGTCGAAGCCCATTTCCTCCATCACCATCATCGAAGCACGCAGCTTTTGCTCGGGCGCTACGGGTCGGAACGGTGGACACCTCACAGCCGCCTCTGCTCTCGCATACACCGACCTCGCTGCTAACCCTAATCACCTTTTGGGTGCACGCGTGTCGAGTCTCAACGCGGACGAGATCAAGACCGAGACGGCAAAAGTGGTCGAGGAGATTCTACAGTTCGAAAGCCGTACAGCCGACGCTATCCGGGATATCATCGCGGACGAGCAGGTGCAAGAAGAGGTTGGGTTCACGGACGAAAAGAATTGGCACATTTGCTTCGAGCAAGCTGAAGTGGACGCGTTTGAGCAGTCGCTCGCGCAGGCGGCACAGCACGCTGGACTGCGCAAGTTTGTCGACCTCGTGCGTCGTGTACCCAAAGACCAAGTCGATCGTCGCATGAACAGTCCAGTGGGCATCGTGGGAGTGTACGAGATCCCCGGTGCAACGCTGCACCCCCGCGCGCTCGTATCCGTCATCTACAAACGCGCTCAACGCATCGCCACCAGCAAACACATCTCGCTCCAACTCATCACCGACCTACCCGTCCTCTCCATCGCATCCCCCACTCCGCACATCAGCATCCTCTCCACCACCAAAGGCAACATCGAAGCCCATTACGTCATCCACGCCACCAACGGCTACGCATCGCACCTACTCCCTCATCTCAGCTCCAGCGACAAAGGCATCATCCCCACCCGTGCACAAGTCGTCGCAGTCTCACCCACCCACCACACCTACCTCTGGGGCATCGCCCTGAGCGCAGGCGCAGGATACGAATACGGCCATCAACGCCCCCCACCGAACCGTCCCCCGCCGGACCGCTGTACATCCTCGGTGGCGGTCGCGAGCACGCCACAGCACGAGAATGGTCCATCGCAGACGATTCCTCCCTCAACCCACAAGTCTCTTCCTTCCTCCACCTTTACCTCCCCACCGTCTTCCCGCGATCCTACCCCCAACAGGGCGTGCAGATGGAGTGGACGGGCATCATGGGGTATACCAAAACCAAAGACCCGCTGGTGGGACGTGTGAGGGAAGGACGGAGGAAGGGGTGCGAGTTTGTAGCGGCGGGTTATAGTGGACATGGTATGACGAGGGCGTTTGGATGCGCTGAGGTGGTGGCGGAGATGGTGGTGGCTGAGGCGAGGGGTGAGAGGTGGGTGAAGAGCGTGGGGTTTCCCGGATGCTATCTTACGAGAGAGGGGAGGGTGGAGGAGGTTGAATGCGATGAGAGTGGGGGAGAGAAGGCGGGGGGTGGGACAGCTGCTAGCGGTTGCTGCGTCGTCATATGATTCCGGTAGTTAGCACACGACGAGGGGTAATCAGCATGATAACGCAGATGAACAAAAGTTTGCGTTTAACTGCGCGCCACCGAACAAACGTAAAGTAGAGCAATGATAGCAGAGACACAACCCAGAAAAGTTGATACATGAAGAGAAGGATGAAAGTTGCACCGCACTCGGGTCGCGCGCTGCAAAACACCCTCTCACCAACCATCAGAAGGCCTAATATAACCACGATCTTCCACATGGACGTACACCCACTTCTCGCACGTTTTAGGAATTGTTGTCTCCTTCCACGTAGCCGCCAAAACGTTCAAGTTGGCACTTGCCACGGTCACCTCCAACGCATATTCGCTCCTATCATCCCATTTCTCCACCTCGAGCACGTAGCAGTTCTTGTCTGCCGTCGGATTGTAATGCAGAGAAACACCTTCATCATGGTATCGGATCGAGAAGGGCTTGCGCTTGTCCAGCGGCGTAAAATCTGTGGTTTTTTAGAGTCAACGGTTTTAGCACTTTAAGGATTCCAAAAGGGGAGAGGGGGGGGGGGGTTGCTTACCTTTGAGGTCGCTGTCTTTAGGGGCGAGGATGCTGCTGTTAGCGGAGTGGACGTCCTTGAAGGACGGGTAGACGTCAGCGTCTAGTAAGCTGCCCGGATCGTGGGTGAAGCACGGCTACACCCCTTCCTCGGTAGTATCTCCCATCTCATTGCATCTCTGGAGGTAGTCGGCATTGCGCGGAAGTGCCGGTGGCTGAGTGCTACAGCTGACATCTCCAGCAAATGCGAGCTGAACGAACGTAAGCAGCGTGATGGCTATTCCGCAGCAGCGTAGAGTCCACATCGTGGTAGAACGAGTCAGAAGAGTAGAAGGGAGAAAACGAAGGGGGAAGGGGGGGAAGCGGTTTCTCCAGGAGCTTAGACCTTGGGCGTCTTTATCTACTGTAGGTTAGGCGCATGTCGAAGGCACACGTTGTTCCTCTGCCCTCAACTTCCAAAAACCTCTGTTGGAGGCTTCGCTTCTCAGGGGTGAGCTGGTCACAACGACACCCATACTCGCACAGTTGCTCGTCTGACCTCTCCCACGCTACCAACTCAAGGTTGCCACAACCTTAGCCAGCCGAACATACCAACCGGCGGTACCACCACCATGTAGCTGTCTCTCGCTGTCAACGGTACTTATGATTGAAGTGTAAAAAACAGAGACAAACACAAACCATGTAACGCAGTGCCATAAACGAAAGGATGAAAAGATGCAATTCGTTTCAAGACGACACCGATGTAAAGCTGGAACAGACACGGTAAAAGGAACGACTGAGGCTTGACCCGGCTATTCTTTTTCCAGACGAAGGTAGATCAGCTTGTGGCAGCTTACGCCGGCCTTGTTCGCCGACGCAGTGTCGGCCACTATAATGGACGGACTATCTCCGGCCAGCACATACAGCCTGTAACCACGGGTAGAATCCCAATTTTCAACGGAGAGCTTGCAGCACCAAGGCTGAAGCTCGCGGCTGTAATGCAGCTCTACCCCTGCCCACTCGTACCTGATGGTGAAAGGCGCCATCATGTCCTGCGGCGTGAAATCTGTTTTTCTGTTTGTTTTTGACGAGCAAAGCCAACCTTTCAGTTAGAGACAAGCGACAAGCGGCCGTTGAAAACTTACCAGTGAGGTCAGCATTTTTGGCGACGAGGCGGCTTTTGCTATCCTTGTCTTCCGAAGAAGGGAAGATGTTGGCCCCAGAAAGATTACCGGTGACATGTCGAAAGCACGGCCAGAGACCGACCGCTGTCTCCTTGACAAAGTCGGCTTCGTGGCACGCTGCAAGATACTCGGAATTGCGTGGAAGAAGAGGAGGCTGACTACTGCATGTGATTTCTCCATCAGCAGCGACCGGGATGATCTGGATCGAGGCAAGCAAGGCAGTAAAGGCCAAGGCGAGTCCGCATCGTTTGGTCGACATCGTTGAGGCTGACGATGAATTTGCTTGCAGAGTAGATGAGAGGCAACGAGACGAGAGCGAGTTCAGAGCCGCGCCCTTTATGCCCTGTGTATTGAAAACAAGGGTCGTCTTGAAAGGGTTGTTGGGTACGCTTTCTAGGGGCGAGCTGGACGCCCGAGACCCACACACGTAACACATGGAGTATCATTCTCTCACGCCACCAGACAACGTTGTCAAACAACGTTATTGACTGATGCTCCCGACCCACTTTCCCACCGGTCCCGGGACAGGTCACTGCCTAGCGATCACAACGGCTTCCCACTTTGCTCAAGTTAACGTATCCTCCCTTTGCTGCTCGTCGTTGCGTTCGCGTTGCCTCCTTACTATGGACTAGACGTCTATCAGGAGCAACGATCGTAATGTTGTCTGGCAACGTTGGTTGGTGAAATGAGACGTTGCAACTTCATCTGTACGGGTGTGAATCTCGGGCGTCCACCACCCCTGAAAAAGCAGACAACATCCGCACCTTTTGCGGCTTGACGCCTTTTCAACACGATGGGATCTTCCCGGACCAATATGCGCCTGATCCAGATATAGAGCCGAAGCTTTGGGCTCCCACGAGTACCCCTCTCTTTACCTCTCCTTGTCTACGACTCAAAACCACAAGCGCTTATCTCGCTGGCTCTCCTGGGGACATTTCTCTCCAGCCGACGCGATGTCGTTCAAACAGCGATGCATACGAGCTATCGCCCTGAGTGCCCTGCTCGCTGTTGCCAATGGACAAGTCATCTGTAGCAGTCAACCACCCATCCTTCCACGTACTCTCGACTATAGCAAAAACTGCGACAACCCGGAACAGCAGAAGACGCCGTGTTTCACGCAAATCTCCGGAAGCCTCTTCGGTGCAACCATCCTCCCTACTTCTGACGACATTACTGGCCATAGCCTCCTCTTGGCTAAAAACGCCGACCTTACCGAATTTACGCCGGCGGATCAGAAGACACCATTCACCATTCGATACGAGTATGCGGGCATTTCTCTCCACTACGGACCTACGGATAAGCTCGTTTGCCGCAAGCTCCGCATCGAGAAGTGGGACGCTGAGAGGAACTACAGTATGGCTGTCTTGTCTGGAACCGACGATTCGTATTTTTTTTTTTATGGTGGCGACGCCAGATAAGGAGGGTCGCGTCGACTGTCGTGGTTCGATTCATATCAATTTGGTCGAAGGAATCCTGACGCCTACGCAAGTAGCGCTTCTTTAATAAACAATAGGGAGCTTTCGGACGACGGCGCCAGGAGCGAAAAGCAATAGCTAAATTTCGCTTTTCAATTTTAGCCTCGAAAAAGGTTTTGGATAAAATTTCGAAATTCTCTGCGCGTCAATCTTGCTTTACAACCACCACCACTGTCTCAATTTTCAAGCAAAGATGGGCAAAAGAAAAGGACCAAAAAAAAACAAAAAAACAAAAAAAAAAACAAAAAAAGCCTTGCACAGTCAGCTAACGAGAAAGCTGCTCGAAAATGCATTTCTGCCAACAGGAAGCAAGCTAGGGTCATCCACACCTTTGAAACTCACCCCCCAGGCACCCCAGGACGCTACAAATGCACTTCACACACTTGGAGACAATCAAGAAGCCCAGAAAACGGACATTTTGCTTAGGGATCAAGCCTCAGACGAGCCAATCATGATGAGGATCTCTCCTACCTCACTCTACAGGCAGAATTTGGCAGCCAAGTTGGCAAAAAAGGGATTTGATTGCTTTCAGGCACTTAAGGACAAGATTCCTGCTCAACAAACCCGGGGCAACTTCAAGCTTGGCCTATACCACAGTATTGGACACACCTATTTTGGTTTTACTGGTCACACCAAAGGGAAGGACAAAGGCAAAACAGCAGCCAAGCTACTCAACTGGGCAAAGGAACACAGCAAAGCATATCTTCTCACAACCAAAACACTTCTTCCAGCAGAATGGCAACAAGACATGGATTCTAGGGAGGAGCCAAATAGATTTGTTCACAGTGTCTTCAAGAGACAGGCCAAACTTCTCAGCCCTTGGTGGACAACAGTCACTTTCTTTGACAGCTTCACAGACCAGGTACACATGGACATTCTGGATCATCAAACCATCCTTCTTATTCAACTTTGGAGCACCTTGCTATCTGATTCTACATGACTACAACCTCAAGATACAGCTTGACCACCTGGACATTGCAGTCTTCAACACCAACTCACCTAGGCACAGCATGGCAGCAGCAGGTGATGGAGAGAGGTGGGCATTCAGTGCCTTCTACAGGAAGAGTATCTATGCAGAGATGGGCCCCTCTCACATCAGCAATATGGTGCTGGATGAAGTTTTGGGTGCAGAGGAGACCAGAATCCAAAGTGCCAACAGATGCTCATGTACACATTCCTGCAATATGACTTGTTTTCTCACCTTTCTTTGAACTTGTAACTGGTGGCAGAAAGCAAGTTGCCTGGTACCATCAGAAAGAGACAAAGCTAGAGAATACATTGATATAAAGTTCAAGCCATCAGACCCACAGGGTGTGGAGAAATTGGCATCCAAATGCAACATGAGTCTTGTTACAGGAGCAGCTCGAGGATAGCCTCGAAGGTGGCAGCGAGCTGGAGCAGGGAATGAGGGTAGACAGGTGGCTACACTCGAAGCGAACAGGAAGGCATGGAGGAAGGTATGGAGGGGGGTCAGGGTGTCACAAAGTTGCACCTTGAGAATTGGCAGTCCCCAATTCACAAGGATGCATGACCTCGAGAATACAAGCATGCCAAGTCTCAAGGTGCATGACATTGCACAACCATGGCCAGAGAAGTTGGTACAGGAAGCCTGCACTGCAGGCAGTGGAGAGCAAGGGATCCCAAAGGCAGGAGGAGCAGTTGGGAGGCACTGGAAGCCACCATGGATGACACCAACACTTGGTAGGGTGGGGCGAGATGAGGTGGAGCTCCCTGGCAACCGCCCACATTCTTGCTCATAAAGGACATGCTGGCAGTCCTGAAGGGAAAGTGGCCTAGGTGCTATGCAGCTGGGTCAGAAGAGGCATATATAGTCAATAGCTGCATGACAGTGGTATGGGTGGAGGCCCATCCACTCTATCATTATCATTTCTACAGTTATATACAAGCTCGGCTTTCACACAGTCTTTTAGTTCATCACTGCAATCGACTTGCATTGCAGTATATACTTGTGTGATCACCAGTATCAATGCTAGAACCTCCACTAGCATATGGCACCTCAACTGTAGTGGCACCTCAACCACAGCCTGGAACCTCCACCAGTCCCTATACAGCAGCAGCAAGTGTCACCCTGCTTCCAGACAGAGGCAATGCTGACTTCCACCCTTAGCAAGGCCTCAAGAACACTCGGGCTTAGTGCTAGGAGGGTCCTGACAACTTAGCATACAAGCGAGCATGCCACACTGCCTCTGAATGGAGTGTTCACAGGGGTCAGTCAGCTTCAAGGATTGAAGTAAGCTAATTCTCGAGAATCAGTGACCTCGAGAATTAGACAGGTGCAAATCTTGAGCTCCGTTTTCCTCGGTTCCCGAAGTCAGGTGCACAATCCCTGACAAGTCTAAAGTACAAAAAAGGCACTTTAGACACATATTGCATTTGAAATGCCATCACTTGCCACTCCTACATGCTATCCAAAATCCAATGGTACCATGATGTTCAGGAGGTCTTTCTCTTTCAATATCAGTATCTTAATATCCAGTGGCACCTGAAATGATGCTGCTCTATGGACTTTGCTTTTGCAGTACAAATCAAAGCCAAAATTTTACCATCAAGATAAGTTGCGTGATCCATTTTATGCAGGAGGCTGGCAAATTCCCTTTTATCTTCCCACACACCATCATGGCTTCCTGTCTCAAATTCCTGTCTCAGCTTTCCGACATGTCTCAAACCCAACAATCATCACCACCGGAAGCAAGTGACCTTCTTTGCACCTTTGATGGTGACAGCAACATCCTTGGCTTGGAATGTGATAGTCATTCTCTTGACTTGCAGAGTTATCATCAGCACAGCACTGAGTCACAGCACTCAGACCCAGCACAAACTCCAAGATTGGCCCAAGACATTACCACCACTTCATCAACATCTCATCCCCTATCACAATCTTTACCTAAACGGGGATCAAATTGGTCATCCATTGACCAGCACTGTTTTACTATTGCTTTGAACAATCACAATCCTTGGGCAGTAAACACACAAGAAAAGACATTGTTGGCATGGCAAGAAGCAATTGCAGAGACAAACAGAGCTCTGGTGAAACACAAGTGGGAGGTAAGGATAGAAGGGACATTTGAGGCTCAATGGAAGAGAATGCTCAAAGATGTCAAGGAGAAAAAGGTCCATAGCTTGAAAGCAACTGGAGCAAACTTCAATGAAAACGAGGCTTATGCAACACTCTACAATTTGGTAGACCTCTACAATGCATCCAAGATGAAATTCTCATTCCTCAAACCAGTGGAGCCTTTGGCTGTTCAGATAGAGCGCTTTCAATGGCAGAAGAGGAAGCAAGCAGTAAGTCAAGCTTGGGAGGCAGGCCAGACAGGGCAGACACTTGCACTCCAAAGGCTTCGAGACTGGCAGATCTCTAGCACTCCAACAGATGGTCTTGCTGATGAGGATCAAAGTGCTCTTGGGGATGACGACAATGAAGATTCTCAATCCTCAGCCTCCCAGCTGACAAGTCCAGCCCAGAAACGCCACAAGACACACAAGACGCAGATTGAAGAGATGCTTATCAACACACTTGATAAATTGGTGGAGATGCAAGCCAAGGCACTCTCTCTTGATTGACCTCCAGCTACAAGCCCAACACCAGGTGTTGACATTGACAAGCTCAAAGACCAAGTCAGTCAATTGCAGTCTGACATGGCAGGCATGAATCAGAAGATGGATACATTATTGCAAATGTTTATGGAGCAGGGCTCCCGCCGTTTTCATTAAAGTAAGCTTCCAATGATGGTGGATCAAGTTCGAAGTATTGGGATGTGACATTACCATTGAGGCAGGACAGGGCATTCTGAAGAAGCACTGCAACAAGGTAGTTGCTTGCAACAGGTGTAAACAAGAACTTTTGCTGCTGTCTGCTATTGAGCTGAGGAAAGAGTGTGCCAACAGAGCTGATTGCCCATTCTACTATGATGCAATACTTGCTCATGATGACATCGAAGCAAGCCTCTTCTGCTGTCATACAATTACCTTTGAAAGGGACAATGAGGTGGGTGTCCAAATGATAACCCTTGTCCCCAAAAAGATACAGCTGCTTCCCATTTTGCTGGTAGGATGCTTCTTCAAGCCATTCTTGAACTTTTGACTTCTTCCAGACTGCCCAGTCATTCTTGCTACCATCCCATGATCCCTGCACAAAGATGAGTCCATCCAGTGTACTTATGATCTGGTATTTTAGTGCATGAATATGCTTCCAGCCATTGTGAACTGCTTCGTGTCCATGTGTTGGACATGCTACTGGACAAAGAGTGCCATCAACAAATCCCCAGACAAGGTCCACACCACATTTGCTTCGAATCTGCTGGGCATAATGCTGGAGATTTGCTTTTGACAGGAGTGTCTCATAGCAATTCTGCACATCAAGGTGTTTCCATTTCTTGAGGAGCAGGTCAACAACTTCAGAGTGGAGCCTGCTGATGCGTGATGCAGACCAGCCAAACTGAGATTCAAGCCCCCTTACAGATCGGCCTTGTAGGCACCCTAAGAGCATCAGGAGTGCTGTTCAGCTATCCTCTGTGTTGTAATCTCTTGTATGAATGAGTTGTGGCAGCTTGAGAGCTGCATGCATTTGCTCAAATTCTGTATGGGTGAAACCAATGTTGTTGGTAAAATGCTCATCAGACATGCTGTGAAGATGATGGTAATGGCAATCTGCAACCAAAAGCAGGTTGTGGTCTGGAGTGTTGAAGATGTAAAAGCGGACAGCCACAGTGCAAGCAAGAATGGTGAGCTGGCAAATGGTATGCTGCTGGTAATCCATTGTGAAAGGTGAATTGTGCTGGAGGTGCAAAGGAGACCTGTTGATGACCAAGGCAAGGCAAAAGATGGAGTTCATGCCTGTGTCAGCTCAAAAGTCCCAAATTAACGCAGCAACTGATGCCAGCCAAAATAGCTATTCCTTGCCAAAGTTTCAAGAGCAGTATTTGGCCAAATTCCACTCCTGGAAAATCAAGAGCAGAGTGGTATTGTGATTATAGAGAGGGAGTAGCTCTCAAATATCGAGATTTTGGTCTCCCGAAAGCTCTCTGCTGCGTCCGAACACCAACTTAGCGCAATGTCTGCAACTCGTGCGAGAGGGCGAGAGCGTCTGAGAAAGCGAAGCTCGACTCTCCCACCTCATAACTATGCCTGGTTCATTTGTGCCTTTGTTTATGTTCGCTTCTTTCCTTCTCACCATCATCTTTGTAGTAGCTAGGCGAGCCATAGCCTAGCTATTTTTTTGCTTTCCCTCCCTGTATCCCTCCCTTTGTTTGCTCGCCTTTGCGCTCGTCCGGCCCCCCTTTACGGCGGGCTGGGAGCCTCCTCGAGCTCTCAGGCCTCACAGGTCTAGCCTCAATCTCATTATCTCTTATCACCATTCGAGCGACGCTGAGCTGGGATGCATGTAACTTCAACTAATACGTGAGGGAGGGTCGGCCAAGCATCAGTTGTTTCTTCACCGTGCTTCTACAGCTTCGTCTCGTTTTTGCGAGACAGATTCCATCTGAGCCAAAAACGCCGCACAGAAGTGGCGCTTCTCATCCTCCAAGTCGATGGAGTACTGCATATTTTTCCGCTCACTGATCTTGCTTATCTTTATGGCTAACCGCGGGTGGTAATGTTCCGTCAAGGCCGATACCGGAGAAACATGCCATTCACACCTTTCAGTGCTGGAGATGTGAGGATGATGAGCGAGGCTCTGATGCCGTCGCAAGGCGAACGACGAAGGGAGTGAGTACTGCAAGCCGTGAGAGAGGCCGAGAGCGTCTTGGGAAAGCGGACCTCAACCCACCCTGCCTCATGAATTGCATTGTTCCTGTTCGTCCCCCCTTTTTTTCCTTCTCAACTTCACCTTGTGTAGTCGTTAAGCAGGACACGTCATAGCGATTGTCGTGGCTTCCCACCAGAACACCCTTTTGTGCTCATTCTTTCGTTCACATGGTCGCCTTGCGGCCGACTGGAGGCCCACCACGAATGGCGGTAACCTGGGTTGATCAAGTAAGGCTGTGGTGTGGGGCGGTGGAACTTTATCTGTACGTGTGTGTGTCTCGAGTGTCCAGCCACTCATGGACGGCAGACCCCACCGCAGCGCAGATAGAACCCTGGTTTTGCTGCAGATCAAAAGCAGACGCTTTGAGCTCACACCAGCACCTCTCCTTGCCTCCCGTCCACGGCTCAAACCGCAATTCCTCCCATCGTTGCCTCTCCTCTACCCCCCTCGGTCCTTAGCCTACAAGATGTTGAGCAAACAGCGTTGCGGACTAGCTGTCGCTCTGGTCTTCTTGCTTGCCTTTATCCAGGTTGCGCTGGTCGCTGCTGCGGATGGCGACGTGATCTGTAGTACTCAGCCTCCCATCCTCCCGCGCTATGACAAATACAGACAACACTGCGAGAAGAATGGCATTGCTGAAAGTCACTGGCCATGCTTCATGTACGAGGCAGGAGATTTGTACGGTACCGACCTTTTACCCGCGGACGCCACGCGCAGCCTCGATTCCGACGATAGCCTTCTGCTGGTCAAGGATGCTGATCTCAAAGGTAAGTTCCTCGGAATCACTCGGGACCTTGTCTTTTCTCCGGAGATGTGCTGACACGTTGGCATTTTGCGAGAGGAAACAGCATTCACGCCGAGGAACTTGAGCACAGAGTTCAGGATTTTTCACCATGATGCAAGGTTTGAACTGCAGTACTCTCCTCAAGGTTTGAATTGTCGCATCATCAAGCTGCAACGTTGGAATACTGATCTCCACGTTTCGTACAGACTGGTTGTTACTGCTCCAGACGACGACAAGAGCAACCCGGCCGACACCGACACTCACCGCCAGTATCTGTATACCTGCTCTAAATGGATTCATATCTCGTTGAAGAAAAAGTAGTCGACTCTTTGATTGTCTCTGTTTCGTAGCTTCGCTTCTCCTAGCACCATGTCAAGTACGCAAATCCTCATCTCCTATCCATCTCTTTTTTCAGCTTTCAAGTGCCAGCTCCATGTTTCGCGAGCAGTGTGAGTTTGGCCTCCGTACAGCGGGCTGCAAGCCTTTGTCGAGCCCTCAAAGCCTCACATGTCTAGCCGCAATTCCATCTGCATCGCTTTATCCTCATTGCTGCGATGCTTAGCTGGAATGTTGGCCTCTTACACTTGTCATCACTGAGTCGCATTCGATGCTGAGCCGCGACTGGATATTCATGCACTTGACAGTTGATTGAAGACGACAAGAGGATGGGAACGAATTTGCTGAAAAGCCATCTTGAGACGATACAGAAAAAAAGACTACAAAGGAACACACTGACAGAAATCGACCTCAACCTTTGGCCGACTCATCAAGCATCAGGGAGCAGATTGATCTCGAGCAGTTCCCCACAGAAATATTTGCTCTCCTTGTCCATACTCGACACCACAACTTGTTGTTCATTGAGGGGTCCGACGAGGACGGACAGACCGTATTTACCATTAGGGTCCCACTTCTCAACGCGGATGCTTCGGCAACCGGGGTCGTTAGAAGGGTTGTAGTGGAGAGAGATGCCTGCATAAATGTAACGAATCGAGAAGGACTTGACAGCATCTTTCGGCGTGAACTCTGTTAATGCTCGTAATGCAGCATGAGACGTACGTGAATCAGTCAACTTGTAGCTCGATTTGAAAAGGCAAAGGCAGGCAAGGTGAAGGAGGGTGGGGAACTTACGAAGGAGGTCTCCGTTTTTGGCCATGAGCAGGGTGTTGTCGGCATCATGACTGACTGTGGCAGCGGGGTAGATGTCCGTGCCGAACATTGTGCCGTATTTCTGCGTAAAGCAGGGCCACCTCGCTTCGTCCGTGCTGGCTGGTTTGGGGTTGTCGCATTTTTTGGTATATTCGACATTGTTTGGAAGGATGGGAGGCTGAGTACTACAGATCACGTCGCCATCCGCAGCAGCGACCAGCGCAACTTGGATAAAGGCAAGCAAGAAGACCAGAGCGACAGCTAGTCCGCAACGCTGCTTGATCGACATCGTGTAGGCTGAGGATGGGTGTGCCTGTGGTTTGAAGAGAGGATGAGGAGGGGTCAGGGTAGTTGTGGGTTCAGAGCCTCGTCTTTCTTGTTCAAAGAGCAGGCGCGTGAAGGAGGGCAAATTTCATCTGTGCTGGAGGGATACCAAGCCTAGACGGTGGCGTGTGGGTCTACTTCTCAGGTGGATACCAACGCGCGAGACCCACACTCTTGTACAGATGAAGCTTTAAACCCCCACGCCACACACGAACTCCCACGTCCCCACCATTTCCAGCTTAGCTGTATACAAGAGGTGACGAGGAAGCGAGATAAATTACAGCTGGTACTGCGAGGCGAGCAACAAAGACAGCGGAGATATAGGCTGCGGAAGGAATGGCAATAACTGTTAGGTGTGAATTCGTCTAGTCGACCAAGAAGTATTCTTGACTCCTACGTGGAATCTTAAGCCCCGTCCACTTTGCTCACATGAATGTAAGCCCGTTTCTCGCAGGCAAAGTCGCTGCCCTCACTTGAAGTTTCAGTCCCGAGCGCCCTGTCTCTTCCATCTGGTTGAAATGTGACGTAGAGCTGATATCCCAGCTTAGGATCCCATTTCCTTGCCGCGAGTACGTAGCACTTTCCCGGTTGAGGGCTGTAATAAAGAGACACACCCGCATACTGATAACGGATCTCAAAAACCTCGTCTGTCGTTTTCAGAGTGAAATCTGTTTGTTTCGCAAACAACGCATCCGTCAGCCCTTTCTCCCAATAGGCAAGCCGGAACCAATCACGATTGGACCATGACACTTACCTTTGAGGTCACCATTTTTGACCAAGAGTAGTCCATCTTCGACAGATTGATCGCCTTTATAGCCTTTCAGGATGACGGCTCCGTCCAAGCTGCCCTCGACCATAGAGAAGCATGGCCACTCCGATTGGTTTTCGCAGTGATGGCTATAATCGCCATAGCGTGGAAGAATAGGTGGTCGGTCACTACAGATGACCTGATCATCAGCAGCGACTTGCACGACCTGCAGGGAAGCAAGGACCAGAGCCAGAGCCAGAGAGAGCGCACTGAATCGCTGTTTGATCGACATCTTTCAACGTTGAGATTGTGCGCTGCTTCTGGTCCGAGTTGAAAGTTGGTAGGGAAGAGGACGGGTGGCTCGTGGGGGCTCAGATTTCCTCCGCTTTAAATGCCTTTCGAAGAGAGTCTCTTTGCAAAGGTGACACGCTCAAGACTGTGGTGGGCGAGCTTTTCAGGGGAGGAATGAAACGCCCCAAAGCACTCGTATGGATAAAGTCTTAACCGCCCACAATACCAGCCCACAATACCACCACTCCTGGCTTGGCGTTACACGAGTAGCGTTGTGGAAGATAGATCGCTTTGCAGCTAGTTTTGGCAGAATCTGAGGGCTCCAGAAGACTCGCAATTCACAAAAGAGGAACAGGATGAACGCAGGAACGACCAACACCCAACGCAATATGGTTTGACACGATGACCGAAAGGCAAGCACCAAAGTAAGACGAACATAAACAATGCCAAATGACGGCGCATTTCCAACACCGCTTCTAGTTTGAGGATACATCACGTCAGGTTCGTGAACTTAGCTTCCAATTGTCCATGTACGCTGGCTTCCAAACACCCCATCGATGAGTAGAGGCCTGACTTATCCACAGAGCCAAACTCACAAGATCTCGGTTGGACCATCACTTCCAACATGATCTATGGCGACGTATCGCTTGTGTAACTCGCTCGGGATCTCGACACCAGGCTGTGTTGATGACATGGTTACGGGCCGAGCTTCAACTCAACCTGTCAGCTTACACCTCAAGCTTCGCTTGAGCCGCCTCACAATGTATGTATAGCAGGCTGCCCCACCCCCGTTGCTTCCCTCTATCCATCAAATTCATCCCACAGTCTGTGGATACTGAAAGGGCTTATGGAAGAGTGGAAATGTCTTACCAAAAAAGCGAAACGTCGTGAAGCACAGGCAAAGTTGAGAATGGTTCTTGGAACTCGGCCTTGGCCAGGTACGAACAAAAGGGCGGGAAGATAGGATGAATTGAAGCTATGGAACAGGCATGGTGAGATCCGGTTAAAATCTGGCCTAGTTGCCCTCCTTGACCAAGTGGATGAAGTACATCTTGGAGCAGGTGGTTTCATTCCCGCTGTTCTCGGAAGTATCAACCTCAATGCTCGACGCGTCATCTTTGCCGGAAGTGATGAACATCCTGTATCCGCTGTTAGCATTGTACTTGATGAGGTTCAGCACGACACAGCCGCCTGTGATAGGTGCATATTCGAACCGGATGCCCGCTTGATGATAATCAATGGAGAACGCCCGGGCCAGGTCCTTTGGCGTGAATTCTGTTGCCATCGCAAGCATGACATGTCAGCACGAGTCCCAACGAAACCAAAGACCAAGGGTGAACAACTTACCAGCAAGATCGCTATCCCTAACTAGGAGGATGTTGTCGTTGTCATATTTGGGGTTATTAAGATCTGCTGAGATATCAGCCTGGTACAAGTCGCCAGATGCATGAGCAAAGCAAGGCCAGAACGATGTAGAGGTGTCGCCGCTGCTGAATGGGCAGTGTTGGTTGTATAGGTCATTGTGTGGAAGGGCGGGTGGCTGGGTAGTGCAAACGACTTGGTCGTCGGCAGCGACTAGGAGAAGTTGGAGAAAAGTAAGCATAAGCCCAAACGCCAGTCCGCATCGCTGTTTGATCGACATCTTTCAACGTTGAGATTGTGCGCTGCTTCTGGTCCAAGTTGAAAGTTGGTAGGGAAGAGGACGGGTGCTCGTGGGGGCTCAGATTTCCTCTGCTTTAAATGCCTTTCGAAGAGAGTCTCTTTGCAAAGGTGACATGCTCAAGACTGTGGTGGGCGAGCTTTTCAGGGGAGGAATGAAACGCCCCAAAGCACTCGTTGTGGTGGGCATACTTTTCAGGAGTCAACGGATGGTGGTCACAAGTGGGTTTGTGACCACCATCCGTGTACGAGGAAACCACACTCACCCACTCTCCTTTCTGACCAGCATCATTTTTTCGTTGCTGGCCGTTGCCACCAAGTTCTTGTAGTTTTTCCCACCCTTCCCTCCCTTGTCTGAACGCCTCATGCCTTTTATGTTCTTGCTCATCTGCGCTGTTCCGGCCCCCTACGGCGGGCTGGGAGCCTCACAGCCCTGGAGCCAAAAGCAATCGGCTCCATCTGCAATTTATCTCTTTGTTCCCCTCACGACGCTGCTCACAGTGAGAATATTTAGGACGGAACGCCCAAAAACCATTCGTGTGGGCGAAGTCTTAATTCCACAATACCACCATTTCTAGCTTGGCGTTACTATAGCATTGGTGTTGCGGAAGGGAGAAGGAACTGCAGCTGGAGCTGGGAGGACCTGGGACCTCTAGAGGCCAGACGCATTCACAGAGCCGAATTCACAAGATCTGGATCGGACCATCACTTTGACGTGATTTTTTGGCCAAGAATCACTTGCAGTACAGCTCGCTCTCGACATCATGCTGTGGATACTGAATGGCCGATGGACGAAGGCAAAAGATGGAATGCATTGCCGAAAGTGAAATTGAAAGGGGCGCATGCGAAGATAGGATGGTGCTTGAGAAGACACAGTGAGAAGAGGCTACGAAGGATACGAGCTGACAGCCGATCAGTCTTTGGCCTTCTTTCCTTCTTTGACCAAGTGGATAAAGTACGTTTTGTGACAGGTGGAGGTATTCGAGGTCCCTGAAGTATCAATCCCAATCGCATCCTCCTCATCGGTCCCGAATGTAACGTACAGCCTGTATTCACTGTTGCGATCATACTTGGTGACCTGAAGGGTACGACATCCATGTTTTCCATAATCTAGAGCCAAATGATAGAGCCAGATGCCCGCTTGACGATAATCAATGACAAACTGCATGCTAGGGTCCCTCATCGTGAAATCTGTTGCTCTTTCAACCACTAACGTGTCAGCAGTGTCCAATAAAAAAGGCGCCAAGGGTGAACAACCTACCAGAAAGATCGGAATCTTTGGCCACGATAATGTTTTCACTATCAACTTCGAGGCGATTGAGAAGGGGGGAGATGTCGGCACCGTACAAGCTGCCAGAACGGTGCGTAAAACATGCACGATACCCTTTGTCACCCATTTCGTTAGGGCAGTATTGATTGTACAGGTCATTGCGTGGAAGGATTGGCGACTGGGTAGTGCAAACGACTTGGTCATCGGCAGCGACTAGGAGAAGTTGGAGAAAAGCGAGCATAAGCCCAAAGGCCAGAGCCAGTCCGCAACGCTGTTTGGTCGACATCCTGGACGCTGGAATAGTGCGTATTTCTGGTTTCGAGGAGATGGTATGGAAGAGAGGGACGTTTGTTCAGAGCAACCCTTCTTTATCTGAAACCGGCGCCTTTCGAACAGGGAGCTGTAAGAGAGGGGCGATAGATCTGATTCGAGGGAGCTGAGCCGAGGCCGCCAGGTAATCCCACGTAACCAACCGGTTCCGCCCATCCTTGACACCCACGCTTTTGTCTCTATTGACCTCATCTCTAGAGTCCCCACTTTTCCCACGCCATTGCACACGTTTCCTGACACCTGACTCTGTCGACGACAAATTTCGGTGGTACGAGAGAAATCCGGTTGGATTCCTTTACCTTGTGCTCCAGCTCTTTAAGTGAGCTCGGAGGCCAGCAACGAAGAGAGTTGCTTACACCGAAGAAGATGCTGCTGTATGATTGCTAGACAATGATTAGCCTAGCAATCACGAAAGTTCTTGGTGGGTGGACAAAAGGCGAACACAGAGACATCGATTTAATGAGGCTTTGAATTAAAGGGGAAGGTCGAGCTCCGCTCTCTGGAACGGTCTCGCCCTCTCGTTCAAGTTGCACAGCGGCAGCAGTGGTGGTGGAACGAAGACAGAGGAGCACGCACAGACGTGAGAACTTCAGCCTGCAAACTTGACATGATACTTTCTTGGTATGGAGACGGTACCGATGAGGGAACGTAGCGTATGGTGCAGGTAGCGAGGAAACACGGCAAACTGAGTACTGTACTATATGTTCTGAAATGAGAACGATGAGCTCAGAAGCCTTAGTACTTCTCGAGAAAGATACGGGTCCATTTGGTGCAGATGTACGCGCTGCTCGTAATCCTCCCGTCAGTATCTGCAACCAACGTTTCGTCATCTTCGGACTCAACGAACAGTCTGTAGTCACTTTTCTCGTCCCATTTTTCCAGCAGAATGAAGCGACATCGAGCGTCTCGAGGGAAGTACGTGAGATCGATACCTGCTTCCTGGTAGCGAATTCTAAAGCTCTTGCTTGCATCCTTGGGTGTGAAATCTATCCCGGCCAATCCGCCCGAGTGTCAGCAATACTGGCGACGCGGAAGGAGAAGGCGATATGAGCAGTAGGTACTTACCGACGAGGTCAGCGTTTTTGGCCAGAATCATGCTATCATGGGAAGACTCTTTACCCTTTGCAGTTGAAGGAATGTCGGCGCCTTGCAAATTGCCCTCCACATGTGTGAAGCAAGGCCAATGTAAGTCAAAGTTTGGGAAGGTGTTCTCACAGAGTCGATGGTACTCGTCATTGTGTGGAAGGAGAGGTGGTGTATCGCTGCAAATGACAGCCTTGTCTTTTCCGTCGACGATTTGTATGAATTGGACAAGGAGCGTCAACGCAAGAGCAAAGAGGAGGGGTGTACCGGCTCGCTGCTCGGTCGACATCATGTACGCTTGTTGAGGTATGCTCTGGCTTGACTACTCGACACTTGGATACGAAGAAGAAGAAACTTTGTTCGGGTGGACGGTTGGTTGGAGAGCAACACTCCTTGTCTCGGTGAGGCGACTTCCGGTAGGCGGGTTTCCTTTGACTTTGGTGGTCACAGGCGTCTTGTGACTGGAGCCGCGCACCATCGTCTATTCTGTGTTGGCGCTCCCCTTTCATCTGCAATTTATACATCTTCTCACGCTGCTCGCCTCCGTCACGGTGAAGGTTCCGAGGACGGTTACGAAAGCAACACGGCACAGGCCTCGAAAGCAATTGACAAGGAGTGAAGCCACACTAGCACATTGCTGAATACAGTGCAGAAGCTCTATTAGTTGACATCATGCACGCCGATCGAAGCCCATTTGGTGCAGACACGAACGCTGATCTGCCTATGTTGCCAAGTAGTGACCCAAGAACCGTCTTTGGATGCGACTTCAAGGTAGTACTTCTCCTCATTGTCCCACTTCTCCAAATACATAAAGTAACAGTCCTTGTCGTGAGTGTAGTAAGAGATGTTGTGACCTAAGTACGGATGAGAGATTGTAAACTCCTTACTTGCGTCTTTCGGTGTAAAGTCTGACCATTCAAGACCACCCGAATGTCAATTTCTTCGTTGAAGCGACAGAGGAAGGCGAGGCGGGAGGAGTGGAAAGAGGACTTACTGGTAAGGTCAGCATCTTGAGCCTGCAGAACACTGTCATCGGCAACGGCTTTGCCATCAACAATTGCGAAAATGTTGGCGCCGTGCAACCCGTTCCGGTTATACTGAAAGCATGGCCAGTTCGACTTGTCTTCGCAGTGTCGTCTAAACTCGCCATTGCGAGGAAGCATCGGTGGCTTGTCACTACAGATGACGCCCTTAGATTTCTTTGCGACAACCACCATGAATTGGACCAGCAGTGTCAGCGCGAGAGCGAAGGGGGCAGTTAGACCGGTTCGTCCTTTGGGCCATATCCTGTATGCTGGTAAGGTGTCTGTGCTTCTCGTATCGAGCAGCAATAACTTTTCGGAAGATGGAGGGAAGCGGAAGAGTGCTTTGTCGGGCTCGGATTTGGGCTGAGGATCGGGTTGAAAACTTCACCTCTTATCAAGAACAGGCGCATTCTGGAGGCAGCATGTACTTCTGTGCTTCAGAGTCGACGTGTGCTCTTCAGGCTCGATAGCACGCTGCAGCCCACTCGTACGGATGAATGTCGGTCCCACTGTGCTGCATAGTACCACCGCTATCCTCATCTTTGCTGCCCGCAACTTCTCAAGCTCTTGACAACCAAGTTCGACCCATACCAATCTGTCGCAGAGCTGGGTGTAAACAATGACGACGGCAAGAGAGGTAAACATAGGCATAAGATTGCGGCGAGATGAGAGCATACTCTTAGATCCCAAGGCTCCCGGACCCGCCGTAGGGGGGGTTCGGTCGAGCGCAGCAGGACAGAAAGAACTAAGGGAGGGAATACAGGGTGGGAAAACAATGAGCGAGCTTGGGGAAAGCGCAGCAAATAGGCAGCGCAGTGAGGAGAGATGAAAGAAGGAGCAGCGAGCAGATTAATTGCTGCTACCCCCACTCGCTCAACAGACGCTGTCTCGCAGCTTACGCGCGAGACAGACCACACTCCATCCACCCTGGGCTGGGCGGGACCTGCCACCATTGTCTTTTGAGGGGACAGATGTCGAAACCATCAAAAGTGATGGACATCCCACTTCAAGTTGAGCCTCGGTACATTCAGAAACTGTGGATGATCGCCTTTTCAGAACAAGGCCCCGGCATCAGCTCGCAACGTGGAAAGTGCACTAGATAGGTGTCGGTGGGGAATGGGTGCCACCATATGCGATAGTCAACTTGAGTGCATTTGCGAACGCAATCGCGAAACAAAGTAACTGGTGACATGTAACGAAGCCGTTTTTAGGGGCGAAGGTGGGGCGAGGGACATCCCTTGCTTTGCTCCGTTGGATCAAATGTCTTTGAAATAGGCTGCAACTTTTAGTAATGGGTCACGTCAGCATTGAAAAGTTGCTGATTACAAGTAGATGGTGGGAGGTGTCAGTGAGGTCGAGGTGGTGGGTGCGTTGTGGGAAAGCCTCATTTCACTGCTCTGTGGGACCACACAGCCACCGCAACCGCTTCATAAGGACTCAAATCGCACGACGGCTGGCAGCTTCTCATAGCAGAGCAAGAGCAGGATAAAAAGGACTGCAACCGGATCTTAGTCAATCGAAACGACCACCATCATCTCCCATCAAGCAGCTTCGAAGGTCTCATTGATGATGTACTCTTCTCTCGCCCTCTTCCTCAAGCTCGTCGCAGCGGTTCTCGTGGTGTCCATCCATCGCGCTAGCTCGGCCATGACTCGTGTCCCGCTCGGTCTGCAGACACTTGCACGTCGCAGCGAAGTCAGGAAGGCCCCTTCTCAGGCTCAGTGCTGGCCCACTACGCTCAGTCCCAACAACCCAGAGTACGAAAAACGGTGCGGCGAGAAGAGCGACGCGAAGCATCCTTGCATGACGCATTGGTGGAACGATCTGAAAAGTATCCAAGCTCGACCCTGGCTGGAGCCACACGATATTCAAAAGATGCTGTTCGTTAAGGATGACAAGATGCTCGACTTTACCATGAGCGACCCGAAAGAGTCGTTCATCATCACCTACCTTGCTGGCGGTAACGCGCAGCTCATCTACTCGGACTACGAAGAAACGACTGGATGTTACAAGATCACACTTCGCGGAAACGAAAAAGGCGACTGGAGGATCTGGGTCTCTGACGATGAGGGTAGCGATAGAGACATTGACACTCAGCATTATCCCGAGACATCCAAGAAGCTGTGCACAAAGTGGGCACACATTCATGCGAAGCATGATGGCGGTAGTGGATACTAGAGCCCCTCTAGTCGACGCTGCCCTGTCCAGCGCCTGCCTTGCCAAGCGAGACTGGATTTCGAGTTTGTCGCGAGCCAGGACGCCCTCGGCTTCTGCCTTGGCGCTTCGGCGCACCATGCCACATTCTACGCTATCAGTATCTTCTAACTGAAAGCGATGTATCAGAGCTTCAACCATATCGTAACCTGAATTACATGTCAGAAAGAGGATTTGAAGGACGAGATGCATGTGAGCTAGAGCCAGAAGTACGATGGGAATGCTGAGCACGAGAGAAGAACGCACGAGATCGGATAGGCCAGTACAAAAGCGTGCCAGCGGCAGCTAAACCTAGCGGGGCAATGCAAGCTCAAATGCGATTGCAACGATAGTATCTCGATCTCAACACAAAGTAACAGCTCATACAACGACCAAAAAGCGAAAGAAAAAAGCCTGCACGGAACCAAATGGGTATCTTCAGCTTCTTCAAAACAGCCGTTACCAACAGCTTCACTTCCACAAGGTGAATCAGAAACCCTCAGAGTAGAAAAAAACCTCAAAGTAGCAGAGTCAGGATACGCGATGCAGGAGCGATAGTGCCAATGGCTTGCTAGACTGGCCACGTTGATCCCTACTCCCGTAGTCTATCCGGACTAGCAACCCCATGTATATAGTTGTGGAACACAGAAAAGCAATGCAATCGTTAAGATAAAAAAATAGAAACTCTTCACATCGAGAACCCTACAAGCGACTACAGGCACAACATCGACTATGAGCGAGAATGTAAGGAGATAGGAGCACGACGAAGAGACGGTGCTAGTGTTCCCTTCCGTGCTCACCCGTACTGCCTTCCGCTCAATCAGACTCTTTTCCATCTTCCTTGACATGGATGTGGAGCCACTTGGTGCAGAGAGTCTTGTCAGTTTGGTCGTAATTCAGCGTATCGAGATCACGCTTGTCGCTACCGTCTTCGTCCGAGACCCAGATCCTGTAAAGGTTATCGTAGTTGTGCTTGAGTTGAATCTTAAAGCATCCCTTTTTCTCGTCGTAATCGGAGTAGGACATGGCGACAGAGTTGAACGCCCAGCTCAAGGTGAAGGGCTTCGTCGGATCTTTGACGGTAAAATCTGCGAGTCACCCGGTAAAGAAGACGTTATGATCAGCAGGATTTCAGAGAGACAAGGAAGAGAGTTATAGGCTGCTTACCAGTCTTCCAGCCATCTTTCATGAGGAAATGGTCATCCGGGGCGATCTTGCTGTCGCCCATCGTGACATTGACATTGGCCAGACTATAGCTCCACATGGTGAAGCAGGGCCATTTGTGGTCAGCACCCGAAGGTCCGGCTTCAGCTTCACAGTGTATCCTGTAGTCGTCATAGCGAGGTAGTAGCTTGGTGTACGCCGGACATCCCTGAGTCCCGCCGCCACCAACCGAAGAAGTAGGCCAATAGAGTCCTGCCACGTAAGGTAGAAGAAGAATTGAGGCCAAAGCTTTGACCTCAAAGAGCATCATGTTGTCTTGCGGAGAAGCGAAGGTGCAAAGGAGAAGACTTGAGAGGGGTGGTCGCTCTTGAAGGACAACAGGAAAGCACATTGCGGTTTGGCTTTATACGGCTTTGTTCGTGCTAGGTCTTTAAGCCCACATCGTTGCCTCAAAAGGGAAGGAGAGGTGCTTAAAATATTCGTCTCGGCGGGCCGAGGAGAGCCCACCAAACTCATTTGAGGTCTTTTCATGCGACCAGGGTGTACCACTGGCCCGCCGAGTGGGCGTCTGTGTGCCACTGTCGCCTCATTGTCGACCCATCAATGCCATGATCCGCTATTGCCGGCCGTGACTCACTGGACGAAGCCACCAATTGAATGCCCAGACTCACTCGGCCACATTGTCATCGTTGCTTTCGTAACACGACTCACCCACAACATGCTGGCCCATGCAGTCTTCCTACGCACCGAAAAGATACAACCCCTGCGAGTCCCTCAGTCAGGGGCGCCATATGGGCGTGGGTGGATCTCTACAGCCACGCAAAGAACGTCAGCTTGGTCGTTTCGAACAGCGGAACTTGTGCTTGTAGGAAAAACTTGACCGTCAAAGACGAGCGTCCCCCACTTCATTTGTGCAGTGGATTGCCAGCAGCCAAGGGTGCAAGCCTTGCCTTCTTCAAAACAACAATCACACTCGAGTCAACAACGTCGCTACTTCTCACGACTGTAGTTCCCTTTCGATATAAGGACAGCTCGTTGTCGAGAATATTGAGCGTCATCAACGATCCTGCAAGGTTTGTTTTCTGATGTGCTTCAGCCAGCTCACAACGATGATCGGTCGAAAGCTTTCTGTCATGCACGCCCTAGTAGCAGCAACTATATCCATGGCCATGCTACTGCCTGGAGCGCTCTCTGCTACGTTTCCTCGTGGAAATGGCATCGGTCCTCAAGTCACATCCGATCTGACCCGTTCTCCGACAGTGCCGACAGGTCATCTACTCAAGCAAGACATTCCAGACCCGTGCTCTCCCATCACGCCTCTGATGGTGGATCCCGCTGGCTACGGAGTCCGCTGCAGCTCTCCACTGAACGGACCGTGCTTCCAGATCGTGGGAGCATCGATGAAAGGTGTATCAGTCGAGCCTTGGTACGAACCTGTCAACATGACGAAAGCTCTGATTCTGGCCGAGGATTCTGCGACATCCTTCGCTCTAAAAAAGCCCAGCCTTGCCTTCGAGATTGACTTCCTGTCACACGGCAATCACAAGTTTCGCTACCTCAATTACGATCCAGACACGAGCTGCTACGATATCACCCTCGAGCGAAAGAGCAAAACTCACTGGAGAATGACTGTAGGAGAAACAGAGGACGATAGAGATCTCGACACACTCAATTCGCACCAAACCACCACGCGCTTCTGCACGGACAAGCTGGTCATCAAAGTTACGAGGAAGCCCCACAACACACGCTAGATCTTCGACGTTTCAAGGGTTGACTTTAAAGGCCCTCTGCGTAGCAACCATCAGTTCAAAAAAGAATCCTAGCAGCACTGTGTATCTCGTTGACTCCCACTTGCAATCGGAGTGTTGTTGCACCTCTTTCCTTTCACTCATATGAGCAATTAATGTCAGCCGTACGCATTCCCACCATTTGCACGGAGAACACAGGGGCTCATCGTTTGAGCAACTTCTCATCTCTTGTGCTCAGTCGAGGCCTTGACCTATTGTACTCTTCAGGACTTATCTCATGACAATGCCCATTGTCCCACATAACTTCATCTGTACGGCAGCCACGTTAGCTACCACCCAATCTCATCGCTAATTCAGTTTTGGTAGTCTCACACTAGTGGGGAGCCATTTGAGATGCAACCGACGTCCTTGTATGCACCAAAGGGGGCTTGACTTGGTGGTTGATGTGGGGATGGCGGGTCTATCTTTGCGACTGGATGTTTGGGGGACCTAAAGCATGCCATTCAGTGAGTGCGATCTGAGAAAAAGAAAATGGAAAACAATCTCGCTGCTCGTCTAATGAAGCCCCTTAGCCTGCCAAATCACCCACCGATTCCCCACCAAGACATTACAAGGCTGTGCTCCGTGCAAGGACAGGCTCAAGGCCTCATTCATGCTTGATCCCTGGCTTATAAGAAGTCGCTGTCAGAAAGGACTAGCCACCTCTCCATCAGCCTCTCTCCAAACCTCCCACCAATCTCTCAATTCGGCTTTTCCACCCAGGCAATAACGCTCTTTGGAACGAGTAGCAATCATGCTCAGCCGTCAAAAGCCCATCATCGCGCTCAGCTGCTTCCTGTTGCTGTCGCTGCAGCTGGTCTTCCAAGTTCATTGTGTGGAAGAGGAGGCCCCGCCACCTAAAACGGCCACGACCCCTCCTAAGGAAGCGGGTGCCGGTACCTCGGGTAGTGGAGGAAGCCGCGGTACACTAGGGGACGGATACGTCCCCTATGCAGCTTTCAGCACGTTTGGTAAACCTATTGGCCCCGGCATGTGCAATCTCACACCGCTCGTCGTCGACACGGGCAAATTTGACAAGCTCTGCGGTCCTAATTCAAACCCCAATTGGCCCTGCTTTACGCACGAAGACAATTCAGAGGACGACTTGACCATGGTCAACGTCGAGCCTTGGCTGAAGCCGCTCAATATGACGGAGGCCATCATAGCTCGGGATAGCAAGTCCTTCACTCTGAAGGATCCATCGAACGCCTTTATCATCACCTACCAGAGGCCGGGAGGTGTCTCACTTATCTATTACGATTATGACCCTAAAACGGGCTGCTTCAACGTGCATCTGAATGGAAGGTTGAACCAGCGCATCCATATTAGCACGACCAACCACGACTACAGAGATCTTGACACTATGAATTATCTAATGACGGGAAAGCGAATCTGCAGCAAATGGGTCAACATCGCAACCAGGAAACGCGACGACTTCAACGATTTCATCAAAGGCAACGACGGTAAAAACATCTGATTCAGCATTGTGTTCGAAGCATCTTGCAGCGTCGACTGGCCAAGATCAACGAAACTTCCTCCAGCTTTCGCTCGAAAGTCGACATCGACCGTGGCACGTCCGACACACCTTGCAGTAAAGTCATCGGTGGTCTTAGCCCTTTCGGTCCTCGTTCAATCAAGTAGATCCTTTTGTTCTGTTTGTTTACGCCTTTCAGCGCTATTGAGGAATGAGAAGCAAGGAACCTATGAGCTGCAGATGTAGAACACGACATTACAACAACACAAGGAACCGACTTGAGAGAGCTGAAGAATGAGTTTGAGACAGTCTGCGTCGAAGAGTGCCGCGCTCTGATGGGACAAGTTTGCCCATCGACCTTCACACTGTGCCATCACTGCACCGTCTCATGACTCCTTCACTGCTTCTCACCTCTGCTTATTCGCCTGCTTTCGCCAGCGATGGTGGCGGGAGGGCACCACAGGCTCCACCTGCACGACTCGTGTCGAGTTTTCGAACATGAATTGACGCCAGACCCCACGAGAGTCAAGACCAGTGGTCCGAGGTACAACTCAATGTTTGCTGTTTGCGATCGCTCCCACTGCCCACGTCATCCCCACTCAACTCTTGGTCTGTTTGAGAAAAAAGTCCGAGAGTGGGTTTACACTCCATACGTACGAAAGCCAGTGTGGGTATCAGCTTTCACAAAGCACTGCTCTCTTTATTAGATCCGATGGTCACACAAAGAATGACGAGAACAATGCAGACCTCGCTTCTAGCACTGTCGACCAACCACAACCTCACACGCTCTGGGACAGACGATGAGCAAAAGGTGAACAATGGAAGGGTGGCATTAAGGTTGAATCGCGGGTTCGCGAAATTTGAAGGACCGAGAGGGTGCGGTCCATAGCGTAGGTCGCTAGATGGGCCACTTGCTCTCCTCTACCTTGGCAGCAACCTAGCCGCAATTGACGTCAAAAGAGCATGCAGTTGATTCAGACCTGATTCGAGCATAGGAACGGTGCTTGTCAGTCGTGGCCAGATTCCCGAAATGTTTTCATATTTTCTGCTGCAGAACGGACTTACCTTCCTGGGACCTTGCAACAGTATTGGCCCGGATCACAATTACATCGAGCGGCCACCATAGTAGCCGTGAGAGCCAAGGCGCAAAAGATGGCGAAGGGAAAGGAGATGACCTTCATGTTTGTCCAAGTGAAGGCGAGCGATGTAAAGGCCTTGTTGAGGTGGTTGGGTGGAGGGAAGAACGAACAACGGGGCAGATTTCCGTGGCTTTTATGCTTTTCATCAATCATGCGTTGCTGCTAGAGTCGTGTAGCTGACTTGATTGCTCATGACTTTATCAAAATGGTGACGTGGCAGTGTCCATTGGTGGCTGATAGAGCGTATATACGCACACACCCTTTCATCAATGGCTGTTGCCCAGATATGAGGTGGTACTGGCGGGCAACACTTAAAAGGTCTATTCATCGCGTGAGGCCCATTGTTAGCTCAGTACTGAAACTGTGGAAAAGGCCTTCAAGTTAGTGAATGAGGGTGCCGCACCAGCAAACAGTCTTCTTCACGTCCTAGCTTATTGTTACAAGACTGACGACGTGAAGCGACAGCAAGGGTTTTACGCATGATGATGAGATCTACATTGCGTAATGAAGTCAAAAAGACTAGCATGGCTTTCCAGAATCCCTTGCACCTTGGTGTGTTCCTGCTTTGACTCAAACAATTGCTAAAAGGCTCCTTGTTCCTCACCCACACAATCGCCGGGACCACAGTGAGATAGGACCCATGAAAATCAGCGCCACCATCGTGGGATCAATCGGAACCAATGTGCCGAAACGGAAGTGGGAATAGTGCGCAACAACAGCGTCGGTGCTATCTCGGCGTGAGAATCTCGTGACATTGTTTGTGGGAACTTACCAACGCCATTAAACATCGCGGCAGGGTGTTGCCCTCCTGAGCTCCTCTTATGGCTGCGAAACCGGCCCGAAAGTGGGACGACACCGAGCAACAAAAGCTCAGAACCTCGGGATTAAACCTTCCATAGGAGTCAGTGGGGAAGTAACATGATGATTTGGGTTGACGTCAGCAGACCAACGACAACGACGTTAATGGAGGGTGTGACGCTGGCAGTGGCAAGAATTAGAGAGAGGGAAAATACGCTACAGGAAATTCAGGCAAGAAAAGAGGTCGTAAAAATTGGCCTGAAAATAATTGCGCGTTCTCGAGGCGTGGCGCGTTACCGCAGTCAGACAGGCCCCCCTTGATCCGTTGGATCTTGACGAGCTTGCATTCCGAGAACATCCTTCGTCATCAGCATCCACCATCTTCCACTTGAGGTGAAAGCATGTCGAATCCGCAGCACTCCTCCTCTTCCTCATCCATCACTTCGGCGGTGGTGCCGTTGAACGATGCGTTCAAGCGCTCCATCAACCGCCGTGTCAAGCCCAACACCTTTACCATCGACGCCATCATCAATGGCCTCTTCCGCCTCCTCTTCCATTCGTCGGCGCTGTCGACCATCGCCACCATCCTTTCTGTGGTCAAGATTGTTGGTGGCGTCAACAACCTCAAGTTCCTCAGAGACAGACGGGATCTAAGCACTCGCGAAAAGGTGACGTCGTTTGCATCTGATTTCGCGGCTGGCTGGAGCGACGGTGCCAATCGTCTGGCCAAATGGTACGTGGTGATCCGGTTGCTCAAGACGATCAATGCGACCGGCAACCGTCTGGTGATTGACCGTCAACGTCCACGCCACATCCGATGGAGCGAGCACGTCGTCGTCATCACGGGAGGCGCGCGAGGCATCTGCGGCCATGTATGCAAGCTTCTCCGTCAGAAGGGGGCGAAAGTGGTCGTTCTCGACCTGCCCGAAAAGCCCGAGCATGGACTCGAGACGCTCTACATTCAAACGGATGTGACGGATATCAAGTCGCTGCTCAACGCCAAGAAGGTGATCGAAGAAAAGCTGGGCTACACCACCATGCTGTTGCTCGGCGCCGGCATTGCTAGGCACTCGTTCCTGCTTGACGCCGAGGAGCAGTTCCCTCACGAGCTCGCTAAGCAGGTATCGGAAGTCAACTTTCACGGCGTTATGGCAACGCTCAAGGCCTTTGGCGAGCACATGTTGCCCGACGGCGGCGTCAAGGACTGCCCCTACAAGCAAGCCAAAAACGGCTGGGGTGGACACATTCTCATCATCGGTTCCGGTGCCGCCTACATCGAGCTTCCCGCCAACCCGGGATACAACGCGTCGAAAGCAGCAACGGTATCGCTGCATTCAACGCTGTCGGCGGAGCTGCACGCCTATTACAAGGTGGACAACGTACGCAGCTCGATCATCTGCTCACTCAAGATCGAATCCAAGATGACCGAGGGACGCATGCTCGACACACACGACCAGTTCGTGCTGCCGACACTGACGATCCCGGAAGCGGCTGAGAAGATCGTCGAGATCTTCGAAGGGGACAAGAGCAGGATCGTTTACATTCCGCGTGCTATGTACTTGTTGAGCTATCACAAGGTGCTGCCCGCTTGGCTCATTCGGCTGTTCCTTATCTCGGTCGGCGCTACGGATACATTTATGACCTACGCCAAGGAGTTCCGCAACCGCGACGAGAACCTGCACCCAAAGTAAGATGCGCTCGGCTTCATGTAGAGAGGATTGCTCTGGAATTGCAATTCTGTCAAGGAGCAAGTCTCTCGTTAGCCTAGGACGGGCTGGCAGACGAGCGAGTCTGTGACTGTCACTGGTCCAAGAGCGAGGCAGTCAGATCCGGAAGAAGATCGGGCGGTGGCTTCATCCGATCGACTGAAGACAGGAGCTCAAGGCGTTCTCTTCAGGGGTCGGGCTTGGCACTCGGATCTCTGGTCGAGGACCGAACATCAAAGTTGTTCGGATCGCCTTGTCAAAAGCCAAAAAAGAGAACTTCGAAGACGATCAATTGGAACGGCCTTGCTTGCCGAAGCTTTGAGTTTGCGGCGCCGAGCCTTTGATTCGGCTTTCGTCTGCCGATCTGTGCCCTCTGCATTGCACGTCTCTCTCGGCCCGTGCGTCGAAAAGCCTTTTTTTTTTTTTTTTTTTTTTCCCTCAGCATGCCAAGAACTTGTTTAGGGGGTGGTCAACGTCTAGTTGAAGTTTGTAGTTGCCCAGAGACCCCCCCTATCTTTGTTTGCTCTTGCCATCCGATACAGGGCTGATGGACTTCTTTTGCTTTGTGAGGGGGGCGATGGTATGGGAGCAGAAGCCAGGAGAAGAGGAATGGCAAAAAGCCAAATCTGAATGTGTTCCTGACGGCCCAGAGATGTGACAAGACATGCATTGCCGTCTCTGCGGACCTCGTGCTTCGTAGACGCGCTGTGCTGTGCTGTGCTGTTCGATTACTTGGCTGTGCTTTGCTGTCACTTCGAAGGACCTCTGTGCTGTGATGGCTGAGATAACTTTCAATTAGAATATTTAAAGAGCTGCACATCGGCGTGGCGCGTCTCTCTCTGAGACGCGAGGTGCGAAAAAGACGAAAAGCGTGTCTTAATATTCGTCCTTGCTGGCTTCTCCTGGACCCTTTTTTCTTTTCAATCCAAGACTTGAGACACACACTACTCTCTCTCTGCCGACACGCAGCATGAAGCCCCTGTTCAATTTTGACACTGCTTCTCGCCTTCTCGCCTAGCCTGTCGCTGAAAACCTTTCCTTCTTCGAAACCATACATACGCTCAACACAATGGTGACCTTGACGGTCTGTTGTACCACCGGCATGTGAAGAAGCACTCGCCCGTCGGTAGGGCTCGGTACTGACAGTGCACCGTCTTCAGGATGATGACGATAGCCTCGAAGAACAGCAAGCAAAAATCTAGTTTTATTCGTGATTTTTTTTCCCCTGTGCCATTTTGGCCCGTGCAAAGTTAGTTACTGTAGAACTTGGCCGACAGCATCGCCAATTGCTCGATGGCACTCGCTTATCCACTGCCGATAGTGTGACTAGTTACAGTTGGCGTGAGTGTCGGTGCAGCCGAACGTTGCTGCCATCAGGCTCGGAAAGAGCAAAGACTCGCATTAAATGGAAAAGGGCACGGTCGATGTCGAGTGAAAGTGTGCGAGTAAGTTGCGTGTGCAAGTGGTGTCTCGGGATGGCCGAAGTGGCTCTCTGCATACAATTCAGGGAGAAAAGAGAAAGGGAGAGCTCCCTCTGCGAGAAGCAAGGACCCTTTTCCCGCCTCGGAGCGGCGGCGCGGCGGCGCCTCACCACACGCTGCAGCTCGACCCTCCCCTTGGCTTTGATTGCTCTATCGGATCTACGCCGTCAAGGCCAAGACGAGAAGTCCCACCTCATCATTTCATCTCGCCCTCTCCACTTTCTCCCTCTCGCATCCGTCAAGCCTTCCCACGTCAGCCGACATCCTCTTTCGCTGCTGCCGCACAGGGTCGCCTTCAGGACTTCATCATTTCCCACATTGCACCTTTCGTCTTTACCCTCATCGATCGCTATCGCCGACCCACTCGTCTGATACGCCATCCTCCGCCAACGACTAGACTGTCCAAGGGCTTGTTCGTTCCCGACAAGGACCCCTGCACACGGCTGGTTCCGTCTGCCACCGCAATCTCATTACCTTGATCGACATCCACGACTTCTGCTTCTTCACTCCCAGTGCGCCTCTTCTGCATGCTTCTGTAACTCCAGTCTTTCCTGCTCCCTCGTCTCGTCACGACCTCGCCAGACCACCCGCATTTCCCTTTCCGACTCGCTGGCTCGAGTAAGACGCACGTCAAATCTTCCATCATGGCATTTGGTCACAATCGCCTGGATCAGGCCGGCCATCACTATGACCCCAATCATAGGCAGCCGTATCAGCCGGGGCCGTCCGATCAGTCCTACATCACCGACCCCACACATCCAGATTACGATCCGATGGTCGATCCCAACCTGCAGCTCAGGACCGTCAGAACTGCCGCTGCTTCCATCGCCGAATCGCATCGCTCAGAACAACGTAGAGATGAGCGAAGAAAAGCAAAGCGAGCCAACAGCCTCTCGCACAAGCTTTTTCGCGGTCGAACTCTACGCAGGCAACAACAAAAGGGCTCCACCCTGGCGCAGCTGGTGTCCGAAGAGGCCAAAAAGCGTCGTTCCGATGGACCGTCCGGCTACCACCTCGACTCGGATGCTGCATTTGCTTCGGCTCAGCAGGGCGTGGTTCCCGACTCGGCCATCGCCGAAGACGCATCCGATGAGAAGGACCAGTCGCAAGATGCCGTCCAACCACAATCGGAGCCGACTGGCCCGACCATGCGCAAGATGAAGCCAAGGAAGAGAAGAAACGTCTACGTCAACATACCACCGCCCCACTCGGAGCTGCGCAAAAACGGCGACCCAGCCGTTGTCTATCCACGCAACAAGGTCCGCACCTCCAAGTACACCATCGTCACCTTTCTTCCCAGATTCCTCTTTGAGCAGTTCCGCCGCGTTGCCAACATCTATTTCCTGGGCCTCGTCGTCCTCCAAGTTTTTCCAACCTTTGGTGCCACCATCCCGCAGATCGCCATGTTGCCGCTCGTCGCCATTCTCACCATCACCGCCATCAAGGACTCAATAGAGGATCATCGCCGACACGTGCTCGACAACGAGGTCAACAACTCTGCTGTCACTCGTCTCGGCAGCTGGCGCAACCTCAACCAGGCCAAGGACCAGCGCTCGTTCCTTCAAAAGCTGTTCGGCCTTTCCGGACGAGGCAGCGCCAAGGTCTCGAAAGGTGTTCGAAAGCTGCGTGAAAAGGAGGATGCCATCGGCATGCGTCAAGTGGGTGGCAGCTCGCGGCGTGCCAACGGAGCCAACGATGGCTTTAACGGCACGGAAGAGTTCGGCCGCCGGCCCGACACTCGCAGTATGCGCAGCGACAGTCTCGCCAGCTCCCGCGCGTTAGGGACGATCATCAGCGAAAGCGAGCGAGAGAGCGGCAGTCTCTATGGCACAAGCTACAATCACTCGAATGCAGCACTCACTCGCGGCTTTTCTGCAAACAACTATGCCGACGCCAACGCGAGCAGCGTTTCGGTGCTCCAGCCGCTTCAACCCAACCAACAGCACCAAGGGCCCAGCGCCACCACCGTCCTCACCACCGGCAGCAGCAGCGTTGAAGGCGTCGTCGACTACCGACGACACACGCCCGGTACCGCACGATGGGAACGCACGCTTTGGAAGAAGCTCGAAGTGGGCGACATTGTCATGCTGCGCGAGGACGAGCAGGTACCCGCCGACATTGTGGTGCTCAACACATCCGACCCAGATGGCAACGCATACATCGAGACCAAAAATCTCGACGGCGAAACCAACCTCAAGGTACGCAAGTCGCTCAAAGCCACCATGGGCATACAGTGCGAAGAGGACGTCGAGCATGCTCGCTTTGTCATTGACAGCGAAGCGCCCCACGCCAACCTGTACAGCTACAACGGTCTCCTCAAGTACAGCGTTAGCGAACCTAGTAAAGAGGGCGACTTTGCCGACACGCTCGAATCGTTGCCGCCCGATAGCAGCGCCTATGCTGCCGCCGAAGCACGTACACGCCGCGTCGAGCCCATCACCATCAACGAGCTCCTGTTGCGAGGCTGCGCTCTTCGAAACACCGAATGGGTCATCGGTGTCGTTCTCTTCACGGGCGAAGACACCAAGATCATGCTCAACTCGGGCGAAACACCCTCCAAGCGATCCAAGGTCGAAAAGGAGACCAACTTCAACGTCATTGTCAACTTTGTCATTCTCATGATCCTTTGCGCCGTCTGTGCTGTGATTGGCGGTCTGCGTCTCAGCAACAGGAACACCAGTCGCGCCTACTACGAGGTGGGTGCCGAACTCAGCAGCAGTAATGTCGTCAATGCGCTCGTCATCTTTGGCTCCTGCCTCGTCGTCTTCCAGAACATCGTGCCCATCTCGCTCTACATTTCCATCGAGATTGTCAAGACCATCCAGGCCTTCTTCATCTACCAGGACATCGAGATGTACTACGCGCCGCTCGACTACCCATGCGTTCCCAAGACGTGGAACATTTCGGACGATCTGGGTCAGATCGAGTACATTTTCTCCGACAAGACGGGCACGCTCACGCAGAACGTCATGGAGTTCAAGAAGTGTTCCATCAACGGTGTCTCGTACGGCGACGGTGTCACCGAGGCCATGATCGGCGCGATGAAGCGAGATGGCAAGGACACGTCGGGCTTCAGTGCAGAGAAGCAGGAGGTGGAGCTGGCCGCTTCAAAGAAACGCATGGTGGAGATCATGAATGGCGCCTTTAAGAACAGGTATCTGAGACCCAGCAAGATGACGCTCATCTCGACGCCCATGGCCGAGACGTTGGCGGCAGGCGCTTCGGACCCACAACGCAAAAATGTCATCACCTTTTTCCGTGCGCTCGCGCTTTGTCATACTGCGCTCGCGGATCGTCCCGACGGCAACGATCCTTACACTCTGGAGTACAAAGCCGAATCGCCGGACGAGGCCGCCCTGGTCGCAGCTGCGCGTGATGCCGGTGCTGTCTTCATCGCCAAGAACAACAACACGATCGACATCGAGGTGCTGGGACAGCCAGAGCAGTACACGCCGCTCAAGGTGCTCGAGTTCAACAGCACCCGAAAGCGAATGTCGATCATCGTTCGCGAAGCCGACGGACGCATTCTCATGATCACCAAGGGTGCCGATTCGGTCATCTACCAACGTCTTCGTGCCGATCATCCTGAAGAGCTCAAGCAGGCTACCTTTCACGACCTCGAGGCGTTTGCCAATGCTGGTCTGCGTACGCTTTGCATCGCATATCGCTACCTCGACGAAGCGGAGTACCTGGAATGGGCGCGTATTCACGATGAGGCCAGCGCCAGCCTCACTGACCGTGACGAAGCTATCGATGAGGCCAACGAGAAGATCGAGGTCGACCTCACGTTGCTTGGTGCCACTGCGCTCGAAGACAAGCTGCAGGTGGGTGTTCCCGAGGCCATCGAGACGCTCCACCGAGCTAGTATCAAGCTGTGGATCTTGACGGGTGACAAGCTTCAGACTGCCATCGAGATCGGCTTCAGCTGCAACCTGCTCACCTCAGACATGGAGATCATGATCATCTCGGCCGATCACGAGACAGGAACGCGTGCGCAGCTCGAGGCGGCGTGCAACAAGATCGCGGCAGCAGGTAGGCCCGTGGTGGTGGAGGAGCCATCGACCCGCAAGGGAGGCAAGACGCGCAAGAATCGTCTCACCGTCGAACGAACCGAGCAGGCACCCAAGGATGGCTTTGCGGTTGTAATTGATGGCGAGACGCTGCGCTATGCGCTCGACTCGAATCTGCGCCCGCTGTTCCTGGCACTCACCACGCAGTGCGAGGCCGTGGTCTGCTGCCGTGTCTCCCCTGCCCAGAAGGCGCTCACGGTCAAGCTGGTCAAGGACGGCAAGAATGCGATGACGCTCGCCATTGGAGATGGCGCCAACGACGTGGCCATGATTCAAGAGGCGCACTGCGGTGTTGGTATTGCCGGTCTCGAGGGTGCCCAGGCATCGATGAGTGCCGATTACGCCATTGGCCAGTTCCGATTCCTCACGCGTTTGCTCTTGGTTCACGGCCAGCTGTGCTACCATCGAATCTCGGATCTGCACAAGGTCTTTTTCTACAAGAATATCATCTGGACCTCGATCTTGTTTTTCTACCAGATCGACTCCGACTTTACGGGCTCTTACATCTTCGACTACACGTACATCTTGCTGTACAACCTCGTGTTTAGCTCGCTCTGCGTCATCGTGATCGGCGCGCTCGACCAGGTGGTCAACATCAAGGCGCTGCTGGCGTTCCCGCAGACATACAAGCGAGGTATCAAGGGTGCCGAGTATACCAAGTTCCTCTTTTACATGAGCATGCTCGATGCTGCGTACCAAGGTGCTGTGTGCTATTTCATCCCCTGGTGGTTCTATACCTACGGCCCTATGATCGGACACGGTGGTCAAGAGATGGGCGGGCTCAACATGTTTGGTACTACGATTGCTGCTGGTGCGGTTACGACGGCCAACTTGTACGCTGGTATCATCGCCAAGCACTGGACGGGCATCTTTTGGGCGGTCGAGATCATCTCGCTGCTGAGCGTGTACGTGTGGACGTTGGTGTACTCGGCATTCCCCGTGTTCAGCTTCGAAGATGTCGGGTTCTGGCTCGTTCAGACGGTCAACTTTTGGGCGATTATCTTGCTCATTACCGTGGTTTCGCTGCTGCCAAGATTCTTTTCTCGCGCTTGGAGGTCGTCGTTCCACCCGAACGAGCACGATATTCTGCGCGAGGCTTGGACACGTGGTGATCTCAAGGACCAGCTCGGGATTGTTCATCACAGCAAGAAGAGAGCCAGGCGGGCTGCTGACGCCGCCGCAGCCAAGTATGGCGGTTATGATGATGACGTTGCGCATGGGGATGACTCGTTCACTAGGGGCAGCGATCGCGATCTCGAAGGACAGAACAACCACTTGTTTGCGCAAGCCAAACGATCGACCGAGCGTCAGCGGAATCTACAACATCAGCAGCGCTTCAAGAACCTGTCTGCTGTGGGCGAGGAAGACGATAGGTCGGACACTTCGGCGGATCCGCTCCAGATGGGCGACTACGAAGATCACTACTCGCGTCGCAACGTTGGAGGCTATGGACAAAACTTGCATACGGGGACGCCTCAGCTGCAGCCGCCGTCTGGATTCAGCCCCGCTGCAAGCTACGACCGCGGCAATGGTGCCGTGTCCGGGCTGTCGTTCTACGACCCGGATTCGCTCCCCGTGAGCGGCGATGCAATTCACACTCATCAGTATGGGAACTACGACCCGGAGAGGACGCCACGACCCGATGGTGTGCCGACGATTCAGGTCCAGACTTCGAGCTGGGCGGAGCAGGGAAGGCGTCCCATGATGATGAAACAACCGTCGAAGGATAGTTTCACGCGGGCGTTTGACGACGAGTTTGGCGCTGAGTACGGTGTAAATCCGTATCCGGTTGCGACGGGTAATGGGTATGCGCCGGCAGGGTCTAAATCGGTCTCGGGCTCGAGCTACGCTTCTGGTGCCACGCACAGGGGGCCGAACGCGGACGATCAGTCCGCGGATCCGACCACGCCGACCAAGTTGGCTGGGGCAAGGTATCACGATCGATTCAAGACGCCTTCGCCACCGGGGTAACGCAGCTGGAACCGTCGTCTTCACAGCAGAGCTTGACGGTGGGTGTTGCAGCGGCGAGAGAGGCAGGCGGTCACTTGCACGAGTTGTCGGGTGCCTCGCAGATGTCATGGCATACCGCACACGGGTCAGGTCACGATAGAGCGCCGTCGGACGCGTCAAAGTTTATGGCGTTGTAAAGCCTTGACGACTTTTTTTAAGGACTTTTTTCTTCTTCTTTATGAATGCTTTTGTTATGTATCGCTCGTATCACTCATTTTAAGCATAGTAGATGGTTAGGTTGTTTCGAGTGTGTGTGTGTGGTTGAGGGGGGGGGGATGACGAGTGTTGACGAGTGGTGATGAGGGTGGTGAGGATGGTTGTGGTTGGTGGCTACGTTGATGGTTGAAGTTGGACGAGGGTTGGTGGTTGTTGAGGGTTGGTGGTTGTTGAGGGTTGGTGAGAGGTTACTTTCAAGGTGATCTGTGGTTGTTTTTGGCAGTCGGGGTCAAGTGTTGGGAACAGAAGTTGGAGAACGGCTGGAAGCTGTTGAAGGTGGCGCGCAAGTGGTTGCAGTGTCGGAAAGTGGCTGCAGTGGTTTGAGAGGAAGTGAACACGAGAACCCAAGCAGTCCGATCTCATCAAACGTTGTTACACTCTAGGTGTCCGGAACACCCTGTTTAACCTGCAAGACATCCCTTCCACACTCTCTGCATTGGTAAGCAATGTGTGAGAGAAAAACGAGGTGGCGCTTCAAAAAGATACGTGACATTGGTTTGGTTGAAGGGGATCGTGTTGCAGACGTGTCGTCACATGTCAACACCAACTCAATCGGAACACCTCTTCAAGCCATTCTGAATATCCTTTCCCACTAAAAACACCGGAAACACCGGAAACACCGGAAACACCGGACAGCCATAGCAAAAAAAAAAAAGGGGGCCAACTTTGCGCCAAAGCAACAGCTCGGTCTCATCTCGGTCTTCCCTACATCGACGTTCGATTATGTACGCTTGGCCCTTCATAAACCTCGGTTCCACAGCATCATTTTTTTGTACATTGCCGACACCACAATTGTCGGGTTGACAAGTGTCGTGAGAAAAAAAAGACCTGCTCCTTCTTCCATTTTTTTTCGCACGTTGTTGATGGAAAGTTATCTGTATATGAAAGCGTGTGAAAAAAATCGATTACGTGGATCGCTGTGGATAGGGTGAAACGGTTTACATAGATGATTAGGGGTGGGGGGAAGGGATGAGGAGGAGGGGGTGAGTCACAGCTCTTTTTCTTACAAGTCATGCTGAGAACGCTTCTGACGGGGGAGGAGTGGAAGGCGGGGTTTGGCGGAGAGATATAAACCCTTGAGAAGTCTACACGATCCAATTCCCCTTCTCCATCGCTCATCCATACACATCTTCCCCTCACCCCCTCACTCCAACTACAACCCACTAATCATCGCCAAAAATGTCACCCCATCTACTAATCGCCCTCCTCTTCCCCATCCTGCTCCTACACCCCTCTCAAGCAATGCCGCCGCGAAGACCCCACAACGCACCATCCTCCTCTGGACCATCCCAATACGAACAACTGTACCGAAGCATCTTAGACCCTCTTGAACTGTACCTCGAGATGCCCACGCATCGAGCACCCATCGAATCGCCTCGTGATAGAGGTCGTCTACCGCCCCGATTCGCCGAATACAAACACATTGTCAACACGCACCCCGCCTACATCGGTAGGGATGCGAGTGCAGCGGTCAAAATTGCAATTAAAAAAATGGTGAAAGCGGTTCATCAGCAGCAAAGGCCTACTCGTCAAGAACAGAGTACGTACGACTTCCCCCAGCCCTCCTTTGATTCGGCAGGTTATGCGGGGTAAAGGCGGGATACTGATACCATTCGCCATGTGATGGGTGTGACGGGTGTGGTGTGGTGTGGTGTGAGCAGCAGGGTTGCTAGCCATCTTACAGGAACTGGCAAAACAGTCGAATTTCAACATCCAAAACGCACTGCATCCGGAGAACCTGGCTTCGCAACACGTCTACCCGATACGATCTCTGCATAAAAAGTACAAGGTGATGCTAGATATTCTAGCGGATCCTACGCAGAATAGCAGGTTGATGGATCAGTTGAACGAAGAGGAGATGCAGGCGTTGAGCGCTACGCGCGACGTGATCAATACCGAAAAAAGTCTGTTGTGGTTCGCTATTCCGTACGCTTCCACGTTCCCGCGCGGCTAAGTTGTTGTTGAAGGTGAGGTGGCGGTGGTAGCAGTAGCGTGTTTTTCGGGTTGTGGGGGTTGAGGGACAGCGTGCTGTTTTAACCACTCTTCGTCGTCCCACACTGCTCTTCCTGCCCTGCCGCTACCGGCTGCTTGCTGCTTGATTTTGTTCGGATCGGCCAAGTTGACGTTGATCGTCCTTCCGTTGATCGCGTTGAGGTTCATATTGTCCAGTGCGTCCAGTGCGTCATCTGGGGCAGAGAAGGTGATGAATCCAAAGCCTTTATTTCGTTTACCAGCTGGTGTGGATGTGAAAGGTACAGAGATGGAGACGATGTCACCGAAGGGAGCAAAGTGTGTGGCGAGTGTGGATTCGTCCAGATGAGGAGGTATGTTGCCTATGTATATTGTTGATGAGTTTGAGGTTGGCATGCTGAAAGAGATGTGTTTGGTGGTGTGTGGAAAGGAAGTTGGTGTTGAGCGGAAACAGGGACTTATCGAGCAGTGCCGATTGGGCCGACTTCCGAAGAATCAGATGTTAGTTTTGGAGAAACTTGTCTCGGTCGAGAAAAATACAAAATACACAAAAAAAAAAGTTTTCCCAGTTTTAGTCCGTAGCTGGACCACATGTATATAAGAGGATCTTTCACTGTGTCCCCCGATTTCGGGAATCTAGTTGCGTTCCACTTTTTACATCAGAGGCGCGAATTGACCGACGCCGAAAAAAAGAAAAATAAAATAAAACGAAAATCGAGGTACGAAAATTCGCCCAGAAAAAGAAGAAAAAAAAAGACGTGCATTTCGAGAAGCCATTCCACTGTATGCTCAAGATCTGCTTTCATCTACTCGTAGTTGACAAACATACAGAAGCAAGTTGACCAAAAGCGACAAAGTTGCATTGCCAAATTCAAGTGGTAAATAAATCACAGGGTCTTTGAGCGCGCTCACCAGCTCAACCCCACAAAGCGCTGTGCTTTCGCGCGTTCTCATTATACCTTCCACCAGCGACCTTGAACTGCTTGACCTTGTCGTCCAACTTGGCCTTGGTCTCTACATCGAGCTTAACATTAGCAGCGTCCGCATTCTCCTTTGCCCTGCTAGCCTTGGACGTTCCAGGAAGTGGGACGATCACGTCGCTGCTAGCAATGAGCCAGGCCAAGCCCAACTGCGTCGGCGTTACGGGGGGAGACTGCTGCTGAGCGAGCGACTTGAACTCGTTGGCGAGCTGGATGTTCTTCTTGAGGTTGTCTTCGCTGAGTCGATCCATGTGACGACGTATGTCGTTTTCGGGCAGATCGTTGGGGGATTGGATGTTTCCTGAGAGGATGCCCTTCCCTGTGGGCGAGTAGGCGAGGATGGGCAGCTTGTGTTGGGAGCAGAAATCGACGATTCCTTGGTTGTACGCTTCGAGCTCCCATGGGCTGACTTCGAGTTCGACGCATGCGATGGGTGCGACGCTGACGGCTTCCTTGATGCTATCCAGTCCGAGCTCCGAGAGCGAAATGTGCTTGAAGAGGCCTTTACCCGTCACCTTGTTTCCCTCGGCATCGGTGTAGGTCTCGGAGGAAAGCGAGAGCATATTGTACATAATCTGCTTGACGGAAGCTTCGGGATCGCGACGAGCCATTTCGTACACGTCGATTTGCTTTCCGCCCTGATCGGTACCCAGCTGCTCGCGAATTCCACGCAGATCAGCCTCGAGCCCTGCTACGGACGAATCGGGCTTGAAACCGGCCATACCCTTGGAGCGATAGTTGTCGATTGGCATGCCGCCCTTGACGGAGAGGATGGTCTTGTCCTTGTACTCTGGGTAGGCTTCGTAGAATCGACGGAGCAGTTGCAGGTTGGCGTAAGGGTTGGTTTGCGGGCCGTAGAAGGCACCCGTGTTGAGAAAGTTGCTGCCAGAATCGACGGCGGTCTTGATGGCGTCGAATGCTTGCTGATCGGGAGTTTGGTCCTTGGGTCGCACCACGACATGCCCATGCAGCCAAAGGCAACACGACCGACCTTGAGGTGGCTGGCAGAACCGCCGAGTGGGATAGTGGGGATGGGAGACATGGTGTTGTTTCTTGCTAGTTGTGTTTAGATGGTTGGGTGAATGGGTGGATGTGTGAGTGAGGGAAGGGTGGATGTCGAGAGGAAAGGAGGCTATTTGTGCCTGATTGCTGACACTTGTCACCGCTTCTTGTTCTTACCAAACAAAAATCTCTCTCTCCGCCACGTTTCTTCTTGCTCTGCATTTTTTCGCAAAAGTGTTACGTCGACGTTTTGTCCACTTGTGAAGAAAAGGTTCGAGAAATCCTTTGCACGTGATCCAGAGTCAAAGTCAAGTTGGAGAGCGCGTTTCGGCGTTGGCGAAGTGTTGCGGTCCAGCCAAAACATGCCTTTTTCTTTTCTTTTCTTTTTTTTTTTTTTTTTTTTTTTTTTTTCTTTCTATTTTCGGCCTTGTTTCGGCTTTTTCACTCTTTGACAGCCACTTGACAGGTTGGCACGAGATCACTTTACAGTCAGCATTGATACCTTCTACCATATGCGAAATGCTTGCAAAGGCGGAGGAGGAGGAGCATGTATGGAGAAGAGCTTCACATGGATTCGGAGCGGGCGGCGTAAGATTGACCGATTGTACTGTATGTGGGTTGAATGGATTTAATGTTGGTCTGCAATCTACTCCTCGCGTTGTTCTTTTTATGCCAACGCTACGCATCCCGTGTTAGTCAAATGCAGGAGCTTGCATCATTCGGTCGTTCAAGGCAGTCTGTCACTCTCTTGGCACTCTTGGACTGTCTCTTTAACGTGCAGTTGGCCGGGACGTAAGCTCGACGCATCTTCTTGACGCAAAAAAAGGGAACCCTTTTTGGCCGTTTTGTGAGTCGGTATTTACCTTTCTTTTTTGGTCTGCCCTGTCACTCAACAGAGCGACAAGTTGGTGCTGTCGACACAAACAGCACACTCTCCGCTTTCCACTTCTTGCTTTTGCTTTCCTTCCTTCTGCACCATCGTTGTTCACTCTCTCCTACACTCATCTCTCCTTCCCCCTCGTCGCATCTTGGGTTCCTTACACCGCACTCTGTGTGTAGACAAGCACTGACAAGAAGGACCCCTCGATCCCCATCAACAGCACACTGGTCAAAGTGATCAGCGCTGGTCATCAACAACAACAGCAAAAAGAGACAGCAACATCGACAACGGACAAGGACTTCTCTCAAGCATCCTCTCTTCTGCACTGCTCTCATCTATTTATACATAGTCACCGTCATTAGCTTTCCTTACCCTCCCCACCGTCCAGTGACATATCAAAAAGTCACGATGGCATCCACAATGGCCACAGGGCCTTCTTCATTACCTCATCAGCTGCCCGCACACCCGGGCTACGCACGCACGTCTGCTGCACCCACCACATCCGCTCTCCCATCACGTCCACGACCCGCTTCGACCATCGCATCCAAACAGCCTTCCGCCAACACCGCAGCGCCTGCCCAGGCTGCGGCTGCCTCTTCCAAGTCGTCGTCAAAGAAGCCGACGCTGCCGCCGCCTCCCAAAGTGATCATCGACTCGGAGGGCCGGGCGTTTAAGCGTGGGGATCTGCTCGGTCAGGTAAGTTCTCTCCCCCCCCCTCTATCACTGAATCGCTCCAACATCTTATACTGACACTCTTTTTTGTTTTGTGTTCTTGTAGGGTGGGTTTGCACGAGTCTACATGGCCGTCGATCCGGAAGGTCGACGCAAAGCGTTCAAAGTCATCGCCAAGTCTGCCATCGCCAAATCGCGCAAAAATCGTCAAAAGATCCTCGCCGAGATCATGATCCACAAATCCGTCGACCACCTCCACGTCGTAAAATTCGAAGACTGCTTCGAAGACGACGCCAACGTCTACTTCCGTCTTGAGCTCTGTCGCAACGGATCGCTCAACGATATCGTCAAAAAACGCGGTCCTTACACCGAACCCGAAGCGCGCTATTTGATGGTTCAGATCCTCGCAGGTACGCAGAATTTGCACCAGAACAGCATCATCCACCGCGACCTCAAACTGGGCAACATCTTCTTGGACGACAAGATGCATGTCAAGATCGGCGACTTCGGCCTGGCCGCCCTGCTGAAACACCCCGAAGAGAGGAAGAAGACCGTTTGCGGTACACCGAACTACATCGCTCCGGAGATTCTGTACGATCAGGGTCAGGGCCACAGTTTCGAGGTGGATATTTGGAGCGTCGGGGTGATCATGTATACGTTGTTGGTAGGGAAACCGCCGTTTCAGACGCCCAAAGTGGATGAGATTTATGAGAGGATCAGGCAGAATGCGTACGAGATCCCCGAGAAGGCGGGGTTGAGTACCGAGGCGGTGGATTTGATTACGAGGATTTTGACGCACAACCCTGCGCAGAGGCCGACGTTGGTTCAGATTATGAACCATGCTTGGTTCCAGTGTGGGCCGGTACCTTTAACGATCCCCCCGACGAGTATGGAGGGTACGCCGTTTTTACCCGCCATCACGGCGAGGGAGAGCGCGAGGAATCTGGATATGTTGAAGAGGCAGGCGTGCTGGGATGATAGAGCCGACGAGTTGTTGGAGGAGGACGTGGCTGGTGCGGGTGAAGTTTATTCGGATGCGAATGAGAGGGTTGGTACGGTGGTGGTGGATGCGAGGGGTGAGTTGGAGCAGGTGGAGATGGCAGAGGAGAGGAGGGAGAAGATGGATAGGGAGGTGCAGCATGCGATTCAGCCCGAGTCGCCGATTTCGGCGCTGTTGAAGGCGGGTCGTCAGCCGTTGATTAAAGCACCTGCTCCGCCGCCGCAGAGCTTTGCTAGGTCGACGGCGAACAGTTTGGCAAAGCAGTTGTCTGGTCTGACGCTGTCGAGGGGGGCGCAGGTGGGGGATAAGGAGAATAATCCGATGGCGCCTCCTCCTGCGGCTGCTGCGGTGAGGGCCGAGTTTGGAAGGATGTATTCGCGCAACACTAACGTTGCCCCTACTGGTGGAGCGGACGAGAGAGCGCTGCAGCAGAAGGCGCGTGTTGTTGGCGGTTCCGCTGCCACTCCTGCTGCTACGGGAGGTATGACTCGTCCACTGTCCACCGCATCCTCACTCAACGAGTATACCCCCTCTCTCGCACCTTCATCCTCACGCACCACACTCGCCTCCATCGGCAGCTCTACCGCCCTCGCTCCCGGAGCCAAGAAAACACGCACATCCATCGAAGTCATCATCTCGCACCTCGATTCCGCACTCTCCTGTCTCGAGTCCAACACCCTATACACCCCACCTCCCACATCCGCAGTCGATGCGATTCACTTCATCGAAAAACCTTGCGAACTCAACGGTTCCCGCATCTCGCCCGAATCCCCCAAAACATTCCTCATCTCCTGGCTCGACCATTCCGAACGCTACGGCTTGGGTTACGCTCTGAGCGACGGTACCGTGGGTGTGTACTTTCGAGATGCTACGTCGATGGTCTTGTCGGCGAGCAAGAAGAATGTTGATTATATCTCGACCATTCGGGCTAAGGTGACGGTGGGGTTGAAGACGGATCAGTTGAAGAGGGAGAATTTCACAATGATGGGTGAAGGGGAGGGGAGCGTGCCGAAGGAGTTGCAGTCGAGAGTGAGGGTGATGAAGTTTTTCGAAAAGGAAATCATGGATAGGTTGTATGGGGCTGATTCGCCGTTGACTTTTAGCGATACAGAGAGGATGACGGGTATGACTTTTGTGCATAAGTGGTACAAGACCAAGGATGCGATTGTCTTCCGTCTCTCTAACGGCACTGTTCAGCTTAACTTTTACGACCACACCAAGGTGTTTTTGACGCATGGTGGTCAGGTGATCAGCGTTATCGAACCGCTGGATAAGACGGGTGGGGTGCCAAGGATGACCAGTTGGACGTTAGCGGAATTCGTTTCTATTGCGTGTACGGATAGAAGCGCAAGGGAGGCCGAGGAGGAGAGGCTGAGGTTTAATGTGGGTGGGGCAGGAGGGGAGGAGAGGTGCTACAAGACGAGACCTGCCGAGAGGAGGAGGGTGAGGGGGTTGGTGACAAAGTTGAGGTATGCCATGGAGGTGTTGCATACAACGGTGCAGAAGAGGGGGTTGGAGAGGAGTTCGTCGGCTACGGGTGTTGCTGGTACGGCTAACTAGGACGGCCTCAACCCCACTACCGAACACACGCAAGACATTCGACTTGGTTACTCTACTGTGGCTTTCTCACCAAGAACGCCTGTCTCCTGCACAACATTTTCTTACGCTCCGTTGGCTTCCTGTCTGTCATTCTATTCAAGTTCCATTGCTCTGGTTTCATACGCTTCGTCTTCTCTATCACATACACACATTCTTACACACACACATATGTTTTCACGCTTTCAGTTTTGCATTCGATCCTACAATGATATCGTTTCTCGCACCGTATGCACTGCCTCTTCCTCCGTCTGAACAACTTCGGAAGTGTGGCTCACTGCGAAAGCCTTCATGTGTTGATGATACTTGGGGATCATGATTTACTGTACGACCCAAACAACGTCGCTCGGCCGCACGAAGAGCTCTACCATTGTCAAGTCATCTTTTACTTGGCCCTCCTCGCCTTCAGCCTCCTGTCTCACCTTCGCCTTTGCTTCCGGAAGGAAAGATGTAATGCCAACCTGTTGGTACACCTGTCTGCGCCTCTCCAGTCTCCACTCCGCTTCGACTGCTCGCGTGGCATCCGCGTGAAAGTAGTGGACACCGTTGTAGTGGCCGTTTTTCAGCCTTAGCGGCGATGCTGTCGCCGACGAGGAGAAGAGAGAGGACACCTGGGCAGGGGGGAGATGGACGGTAACACCGACCCACAAGCCGGCGGTCCCCGTGACTGGGCCGAGGTATCGTACTGCCGCGCGCACTTTTCGACTCATTCCCGCTGTACGATCTGCAGAAGCAGTGCCCGGTCGTTTCGCACCCGAAAGCTTTCCAGCTGGACCACTGACTGACTTCCTCTGCATCGATGTAGCCGACCTGCTCGCACCGCTGCCACTGCTGCCACCGGCCGCAGGCAGCGACACAATACACGGTATACCAACGCGCAAGCTCACTCCGCCCTCGACTGGCGCGATACTCGACTCCTCCACTGAGGGGGACACAAGCCGATAAACAATCGTCTTCGTCGAATCGCTCCTGGGCAACTGTCGAGCCTTCTCCACATTCTCCAATGCATCAACGGGCATAGCTTCCACAACTCCTCCCGTGGTCGTCCTACCACTGCTGCTGGCGACGCTGCGCACCGATGCGGGAGAAGCGGAGCGTTTTCGATCGCTTTTGATGGTCTTGGTCGGTGTAGTGGATCGAGGTCGAACGCTTCCTGCTGTGCCGTTTGCAGCAGCGTCCTTTCTGGTGGAGCCCGTGCTGATGGTGCGAGCGTGCAGATCGCGACCGGAGTCGGTGGAGGAGAGTGAAAATGTCCCACCTGGACCGGGGGTGGCGCGGAGGAAGGACGATTTGTGATCGAGGACGGGGGCTTGGTTGGTTTTTGTGCAGCAGGAGCGGCGCTGTCGACGGACAAGCCTGCTGACTTGGGCTCGTCCTGACTGGTGCCGGTGGTGCTGGGGCGCGCAGGGAGAATAGTTGCAGAGCGCACGTTGCGGATGGGTTTGGTCAGCGTTTTGTTGGTGTCGGACGTGGTAGCAAGGCGCGTTATTGGATGTGTAGGCGTGGGCGCACTATCCGAACTCGTTGCGGAAGGAGCAGCTGGAACAGCGGCTCTGCCATTGGTCGAACGTGTGCTTGCAACGCTAGCGACACTAGTGCCACTGGTCGTACGCAACCTCGGCTGCTTGCCCAGTCCTGCACCACTCGACACCACAGATCTGCCCACAGACGGACTGGCACTGCTCGTCTTTGCACTTCCCGCCGCAGCCGCCACCTTCGTGCTGGTTGGTGTCATGGAGGACGCAGCCTTGCTCCTCATCGTTGTCGTCGGTGAAGCGCCATTCACGCTGGACCCGCCGGGACGTGGAGACGATGTCGACCCTCCATTCGCTGATGCTGAAGACAGAGACCGATGTCCAATGGCAACCGACGTCCTGGCTGCATTGCGATTGAGCACTGCTGCTCGCATATGAATCGGTCCAGCTTCGCGCTCTCCGTTGTCTCGCACTGGCTTCCTCGCCGTCGGTGAAGCCGCATGCCCAATGGACGAGGCAGTCGAAGCGACAGAAGAGCTCCTGAGGCGACTCGGATTAGCTGTCGCCGCACCGAGCGAAGACCTTGGGCTCGTGCCGCTGCTTGCTGCCCCAACAACATCACTGGCAAGACAGCTCGTCTTTCGAGTAGCCATCAACCGGCTGGGCGGACCTACAGCTTTTGCAGCAGGCACCTCTTCGGGCAAGACGAGATCCGCAGTCGTAACATCGAGCTCATCAGCCAGCTCCTTGAGACACCACTTTTCGAGCTTATTGAACCCGGCCAGAGTACGAACGTTGATCCAGCGTTTCTGAAGGTAGCGCAAGATGCTACCTCTAGCCGTCTCCACCGCCTGTCTCGACTGCGCCACTTCAAAGCCCTGTTCTCGCAGCAATACTTGCCCCACAAGCGTCTGATAGACCCTGGCAGCTCTTGTCTCGGTAAGACCATCGATGAGCATCACTAGGCATTTCTCCAGAACGTCGCCGAGAGAGCCAACGCCATCGAGCAAATCGGACCATGCAGAGCTCTGCACGACCTTGTCCAAGTTGGCATGCAGAATGGGCATCACGCGGTTCTCAACGGTCTCAGCCATGAGTCGCAGCGATTCGACCCATCGACTGGACCGTTCCGTATCGATGCGCTGTCCAACGATCGAGAGCTGTCGCAGCACGGAAACGACTTGGGTGGGATCCTGACTGAGGCGGTCCGAGATCGAATCGACGATACGGTCTTGAAGCATCGGATCGAGGTTACCGACGTCTTTGGCCCAGTACATGCCAAAGTGTGCACCCGAGACCGCAGCGACCGCTGGCTCTTGCAATGCTTGCTCGCTGACATCAGGGCTCGTGGCAAAGGCAAGCGTCCGCGGTACACGCCTGATACACTTGCGACAGGGCGGAGAACAAACGAATCCGTGGCAGAATTCGCGGTCGATTAGCGCGGTAACGAGCGCTTGGAGCGTCTCGATCTGTAGATAGGCACCTGCTCGCCACAGCGAGAAAGCCGTCGAAAGGTCGAAGGTACGATTGGAGAAAAAGAGCGTGCCTGTGTAGAGAAAGCCCAGCGTAAAGTGAAGCGAGGCAGGGGTGAAGGGTGGCGATGGCAGATGCAGCACGGGTGCACGAGAGTCTGCGTACGGCGAGAGCAGCAGCGATGCAAAGTACTGGGAGCGCGAAGCAAGAATCATGCGATGGGTGGAAAAGGAGGTGAGCTCGTCATCTTCGGCATCTGACTCGTCGATCCTGTCCGTGTCGATGGTCTGTGCCAGAGACATGACAGACATGTTGGCGTCTGGAATGTCCATCATCTTGGTCGACCCACCTCGACGCTGTTTGCTGCCACCGCCACTGTCGCTTTGGTCGTCGTCATCGTCGTCACCAAGCACAAGCTTAACATCAGAATAGAGCTTGCTGCGCCACATGAAGGTTAGATCCGATCGAAGCTTGTCGAGCTTTTCGTCTGGCGTCACTTCCGAGTCCGAAGCCAAACGATCCTCAAAGAGAAACTCGAATGCATCCACCATGGCCTCTTCGCTCGTGTAGAGATACTGGAGCGTCGCCTCAAAAAAAGCCTGACTGACCCCACCGAGGCTGATGGGAGCACGGAGGGTGCTAGCATCGCTGACGACCGAGCGCGCCTCCGTGAGATGCGATTCGGCTGTCGACGTGACCGAGGCAAACGACGGCTTGCGCATGGGGGCGCTCGAACCGTGTTTGGCGGACGAGGAAGTGTGAGACAGGTTTGAAGGCGAGGTGAGCGTCGAGTAGTGTGCTGATGTGGGTGCGGCATTGATCAAGCGAGAAGCTCGGAGACTCGAAGCAGGACCGCCTTCGCCCTCGCTATCGCTGGTAGCGAAACCTGAGGCGATAGAGCCTGCTTCGTCAATCGATGGTTTGCGCAACGGCCTTGATATGCTGGACCGAGAGATCGGTTTGCGCAGGGACGGCCTGGTCATCGAGAAGCTGCTTGGAGGCGCTGCACCGCGTATGGACTTGCGTGGTTTGGCTGGGATGCCGGTCCGACTGGCTAGCGTGTTTGCATTCGATGCGGAAGTAGACGGAGTAGGTATAGCTGCGCCCGTCTGAGTGGAGCTGGAAAAGATGGATGCGATTGACAGTTGTGATTCGCTTCGATGCAAGGGAAGCGAGGCGAGACTGGCGGTGGAGCCTATATGCTCAAGCTGAGCGGCAGGCGAGCGCAAGTTCAAGAAGCGGGTCTGGAACGTGTTGGGAGCGCGTGCATACAAGATGGCCTTGTGAGCCCATATGAGCGTGCCGGAGGAGGTTGTAGATGGGTTGGGTATCGATGATGAAGCTTTTGACGAGTTTTGTGTTGGTATCAATGCATGGTGTGCGGTATCCGAGCCGTTGTGGCCAATGCTGCTCGAGTTTGTTGTGGTCGAGTGTCCGAGTTCAGAATCGAGGTCTCGCTGATCGAAAGGATCCGCACTGCTTGTTGTCCAGCAGACATCCGCAAAGCGCTCTTCTGCTCGTTCTAGCAGCCTGCGCATGTCTGCTTTCCAGACTCGAGTCGCTTCCTCCTGAGCAGCGCGAACCGGATCATCGTGTTGTAGACGACGGGATGCAGGTTGTGATGCGGGACTCCTCGATGGACCCGCTTCTGACTGCCCGTTGCTGCTGGATCCAACGACATGGTCTCTGTTGGAGATGGCGGACGGTCTGCCCGACGGACGACCGATCCGTGACGCTGGGCCGTTACTGGAGGCTATAGCAGCGGACATGGTGATACCATCCGTCGGACTTAGAGCAGAGATGGTGGCGGGCTCGTCAGGGTCGCTGCTGATCGAGTGAAGTTGTCAAGCATCAAGGGCGTCGGTACGTCATGCGTGCCAGTTTCGAGGTCTCTGATGGTAGGCTGCCCTTGATGATGGTCTTCGAGCTGTGCGGAACCAGATCCGATCGATCGGACGAAAGGTGGGATGATGATCAAGGGTATCGTGCTGCGTACTGCGCCCTTTTTGTCGTCGAACTGATCCGCTATAACCGTGAGAACGTTGTCGGAGCAGCCGAAGCGGCGAATAGCCTTTGAACAGTCTCGATGCTCGCTATGGTCCTCGTCGATGGTGAAGAGTTGTCGGCTGAATCCGAAGCAAAGCGAGAAGCAGCTGTCACGCGTGTGCCAAATAGGGTCCAAGCACGCACTTTCCCTTTGAAACAGCAGACAGGCGTGGGTGTGCCGAAAAAGTGTTGGTCTCGAGGCTTGATTTCATCAAAATTCACGCCAAAGGCCGACACGCGCCCATTTCAGTCACAAGAGCAAACACCTCATTTCTATCAGGGGCAAGCTCTGTTCAACTCTGGATCTCACAGCCTTACTCAAGCGCAGCTAGCAAGCACACAAGCGAGCTACAGAGAGATTGCTGATACGGCATCAGATGCAAGCAGCTACTTTGATTAAACGCGTACAAACGAACTCATCCGGACCAATGCGTGCAGGGTCGACCAAGCAATGACGTCCATTTGATTGCGTTCAAGTGAGCTATGACAGTCCCGGCAATGGAAGCATAGCGAAGCCGATTCGTCAAGGTGAACTGACGCACCTCGTTGCTTTACGACGACACAGCAAGACGCTTCTTTCGCAGCTCACCCAACGCACTCCTTCCAACCACAATCGTCACCAACCCTGCACCGAGCAGCAACGGCATCATCTGGAACAGCGTCAATCCGATCCAGTACCTTACTGCCAAGCCCTCCAGACCGGCCAGCGAGACAAACAGCATGAGCGCCTTCGACGACGGCGACTGGATGTCGGGCTTGATGATGCCCAACGCAGCCAGGAGGAAGAGCCACGGAACAACGGCGGTGACGAGCGAGGCAAGACCACTGATCTTGGTGCTGGGCATGGTCTCGGTTGGTGGGACGCCGAATGTGTGTTTGTGCTCGGGCAGGCCGTGGAAGCCTTGTTCAATTTCAGCCTTTTCACGAGATGAGAGTGATGACGAGGCGGATTCCACAGCGGCATCGACCAGGCTTGAAGGTGGAGTGAGCGAGAGCAGAGGTAAGGAGAGCGGCGAATATGCGCCTTCGGGAGCCGAGTTGGTGGGGAAGTTGGCGACGAGCAGCGAAAGCGTCAATGGCGATGGTGCTCGAAGGAGTGTCGCTGGGATCCTGTCCATTCTCTGTTTGAAGGAAAAGCAGATCAAATCAGCTAGTGATCGTCGATATTGAAAGTGATGTGATGCTAGAAGAGACTTACCAAATTCCACGAAGCTTTGCCGGTGCTTGGCTTGACAACGATGGGCCAAGCATGAGACATCGCCTCGTCAGCATCGGAGGCGAGGACGACGAAAGCCTGGTGAGGCACATGCTCCTTTCCAAGTGCGGATCCCTCCTTGCTGCCGCTGACGGCCTTCTTTCCTGTCGCATCTTCCAAGCCCAAGCTGAAAGTCAGCCTGATCACATCGTCATTCTCGAGCAGAGTAGGGCTGTCGAGGTTGAATGGTGACGTATTTTTCGAGTAGTCAGGATATGTCGTGAACTCTTTCGAGAGACGAGACGAGCCATCCACCGTCGAGAGTGCAAGCTTGGCCGATTTGAGCACGTAGCTCAGCTTGGGTTGCGACAGTGCTGCATTGGTCTGGATGGCGAGCAGGAGCGACAGGATTAGGGATGAGAGGATGAAAGCTATTGACCGCATGTTGCTGGTGTTGCAGTGATTGGACGATCGAGATGGACGATGATGATGGCAGAGGTGAAAGGTCTCGAAGTTGCCGTGAGCTGGACAGATTGATTTCGGCGATGGCGCGTGCACGCAGATGGCTGTTTGCCTTTGCCGAAACGGCTGACGGCCAACTTGCCAGGCTGGAAGCAGTCGACGTTTGTCCAATTCTTCCGAATTTGGCGGCAGCAGCAGGTGTGTTCATTCGTGCGGCTCGAATAGTAAATTTACACGAGTTTCGTCCTTCGATCTCGATTTAGGGGCAACCACGTTCCCGATATTTTTTTGTGCCGATTTGCTGCGGCAAGTTCGAATTTTGATTGGCTGCTGAGCGCGTCTCTCTGCAGTTTTTTTCGGTACCGAGTCCGATTTGCGAGTTTCGTTATTTGTTCTGGTCGTGACCAATCAACGTTCCTTCTTCTCCTCATACTACACTTTAGTATACCTTGGTCACCGCTGGTTTTCATCTTCTCCACTCCAACATCATCAAACCCCCAAAACACTCTTTCCAAGATGAGCTACGTCGCCAAGGACAAGGATGTCGATGCTTCGGCCCCTGCTGCCAAGATCCACAAGATCCGCATCACCCTCACCTCCCGCAACGTCAAGAACCTCGAGAAGGGTAAGCACCTTGCAACTCATCATTCTAACTGCACCGCCACTATGTTCGACGTACTGACTTTGTGACTCTGTTCTGATTTCGTGCCATTCGTGTCATTAGTCTGTTCCGACCTTGTGAACCGATCCAAGGACAAGCAGCTGCGCGTCAAGGGTCCCGTTCGTCTCCCCACCAAGGTTCTCACGCACACCACCCGCAAGTCGCCCTGTGGTGAGGGTTCCAAGACCTGGGACCACTTCGAGATGCGCATCCACAAGCGCCTCATCGACCTCCACTCGCCCTCGGAGATCGTCAAGCAGATCACCTCGATCTCGCTCGAGCCCGGTGTCGAGGTTGAGGTCACCATCCTTTCCTCCAACTAAGCGCATCTCTGGTTGCTCTCGCCGCCGTAGGATGCACTTCGAGCAGGAAGGCTGGTCCCCGCTTGCGTGACGTTTCAGGTTGTTACTTGACATTGCCAAAAGGGTGCGGTCAGGTGGTGGATGGGTCGATACGCCTTGGTTGTGCGGAGTCGGCTCGTTCAGCACTGTTCAACGACCGCCCCACTAGCTTCGACTCTAGAGGCTTTACGAAATATCACGACATTCCTTTTTGCTCCTTTCATACTTTTGCTGTGCTGTGTGTGTGCTTTGCTTACGTGTTCATTGCTCTTCTGAGTGAGGATGAGGGTGGACTACATTTCTGCCTTCGATGGGAGAGCAAGGAAGTCGACGACTACTTTTTCTTGTTCTTGTTCTTGTTCTTATTCTTCTTGCTCGTTCCACCGCCTGAGCTTTCAAGGTTGGGCGTCGTCGGTGTTGCAGGCGTATTGGCTCCATTGTCATCCTCTGCGTCATCAACTGCTGCTTCAGCTTCCTCTTCGTCGTTGTCGCCGTCATCCGCTGGTTCCTCTTGCTCAGCTTGTACGTCGACGGCCTCGCCTTTGTCCGATGGCAAGGTGGAAGGCTCTTTCTCCTTATCTTCCTTCGAAGCTGTATCGGTGACCGGCTGGTCGAGGTCCTCATCTGGTTTTGCCTCACCAATCTCGTCGGGCCATGGGGCCTCTGTATTAGCTGCAACATTCTTGCTTTCGTCGGAAGTCTCTGGTGCTTCTGTCGGCTTGGAAGAGACTGCAGCAGCGGCGGCGGCGGCAGCAGCTGCACGGTCCCGCTCTTCTTTGCGTTGACGAAGCTTCTCCGCTAGACTGAACTTCTTTGGCCCAGCGGTAGAAGGTGCAGGTTGTTCAGCAGCTTTGGCCGTGTCGTCTGTGGTAGGTTCGGCTGCGTTGGACGATTCGACGTCCTCTTTGGCCTGGGTTTCGCTTTCGACTGGTGCAGCTTTCGCCTTGGCTTCCTCATCAGCTTTGGTATGAGCTTCTTCTTCGGCTTTGGCCTTTGCTTCTGCTTCTGCTTCTGCTTCCGCTTCCGCTTTGGCCTTTGCTTCTGCTTCTGCTTCTGCTTCTGCTTCCGCTTCTGCTTCCGCTTCCGCTTTGGCCCTTGCTTCTTGCTCCGCCTTTTGCTGTGCGTCTTGCTCTGCCTTGGCTTCAGCCTCAGCTTTGAGTCTGGCCTCTTCTTCAGCTTTGCGTCTTGCTTCCCGTTCAGCAGCTTCCAATTTGGCCTTCTCTTCTGCTTCCGCTTCCGCTCTGGCCTTAGCTGCCGCTTCAGCTCTCGATTTCGCCTCGGCTTCAGCTTCCGCCTTTGCCTTTGCCTCCGCCTTCAACCTCTCCTCTTGTGCTTTGAGCCGGGCTGCCTCTTCAGCTTTGAGCCTAGCTTCTTCCTTGGCTTTGATGCCAGCCTCTTCCTCAGCTTTCATCCTCGCTTCCTCTTCAGCCTTCGCTTTGGCCTGCGCTTCCTCGACAGTCTTCTTTCTCCCCATTGCATCTGCACGTCTCTGCTTCCTCGCTTCCGCCACCTGCGACTGCATCTCAGGTATCCATTCCCGCGCCTTGGTCCAAGCCTCCTCTGCCTCCGTCTCGCCTTCTTGATCTGTGTCAAAGATCTGCACTCTTACGACGTTCATCGTCCAACCGACGACGGATGAATGCCACATAGCCACAACTTTGCCCAGCATCACGCTCTCGCGATCGCGCAGGATTTGCAGCTGCAGCGCTTTCGCCTCCGCATCGTCTAGATGTTGCAAGAGCGATTGAGATTCGTCGTCTGCCAACAGCCGTTTTGCTTCGGCCGTTACGGTGTGGATCGAGGATATGACCTCGGGTATCTGTGTGAGCAGCCGCTGGGAGAGGCGAGTAAAGTGAGCGTCGAGTCGCCGCAGCAGAAGGCTGGCGAGGTTCAGGGGTGCAAAGACCTGCAGTGCATGGATCCATTCCAAGAGCCGATTGAGCAGCTTAGCGATGAGTGGGTAGTCGACCAGCTCGATATTGGGCCGCGTCAAGTCGTCATACGCGGATGAATCCGCGTTGGCGTCTGCAGACATGCGATATAGATCCTCCAAAGCGGACGAGGGTAACTGAGACGAGATGAGCCATTGCGACGGCAGTGCGCCGTCCTTTTGAAGATGTTCGTCGAGCTGTGCGTGTGTGTGAGAAAAGATGTGATCGAGCGAGCGGGTCAACGCATCAAGCCAAACCGTTTCGATGGTGCTGAGTGAGCGCGTTGATGGATCGGTATCGGAGGTAGGGGCAAAGAGGAGCGAGCCAAAGTCGAGCCCGAAGCGCGTTAGTGCAGCGGAAGCGTAGCTGAGCTGGGTGTGGATGTTGGCAAACGTATCGGCGAGCATTTCGAGATTCGCAGTCGAAGTAGACGACGTGGATCCAGCGGATGCGGACGAGGCTAATGGAACCCTATTCGCTGCAGTGACGAGTTGTACGGAGACCGTGTCACGCAAGCGCTGCAGACCAGAGGTTGCAAAGGACGAGACGAGGTAGGCGGGGGTGACCATGTCCGAGGATGCATCGTCTTTGCTCTGGTTCAGAGAAGCCGAGGAAGCATGATCAATGAACAGAGGGAAAGCCATTCCGAGCGTGTCGGCCATTTCTTGGCGCCAAAGGTCAATGTACCTGCGCAGATAGGCCTCGCTGGAGAACGAGGAAGGCGAGCCCATAGCATCGAGAGCAGAATGGAAGGAGCGAATCCTTGCTTTAAGAAAGGCAAGACAGAGTTGGTTCTCGGTCATGCTGAGCTGCGGGACAAGTGCATTGGTGATGGCCTGCGCCGAGGCCAGCACGAGCTGCCAATCAGGAAGGTTGGGGAGGGAAGACTCAAATTGATTGAGCCTGCGAAGAATGGTGACGGATTTGAGCGCAGCAGGAAGCTTGAGGCCGGTCTTGGAAAAGCTGGAAATGAGGTCGGCCTTCATACTGGCCAAATGGGAGAGGGCCTCGATGAGCAATGATAGGTAAGTGCTGCGTTGGCCGTGCAGGGTATCCGAGCTCGAGGCGGCGATGGGAGCTTCATGAGATTGCTTGAGGAGGTTGACAAGGTGTTCTGCCAGCTGGATGGCTTCCGAGTGGTGGCCAGCCTTGACACATGTTTGCACGAGTGGAGGAATCTCGAGGAGGTCGGAAAGATGACCACGCTGGTACTGATCTGCGACATTATGGACGCGCTCACGTTCTGCTAGGACTGGTTGACTGGCGGACACAAAGGCATCTGCGGCGGCTTGTAGGTCTGGCAATGTGTTTGCTATCAGATCATCGAGACGGGTGGCAAAATGGGAGAGCGAAGGAGCGAATTGCTGTTCGGCGTGATGAATATGGACGAAAGCGTCGGTCTGAGAGATGCAGAGCTCGGAAAGCTGCTGATGAAGCGCTTCTGATTTGGACTGTAGCTGTTGTGGTTGCGTCTTGAGGTCGGTCAGGCTGAAGTTGGAGAGGGAGCGGATGTAGGAAGCGACCTGCTTGTCGGAAAGCGCCTCTTGCGAGATGGGTGATTCAGAGGATAGGGCAGCATTGTGGATGAGCGACGTGAGTGAGATCGGCGCTGTGATTTCCGCGGCTGATATTGCTGCTGCTGCTGTCGACGTCGACATCGCTGCGAATAAGCGAAGCACTGATGATGGTGCTTCGGATCCACGCGTTGCAGAGAGAGGATCAAGTTGGGGAGAAGCATACTCACCGAGGTGCGTGTGTCGCCAAAAGTGTTGGCCCGACTTCCGAGTCTCATGACTGGACGTGTAGGGACTTAACATTTGAGCGCGTTTACCGAGCCGGCCGGAAACTTGACCGGACAAGGGCGATGAAGCGAAATGGTCCGAGCCTTGGTCAAGGATGGTTGTCGGTGGTACGCTACCGATTCTTCCAAGCGCGGGGTAAAGATCAAGCAGGCCAGGTGAGCTGTGAAAGGGACATCTTGTCATTGTTGCTCGCTCGCTGCTGTCTGCTGTCTGCTGAGCTGCAATAGGGAAACAGCTTTTCGAGTCATCTGTCCTTGATGCGATCTCGGACATTTTTCTTTTGGAACAGCACAGCGCAGTGTCTCTTGCAGAATTCATAATTCATGTGGGGATTTTTGGTTCAAAGACGGGCAATTTCGGTTAGATTTGAATTTTCAAGTGCCAGTAAGCCGTTGAGCAATTCGTTTGTAATCTCGCTTTTCTTCCGCGGTGGGCAACTTGTAATCATCAATTGGAGAAGAATGAAATGGTGGCAAAGGGCGGATGAAAAAACATTCAAAAATAAATATTATAGCCAGCCAGAACTGACCGCGATTTCGAGCAAAGCGTGGAAAGTGGTACAGTACAGTACGATTGACCGAGTCACCGATTCTTGTGGGCCTGTGATGACCGCGCTCGACTCTCCAACCTCGCTTTCCCTTGTTCTCTTCCCCATCACTCGCAACACCACCTATCGTCCGACCATTCGTCTGACGGACCACCCCTTTCCACCTCCTCTCCATCTCGCATCACCGTACTCACGGCCAAAAGCTCATTTCCAGACCCTCGTATTTCGGCTGCCACTTGAATCAAGAACTACCAAGAGCATTCAAGTTTCCTCAAAAAAGGCGCTCCAACTAAGCCCACCCACATCTGGCTCATCATGACTAGCTTTGCCGTGCAGTTTGCACGCCAGCAAAGCCACGCCTTCCGGGCTGCCTCAAAACTCTCTTCCTCGGCTTCGACCTCCAACATTGTCGCCGCTGCCGCTGCTTCCACATCTTACGCTTCCACACCCAGCGCCGCAAGAGCCTTCTCTACCGCTAGGAATAACCTGCCCCGTTCCGCACAATTCGCACGATCCCAACGCACCCAGCTCGTCCTCTCAAGACACATTTCCACAAATCAGCCCAAGGAGCAGGCCGCCGCCGCTGCAGCAGCTCAGACCTCAGCTGGCGTTCGTCCAGGGCCATCCCCTGCTTTCCAGCAGTCCAAACCCGCTCCCCTTGCCTCGAGATGCGATGCCAACGCCCTCGACGAGTCGTTTGTCGGCATGTCTGGTGGCGCCATCTTCCACGAGATGATGCTCAGGCACGACGTCAAGCATGTTTTCGGCTACCCCGGTGGTGCTATCCTCCCCGTCTTTGACGCCATCTACAACTCGAAGCACTTTGACTTTGTCCTGCCCCGAAGAGAGGACGGTGCCGGTCACATGGCCGAAGGTTACGCTCGTGTCACGGGCAAGCCTGGTGTTATTCTTGTCACATCCGGTCCTGGTGCCACCAACGTCATCACGCCTATGCAGGACGCCATGAGCGACGGTACTCCTCTTGTTGTGTTCTGCGGCCAGGTCGCCACCTCGGCTATTGGCTCAGATGCTTTCCAGGAGGCCGATGTTGTGGGCATTTCCAGGTCCTGCACCAAGTGGAACGTCATGGTCAAGGACATTGCCGAGCTTCCCCGACGCATCAACGAGGCCTTCAAGATCGCCACTTCGGGTCGTCCCGGTCCCGTTCTCGTTGATCTGCCCAAGGATGTCACCGCTGGTATCCTCCGTCAGGCCATCCCTTACAGCCAAACGCAGCCCAACATGATCACCAACCTGCCCAGCCGACAGGTGGCACGCAACCGTCGCGGAGCCACTTTCCAGCAGAACACCAACTTGCGCTCGTCCGAACAGGACATCCTCACCTCGGAACTGCGCCAAGCCGCGCGTCTCATCGGCATCGCCAAGCGCCCCGTCATCTACGCCGGTCAGGGTATCCTCTCTTCGCCCGACGGACCCAAGCTGCTCGCCAAGCTGGCCAAGGAGCACAACATTCCCGTTACCACCACGCTGCAGGGTCTGGGTGCGTTTGACGAGCTCGACCCGCTCAGTCTGCACATGCTCGGCATGCACGGTTCCGCCTACGCCAACCTGGCCATGCAGGACGCCGACCTCATCATTGCCCTTGGTGCGCGATTCGACGACCGTGTTACGGGTAAGATTGACAAGTTTGCCCCGCATGCGCGTGCTGCCGCGCTCGAGAACCGTGGTGGTATCATTCACTTTGAGGTGATGCCCAAGAACATCAACAAGGTGGTGCAGGCTACGTGCGCCATCGAGGGCGATGTGGTGGCCAACTTGGGTAAGCTCATGCCTTTTCTTGAAGCTAACGCGCCGGACAGGAGCGAGTGGCACCAGCTGATCAAGAGCTGGAAGGAGGCCTATCCGTTTACCTACGAGCCGTCCAAGCAGGGAGAGCTGATGAAGCCGCAGGAGGTGATTGAGGCTCTGGATGCTGCAGTGGCGGATCAGAAGGACAATGTGATCATCTCGACGGGTGTCGGACAGCACCAGATGTGGGCTGCCCAGCACTACCGTTGGCGTCACCCCCGTACCTGGGTTTCCTCGGGTGGTCTGGGAACCATGGGTTTCGGTCTGCCCTCTTGCATTGGTGCTAAAGTCGCTGCTCCTGAGAAGATCGTCGTCGACATTGACGGCGATGCTTCGTTCAGTATGACTGCCATGGAACTTGCTACCGCCGCGCAGTACAACATTGGAGTCAAAGTGCTCGTGCTCAACAACGAGTTCCAGGGAATGGTCGTCCAGTGGCAAGACCTCTTTTACGAGAAGCGATACTCTCACACCGAGATGCACAACCCCGATTTCGTCAAGCTTGCAGAGAGCATGGGCGTTAAAGCCATTCGCTGCGACGACATCAAGGATCTGCCCGCAAAGATGAAGGAGTTCATCGAGTACGATAACAACAAGCCGATCCTGTTTGAGGCGAGGATCACCAAGAACGAACACGTCTATCCGTTCTGCCCGGCCTCGGCAGGTCTGCACGAGCTGATTGTTCATCCGAGTCTCAAGCCTATTCCTAAGAAGAACTAGGTGTTAGCTATAGCTGTGATTTTTGTAAGGCATCGTTTTTTTTTTTTTTTTTTTTTTTTTTTTTTTTGGTTTGCAATACTTGTTTTGGTTTTTGGGTTTGTCGAAGGTACGCTTGCGTTTGTGATGTTTTGTGTGTGTGTGTGGGTCGAGGTGACTTTGAGATGAGGTGTTGAGATCGGGCGAAGATTGGAGATGCGGATTGCTAATCGGTGATGGATTTTCACACGCGGAGGCAGAGCGAGACAGAATTTGGTGCGTGCTCGTTGGGCTGACTCTGTTGCTTTCTGGATAACCCCCACAGAGGTTTGCTTTGCTTCTTCTACGATTGAGCTCCTTTTCAATACGGTATACCTACCTTTGGGCGTTTCTGTTGCTGCTCATTACGGAGGGAGGAGACTGCTCACGACGAGCGCACTAGTCACAGAGGTTTTCAAGGCAAGCGATACGGTGTTTCGAAAAGGGTGGATACAAGAGGCGCAGGACGAGGATGAAGGTCTAGACGATCTGCTCATACACTGCTACGTCTAGCTTCACTCCAAGGGAATAGCTGTGCAAGATGTCAGCCTCAGTATCGACCTCAGATGCGGGTCGGGCGTCGCTCGACGCTGCTTCCGCACCAAACTCCAACACGCCCCACACCAACGGCAAATCCGCCCACACCTCTTCCTCAGACAACGACGACGAGGAAACCTGGCAACCCATCTCCACCATGACCGACGACCAGATCCGCACGGAACTCACTCGCGTCCGCGAAGAACGCGATACTTACGAAACACAATACCGCTCCCTTCTCTCTAAACTCACCACCATGCGCGCCACGCTCGGCGACAGGTTACGCCAAGACGCAGAAGAACTCGACCGTCGCGAAACCCAAATCGAAACGCTCACCACCCAGATCGCTTCCCTCGAATCTACCACCTCCACCCTTCGGGAAGAACTCCTCGCATCCCACACCGAGACGGACCGTCTAACGGCGGAAGTAGACACGCTTCGGAAAAAGTTATCTTCCCAAGAGGCGGTGGGAGGAGGAGGAGGGGGTAAAGATAGGGAGAGGGAGCTGCACGAGCTGGTCGAGCGGGTGAAGCTGGATGCGCACGGGTGGGAAGCAGCCTGTTTGGAAGAACGCGCTAAGAGGCAAGATCTCGAGTCGCAGCTGCTCGATGCACGCAATGCAGTCGAACGTGCACAGCAGAGCGAACAGCACCATCGAACCATCGCCGAACGCGAAGCAGCATCAGCAGCCAACCTCTCCGCCGTTCTCTCCGAATTCCAATCCTCCCAAGAAACCGAACTCCAACGTGCACTCGGTGACCACCGTTCGCAACTCGACACGCTCACCGCCTCACTGTCGGAATACAAACTACGCGCAGAGCAAGCCGAATCCCAACTCGCACAAAACGCCGACTTGACTTCCCAAGCTGAAACCCTCACATCTCAAATTAAAGAGAAAAACCTCTTGATCGGTAAACTGCGTCATGAAGCGGTGATCCTCAACGAACACCTAACGGAAGCCCTGCGTCGGTTGCGCAACGACCAGAGCGACGCCAACGTCGACAAGCGACTAGTGACCAACCTGCTGATATCGTTCATCACTACGCCGAGAGCGGACGGGAAGCGGTACGAGATGTTGAATCTGATTGCGGGTGTGTTGGGCTGGGGTGATGCGGAGAGGGAGGCGGCCGGGTTGCAGAAGAGTTCTTCTACAAGACCCGGCTTGGGTGGCAGGACTTCGTCTAGCGGTGGTTCGGCGGGGAGGAGGGTTTCGAATGGGGGAGGGGCGGATGAGAGCTTTTCAAATTTGTTTGTCGAGTTTCTGCTTTCGGAGGCTGAAAGTGGGAAGAGCGATGAGGAGCAGACGGCGCCTAGTACGCCTGGGTTGTCGGGTAGGTTGTTCTCGCCAACCAGGTCGTCGTTTGGTACTGAGCCTGTATCGCCGAGTAAGAGTGATGCTGGGCAGGGGTCGATAGGGAGTAGTACTCCGACTGGGACGGGGACGGCGACGGGAGAGGGGAGTGGTGGGAAGGCTGCGGGTGGTGGCGGGTTGGGGTCGTATTTCGGCTTGTCGAGAGGGACCAAGAAGTAAAGGCCACGATCGGCGTGTTGTTCTCGTTTATACATCCTTCGTCTCCCGCACGCAATGTCATACACATCAAACACAAACCTCACCACAACCCCTTCACATCACACCTCTTCACCTTATCTGTCTTGAACAACATAAAAAAAAAGCAATACCATTGCCTTGCCAAATTTTCAAACTCACTCGCCCTTCCTACTCTTCTTCTCCTTCTTCCGCTCCCCCACCTCATCCCCCTCTTGCGCTTCGCCTTCGCCTTCTCCTCCCCCACCTCACTCGGAGGCACAAACGCCTTTGCCCTCTCCTGCTCCCTCTTCTCCCTATGCTCTGCCTGTTTCGCCAACTTCTTGGCCTCTTCAGCCTGCTTCTTCTGTCTAGGTTTGAGGAAGTATTCACCGCTCTCCAGCTGCAGATCGATCTTGCTCGGTTGTTGCGGTGGTGGGAAGGGTGTGTACGTCTTGGGCTTCGGTTTGGGTTTCTTTGATGCTGCTGTGGAAGAGTTATCTGTGAGGGTGGAAGCGTCGGCGGTGGTGGTGGTGGTGGTGGAAGGTTTCTTCTTTTGGTTCTGCTTTTTGAATTTGGGCAGGAAACGGTCCCAGTTCTCCTCGGCGAGTTTAGGGTCTTTGGCGAGTTCGCGCTTGATCATGAGTTCTTTAATGTGGTAGATGGGGTGGATGTTTTTCAGGCAGTCGATGACGATACGTCTGACCTCTTTGAGGTTTTTAAACTGGCCCATGGCGCTGACTGTGTTTCCTTGTACTAGAACGTAACAGTTGGTGAGCAGTTCGATCGCCTTGAGCGTGCTTCCGTTGGGACCGATGATGCGTTGTCTTCGCTTGACGAAGCGCTCCTTGTTGCGCAAGAGGTTGCCGATCTTGATCACGTCGCACTCGACTCCATCTTCCAGGATCTTGACGGCTTGTGGGAAGGGTACGGATCGTGAGAGGAGGCGAATCATGTCTCGAGCTTTGAGGATGACGTACGGGTCATACGTCTTTCGGGTGGTTTTGACCGTCATGGAACCTTCGACGAGATCGAGCGTACATGCGATGCCGTGCTTGTCCAACGCGGAAGTGACGTGACCCCATACTTCTTTGAGGTAGCGTTCGCGGTATTTGGGGAAAAGCGTAGCGAAGGACGATTCTTCCAGGAAGGGGCCTTTGATCTCGTCTGGTGTGAACTTGGGGACTTCCCAGTGGTTGATCGTGTCGTCATCCCATGGTTTGTCCTTGCGATGCTTTTTGTTTTTGGACACTGTGGGAGGTGGCGAGGAAGTAGTTGCGTCGGCCATCTTGGTTGAAGACGCTGTGAATGGGTTGTGGCAGCTTGTGGTGGGTCAAGGTGATGGAGGAGGAAGAGGTCACGGTGGAGTCTGAGCAAAGTAGAGAGAGAGAGAAAGAGAAGGGTCTTTGAACGGCAAATTGGGAAAATTTCTAGAAATCCTTTTTTTGGGCGTCATCGCCGATTCTCAGAAAACATCGAATCGGGATATTGAACACACTTGGAAATCGGACACAACCGCTTTCAAGGACCGCTTGGACCCTCATTCAAAGACCAACACTTGAAGGACAACCCTTGTTTCCTCTTTACGTCTACACCGAGCTCTACATCAAGAAAAGTAGCATCGCAAACATGTCAACCACACCATCACCATCGAAGCGACCGCGCATACCCACATCCTCCGCGGTCGCCTCTGCCTCCGCCTCCGCCTCCAACGGTCCACGCTCCGTCGGCCCCACCGGCACCTCTGCCGGTCCCATGCCCATCGTAGGACTCGGGATGTCTCCCATGGACATTTACTCTCCCGCACCTGGAACACTCGACGCATACGGCATGACAGGTTTCACACCGTACAGCACCACCTCGCCCGCGTATATCGCCGGTGCCACAGCTGCGTCACCTATCAGTGCAGCGCTGGCACACGGATCGCGCGTCTTGTCGGGTATTCAGGCAGGTTCACCGTTTAATAACACACCGATGCTTGCACAAGCGAGATATGCGCCAGGGATGATGCAGCCTACACCTTCACAGTTGCAACAACAGCCACAACAGCCACAACAGACACAGACTAGACCGGCTGTACCTCAACAGGGGTCACCGGAGTACTTGAAGATTGCGCTGCAGCATTTGCAGACTACGCTGCTGGCGAGGTTGGAGAGCGAGGCAGAGGCGTTCTTCGATGCTGCAGATTCAGCGGTTGCAAGTTCAGCAGATTCGCGAGTGGTTGCTAGCAAAGCAGCGTCTTTCCAGTTGGCCATGGACAACGTTTTGACCTACCTCGAAAAGAATGGACTTGCGAGCATTCCCCTTTTACCTTTGCCCGAGACTACCACCGCTTCAACCGATCCTTCTGCCGAAGCTGCACCACAACCAACAGAGACACCTAAAGAGGCATCCACCACTGCAAATCACGACCCCCCAGCTCCAGCAGCATCGACATCAATAGACACAACACCTTCACTGCAAACAGAAATCACCCAACTACAACAACAAGCAAAAGACCTCTTCGATCGACGCCAGAGACTCAAAGAGTCAGCTTCGATCGTCGGCGGAATCCTCGATTCCTAGAGCCCCCCCCCCACTCATCCCTCAATCTCAACTCACTTATACCACACCCCCACATCCTCTGCAACAAAACATCGAAACATCGAAACAATCATTACCAATCTCCGACTACAAATACATTTGCAAAACTCTGACCGCCTACGCATACTGCTCCAAATCAAGCGTCAAACTGCTACTCGAGTTAACATCCTGATCCCTATAAATGCCCACCAGACTCTGACTCCTCTCGTACAGCGACGCCTTGAGCGAGATAACGATAAACTGGAACTGATCGCTCGCATGCTGTCGGATATAGTTGCTCACTTTGGCGACGTTTTGCGAGTCCAACGCGGCATCCACTTCGTCCAGTACGAAGAAGGGCGCAGGTTGGAAGCTGTGAATCGCAAAGAGCAGTGCGAGCGCCGCCATGGTTTTCTCGCCTCCCGACAGAGCTGTGATGTCGCGGAAGCGTTTCATGGGTGGAACGACCGAGTAGGTGATACCTCCCAGGTAGGGCTCTTCCGTGTTCTCGATCGAAAGGTAGGCGGATCCGCCCATGGGCGCGGCTTTGGAACGCGAGAGGTCTTTGTACGTCGGATCGATCATTTTTGATATGTGGTTGAACGCCGAGTTGAACAGATCGCAGCGACGTTTCTTGATCCGGTTGAATTCGTCTCGCGCTTCCTTGGCCTGTCGACGCGAACGGTCAAACTCCTTCTCGGTCTCGGCAAGCTTGGCTTCCGTGTCGTCCAGTCGCTCGACCGCCTTCATGTTGGGCGACATCTTTTCAATCTCGGCCGTGATGCTCTCGATGCGCGTCTGCAGCTCGTTTCCCATCGACGCACCGCCGTCCTCTTTGGCCTCATCGTCGAGGCTGCTGAAATCGACCTGGATGCCAAAGTCAGGTGCTGAGAGGGGCTTTTGCGTGTTGTCGTCGTCGTCAATGTCCATGGGCGCATCGACGTCGATGGTTTCTTCCAGTCCTACTTTCGCCAAGGAGCCCTTGAGTAAGGGCAATGTAATCTCTTCCAGTCGACATCGACGGTAGATGGATGCGCGCTCCGATCCGAGGCCCTCGATCTCGTCGTTGCGCGCCGCAATCTCCTTGGACAGCGAGTCGAGCAATCTGGCAGCCTTTTGCAGCTCGACGCGCTTCTCTTCCAACGTCACCTTCTTGGCTTCGTTCTGAGTCTGCAATTCCGACAGTTGCGCTTGCAACTCGCTGACCTCTTCCAGCATGCCTTCCAGCTCCTCCTGCTTGCCCTGTTTCTGCGCCTGCCACGACCGCAGCTTTTCGTTTTCACGCGCAATGGCTTGGCGAATTGTCTCGAGACGCTCCTGCGTGCTTTCGATCTGCTGGCGTTCAAAGTTGGCCTGGTGGTTGAGACGGGCGAGCTGCGATTCGAATTGAAGCCTGGCATCGCTTTGACGCTCCATGAGTCGAACCTGACGCTCTTCGTACTCTCGAATGTTGTCGACACCGATGCGGCGGCAGAAGGTGGCAAAGATGCGGTCTTCTGCGCGGTTGACGACCGTCTCGAGAGTCGACATCTGGCGCTGCAGCTGGTTGAGTTCGTTCTTGGCGGTGCGCAGCTTGGGCTGGATCTCCTTGGTCTGCTTATCAATGTTTTTGAGTTCATCGCGAATGCCCGTTAGACGCGTGTTGACCGCAGCCAACTCGTCCTGTGCTGACCTCAGGTCAGCTTCGAGACGCGTGATCTTGGCGACCATCTCGTCGTCGCTGACAAAAGCACGCTTCTCCTTTTGCAGCTCCTTGAGCTCGGCAAGGCACTTGTCGCGTTGGGTGGTGAGACCCTGCACCTCTCTCTCCTCCCAACGCTTGCCTCCGGATGAGCTCGACTGACCACCCGTGATGAGACCGCTCTTGTGGATGATGGTGCCTTCGAGCGTCACAGCTTTAGCCTCGACCTTCTTGTCGTAGACCACCGATCGAGCAATGTCCATGGTGTCGCAGACGAGCGCGTTGCCGCAAGCGTGGTGGATGGCGCGTTCGATGGAAGCGTCAAAGTGAATCACATCCACCGCGAGACGGGCGCCACGAGCGATGCTGCGCAGACGGTCGTTGATGGGCTTGGCCTGGATGCGATCGAGCGGGAGGAAAGTGGCTTGGCCGGAACGAGTGTTGCGGAGGTACTCGATGCAGTCGATGGCGGTCTTTTCCTGGTCAACAATGATGGCATCCGTGTTGCGTCCGAGCACGGTCGAGATGGCCGTGTCGTACTTGCGCTGCACGGGTTTGCAGAGATCGACGACACGACCGCGTACACCTGGAAAGATGCGCTGCAGCTTGGCAATGGTCTCCTTCATGGCGGCCTCGCGCTCGACCTCCTTGAGATCGTTGCCGGCCTGCAAGAGCTTGTTGTAGCAGACCTGGAGGGTATCGTTGAGCTTGGTCTCGCGCTGGTTGATGGCGGTCTGCTTTGCTTGCGTCCTCTTGAGCTCATCGCGAGCTGCCTGCAAGTCGGTGTCGATCTGATTTCGCTTGGCCTCGAGGGCAGAGTGTCGCTCTGAGAGAGTCGACTCTTCGTCCTTGAGCTTGTCCTTTTGCTTTGAAAACTGCTCCGACTTATCTTGGAAATCCTTGACAGCGTCTGCTTTGATTCTCGCGTCGCGCTTGAGGCCGTCGAGCTCCTGACGCTCTGCCACAGCCTCGAGATTGGCCTGTGCCTTGAGATTGTGGTATTCGCCCAAGTCGGCCTCGCTGAGCGTGAGACCTGCGGATTCAAGGGCACGCTGCTGCTCCTGGGCGGCACGATCCGCCGCTCGCTGTACGGTTTCACGATCGCGCTCGAGCTTGGCCAGATTTGCCTGCTGTTTGGCAAGGTCGCGTTCGACCTGCTCGGTCATGCGAGCACCATTGTCGAGCTTTTTGCGAGAGATGGCGATCTTTTCTTCATAGGCGTCGAGCGTGGGACGGAGGTCTTCGACATCGCGCTGCTTGCTCTTGATCGATTTTTCGACCTGGAGGATCTCGGTCTGCGTTTGACCCTGGTCGCGTCTGGCACGCAGCACAGCATCCTCTGCCTTTTTGTGCTCGGTGCGCAAGGGGCGCATGTTTTTGGCCTGCGTCTTGACAAAGTCGGTGTTGAGCTCAATGTCCTGGTTGATGTGGAAGAGTCGCCAGAGGATGTGGTTGAGAATGTGTTGGACGCGCTCTTGCTGAAGACGCTCGAACTTTTCGGCTTCGCTCTTTTGTTCACGGAACTGTTTGAGTTCCGAGTTGATGCCTCTGCGCTTGTTGAAGTTGAAGGTTGAATTGTCGGTGGCACGTTCTTGCGCTTGCTTGGCACGCTCGTAGTCATCCTTGAGTTCGAGTGAGCCGCTGATCTGATCGATAAGTCGGCTGAGCTCCTTGGCGCCTTGAGAAGCGACGGCCTCGACGTCACCCTGGAAAACGAGGAAATTCTTGGCTTTCACGAGAATGTTGAACTGCTCGAGCTTGGTGTTGTACTGTGCGTATTGGATAGCTCGGCCATTGTACCTGTATTCGCTGTTACCTGCGATGGTGATGGAACGCTGGAAGCGATGCTCGTAGCCTTTGCCGTCCTCGTAGATGGCGGTGACGCTGGCTTTGGAGGCTGTGCCTTCGCCCAGATCATCGTCGTCTGAGCCCGAGGCATCGTCATCGTCTTGGTCGTCCGCCCTGCCCATCTTGCGACCCCGAAAGATGAGATCCTTGAGCTGACTGGATCGAAGCTGTGCGGAGCGGACGCCAAGTACGAACGAGATGGCGTCCATGAGGTTGGACTTGCCACTACCATTGGGTCCGATGACAGCAGTAAAGGCATTGAAGGGACCGACGACCTGGTGGCCGCGGTAAGATTTGAAGTTTTCGATCTCTAGGCGTTTGAGCGGCATGTTTGCGAGGCAATCTAGCAGAGGCGCCTGTGCCCTCTATCGGAGGTGTGATGCGATGTCAGATCGTGGCGGAAGACCTTCTGCGAAGGGTAGGGCACAAGGAGAACCAAGGAGAACCAAGGTTGATGGTGATGGTGATGGTGATGGAAGGGTTTGGGCTTGACTGGACGAGAGTCCAACATCACTCGAAGCGAGGCAGAGCAAAGTCGAGCTCGAGCGCAAGGACGCGACGCAGAAATTCGACTCAGCAGCGCAGATGCCAAAGGACTAATCAACGCGTCCGTCCGTCCGTCCGTCCGTCCAGCACGGGCTCTGTTGCCTGCGCTGTTTCAGTGCTGACCAACACGCGTTGTGCAGTTTCTAGCTGGAAGAGCGCTCTGCTGCTGTACTTGCATTTCTGTCGCATTTCATTCCGACGCCCCACACGCACAGCGCGGTCAAGCCGAGGGAAAAAGCCTCCACTCAGCCAAAGCGCACGCTCGTCTGAGCCCGAAAAAGGGTCTTTTTTTTCCAGTCACTCAGCGCCCAAAATCGAGGCTTTTCGAACACATCGGATCAGCCGCAAGCTCTTGTCATTTGATCCTTGCGGCGCTCAGCTCGATCGTATCAGCCGCTTTGTCACTCTCGACGACGATCACGCAGCGATGATTCTGCCCAATTCCTAACTTCCGAGCCACAACAGTGACGAGAACCTGCAGCAAAATCGCACGGCTTTGCTAGCGATCATCTTCCAACCATGTCGTCTGCAGGTTCGCCTCGCAAACAAGCGCCATCCTCGCCGTCCAAACGTCTCAAGCGCAAAACCGCCGACACTGACGACCTCGCTGGACCCTCCACCAGCGCAGGCAGAAGCAGAACCTCATCCACCAGCCCATTCCATCCCGACTCAGCATCCTCTTCCACCACTCCTTCGCCTGTCAAACGTGCCTCTATCTCCTCATCATCACGGCGCAATAGCCGTTCCGCTCGCACTTTCCAGGTCTCGGTCGACTTTGACCAAGATGGAGACGCACCGTACGACGAAGGGCTCGATGCCGATGGCGAGTACGATGAAGAGTATTTCGGTCAAGATGCTCAAGCCGAAGAGGACGATGAGGACGTCGAGGAGGTCATTGCTCCCAGGGCGTCCAGCTCGACGAGAATGGCCACGCCAGCGCGCCAATCTGCACGACCGAAACGAAGCAATGCGCCCAATGTCTCGTACTATGCAGTCCAGCCGTTACCGAGCCCTTCGGATAACGAGCAAGACGAAGAGGCGACACCTTCAATACGCAGGCGAGGGAGAAAGGCAAAGCTTCTATCCACTTCAGACATCGATGTCGACATGGACGACGACGACGAAGACCGAGAGCCAGCTCCTGCACGGTCGAGCAGCAGAGGCACCCGCACCAATACCCCGTCCACATCAAAGCAATCGTCAGGCAAAGCTCCCAGGCGACCTATCGACCAAGATGCTGGCGAGCAACACAAGTCCAGCAGCGCCAAGCCTCCAGAACCTGAAATGTCTGAGGAAGCAAAGCAGCAGGCCAAGGCCGAAAAGGAAGCTCACGATCTGCAATCTCGCTGGACCGAAGAATACTTTGAGATTGTCGAGCAGCTGCCCTTGGAAATGCACCGCACCTTTGCCCTCATGCGCGAACTCGAAGGTCAGATGCAAGCACGCGTTGGCACCATGGTCCAGGATATGGCTGCCTACCGAGATGTTAGAATGGAGATGCAAAAGCGCTTGGACGCTACGCCACAAGAGCAGGCAGATACGAGCGAGGATCAAAGCAGCAGTCGAAAGAGTGTACGTGGAGGAAGTGAGGACGAAGCAGAAACTTTGCTTGGTGGCTCACAAGACGGTCAAAGGAACGGACAGCCATCGGCACGTCAAGATGGCGTCAACGATGTGGAAGTTAGCTCAGTGGACGGCGTCCAGTCGAGAAATCTGTTCGACAAAGACGCTCGACGCCAGCTGCTGCGCTCAATCTCATTGGCAGCCAACGAGTCGGTAAAAGCAGCCGAAGAGAAAATGGGCCTCGCTGCGACCGCCTACAATTGGATCGATCGGCACATTCGTCGTCTCGATGCCGACATTTCCAAGCTCGAAAGCAGCATTCTTCTCGGCTTGCGCTCAGGTACAGAGGAATCTAGAAACGCCAGAGAGGCGCTCGGCTTGCCAGTCGACGATCTAGCTGAAGACGCCGAGCCGTTAGGCGAGGATGGTGATGCTCAGGCAGGCGAGGGAATCAGCGCCGAGGCGGAGAGTGCGGCCCTCACCAAAGCTGCGGGCGCCGCAAGGAGAGCTTCTGCCAGTGGCGCAGAGGCGGCTGCCACGGGTGGGAGAAGGAGTGCGAGAACGACGCCAAAGATGGGAGGTCAAGCACAGCTCGCACCCTCGCCAAAGAGTCAACGTACGCTTTCGCGGTCTCGTTCGCGTTCCGCTTCCACCTCTGCCGGCGGAGCAGTCGACAAATCCACCGCACCTGCATCAAGCACCAATCGAGCAGGACGTCAAAAAACCACCTCTCCCGCCCCTCCCCTCGCCAATACACGAACCACCCGCAAACGCAAGCCCAAACCCCTCTCACCACAAAAAGGCGGTCGACGATCCATCATCACCACCACCCCAACCATCGTCTCACCCACCACCCAACTTCCACGTTCCACCGGCACCATCGTCGGTCCCGACACATCCGAAATGCCCTTCGACCCTACCGAACCGACCTATTGCTATTGCGATCAGATTTCGTTTGACGAAATGGTGGCTTGCGATAATGAGGACTGCACCATCGAGTGGTTTCACTACGCTTGTGTCGGGTTGACGAGGCAGCCTAAGAACGAGTGGTTTTGTCGGTTTTGCGCTCCGACGGGGTGGAAGGGTGAAGGTATGGCTGTGCCTGCGAATGCAAAGCATAGACCGCCTGGGTTTAGGAAAGGGGTTGGTATCAAAGCGTAGTCAGATGGTCTTATTGCTTCGTTCACCTTCGAGTAACCAATCATATTCGCATTGCTTGAAGTTCATCATCGTCTACAGTATATTTCACACCCGCGCTCTTCATCTGTCTAAACGAAAATCAATTGAGTTTTGAGAACCCAAATGCTGTGCGCTACAACAACATCACTCCTCCCCACCCTCACCTTTCCCCTTCACCTGGCTCCCCTGACTCTCGCTCGGAGCATCTTCGTCCGGATCAGCAATTCCCGCCATCTCGGCCAACGAATCGATAATTCGTTCGCAGCTATCAACATGCCATTCCGCCAGCGTCTTCCTCTTGTTCGGCCCAATCATGGTCGCGTAGATGCCACTTCTGGTCAGCTTCAATTTCTTTGGGCTGCCAGTGGGCGCGCCAGATTTGAGCGGCGCTGGAGGACTGATGATCAGCTCTTGATCCTTAGGCACTTCTCGGGGGACATCGATACGTCCAGGGACGGGGGCGAACGTGTTCTTTTCGCCCTCCACTTCGGGGGAGAAGGGCGAAAGGTTGAACAGTGTTCGGAACATGTCTTCGTCCGTCTTGTCGTCTCCTGCGCAAAACACGAATTCGGCATCCGGATGGTCATAAAGGATCCGCTTGACGATTTCGCCCTTATTGATCGCCAAAGGTCGCACTTCGAGGTTCTTTTTGCCCACCAACACTTCGATGGCCAGCTTGTTTTGCGAGGTAAGGTTCTCCAAGTGTGCCTGGCATTCTTTGGCCTGGAACGAGCCAAAGTCCGGATCGGCTCCTCGATAGTGCCACGTTATCGCACTCTTTTTTTGCTCGATGAAGCTGCCCGCAGTGCGCTCCGTGTAGTACTCAAACACGCTGCGGATGTCCTTCATCCACGTCATGTCGAGCGTTTCCGTCAGGTTCTTGTACTCGTCTTCACCCGGCTGCTTGACGAATCCACCGTGCTCTGCCGAAAAGCCAATGCCACGGAAGTGTCCAAGATGCTTGCCCAAGAATCCGGCATCGCGACCAGAGATAATGTAGAAAATGTTCTTCTCGTCCTTCGACAGCACCTCGAGCGCCTTAAGCAGCCTCTCGGACGGCAGCGCCATTTCTGGCACCTTGACGATCGGCGTCAGCGTTCCATCGTAGTCGAGCAGCAAAAGCCGCTTCTTGGCATTGCGATACTTGTTGACCATCTCCTTGCGATCCAGAGGTGGCGTCAGATGCGCCGAATGCTCGTTATCGAGACGCGTCAGAAGCTGCTTCACAAGACCAGCCGCCCAGGTGTGCGAGGTGTGCATCACCACCTGGTGATACAGCTGATCGTGCCTCGCCCGCTTCTCCTCGTCGGTGAGTCGAAGCGCATAGTCGATCGCCTTGGCCACGCCGAAGATGTTCCACGGATTCACCTGGATAGCCGAGCGCATGCGACCTGCCGTGCCGGTGAACTCCGAGAGAATGAGAGGGCTCTTGTTGAAACGGTTCTGACAAATGATGTACTCCATCGACGTGGTGTTCATGCCATCTCGCACCGAAGTGATGAGCGCAAGATCAGCGACCGAGAGCAGCGCAAAGTACTCACCCCTGTCGATGATCTGGTGGTAGTGGTGCACGGGCGTGAAGCTGAGCGAGCCAAACTCGCCATTGATGTGCGAAACGAGCTCCGATACCTGCCTCTCGAGCTTGGGCGAGTCGTTGAGCGCAGGCGCGGTCACTTGGATCAGCACCACCTTGTTGCGCCATTCAGGATACTCGGCGAGGAACTTGTGGAAGGCCTGCAGCTTCTGTACCACACCGCGAACCACGTCGAGCTTGTCTCTGCCCACGAGGATCTTTTTGCCCTTGTACATTTCTCGAATGGCTTGGATTTTGGGCAGCACACCCTCGGACGAGCTGTCCCTGGCAATCTTGACCGAGTCGATGCCGATGGGGTTGTAAGTGATGTTGGTGACGTGGCCGTTGGACGACTCGACGGCGTTGGACGAAGCCTCGTAGCCGCATACACGGATGCAAGACGACAAAAAGTGGCGCGAGTAGCTGAAAGCCTGGAAGCAGGCAAGGTCGGCACCGAGCATTCCTTCGAGGATCTCTTTGCGCTTGGGCAGGCATCGGAACACTTCGCTACTGGGGAACGGAGCATGCATAAAGAGCCCAATGACAGCATCGGGAACGAGCTTGCGCAGCATGAGCGGCACAAGCAACAGGTGGTAGTCGTGGATCCAGACGAGGTCACCGGGCTTGTACTCTTGGGCGATGCGCTTGGCGAACGCCTCGTTGGCGGCGTAGTACGCATCCCAGCTGTATTCTTCCCAAGCCCGACGCTCCGAGTTGACGTCCTGCCAGAGCAAGTAGTGGAAGAGGGGCCAGAGCGTCGCCTTGCAGTAGCCTTCATAGTGTCCGTGTGCGACGTTGTAGTCGAGCCAGACTGGCACGTACTTGATACCGTGCTCATGTTCGGCCCCGTCGTTCTTGGCAGCGGCGGACTGGCTGTTGTGCGCAGCGGTGGCAGCGGCCGAGGCAGCCTTGTTCTCGGCAGCAGTGCCGTTCGGACGTGTTGTGGGGTCTCCAGATCCGATGGGCTCGGCGCCATTCATGACAGGTACGGGGACTTTTCCCACCGGTGGTTGGTTGGATTCAGGGTCGACGGGCGCACCAGCAACGGGGGCCTGCTGCGAGACCCATGCACTCGCCTTGTCGAGCGAAGCAAGCACCTCTTCGATCTCGCGCTTCTCGACGTCCGTCGTCTCGGAAGCATCGCTGCGGTGGTCGTTGCGGGCCTGGGCGGCAAAGTGGATGTCTCCTGGCCATCCGATGAAGGTCTGGCGGTGGGTGCTGCACAGACTGCGGATACCGCTGTTGAGGGCAGTATGTCCACGTCGAGCGGTGAGGACCCACTGTGGCGGTGGAGGAGCCATGGGAGGCGAGTCGATAAAGGGGCTGTTTGCGTCGCTGGTGCTGCCCCACTGCTTCCACGGCTCTTGGTTGAAGCTGCTGAAGCTGGCACGACTTGCCGTGGACCACATGGATCCTCTGCGTGATCCGACGGGGGTGAAGCGGTCATCTTCCGAGCATTCGCTGGTGTCGTCGACGACTTCGGTCATCATCCAAGCTCTACGACCCGCTTTTCGCTTGGCGCGTTCCTGGTTCTCGCGCAGTCGTGCTTCGAAGTCCTGACCTTCGAGACCGGTCATGCCGAACCCGGCAGCAAAGGAGGATCTGCGCGAGGCGGCGCGGAAACTATTCTTGCGCGAAACGATCTCCTGCATGCCGGCTTGGCGTTGAAGTTCGCGCTGGGCCTCCATCTCGCGCTTTTCGGCCTCTGCGGCGAGCTTGGCCGCTTTGCGCGCACGTGCGGCAGCAGCCATGGCAGCGACGCTGGCGGTAGCAGCTATCCTCTCCTCGCGCTGACGCTCAAAGTCGACCTCTGCAAGTGGACGGATCTCGAAGGGGATGTAGTGGCTGACGTGGATGATGCGACCGCTGAGGGGCTTGTCGGGATGCCTGGCGTTGAAGTCGTCCTCGAGATCCTTGACGACCTTGCGCATATCGTCGAGGGTCTCGAACTCGGCCTGTGCGCCGAGATCGCCGGTAGCGGCGGTACCGAGACCCATACCGCCAATACCATCTGGACGCATCGAGATGCTGTTGGGAGGGGCAAGCGATTTCGGAGAGGTGACCAAAGGCTCGTCGCTGTTTCCCGTCAATGGCGATCGATCAGCACCAGTACCGGCTTGATTGGTGGTGGCGGAAGAATGGGACCAGGAGGTGGAAAGAGAAGCCGAGATGATATCCGATTCGGCCTTTTGACTTTCCCTCTGGAGTTGACTGTTGTTTGCGTTGTGACTGGGAGGCTGAGTGTGGGTTGAATCAGCATCGGCAGTGGAGCCGTTTGCCAAAGGTGCGGCGCTCTTAAAGTAGTCGACGCTAGACTGCTGTGATGATGAAGTAGTATTAGGAGGTGAGGACGAGGATATGTTGTTGGTGGTCGTGTTGGAAGGCTGAGTTGCTGAGGAGCCATTTGCTGAGTTGGGGCCGGAAGGAGCGGCAGCAGCAGCAGCTCGTGTAGGCGGTTCTTCCGAAAAGACGCCCGGCGTGAGAGAGCCACGGCGCTCGAGCGCTGGTGGAGCGCGGCTGCGCTGACTGTGGCTGGTGGTGGTGCTGGCGCTGCCTGTCATCTCGCGTGTCCTCTTTACTTTGGCAGACGAGCTTGAGCTGAATCAATCTGACAAGGCACATGCAGATGCAGGCTGTGACTGAAGCTGATAGGCTGACTGAGAAAGTGCTTTTGGCAGCACAAGCCGAGCAAGGACGGAACGCTTTCCGAGCGAGCGGATGCTTTCGATGAGTGCAGATTGAGGCGGATCACCCGCCAGATCTCGTGGTAAATTCGGCGTCTGGTCCCGAATGAGCGTGATACAGCGGTGTGGATTCGGCTGTGTGGTGAGCAGAAGCAAGCTCGTGTGGCGTCGGCAGTGAAGATGCAGCAACGAGGTGCGAGAGCCAAAGCTGGACGTGAGTTGAGGTGCAAGAGTGATTCACGGGACAGCGAATGTCAGCCAGCCAGCCACCTTTTCCCGATTTTGAGCAATCAGTCAGCGCGTGACAGTTTGTGCAGATGAACGCAGCGAGGAGCTGGTGCTTTTCGGCCACGCGAGAGTCGATGCCAAAAAGGACGGTGCAGCTTTCGATGGAATGCCAAGAAGAAAGGTCTGAAGAGCAAAGCCTATATCGCAGAGTTGTCGAAGCCGGCTGAAGTGTATATGGGGAAAGACGATGGTGATGGACGAGACAGGCTTTTGATCGTCATTAGGAAAAGGCGAGAGCTGCGCTGACGCTGGCTTGTGTGACAGCTCTGGTGCCTTCGAATTTCTTCGAGAAGCCTACAAAAAAGAGAGACGGGCGGATCAGCGAGAAATACAGTAGATTATCGCGTGCAAAGCACAGTCGTCACTCCGCGACGCTTTGATCAAAGAGACAAGAAAGCCAGCCAAGGGCCGAGCACCGCCCGGCAGCACACGATTACAAATCGCGACTCTCCCTTTGTGCTAACTTGAAGCGCCAAGAGAACAAGGACAACTCTGGCTCTCGAACAACTCGAACGCAATTTCTCTAAGCTTCTTTGGTTACTGACATTCCCATCATCTCGATCTGCAGCTGTTTTCACCATCAACCTTGTACGGACCATTGCGTTTGTGTTTGAGCCAGACTGAAAGTTCTTCTAGTCATTTCGCTCGAGGACGAGGAAATTTGGTGTAGAACATTCCAAGGCTTCTTATCGCGGCGCTATCTCTTTCTGCCCCTTCCGTGCTTGTTCGGCACACCACTGCGAATCCAGTGGAGATTTCTAGCAAAAAGGAGAAAGATGCAAGTAAGCGGCGAGCCAGCGAACTGCACTCTCGAGAGCCACGCTACGCCACTGCACGGTATGACTGAATCGTGCATCAGGCTTGAGTGCGCCTCTCCTTTGCCTCTTTCTCCGCCTTGATTGCCAGAGAAAGGCGAAAGCAAGACGGCACTGTGCAGCCCTTCTGATCCCAGTCCAAGATGATGTGCAGCTCACGGTCAGCGACAGCTGCCACTCTCGACATGAAGGAATCTCGCATGTGGTTGTCCAACTTTCTGCAGCTTTCACCGGAGCCATGGGTGTTAAAGCTTGCCGACATCGTAGAAGGTTCTAGATAGGGTGGACATGGACCTCCCTGATGGGCAGTACAGTAGATGTAGGGCTGTGAGGGTCGTCCAACAAGAAATCTAAATTTTGTCATCGGGACATCGGAAGGAGGTCATCGGCCAGATATGAAAAGACACCTGAGTCTTTTGTTCTTTCATTCGTGACCACGAGTGGATCTCACATTTTCCAAAAGATAAATAAATAAATAAATAAATAAGTAAATAAATCGCAGAGTAGGAAGCTTCTCGGCTTTGAAGTTCTGCTGTCATGAATCCAACGTTGTTGCTGACCTGACGGCTTCATCAATCTCGGACCTTTGCCAGAATGATTCGAGGCTCGAGCTTGCAGCTTCATTTGACCATGAAATGAGATGAACAAGTGGGATGCTGGGGCCGTGTCGACGATTTACCTTGCATCACAGCATCTTTCGTCAGCTAGCCTCGGTGGCCGGTCCCTTTGACAGGTCCCAGGCCACAGCGAGCAAGGCGGAGAAAACATGCCGCTTGCCATCCTCGAAGAAAGGCAAGAATCGAAATCCGAACGTTCCTTGCTGTCCGAGCTGGAAGAGCAGAGCAACGTTCTTGATGAAGCGACCAAGTATGGAGGGCTAGAACCCAACACCGGCAACGCCTCAAGACACGCTAAATAAGATCGACCTGGGCGCCCAACCTAACTTGATTGGCCGACTTGCTCGTGGTACACCGCTCATATCCCTCACTGCGTGGCATAAACATGACTTCATGATCTAGCGGGGCAGATGGTTCAAGGTTCACGATCTAAAAGCGCGGATCGGCCAGTCAGGCATGAGCAACTAAGAGGTGGCTGCGCGTTCACACCTACCAAAACTACAAGGTCTTTTCCCCGCCTAGATTGATCGAATCGTGTTCGGCTCCCCCGCTAAAACTTCCCGAGATTCACAGCGGAGATTGAAACATGACAAAGCGCTGCTCGTGATCTACGGATCAACCGATGAATTCAAGTGGTGTTGCTCTCTTGCCTCTCCACACCTCGCCTAGCTAGGCCCAAGACTGCACTCCGTCGGCAATCCTGTGTTCCACTGAAACTGTGCCTTTTCATGCATACAAAGCTTCGGAGACGGTGCTTCTTTCACGCCCACTCGCAGCCATCCTTTTGAGCCGACTCGGCTCGCTTGAATGCTTTTGCGGTCTCGACATCCGATGCAAATCAAGCACTCTCGGGCAGCAGATTTGCTTTCATTAAAGTCAAGCTACAGTACTTGGATTCCGATGCATGCCGAACCCACGTCGAATAATCTTGCCAGCGTTGCTCGACACGGGCCTCGGTCGGCTCTGTTGCAACAACGGAATCTGAGCCGCCCCAGGAACAGCAGGAAAACAATGGGCGGCAGTAGCAGCAGCAGCAGCAGCAGCAGCTGGTACCATGCAGCCGACACAGGAGGTTGAATAGCAACACTTGGGCGCTGACAAGATCGCAGTGCTAGCAACCGAGCTTGTCTCGACCTGACATCTCTCTTTTCTCGCTCAACTTCGATGCATTAGCGTCGTTTCTGCACCCCCAGCTTCTGCAACCCCACCGTGCGAATCTTGCCCTGATTTTCCCAAGCCAGCTTCGATTCTCCCCTTTGTGTTTTGACAGCCCACTCCATGATGGTCAGCTGCCATGACCTGCATCCCGAACGGGCGCTCTGAAAGGGCAGCGTTGCGATGGCCAGCACCGGTCCAGTCCGCATGACCTTGCACAGCTCAGCTGACTGTAAAATTGTCCCGCTCCAGGAGCACAAGCTTAACCTTTTGACAGCTCTGAGCCCAAGCCGTTTGAGACGCCGCTGTAGAAGCATGTACGGTCAGATCTTGGAGCTATAAAAGGTCTATGCCGTTGCCTACGTAGCGTGAGAAGCTCTACGTCTCCCACCGCCACCTATCTGTTCCTCTTCCCCCGCCACTCCACTCCATCTGCAAGTCACCGTGAGTGCCGGTCGTCCGGTCTCTGCCTTTCCCGGAATCTTTTGTTGGATCTTTCTCCCTTCCTCCCAATTGGACTAAAGCGCCTTGTCATCACCCCAAACCCCTTCTCAACCCGCGACATCGACCATGACACTCGCCGTGTTCCGCCTGGCTATCGTGGCTGGACTCTTCGCCTCCTTTAGCGCGGTCAGCAGCCGTCCGATCGACGAATACCAGCTCCGTCGAAGGCTCCTTTCCCCCTCTGCCTCCCTTACGGACACGTACGACTACATCGTCGTCGGCGGTGGCACAAGCGGTATGACCCTAGCCGGTCGACTGTCCGAAAACAAAAACGTCACAGTCGCCGTCCTCGAAGCAGGCATCGACTACCGCTCCAACATCATCAACCAGCAGCTCGTCGACACTCCAGGTTACGACGTCTTTGGCGTGGGCGCTGCACCCAGCGAATCCTTCGTCAACGCCCCCATCGATTGGAACTTTATCACCGAGGGCGAGCCGGGATACGACAACCGTAAAGTGCACTACGCACGTGGCAAGTGCGTCGGCGGTTCGTCGGCGAGGAACTTCATGCTCTACCACCGCCCACCCAAGCAGGCCCAACAGACGTGGGTCCAGCTGACGGGCGATAGTCAGTGGTCGTTTGACAACACGCTTCCGTACTACCAGAAGACGTTCACCGCTTTTGGACCCCGACACGAGTTTAGGAAGGACAACCCGCCCGCAGAGTACAACCCGCCGCATTCCCCGGTTCCGGGCCTGTCAGTGTAGGGTTCCCCAACTACGCCCAGCCTTTCTCCGGTCCCCTGCTCAACAGTCTCAATGAGGTCGGTGTGCCGACGACGGACGATATGAGTTCGGGTAACATTCTCGGTGCACAGTATTCGACCTTGACGGTGGAGAAGACGAATGGTAAGAGGGCCACGTCGCGCTCGTTTTATGATCAGGCGATTACGGAAAAGCGTACGAACCTCAACGTCATTTTCCAGGCTCTAGCTAAGAAAGTGGTGTTCGACACGTCGGGTAGCACGCCCAAGGCTGTCGCTGTGGATTATACGTTGCCGCTGGGAGTGAAGAAGACGATCAAGGCTAGGAAGGAGATCATCATTAGCGCGGGGGCGTTCCAGTCGCCTCAGCTGCTCATGGTTTCGGGTATTGGACCGGCAGACCAGCTCAAGGCGCAGAGCATCCCCGTGCTCGTCAACAACTCGAACGTCGGACAGCACATGCAGGACCACGTGTTTTTCGGCCCCACCTACACCGTCAACGTCGACACTCCTACAAAGGAAGCTAACGACCCCGTGTTCCTCGCGTCGTCCATCGCGGAGTTCAACGCTGCCAACCAAGGGATTTTCACCAACAACGTCGCCGACTTGATTGCGTTCGAAAAGTGGAACAACACCTTCCTCGACTCGATCCAGGCAGGCCAACTCAAAAGTAACCCCTCCGACTGGCCCGAGATCGAGTACCTCTCCGGGCCCGGCTTCATCGGCGATTTCAGCAACCTCGTCATTAACAATTTCGTCAAAGGTCTCACCCTGCAACAATTTGCTTCGCTGCTCGTCGCCATCGTTGCACCCGTATCGGAAGGGTCCGTAACGCTCAAAAGCGCAGACACGAGCGATCTGCCCGCCATCCGACCCAATTGGCTCTCGAGCCCGGTTGATCAGCAAGTGGCCATCGCTGCATTCAAGCGCGCTCGTGCCGTGTTCAACGCCAACGCGATGAAGAGCACCCGCACTAGCAACACCGAGAGCTTCCCTGGACTGGACGTGGCTACAGACGAACAGATCCTCGCTACCATCAGGAAGAATCTGATGACTGTCTGGCACGCAGCGTCGACGTGCAGGATGGCCAAAAACGCTCAATCGGGTGTGCTGGATTCGAACTTTAAGGTGTTCGGTGTTGATGCGCTGAGGGTTGTGGACGCTTCGTCGTTCCCGAGATTGTTGCCCGGTCACCCTCAGGCTGTTTGTTATATGATCGCTGAGAGGGCGGCTGATATTCTTCTTGCTGCCAACAAGTGATTCCGAAAAGTTGCCCCTCTCTTCGACTTCTTTTTTTTTTCAACGTAGTTACGTTTTTTCATGCAGAGACGCTGATGTACTTATGGTCGTTCACATTGCAAATGTAGTTGCTTCCTAGCTAGACTTGCGCCGAGTGTGATGAGTTGTTGTCGTTCATGACTGAGAAGGTGAGGCAGTATCGCCATGTGTCAAGATGTGCAGCTTTGTGGATTGGTATTTTTGCTCCCCTTTTTTATTATTATTGATTTATTTTATTTTATTTTATTTTATTTTATTTTATTTTTCGGCATTCGGGTCAAGAAGAACAGAACCGCTTTCTGTTGGCCTGAGCGTGTTGCTCGCTAAACAACACCTTTCCAACACCATCCTCCGCTCTTCAACACACCCATCACCACATCCTTAGGTGGATACGACAAGCACGCAATGCAGACGGCAGCGAATAGCGCCGGTAGAGCTGCGACTTCGCCTTTACCGTCGCAACCCGAAGCGGAGGCAACGCAGGGCAATTCGAGCAATGTCACGGACGCGCAAGTTGCGGATCTATCGTTGTTCCTGCAATCGTCGTTTGACGCTGGGAGCTATGTCTCGGGTCTACTTGCAGACGTAGATGCCTCCTTCGAGACAAGGAGGAATGAGCCACAACAGCCTGCCTGTGCAACATTGAAACGTCTGACGATACCGTCTTCACCCACCTCAGCACGCAAACCGAGCATCTCGCTCTCACCCATCGACGATCCAACCGATGTAGACGCCAACACGAGAAGACGCCAACAGGCGCAGGAAGATCTTGATCTATCCCTTGCCATTTCGCGTCTCAATTTGGCCATAGAAGAACTCGACCGCTCCATCTCTACGCAAGTCAACGCCAATGCACCCGACCTCCTGCGTCGTACATCGAACCTGTCGCTTATGCAGACTGGAGTAAGCGAGACACAGCAAGGTCTGAAGAGCTTAGATGAGGAAGTGTCGAGGCTGCGGGCGAGAGTGCACGATCCGTTTGTGAGGGTAGTGGAGCTGCAGCGCGAGTTGAAGCTGTTTGATGGAGCTTCAGAATTAGTGAGGAGGACGAGGGGTGTAGTAGGGCTAGCGAGACGGTTAGAGAGCCAGATGGCGGCGCTGTTTGCGCGCAAGGACAGTGGTAAAGATTCAGAGGCTGAGGCGGAAGATGCTGTAGTAGGCCAAGTGCATGGAAGAGATCTTTCGCGAGTTGCACTGCTCATTGTCGAACTCACCTCTCTACTCGATGCAGAACGTCTGCTCCAACAGCAAGGCGAAACATCGCTACTCGATCTCAAACTCATCCAAGATCTCATGCCGACCATCGAAAGCGCACGCAAGACCATCATCGACTATATGGAAGACATGATCGTACGCGGCCTACGCGATCTCTCCTCACTCATGCTCGGCTCGTCCCTCCAAACGGCGTTCAACCTACGCATGCTGCCCACTCTAGTCCAAGACCTGCTCAACGACCTCACCGAAGTAGTCAAAGAACGTACGGCTGCAGCCTTCGACATCGACTCGCTCGCGCAACAGCTCAAACTACCACTACCTTCGGACGCGCCGGCACCTACATCCTACTCGACCTACCGCAGCGGACGCAGAGGCAACGCCGGTTCTGGGCATGATGACGAGTACAAACAACAGCAGCAACAGCAAGTCTGGTCGGATAGCGTATGGAAGAAGCTCGAATCGCTTGTTGTGGTTGAGATGGGCGCGGTGTGCAGTAAAGTGTATCTGCTCGAAAAAGTGTTGAAGCTGAAAAGCGACGCGGAATCGGGCGTCAACTTTTTAGATGCGGCGCTCGAGGTGTTGGGCGACAAACCGAGTTACACGTTTTGGCTGACGTTTGCGCAGAGTTTGCAACAGCAGGTGGCGACGGCGTGTGGTAGGTCAAGTTGGTTGGCGCAGCTGCTGTCGGTCGGTGTCAAATCGGGGAGTGGGGATGGATATCCAAAGTTGATCAGGTTGTTTCAGGAGTTTTTCGCCAAGATCTCGGTGTATACAGATGTGCAGTATACAGCTACACATCAGAGCCCGGAGACGGTGATCCTGCTCAAGAGTTTGGGGACTCTGGAGAAGGCGTATGTGGACAAGAACACGGGCCGCATTGCCGAAGTGTTGTCCCAAGCGGTGTCATCGCCGGTTGGTGGCGCGAGAAGAGCGATGGTTGGGCAAGAGGAAGCCGAGGCGGTGGTACGATCAATCACTAATGTTTTGGATACGACACGGTTCGACCCGTTGCTCTCGAGAGCTGTGGTGGGAAGATGCACTGGCTTGCTCGACCAGTTTGCGGCGCGGATCGATGGAGCGGCTGCGAAAGATTGGGCGTTGGGCGGGGACAACGGCGCAGTGACGCAGGGTCAAATATGGAACGCTGGCCTCGTGCGCTTCGCGTACACTCTATCGCAGGGTCTGGTCAGCTTAGCTGCCGATCATGAGGGCTCCATCCAAGCATCCACCCCTTCCGCTGCCGTAGCAGCTCGCACGACCAACAACGCATCAACCCAACTCAACACTGCAGCACAAACCATCACTTCCTCAACACGAACATCACTCCTCCACCCGCTTCTCACGCACGTCTATTCCACGCTAGCAACAACCATGAACAAGATGCACGTCCAACTAGCCTTCACGCACGATACCCGAGGTAAAGCCGAACGCGGCGTCTCGATCGACTCTACCTCGGGAGCCTCTGCATACGCTTCGTCGATCTGCGACACCGTGTGGCAGCTGGGAGATCGCTTGCTTCCGCTGTACCCTGTCGAGGTGCGGACGGCGATTGCTGGGTTGGTGGCTAGCCGGGTGGTCGAGCTGTTCTGTTTGCATGCATCGATTGTGTCTCTGCCTAGAGTGGAGGCGGAGGTCGACAGGATCAAGTTGCGTATGGCGACGGATATGACCGAGTTTGAGTTCGCGCTTTCGCAGCTTTGCGGTGATCGGGCGGGGTTGTCGGTAGCGTCCGCTTGGATTGCAGACAACAGTACGGGGTTGATAGGGACGCAGTGGATGAAGACGACCAAGGTGTTCCGTCGACTTGTTTTTCTGTCCCTGGCGGAGGTGGAACAAGAGGTGCAGAAGGGACAGTTGGAATTGTCAGTGCAGCTGGTGGTGCTGCACTTGGTGTCGAGAACATCTGCGTTGGAAGGCGTGATTCAAGAGCTGTTAGAGGGAAGGAAGGATAAGGTGTCAGCTCAAGGAAAAGCCGAGCTTGTCAAGTGGTTGCAAGACACTTCGAATGAGCAAGTGCTGGAGCGTCTTCGAAGCATTCTGCCGATCAAAGGAGTGGACGAGCAGACTGAGCGAATCATCGAGCGCTTGCTCAGGCCCTAAATCACACGCAGCTCGCAATCAGATTCTGAGAGCACCCTCGCAATCACACACACCGCATCACACTTGCGCACAAACAATGACACGCCTGTAATGCACTGGGCACCCGATGTGAATTGCGAATCCTTCTTCTTCGCTGGCACGTCATGCATCGAGATGAAACTGCCGAATCTCGACACCCGCCTCGGCAAAGATCATCTTTGTTCTCTGATCCATACTGTACTCCAACTGATAAACCACCTTCTTAATCCCTGTCTGAATAATTTTAACCGCACACCGCAAACACGGGCAGGTGTTGCAGTACATTGTAGCGCCACCAGCTGCGATCTTACCCTGCCCGCTTCCAGCAGGGCGTTTTCCTCAGCGTGGAGGCAGAGGCATTCTTCCAAATTTTGCCCACAGGCGCTGCTGCCTGCACGAGCCAACACAGGCTTTGTCGACGTAGCAGTGCTAGTGGCGGAGGGGGAGGGCGGGAGAGTGTTGTTGCACCGCGCGCAGCCGCCTTGGTTGCAATTCTTCAGCCCCGAGGGAGTGCCGTTGTAGCCCGTAGCGAGGATGCGGTTGGAATCGACAAGTACGGCGCCAACGCGACGTTTCATGCAGTTGCTGCGCAACGAGGCGAGGTTGCAGAGTTTGAGAAAGTACGTATCCCAACATGGGCGTAGTTGTTCCTCGGAGGGTAAGTTGAGCGCTGTCAGGTGTGCGTACAGCGAGGGGAGTTGGTGGAAGTCGTTGTTGATGCTGAGGTGGACGTAGCGTCGCAGAGCGGTCAATCCAGGTGTTGATGTCGAGGTCGATGCTGCATCGGCGTCTGAATGGAGCGATATGCTGGTGACGTTGTCAATGATCCCGTTACCACCGATCAGCGAGCTACTGCTTGATTCGGTTGCCAACATTGGCTCCCCACCCACTACACCGTTGGTTGAGGATGAATTGCCAAAGGAAAGCGCATCGTCTATGCGCACAAACTGCTCCAACCCAATCCGCCCATGTTTGCTCTGATACCGCTCCCAGCGCATCAACATCGGCCCACCCACCTCGACGCACAGGAAAAACGGTCGCTTGATGAAAGCATCCAAATCTCCGACTGTGTGCAGATCGAGCGTGACGAAGCGTTGATCCCATCGATCCGTGACGTAGTCTAGCATGACTTTTGAGCTCGGCAGCGAGGTGACTTTGGAAGCGCTCGTGGCATCGTTGGTGGGTGAGAGGGGTTCGATGTTGAGCAACCTGAAGTCATGTTGATCGGAGAGATAGTGTGCGACAGACGCTTTGCCGGCCCCTGGTGGGCCAATCAATGCGATCAACATCTGTTTGTTTTCATCTGTTGACTAGTGGTTCGTGCCGGGCTGATGTTGGTGTCAAGGAGAGCAACTTGAGGTGCGCAGTATCCGTGGCAGCAGGGCAGCCTTAATATCGTTGAAATTCGTGTGTGCGAGATGTTGAGAACAGGATGCATATCAGAGGTTGGAAGGATCAGGCAAACGACACCTCGATGGGGTGATAGCAGCGGCGGCAGTGTTGGTCTTTGCGCCGCTTCTTTTTTTGCTGCACCGCGTCCTTTTCTCAATTTACAGTATGCGTTGAGCATCGCGCTTCCACTCGCCTCTACGAAAGCTTGAACCGTCAAATGCCAACAGCTCACATCCAGCCTCGATTAGGATTAAAATCAGCACGATAAGAGGCATGAAAAGTTGGTTGGGGCAGAGCCGAGTGTCGAGAGGGGTGCACTTGAGGGCTCAGACACTGCTTTCCAACGGCATTGCCCGTGCTTGACTGCGGTGAGGGACGTATCTGATACAGACAGGCCTCCGTGGGTCTCACGCTTCAAGCTAAGTTACATCGCAGCCTCACATCCCAAGCTTTCGCGAAGCATCTATACGCACCCTGTCGTACTGCAGCTTGCGCTCGTGGGCTGCTATGATGCGAACACCGCTCTGATTATAATGCATTTCAAACTGATACATCTTCACAATTTCGATCCCTTCCCCTTCCCTTTCCCACCACCCACCGTTTTCTCCTCACCCTGCCCACCCTCCCCTTCCTCCTCCTCAATCTCCGGCGGCTTAATACTCCTCATCGGCGCCAACCTCCACTGCAAATCCTTCAATGCTTTTGACTTGGCATCGGGCTTCCACTCGTCGTAGCTCTGCAGCAGTGTCAGCATGTCCTCTGCGAACAAACTGCGGACATGCTTGTCCTCGAACAACCCCCTTAGGGACCAGGGCAGTTCGTACGGGTTCCAACGCTGCGCCTCAAACGCCTCCGATACCAACACTGCTGCGTTACCTGCATCGGAATCGGAGCTCGACACGCGGCGAGAAGTGTTCCCAGTAGCCGCCGTCGTCTGCGAATTTGCTCCAGGTGGACCAGGCACGAAAGTCGGCTCTCCCAGCGGGTGCGTCACCTCAAACAGATACCGCGTCGCCAAATCATACACCCCTTTCTCCTCGTACACCTGCGAATGCCCCTTCCCACCATACAGACTTCCCGCCACACTCGCCGACAGCAGCGTCAACAGGTTATGATCGCTCAACCCGGCATTCCTAACCGCCACACACAGCACCAGCAAGTTCGTCAAGAAATCCACCTTGGGGAACGCCTGGCCGTCAATATAAAGCGCTCGCAGGATGCTCGGATGGTTGTTGCTCGAGTTGAGCGCAGAGTAAATCGGCACCACGTTGTCGTCCGTCGATCCCACATAGACGCATTTAGCTCCCGCATCCAGCACAATCTTGAGCGCCGCGGTATACTGCTTGGCGACGGCCGTGGACGACGATTGGAAATCGAACAGCTCCTTGGCCGCTGCTGTTTCAAAGTAGTTGATATAGCTCGCGGTGATGGACGATTTGAGATGCGCAAACGGCCCGTGGTGGATACCGCACATGGCGAGCAGACAGATGCGCGTGTGCTCGGCTCGCACGATGCGTTGCTCGATCAAGCGCGCCAGAAGCTGCGTCGCCACTACAGCGCCCTGCGAATGTGCCGAGAGGAAGAGCGCATCTGCAGTCTTCAAATCGTTGACCCAATTCGGCCTGCTGATCAGTTCCGAGAACAGCCGATCCACGCGATCGGCCACCTTGCCGTCGCCCTGCAACGAGATGGCCGTGATCGCCTCCGGATTGAGCTCCAACCCGGCCTCGAAGAAATGACGCCGGATCGACTCGGTCTGCATGGCCGCAAATTTCGCTGATGTTCCCGTCGGTTCGCCAATCATGTTCTTGAAAATGCTCTGTGTAAACCAGCCGTGCACTCCAATGACAACGATTTTGCCAATGCCTGCAGTACCTTTCGTCTGAGCCCTGTCGTGCATGCCTACAGTCGACCATGCACGAGGAAGACGCTGCGCCGAATCCGCCACCTCCTTGAGCGCAGTCTCGACACCTTTGTCCTTGCTCGAGCCTGCACCCGTGGCTTTGGCTTTGCCTGCCAAGCGCTGAGTGGGCCGGCCGCCCTTGAACGACGCAGCGGTACCCTTAAAGGTGGACGCGCTCGAACCAAGGCTGGGCTCTCTATACGTCGAGAATCGTGTCGGTCGCTTCATGCGCTCCAGATCGGGTACTTTGCTGAAAAGGTAGCTGTTGACTGCGCTCAACGTCCTCTCGAGCACACCCACTTTAGGCGCCCACATTCTTGGCGCCCTTGCAAAAGTGTCCTCGAACGACGGCAGAATCAGGTTCGGTGGAACGATCGGCACAGGATCACCCGCCGCCCTCGTCGGAGTAGTAGCGCCCGATCGAGGAGGTCCAGACCCGTTTGGCGCCACATTCTTGCTGATATCCTTGGCCGGCTGTGTGCTGCTGCTGCCGGTGTTAGTGCCTCTCGAATTGTTGTTGCTGGTTTGAGCAGCGTCGATACGCTTGCCTTTGCCAAGTCCGAGTGTAGACGCTGCCGTAGCATTGGCAGCTTTGGTGATGGCCGCCTTGCTGAAATTCTTGACGCTCTCCTTGCTCATGCTCGTCGACAATGGAGTGCCCGCACGAGAGCCCTCAGCATCACCAGCGAACGACGACGCTTTGGACCCAGTCGCGCTGCCATTCGTAGTCGTTCGGGAACGCGGCTCTCGTGCCACATCCGCAGTGAGCCTATCGTTGCTGGCAGCAATTGTGCGAGCCGCGGCTGGACGAGCAGGCCCCTCCATCTCGCTGATGTCCATGATCTCCATGCCATTGTCATTGGTGATGGCCTCGGGCGCTTCTCGCGGCAAATTTGCGCTGCGCGAGCCAAAGAACTTGATCCAGCCGCTCCGAGTCGAGCCGTTTAGTACTGCCTTGTTTACATCAAAGACGGCAGCAGATGCATCTCTTGCAAGGGCATCGGCCTTGACCTGCTCGGCGGGGGTGCGTGGTGGCACCTCGACGGGTGTTTCAGTGGGAGCCGGATCGACTTGCACAGGACTGTCGTCGGCAGCTGCCTCTTGCTGCTGTGCGTTGTACACCCAAGTGGGGACCCAGCTGGCGAGGTACGACGAGTAGGTCCACGAACCTCCGTCGGGAGCTGTTGGTGCTGTAGCATGAGCTCCATCTTGGTCGATATCCATCGGCACAGCAGTGTCGGGTTGATCACGTGGCTGCTCTAATTCAGCAGCTCGAGCGTCAGGCAGTGCATCGGGCACTTGGAGCTGTTGAGCGGCCGAAGTCGCGTCCACCTCTGGCCGGTCTTCGCGACCCGACCAGAACCTCCATCGCCAGGTCGCGCTGGCTTGTCTCGCATTGCTGCCTTCAGAGCCTCCTGCTGGTGCCGTCGGAGGATACGAGGCTTGCTGCTGATCAGAATCGTTGTGAGCACCTTGATCGCCTTTTGGCTCGCAGACGTCCTTGGCGGTGGCCGCGGCGTCCGGTCTCGACGCTTGAGCAGCATCTGGCGCAGGAGGATCAAATATGTCGCGCAGACCGGTGACAGGCTCTTGCACCTCGTAGCGCGCGCCCATCCAGCCTCGCTTGACTACAGTCTTGTATGTGACGGTGTCTTTGCCGTCAACTTGTGTATCCTCGGTGATAGCCTTGTTGGTTCCCGCCGCAACGGCATCAGAGACCGCTTCGGGTGTTGATACGTCAGCCTCGACATTCTGCTGCTGCTGCTGCTGCTGACAAGAATAATCATCTGCAGCTTTTGTAGCCGCATCAGTCGGCTCCTCGCTTTCCAGAGGCGCCACGTTCCGCCAAGGCAACCATGAGACGCGTCGCTCCCTGACCGGGACCTGCGTGAGCGGTGACTCGGCCTTGATGGTGGCGTCCGAATCGCGGCCTCCTGGGAACGCTTTCTGAGCAGACATACTCTGAGCGACGACTTTGCCGTCAGCCGAGGGGTCAAAGACATCGTTGTAGCCTAGCGATCTCCTAAACGCAGCTTCGTCTTCACTCATGGGCGGAGGCGGTTGGTCGTCTGTCGATTGCACGGGCTGCATAGGCTCGTCTCTCGACTCGGAAGCCACCGACTCGCCTGCCTCGGTGGCCCAGCCAAGACCGAACCATGTCTTTCTGCGAGAAGCTGGCTGGCTTGGGCTCTGTTGCATGGGAGGAGCCTTGAGATCCTTGGTCGCTTCCTGAAGCTTGGCGCTAGGATTGAGGGAGACGCTGCGTTCCATCTCTTCCGCACTGCGTTTTGCCTGCGTGGGCGATGCGGCCGGTGATGTGGGCAGTCCGAGTCCAAGATTGGTTGCACCGAGTTTGCGCGGCGATACGAAGCCAGAGGGCTCTGCGGGCGGCTTGTGAATGTAGCTCTGAGGCCTGCGTCGAGGAGATAGCGGCCGAGTGCGAGCCACAGGTGAAGTGATCCGAGGTGCACTGGCTTGCCTGGAAGGCGAAGTCGGCACGGTCGACTGAGTAAAAGCATTTCGCGCGCTGGTCGGCGTGGCCACAGGACTCTCGACTGCAACGGTAGAAGATCGCGCAGGCAACCGTTGAGTAGAAGAAGCCTTGACCTTAATCGTAGCATTTCTCGGTGGAAGCGATCCCGAAGCGCTGCGGCTCTGAAGCTGAGCAGCGTGGCCGAGCGCAGTCAGGTGGCTCTTGTTGTCCACCGTCCGTCCGCTGATGGGAGTATCATCGATTCCCAATTCGGGAGTCTGCGCCCCAACGGACAGCTGTTCAAGAAACTGGCTTGTAGGGTTGCGGAAAGTGACAGAGTAGTTTGACACGGATCGAGGTGCTCTTGAGACTGCCGACAGCGTCGCGTTCTGTCTTATACTGGATGAAGGGGCGTTTGTCATAGCTCGTTGGCTGTTGACACTGTTGAGGGTTGACGAGCTTGCCGCTCTACGCAAGGATTCTGCCGCACCTGGTCTGCTCGAGTTTTGCGCACCAGGCGTAAGGCTGGCTACTGTGTGAGCTTGCTTCTGGCGCTGAAGATCATCTTTGGCCTGTGCCTCGTCGAGGAAGTGTCGGAAATCGTCGCTCTCGTCGGCGCTTGTAAGAGCAGCCGAGGTGGAAGCCTTTGCGACGGATAGCGAGGAAGGTGGCAGTGCAGTGGCAAAGTGAGAGCCGGAAGCACTGCGTGCGCTGGTGCTCAAGCTGCTCATGTTGGAGCACATGGATGTGGAGTGAGGCAGTCCGCGGCGGTGACCTGCTCCTGCTCCTGCTCCTCTTGTCTGTGTAGGAGAGACAGAGATGCGACCCGAAGGCGCAGCCGATGTCGATGGCGCGGCTGCCGCGCGGTCATGGGTCCAAGCGAAAGGCATGTTGGCAAGGAACAGCTGGGCCCAGCTCCGCCTACCAGCGATGATAGCCAGTTGATGTCGATGCTGACTGCGCAATTCGCAGCATGAGCATTTGCCTCGGCGTATGCCTTGTCCTTTCAACGCCTTGCCGACATGCAGCGATCCATTTGTCAGCGTGTGGAAGGGCTGCCTAGTCGGATTGTCCAGCGAGAGGATGCCTAGTGAGGATGGTGACGGCAGCTCCGACGTTTGTTGGAGCTTAACGATAAGGTGGTGATAGCCACAAATGAATGCAACACTTTCAGACAAAGCGCACACCTTTTGTGGCTCTGTGCCTCTCTACGGTATCTCGCTCCCGCCTTTACGTTGACCGAGTGGCTCAGACCCTCTTCGGCTCTCATCCGACGCGGTTGGTTAATTTTGTGTTTGTTTTTCTCTGTTCGGGCGAGCTGAAAGCGGCACACAGTACAGGAGCGCATTCAACTGCCGCGTCAGGCACCCTGCATGCGCGCCTCTCACGCATGCCCGCTTTCAAAGTTTGGACTCTTTTTCCTCCACATCAGCACAGCGGCTCTTTTTAAGACTCAGCCTCCAGAAAAAATAATTCCAGGTTGTTAAGTTGGCCAGGGCCAGAGCTGGACCCTGAAGAGCTCGACGAGATGCACATCTCTTTGATCATCCCACTCATTGACGGCGACAAACGAGCAGCACGGCTCAGCAGCAATGACGGTGATACCAATCATCGATTCACCCTGGCACCGCCTACCAGAAGACACTTTCGGCGCAGGACCTTCTTCACATACACCTCTTGACCCTTCTTCTTCGATCCCTCCCGCTGACGAGTCGGACTCTGACGGCTCAGAATGGTCCTTCTGCGACGAAGAGGAGCTCGTCACTCTAGACCTAGGCACCGAGCGCGTCGCTAAGCGTGCTCTTCTCGGCTACTCTGTTGGGCTAGACTACGTTGACGCTGATCCATCCTCCGCTGCTGCTTCGTCGAGCGCGAGAAGCATTCGAGGTTTTCGTGGAGGAGGCGATGGGGTGGATACCGATAAACGGACTAAACGAGGTGCAGACCCAAAAGCCGCTCGCATCAGCTCGAACGTTTCGCATATTGGCGCGGGGAAGCAGCTCTCCATTACTGGTCTAGATACATCCACTCCGCTGATGAAGATTAACGATACCGTCTTGCGAGGAAGCAAAATGACGCTTTTTGGAAGCGAAATCGTGCTCGTCGACCACTTTGACCCCACCCGTCCTCGCCACAGCCAGCACCGTCTACAGCCTATCCCACCGTCCACTTCAGACGGCCGTGCAAACGTCTCCTCCACGTCCACCCGAAGGCGCATCCTGTTTAAACCGATCTACGACCCCTCTGCCCGCGAAACCACCAACGACGGCGAAGCGTACGCCAAGCTACGCGCACTAGCCAAACCTCCTGGATACGTCCTTGCAGCCGAGGCAAAGCAATCCGCACTCGAAGAACAGCAGAGACTAGCGTCGATAGCGAATCTCATGGGCTCTGCCACCGCTCCAGAACTACCACAAAAGGGTGTAGGTAAGGGCAAGTATAAGAGGAAAGAGGTTTCAGCAGAAGAACAGATCGTTCGCGCTGCAGAGAGAAAGATTCGGAAAGCGGCCAAGTTGCATCTTCGAGAGCAACAGGAGCGGGAGCAGCAGGACGCAGGTGCTACATCGCAAGGGGAGGCAGGGAACAGCCACAACGCGAGGACGAATTAGGGACAGCCGACCAGGATAGCTCTGATCAGCAGCCTCCCATGTCATTTGAACCAAATCAGCCCTGAGCTGCCGCTCAATCATGTCTTTCAGTGAAATCATCCTTGCGTTGCACACAAGGACAAACTCAACCTCTCAACTCGTCACACACAACCAGTCTGAAAATACACATCTGAATTACGAGCGACGTTGAACGCAAACTAAGCCCAATCATCATCGCTATCGTCCATCTCGCCATCCGCGATCTCCGCAGCCAGCTCTCTCTCCCTCTCGTGCGCCTCTGCGACACTGTTCAGCTCGGCCTTGTGACCGTTGAGCGGATAGCGCATAGCCTTGACGCTCTCGTTGTGCAGCTGCAGACAGAACTGGATGCGCTGCTGGAATTGCAGCATGGGCTCGTCCGTCTCGTACAGATCCTTGGTCTCGCGGTTGACCATCTCGGCCTTTTCATGGTCCACACGCGTATCTCTGCTGTCCACCACATTGTCGCGGATCGCCTTGGCCACAATGTACTCGGCGTCCTCCTCCGACTCGAGGTGCAGCTTGTGCGTAATGTCAGCGAGCGAGATGCGCGAGTACGAGAGCGAAATCATTCGAATACCTGTCTTGATGACGTTGTGTCGAAGACGTACGATGAGCGACAGCGTCTTGTCCGTCTGGAAGAGCGAAGTGTACTTCTGCAGTGTGGATTGGAAGCGTTGAAGATCACCCACGCGCACCGCCTGCACAATCTCCATGTACGGTGCAAGCGCTTTGCGCAGAACGGGCGTGCGGAAAATAGATCGTTCGGGAATCTCACCCATCAGCAGCTCCACTACCACCAAGAATTTGTGCGCTGTCTGCAGGAATCCGGCTGCCGTCTGAGATTGTCCCACGGGGTCCGACTCCTTCTTGCCAGCTGTGTCCTTCTTCTCGGCAACAGCAGGCTTGGCGGCAGCAGCAGCAGCAGTAGCGTCACTACCAGCCGCACCCAACTCTTGCGGAAGCAAAACCTGAGGTGCACGTCGGATGGCTTGCTGGAAGTGCACGTGCGCTTGAGAGTAGTCGAGCTGCACAGCGCGGATGCGTCCGACGTAGTAGTCGTACCTGGCCACCTGAGGGTTGCTCGCGTTCGAGCGAGGGAAAGGAGCCCTGGCCACCAGCTTGTCAGCCTGGTCGTACAGGTTGGCTTCCACAATGTACGACCTCAGCAGCAGGTTGATGATTGTGGCCTCCGTCTCGGTGTCATGGCGAAGCGAAGCAGTTCGCTGAAGACCAAGCAGCTGGCTGCGAATGGCGGTGAGACCTCCTTCGACGCGCGCACCTTTCGCCTTGGCATGCTCGGCTCTGAGCTCTTCGGCTCTTCCGAGGTAGAAAATGATCTTGGCTGCGAGGTGGTCGAGCGTCCTCCTGTTTTGCTGGGTGATGGTCGAAATGGATGCGACAGCCTGGTTGGAGGCTGAATCGAACTTCTTGTTGTCGATGAGGTGGACGAGCGTCAGCAAACGCAGATAAGCGACCAGCTCGGGCTGAGCTTCAGGCTGCCTCTGAACGGGCTTCGACAAGGGAGCTGCAGTCGAAGTTGTCTTGGTGTCCTTGGTTGCTTCCGCCTTGGGCTCGGCAGAATCGACGTCCATCGCGTCAGAACCAGCCGCAGCCGTAGCAGCCGCGTTGGGGCTGGCAGAAGGCGCTTCGGGCTTGTAGGGCTGGGGCAGGAAGGAGAGCAGGTGCTTCTGAATCGAAACATTGTCCTGTCCGCTGGCGAGGATACCTTCCTGCACAGCAAGTGCCAGCACTTCGGGATAGGCGTTGACCTTTCTCCGGACGTAGGGCAACGTTCGAAGCACGCGAGCGGTGAAACGCTGCTCGATATGCGACACACTACGCTCGATCAAGAGGAAGTTGTGTCGAAGAAGCGCAAGGAGTTGCTCCTTTTCGCTTGGCGGCTTGACAGCGGCAGCATCAGCGGTCTTGGCTGTCGATGCGGCAGCGACATCCTCCTTAGATGCCTTGACTGGCTCTGGCATGGTTGACAGCGGAAGATTTGAACTTGCCCAGAGTCAGATCGCGATATGTGTCGAAATTTGATTGAAGTTGTTGATTGAAATGATGCGAGAAGTAGGAGGAAGTGTGAATGACGAAAGGTGCAAATCGTTGCAAGGTGTTGGTTGGGTGGCAGGAAGAGCGTTTGCAGGCCACACAGACAGACTGCTGCTTTGGCTGAGACGCGCGGTCGGTCGATCACAAAAATCGATTTCGCGCTTCGAAGCGGTCAGACCTCCACCCTTCGTTCTTCGTTTCCGGAACAAACAACGATGTTGACGGTCTAACAAATTGGATTTTTGGTCCGTCTCTTCGCCCTCACCTGAAAACTGCCATCAACACAAACTCAGTATCCTAACAGCCCCCAATCATCACTGTCGCAGAGGAGGACGAGATGCATGCTTGCAATGAATTGATACAAATACAAATAAAGATAGTGAGTTAGAGGTAATCATGAATTTAAATAAATAAATAAAAAAAAAAAAAAAAAAAAAAAAAAAAAAAAAAAAAAAAAAAAAAAAAAAGAGGTTAGATAGGAGTAAGGAGCGTCAAGTGCACGCTGCTCAGGCCAAAGTGCCGTACAGAGGAAGACCAGCTGCTGCGATAGCCGGCTGCGGCCCTTGACTGGCTCAATTGCATGCTTGAAGTCGTCGTTATCGTCCACATCGTGATAGATAGTGCCAGAGGAGGGCTCGCGCTCGCGTGGTGACCTCAACGCCTCGGATGCCGAGAGGCGTGGAGTGTCCGGAGGGTCGGAAAAGGAGTTGATGGAAGCGTGCAAACTGAATCGATTCGATCTCGCATCTTCAAAGTCTGTCTCTTCAAACTCTTCATCCTCCGAAGATGACGAAGAATCTGAACAGGGTGGAAGAGGAGCAGGCGTCGTCGAGATGGGTCGGAGCCAGCCTGCGCCCTGCCAGCCATTGGATGCGGCTTCCGAGGGCTCGATACCGCGGTTGCCCTTGGAACGCCTTTTGCGGCCAGAAACGCCTTGGTTGTCATTCGCAGGCAGTGGCCCCGAGCTGGAGCCTGGGCGTGACGATTTGGGAGTGTCCTTTGCAAACTGATCGGCCACACGGGTGGTACGTCTTAGCCGCTCCAGACCCACCGTAGCGTTGTTGGACAGACTCTGAGGCATCGAGAGCTCAGCCTGGTACAGTGTCTTTAGGTCGCTCGAGCTTAGCTTTTTTGCGTTGCCTGGAGCGTTTGCAGAAGAGGCAGAAAGTCTGAGGTCGGCTGCGTTAGCATCCTTAGCAGGCCGTGGCTCGGGAGCAAGTGATACATCGTTTACAGACTGTGCTGCGCTATCGACCTGCGCGGCTGGTCCCCCGCTCGAGGCGTTGGCAGTCAGATCGGCAGCGGACAAAGAGGCAGCAGTGATACCGCCCGCACGAACAGGGATGTAAGGATGGTCCACGACGACCGAAGGTGGCGGTGGCATGGCAGCTCGATCCTGTGCTTCCTTGTCGTTAGGCATCTCGGCGACTGGCGTGGTGTCTTGCGAGGATCGAGCGTCTCTTGCTCCAGCATCACCACTACCCAGGTCCCAGCGTACAGACGAGAGCCGCTTGGCCGACGAGCGTGTGGCGCTCAAAGGTGCCGCAATCGCAGATTCGCTGTTGGTGCGTTGCAGTGTGTCTGTGGACGCCAACGGTGACTCGACCAGCGGACCTGGCGCCAATTTGCCAGCGTTGGAGCTGGGAACGCTGAGAAGGCGGCCCTGAAACTTGTCTCCTGGCAGACTGTCGGGGTCGGTGGTAGAGGAACTGCCCTTGCTGCTTTTCTTGCCCTCCTTCCTCGCTTTGGCTTTGTCCTTTTCCTTTTCCTTGCGCTCCTTTTCCTTTTCCTTTTCCTTGTCCTTATCCTTCGATCGAATCAAGCCAAAGGAGAAGGAACGTTCCGACTTTTTGGATAGATGCGACGCCGAGCTCACAGTGCGAGGGCGCTCGCGCTCGCGCGATCGCTCCGGCGACTTGCTCGCCTTGGGTCTCATCTCGCGCGACTGAGAGTCGACTATAGCTGCAGCACGCTCGGCTCTGGCTGCACGAGCGGCAGCCGCTTTGGCAGCCGAAGCTTCGTCCTGGAGCCGACCGTTGTGACTGCCGCCGACGGGGATCCCTTTGAAGATGGCATTGACGACATCTTCGGGCGCGCGATCTCCCTGAGAGCGACCCGAGAAGAAGGATGGTTCGTGGTTGCGATGCGGCTTTTTCTTGGCGGCTTCCGAGCCGGGAGCAGCAGCGACCAGATTCTCGTTGGGGATGCGATTGGTCCAGGTCCTTTTGGTGTAGATCGACCTGAGCGGAGGCCCGTACAAGCTGTGATGCGAGTAAGCCGACGAATTCATATGGTTGAGAGTGAAGCTGCTCGCGCTAGGCAAGCCGGAGCCCATGAGACTTTGGTCGCGAACCGAGGCACTGGCGCGGATAGGTTCGTTGCGCAGACTGCTGTCCGAACTACCACTGTGCGAGGAAGTTGGATCGCTGCCGGCCCGTACCGGAGCGGTCTCATGGCTTGACTCAAGCAAGGAAGGAGCCATGATGGATCCCAACCCATTGACCATGAGACCATTTGAAATGGGTGGAACGTAGTACTCGCGCGCGCCGCCGAGAAAAGTCATGCTAATGGTGATCTTGACGGTCGCATTGGTCTTGCTGTTGTTGAGCAAAAACTTGCGCGTTTCGGTACGACATACGCGGTCACGATAGGAATGCTCTCCTCCAGGTCCGTGATGATGGTGATGGTGGTGGTGGTGGTGGTGGTGGTGGTGACGATGGCGTCCTTTGGAGCTCTTGGAGGGCGGACTGGGTGCAAATTCAGAGAGGTCGAGGATGACGTGGCCAAGCACGGATGGATGAGTGGTGGATTTGGCATGGGCTGGCATCTCTTGCTTGATGGTGAGTTTGAGTTCCGAGTTGGTCAGACGACCCCAAGCAGTCGACAGGTCATCGAGGTGCTGATCGCGTTGTGAGCGCGATCGCAAATCCTTTGCACTCGACTTTGCGGATACGGCGGGGCTGTCGTGGCGGCTGTTGCTGGGAGATGATGTTTTGGGCTTGCCAATGCCGATGCGCATGCCGACTTGAATGTCACGCTCCCACTCGACCTTGTGGTCGTGTACTTTGACAAAGTCGGTTTCACCCTTGGGCTCCTGGGAGAAGAAGAGAAGCGGGTCGACATTGTGATCGTGTTTCTCGGAGGCTTGATGGCGCACCAGGTCTTTGAATGCCTTTGTTCGCGAGTTGGATGTCTTGCGACTGGTAATGCTATCCCTGCGTGAAGAAGGACTGGAAGTGGCGCCTTCCGCCGCATCTAAAGCCGAAATTAGAGAGGCTTGGCTGCTGCCTTGAGCAGGCGTTGCGGTTTGGGAGTGCGAGTCGTCGTCTGTACGCGCCGAGTCCTTGTGATGGGAATGATGTATCAAGTTGCTAAGGAAGCCATGTTTGTGTGAAGCATGCTGGGTTGTATCTTTGCTGGACTTGCTCAGGATGGAAGCTGCATCTGCATTGTTTTCATGGGGTGGACCGAGTGAGAGATCTTGGGTCGCTGCAGAGTCGTGATCGGTGGCGTGGACATTCTTGGCAGCGTCCTTGCCTGCGACCGAGTGTGCCTTGCGAGCAGCGCTCGATGCGGCTTGCGAGGTCTGCTGATGGACAGCGGCGGCAGCAGAGTGCTGCAAACTTGCGAGAGAGTGAGAGCCTTGAACCTTCCATTTGCATGCAAAGAGACCGGTGACAAGCGGCACGTTTGTGAGTTCGTGGATGGTGAGCTGGACGTGAAAGTACGAGTGCTTCTGGCCGAACCCAAAGGGCGCGAGCAAAGACATGTCGACGGTGGTCGTGCAGCCAAGACGACGATGCCTGGTAGCTCACCTCGCACGGCGCGTTGGGCAAGTTGTTGAGAGAGGCAGCAGCTGTGGTCCCCTCCGCGGCTGTACAAGTCAGGATGTGTGTGATATAGATGTGTTCGAGGTTGGAGTGCAGGAGGGGTCGTTGGCGGTCATTGGAAGGCATCCATGTCGGCAGAGGTAGCCTACTTATGGGCAATCAGTCTAGTAACAAGCTTCGCGTGTGCTCGTCAACGGCCATCAGCGTGTTGCTTGACGATGGATCGGCCGTTTGCTCTCCAGGGACGGACCGTGATGAGAAATGGTGGCAGTAAGGAGGCAGGACGGTAGAGCTGCGATGTCCAAGCTTCTCTTGGATCCCGTGTTGTTGGTGTGGCGCTGAAAGTGGAAAGCGGTAGCAAGCGGGTCGATGCGGGATGGCGGGTTGAGATATCATTCACACCAGTCGCGATCGACGCCTCGCGAGCTGGGACGATGTTGGTGATGGAGATCAACAAAAAGGCATGTCGAATGGCTCGTCAATGAGTTTGCATGACGACCCGTTGCTGTGGAGCATGTGTAGCCAAGCTGCAGAGTCGATGCACTTCCAAAGCCAAAAACAGAGGTCCGACGCTTGACTTGACTTAATTGTCCGTAAACGAGCGACTGAGTCTGTGCGCTAACTTACGTTGGGTTCTGTGAATTGTACCCTGTGAATGATACTGAGCCTGTTCCTTGGATCCGGATTGTGGTCCATCTCGGATTTTGGCAGCAAGCGAGGAGAGAATGCGAGCCAAAATAAAAAGCAGAAGCGTGACGTGACTCAGCTTTGAAATTAGAGGCAGAGTGTCAGCAAAATGAGCTGAGACCAAAGACGGCCCAGTGCGAGCTGCAGCGCACTTGCAGCGCACTTGCATACACGCAGGAATGGTCCCTCTTTCTCTCTCTCTCCCTTTCTGTGTGTCTTCGGAATCCACTCCATCTGAGTATCTTGCTAACAGCAGAGCCACAGGTCGGCCCTAGACATCGGCTTCATTCCGAACAAGCCAAATGAGAACAAGAAAAAGAGTGAAAGGAGAGCAAGGACGAACTGTTCCGCGGACGTTTCTTCACCTCGGCAAGCGCAAGCTTACTCCTTTTCTGATTTTCTTCTTTGCTCTGTCATCGTTAGCGGACTGCATTGCGCGTCACCCGTCCTCCCGTCTCCATTTCGGACTTCGTGCCGACAACGGTTTCAGCTCAAGAGTTGGGGGCTTGCAGCAACGTGCAGCAACGTGCAGCCACTGGTCTCTCGTCGGCAATCCAATTCATTTCGAGCGCCGTTTGCTCCTTGCTATGTAGTTACTGTACAATCCTCTTGAGCATGACGGCGACCGCTTTAGCTTCGGCAGAACAGATGAATCGAAAAGAAAAGGCACGCGGCAAGGCATTCAAGGGTGACTTTAACGCATGTCAGCCCCGGAAAGTTGCGGACCGCATGGTCGGTCTTGCCGTTCACAATTTTCCACGGAGTTGCCGACCCGCCGCTTGGCAGTGTTGGCTTTCAAGCACCGAACACGGCCGAACAGCGTCTCTATCGCACAACGGCCCTGCTTCTCGTTCGACCACACCCGATTGAGATCCACAACCCACTCACGTCTGGCTTGTTCACCTTGATCCCAGTGTGCAAAGAGAATGTCCATTACTTTTTGACTGGAGAGCAGCTCGTTTCCGATGCTTGCTATGCGCTGTTCTGAATCTGTTATTACAACATGGGGGGATCATCTATCATCGCCCACGTGCTCGATCTTACATGACAGCCGCAGACTGACGACCGCCTTCCTCCTGGTCTTCGCGCAGCATTCGTTCAAACGCCGCACTAGGATTCAGCTCGTTCTCGATGCTCATGCTGGGCCGTTGCGACATGCTATCCCGCGGCGTTGCCTCGTTGACGCCACCAGCAGCTCTGGAACGCTCGGCAGCTCGACCACCCGCTTCCGCCATCGACCTTCGCTGCGCCTCGGCCAGATCACGCGCCTCTTGTTCCTCTGGATTCACCGTCGTTCCATCCGCATTGCGGCGACGACGGCGGCGTCGGCGAGGAAGCGTGATAAACTTGGGCATCGGTCGTTTCTCCAGATCCACCGACACATTCGTCGCAGCTTGCAGCGCTTCGATCCAGTCCACCACGTGTCGGTCGCTCCGCGTCTGCAGCAGGAACTGCTCTCCCTCGGCACGCACGCGCACCACGTGTCGACGTTTGAGATAGTCGGCAGCCAGTCCGCTCTCGGCGCCTTGAAGCGTGTAGTTGCGGATCAGGCCGTTCTTGCTGTCAAAGTTTGTCGTCGCCTCCTTGTTCTTGGATGCATCGTGACGATGAGCTCCAAGTGGCGTGTGTGAGATGGCTTCACGTGCAGCAGCACCGAGCCCGATGCCAGAGCCGGAGCCGGAGCCGTTGGAGCCATCCTCGTTCATCGGCTCCAGGTGGACGTGAACTCCCTTCATCTCGCCCCACGTCCCGTTGGCCGCATGTCGATCCACGCTCAGATCGTTCTTGTACACACGCAGACTCGTGCCGTGCAGCACAAAGTACTGCCTCTTCCAGCTTCGATCCCTGGCCTGTACGCCCGGAGCCGAGAACTCCATCTTGCGCGGCAAGTAGCCCTCGATGTGCACGCCACAGCAGTACGTAGGCAGCTTTTCACGACCTTCCTCTTCACGCGGCAGGATGATCTGCGGTCCTTCCGGTCGGTTGTGGATGATCGAGTATCCCGGCGGCTCCGCCCGCATCTCAAACATCGACCTTCGGCGTCCCAGGGCAGCTCCGCCAGGCGAGGCAATCGAAGCTGGTGCAGTTAAACTCGTGTCGATCGGCGCCAGTCCATCTTTCTTGCTATACGCCGGCGCTTCCGATGGCGGACGGGGCGTCGTAGGTGTGCGCAGCGCTTCAATGCCCACCGGTTCGTTGATGACGGGACGAATGGGTGAGGAAGGATCGATCTCGAGTCGTCGTGAGGCAGGTCCAATCAGATCCACAAGCGACTTCGACTTTTGGTGGTAAAAGTTGGGTCGAGCCGCTGAGGGTGAGACGCCATCGAGTCCGACCAATGGTTTTAGGACAGGCTTCGGGCTCGGCGTCGCCTTGACCTCTTCTCCCTGACCCTGGCGCGAAGCAAGCCTCTCGGACGCTGGTCGATCGATGCTAGGTGCTCGGCTTCCACTCGCCTCTCCAGCAGCAGCCTGAAGTGGGGTAAGCGTACCAGAGGTGCTGGGTCGACTGCTGACTGGCGTTTGTGCTGGAGAGTTGCTGCGATCCACACCCACTTTCGAGATCTGTTGATGCAGTACCAACGGAGGCAGTGCGCCAACGGGCGCTGGCATGGACCGATTCGGAACGGGACCAGAGCCAATGGTACTCGCGCCGGGCGTCCTGATCGTTCGCATGCTAGCCGACGAAGGAGCACGAGATCGGCTGATGATCGAAGGCGACGGCGGTGGTGCGTCTCTGCTCATGCTACCTGCGGTGGAGGCGCGATTGCTGTTGCTGGTGCCAGGACGAGCGGTAAAGTAAGACGACTCGGACAGCTCCTGACGAGCTCGTGGCGTTGGGCCGGAGAAATTGAACGCATTACCGCCGATTCTGGGCGTCGGCGTCTCGAACGGAGTGAAGCCACTCGCGCTGAAGCTGGTCCACGTGTCTCGACCGACATTCTGACTGGACTCGCCGCTTTGAGCCTGCACTCCACCCGTCGTCGATGCTGTGGCTTCAGAGCCATGCGACACGAGCGGCCTGCTCGTGTTGGGGATAAAGGTAGGTGCCGGTGGCAGGATGAGCGACTCGGTTGGACGGTTGCGGTTGAGGCCACCAGAGCTTCCGGTCGCTGCCATGGGTGCGGCCGACATACGTCGGCTTGCAACGGGCGAGCCATCGTAGTCTGTGTCGTCGTCGGTCTCAGTGTCGTTCAAGTCGTGATAGTCGGACGTTTGACCGGTCATGTCTCCGTCATCTTCCTCCTCGCTAAGTTCCTGCTCTTCGTCGCTCGTGTCGCGTGTCATTGAGCTATCTTGCATGCCTTCAGAGCCCGTGCGTGTGCTGCTAGCCCCATCTGTGCCGTCCTGTCCACTGCCGGAAGCATTGGGGATCGCACGCATTGAGTCAAGTCGTGGCAGGTGCGACAATGCGTGACTGGAGCGTGTCGGCCTCTGACGCGAAGAGGTGGAATTTGTGCTTGCAACTGCGGCAGGAGTGCTCGATGAGGCGACGCGTGGTGCGAGCGTGTCTGCCACCGAGTCGGTGGCCTCTGCGGCGTCTTGCTCCTGGTCGATGCCCTGACATGGACGACGCTCGGCGAGGACGCCGGAAGCGAGGTCGGCCATGCTCGCGGGCTGCGGTGCGGGGCCGTTGACGGCGGCAGCAGAGCCAGGGTATGCCGGGATGGTTGGACCACTGGGATCAACATCGTTGGGTGCAATCTCGGCGTGGCTGGGCTTTGAGCCGTGGTAGAGGGGTTCCAATTGACGGTCGAAGACATGCCAGGATATGCAATGTTGCCTGGGGCCAGAGGCGCCCGCAAATCAAAGACGCCAGTTCGGAAAGACGATGGTTCAGCCTCGGCGTGCGGAGTCGCCTCAGCATTTGCTGCGTCTTGCGAAGTGTCGCCTTTACTGTTGCGGCTCCATGTCCTGCCCATGAAGGTGCGTGCAAACGAGCCCCTTCGCTCGCCGTTGGCATTGTCGGCACCCGAGTTGTTGCTGGTGGCGCTCGCCTGTCGCAAGAAGTTGAAGCTGGGACGGCGGGCAGACTGCGCCGATGGCGACACGGGCTTGTCCGATTTGATGGATGCTGCGGGTATTGGTGGCAGCGTCATCATGTCGGAACCATGCAGAGCAGTGCTTGCGGAAGCCGTTGTGTCGGAGGTGTCCTCCGCGTCCAAATCGATGAGATTTTCGCGGGGGAGGTGCAAGCTCTTGCGTGGGCGAGTCGCCTCTTCGCGTGCTAAGGCGAGACTATTGCGACCTTGCGTCTGGGCCGGTCCCATGCCGAGCACGTCCGTAGAGGCTGAAGCCCAGGGCTGCATTGAGTTGCGCAGGTTGCGATCGCTTTTAGGTGGTGTCCGGGTATCTCCGCCTCGCCCGATCCTGCCAAAGCTGGAGAAACGAGATCGAGCTTTAGTTTCTGGCGACGACAGTGGCGGATCGTTGTTGGTGCTGCCTCGACGGCTGCCGCCCGGCAAGCTGATGCGCGAGAAGAATTTGGACGAGGGCCCGGCGCTTGGTGATGAAGCATGACGGATCGAGTCTGTGTTTGCAGCGTTGGGAGGCTGGCCGTTGCCGATGGCGGAAAAGGATGTTCGCGTAGGCTTGGAGGACGACATCTTGCTGGATGCGGGGAAGCCGCCGAACGGAGCGATGCGTCGAAGGTCGAAAGAGACTCGACCGGAGCTGGTCGTCGAACTTGTCGGCTCGGGTGGAAAGGAGTCGACGGCCACCGATGAGCGCGGCGAGAGCGGGTTGACCGACGAGGCTGCCGGCTCGTTGCTGCTGCCGCGACGACTGCTGCCGGCTGAGCTGCTCCTGTGCGCCGACGATGCAGGCGGAGAGGGTGGGCTGACCCTTGCCTGCTGGGATGCGACGACGTGGGCTAATGCGCCGCTGATGGATGATCGCGGCGACCTGCACGCGCCCGAGGAGCTCGGCGACCTGCACGCGCCCGAGGAGCTCGGTGGAGTGAGAGGGGGCGTACGGGCGACGTCCTCGGGAACAACGGCGGGAGTAGAGTCGGCTTCGGGAGACGATTTGAACGACTCGACTTGCGTAGCTGGAATCTGGATGTTCAGAGGCTCGGTGGAGGCTGAGGAGTCATGCTGAGAGCTGGGCGGTGCGTTGTGGTCCTCGATCGATGAAGTCCGGGACGCAGCGAGGTTGCGATGCAGAGCAGAAGGGTCCGAGCTCAGCGCATGCGCTTCCAGCGTCAAGGTGCTGTGAGAAGGAGTCGTCGCTGCCGTCGAAGTTTGAGTGGTGTTGGGCGTCGACGATAACGTCGGGGTGATGACGTTGGTGGTGGATGATGTTGGCGAGAGAGTGGGAGCTTCGAGACGGGAGGAGGGCTTGCGAGAGAAGGAAGGTGGAGGCAAGCTTGCAAGTGGGGAAGAAGAAGAAGAAGAAGCTGCAGCAGCGTCGTCGGAAGCAAGAACGATAGGCGAGTCGGTGGAGTTCAAAGGCGTCGACGGTGCAGTCGAGTAAGAAGGTGTCGGCGCACTCAGAATGATGGCAGTAGAATCAGCGAAAAGGTCGTCTGCAGTGGCTGACGTCAAGACAGCTGAAGATGAGGATGCAGACGAAGCTTTCAGCTGCTGTTGCGGTTGCCACGCTTGGGACGGGAATTCAGCGCGTGTCTGAGTCTGAGACTGGATCAGAGGCAGAGGCAGGGACAAGAAAGAGGAGATAGAAGGGGAAACCAAATCGTCAGACACAGGCTCGACAGAGTTTGCCGCGGCAGGATAGCAAGATCTTCCTTTTGCTTGTCAGCGGGCAGAGTAGCGCGGCAGGTGAAGCCGATGCACAAGCAGCAGCACAGGCAGCAGCACAAGCAGCACGCGGAGGAGGCGCAGCGCAAGAGGAGAGAGGTCGCGAGACTCGCAAGCTGCCACTGGTGCTGGCGCCGGCATCGCTGACGCTGACACTGCAGATGCCGGCCCTCGAGAGGATGCTGCTGCTGCTGCTGCTGCTGCAGGAGTCACGTCGCTAGCGTGTTGCTGGTGCGATCTTTGGAAATTTATCCAAAAATCCATCGGTGCAGCCGAGTTGCCCGCCGCGAACTGCTCGCAAGTGGTAAAATCCTCTGACAAACAATGATCAAAATGGGCTGCTGCTCTGCTGATCGGACGACTCGTTCCGGATCCTACGCTGGCGCTGGCTTTTTGGTTCCCGGTGGAAGCCCGGAACTGGCTGTTGGCACGAAATACTCACCTCGGCAGATTCTGTGGCAGCTGCAACGGCGACGTCGGGTTTCAAATTCCCTTTGTCGCCGTCCTTTCCTCCACCACGGGCAGAAGCGTGGAATTTTCGGGAATGCAAAAGGTGCTCATCTCGTTGGCTGGCTTGGTCGTGAGGGCGGCTATCGAGGTTGCTAGGACCGTCCAACACCGGTATCGTCGTTGTTATCTTCGCTTTGGACCCTTGCTTTTCCGCAGGGACGTCCGCAACTGAATGCAGCGTCTTTTGCTGACCACCCATCTCTCCGTCGGAAAAGCCGCTTGGGACGGCGTCCACTGAACCTGCATCTGCCTGGTCTTCGGAGATGCCGTAGGAAAGGCCAAAGAAGGAAGGCGAAGACTGAATCGCCTGACGTGCTGTTTCGCTGAATTGGCTCGAGCCACGTCGTCGCTGCGTCCATGTCGGCCTCAAATCCGATTGTTGCTTTGATTGCTCCCATTGCTGACCGCTAGACTGGCGTGGGAATGGACTGACAGAGACAGAAGTGGTGCTGGTCGAAGCAGAGGCAGACGACGTAGCACTCACGCTGAAAAACGACGTTCGACTGATTTGCAACGACGGCCTCGAGCTGGACGCCGACGTCGACGACGCAGCTTCGCGACTGGGAGAGCTGATCTGAGAAAAGATGCTGCCTTCGCTGCGCCTTCGCCCTTCGAGCTGGCTGGTCTGTTGATAGCTGGGCGGTGCCTCCGTATTGACGACATTATTGGAGCTGCCTCTGCGCAAGTTGGCAAAGAAGCGTGTCGTTTGCGAGAGACCGGGCGTAGCGTTGCCTGAGAAGGCCTCGGCAACAGCTCCGGCGAGGTCGTTGGTGCTTTCCTTGGTGAGCTGCGTGACGCTGCGAAGCACCTGGCTTCTCTCCCTAGAGTCCATGGACGAGTTGTAGATGCATCCCAGCCCCTCGCTCCCTCCAACAGGTCTGGCCCAGTCGTCGACACGGGTGCGGGAGACCGATTTGCCCCTCGGTCGTAAGAGTGTATTGCTGAACAATGTCGTGGTCCTAGATCGAGGCGACTTGCGTGCCTGTGCAGCTGGATGAGAGGTCGAGCCAGGAGGCGATCCTGACGCTGGAAGAGGAGACGCAGCACCAACAGCAGCGGCGCCAGCTGTGCCCGAAAGAAGCGCTGGAACGGTAGGTGCCTCGGCGTCCGACACGAACTCGGCTTTGGACGACGCCATGGCGAGGTCGATACTAGACTTGGTCAGCTACAGCTGCCGTAACGGGTCGAGTGGCTTGGTGTTCAGTCTAGATGGTGATGATGTTGTCTCGAGAGCAGTAACTACAAGCGCGGCGAGCATCCGTTGTCGACCGCCGAATCCTCTGAGGCAAGGGCAAGCGTTGCGGCAAGGATGCTTGTTTGTGCTTTTGTGGGTTGATGCGATGCGAATGAAAAGGCCAGCTTTGTTTAACCGGATATGAGGTGCCGTGTGGGCTCGACGTGGGTCTCGTATAGATAACGCTGATGGTGGGAGTGAAAGCGACCACCACAGTTCAAGGTGTTGACGAGGTACGCAGTTGAGCAAGGACCCCTTCTTGGGATGTCGATTGCAGAACGAAGATTGTCTAAATGACACTCCGACGTTGATGCACAACCAACAGAGTCCGGGAACAACGGCACACGAGCAAAGGCCTAACTCAGCTTTTTGTCTTTGTCACGCGAGAAGCAGGATAGCGTCCTTTTTTTTTTTTTTTTCACGAAAATTTTAGCCGCAGAGCTTGAGGACTGTCGACGAGAACAACACAATCAGTCACAAATAGATACTGTAGCTTCGAAAGGTAAGGTCCGCAGGGGAGTCGCCTATTTTAGTGCCTCACCTCGTTTCAGCGATCCGATCTGGAGAATCTTGCAGGGAAGAAAGAGAGCCAAAAGCCAAGTCGGGTCGTGACGCGCCTCTTCCGACTCTGAGCTCTTTCCTCTTTCTCGGCTAAGCAGTGTTGCAGCGCATCAAACCGAGGGGGTTTCGCTTTCAAATTCCTCCACGATGACAGCAAGCAGCCTTCAGTGAGCGATCTGACGGCCATATGCAGGTGGTAGTGATGGTACAGGAACGATGAAAAGAGGAGAGGGCTCTGTTGCATTACCGCAATGATTCTTTGTGTTCGAGAATCTTGTCTTGGTATCGCAGCAGCCGCCGTTGTTGCTGACTGATACGATAACCTTACTCCGGAGTGTGATCCCCGCCAACGCCTTTGTTTCAAGAGAGCATGGCAACGTGCTCGGGCAACTCGACAAAGTCAAGCTCGAACTCGTCGCCACACGCATCTCTATACACCACACGGTGGAACGCATCTAAATCGGCGTCAATGCCGACAAAGTTGCACGTTGCATGTAAGCCCCCGGCACGGGTACAAGCCGCTGAGCCGACAATGACCTTTGTCATCTCACCCTTCGCTGTCAAACCCGGAACCCAGAATCGGTCACTGCACCGCTGTTCCGTTTAGAATGTTCAGGTGGAACAAAGCTCCTTAGGTGGCTACCCAGTCCGTCCCTTGAGAAGGCACCGTGGAGGGTGGTACGCCACAGCCTCTTCATCTTTTGCCATTTGCATTGCCAAGCGAGCCTCGTCCCTAGTTTTGTCCTTATCCAAGCGATCGCTGCTCACTATGAAGCGTGTCATCGAACTCTCTCGTTCACCATCTGCAAACCTACCGTTCAGTCTGAACAATATGAAATTTGCATTCTCCCATCATCATAGAAGCCATTTCTGGTTGCTTCGAACGGTTGACACCAATGCATAGATACCTCATGACAACGCCATGCGGGACCATGCAAGATAATATTTGGTGCTTCTCCTTGTTCCCGGCGGCGGCGTTGCGATTGCATTACGAGATGCGAAACTGCGTCATCACTTCGGAGCAAAAATCTCGAACTCACGTTTGAATTTGCATGCAGTGAATAAGCGGGCATGCGCTGGTCTAACAGCCTTGAAAAAATAGACGGTTTTTCAGGGTCCAAAACGCATCGCTTAGGACACCGACACTCGACTTGTGACAACTTGCGCTCCTTCCACTTTTACTTTCCGCAATCACAATCTTCCGCTCTTGAGTCTTGATCACACCTTCTACAAGATCACACTGTTGAAAGAGATCGATGGTTTACGACCTGAAGTCATCGTGATACACAACTCAGTATCGGCGTTCGACCATGACACGCCCGCTTGTAGCACATCTACGAGCACACATACGAGACGCCCTCCACCCGACCGTCCTCGCACTCATCTGGCTCGGCTTTCTCATCCTCATTAGGCGTGCTTCTCTGGCCAAAAATCCGCCCTCATGGCCAGCACGCGCACGCTACTCTCTCGACGCCTCCTCACCTTACCATTGGCGCTGCCACTGAAAGGCAACGGGACGTGGACAGGCTGTGGAGGCACCTCGAGTGGTCGTCGTACCGCATCATTGCGTCGCTCTCGCCCGTCACCGGCCTGTTGCTCGCGTTCCGCTCCAATAGCGCTATCGAGCGCTGGAGTACAGCAAGGCGCAAATGGTCCGATGTGCAAGCGACTTCACGGTCGCTTTTGCGGCTGTTGAGCGCGTCGCTGCTGGCATCGGGGACGACAATGGTGCCGGCCGCGGCGTCCGTGAGGGACTTTGCCGAGAAGCAGGAGAAGAGGCGACGTGCGGAAGCGACATTGGCAACAATTCCATTCTTCAGCATAAGCCTCATGTGCGAGATGCGCGGTCGAGCTTTGCATCTCTCGCCGGGGGGAGAGCAGAGTCTGCTGCGCAGCGACTTGGTCGAAGTGCTTCCACCGGCACTCATCGCCCTCGCCAACCGACACCACGGCAACCACAGCTCGGCGTCAAACGACAGCGATACGCCGAGCGACCAAGAGAAGTGCAAACAGCTCGCAAATCTCAACTCGCCCCACACTCTCAGAGAGACCGTGCAACATTCCAACTCCAGCGCGAATTTGGCATTGACATCCCTCGTGCTGATACAACGGTCGCTCGACACGTTGCACTCGACATCTCAGCTCACAGCCCCAGTATATGCACACTCGATCGGCCTGCTCAAGAGCCTTACTGCGCACATGTCCGAGTTGGAGCGCGTGCGGGATACGCCGATCCCCTTGTCCGTACCAACACACTTTTCGAGGCTGTTGACCATCCACACGTGTTTACTGCCCGTGGTGGTGGTGCATAAGTTGAACGGCGAGCGCTGGCGGTTGTGTGCACTGGTAATTGGGGCGGTGACTAGCATGCTGTATGGGGTAGACAGTTTTGCCGCCAAGCTGGGACAGCCGATGGGGTTGGACAAGGAGGATCTCCCGTTGGAAAAGTACATTGCTGACGTGCAGAATGAGTGGCAGGTGACGACAGCGGTTTCGTCGATAGTGTAGAGCCTCGACACGCTAGGTCTGTACCCTCTACGTTACCGATGTATATACCACCTGGTTGTGTATGACATTCAGCGACCATTGTCGAACGGTCCTGTGATTCTCCGGCCTCTCCGCAGATGCCAATCCTTCTTTGCTCGGTTCCGTATCGAACTCCACATGTACATCGATCCACACTCTGCTCCCATGCTCCCGCTGCTTTGCATAATGCAACAGCAACGCTAGGTAGATCTTGTGTTCCGGACGCATCGCCTGCATCGGTAGGTTGCTCCAACTTGAGACTTTTGATGCGTCGCCGATGTCGAACCAGTGTGGCTGCATTTCTTCTGACTGTTTTACCTGGCTCATCTGCCTTTCGTCGAATTGGGTTGTATGGAGGGCGATGCAGACGTTTTCGCCGCCATCAACGTTGATTGCAACTCGACCGGCAAAGGACAATTGCTGTGGTGAGAGTGGGACGTGGATTTCTTCCTGTGCTTCTCTCAGGATTGATTGGAGGGTTGTTTCTTTGGGAAGGACTTTGCCGCCGATTCCGTTGTATGTGCCAGCCCCAAAGCCGCGTAGCTTCAAACCGAGGAGTAGCTGAGTGCTGCCGCTGATGGAGGTGTGTGTTGCGAAGAGCAGTGTATGTGTGTATCCATCGAACGAGATCTGAGAGGAAGGAGAAGCGACGGCGTAGAAAGATTGACGTTCTACAGCGTCCCAGTACCAGCTGAATGAGGAAGGCAGCTGCGATCCCGCAAAGTATGCCACAAGTTGTGATACGGTAGTCATCATGTTAGCCCGTCAGACTGTAACGAAGTCCTGCTCCACGACGGGTCTAAGCACTGCATGGCGACGCAGCAAAGTTGATATCGAAAGTGGGAATTGGGGCTGCATCGTTGACGAGGATGACGAGGACGAGATTTATTTTCAAGGTGTTGGATCGGAATTAGGAGACATGAAGCCTTAATACTCGCGCTCGGCTTTCAGAGAGCGGTGGTTGAGACACTTTTGACCCTTGAAGGACCATTTCACCTCTTGACAATCAGCACCATCAATCCAGCCAAGTAAAGACAGCTGGCTCACATCAACATCATGCCGTCAACAGAAGAGGTGAGTTGCGGCGATCCCGCTCAAAGAAGGCTGAGGACGTCCGGACCTTTGATCGCTGACTTTGCGTATCTCCATCTTTGTCCGCCTGGCTTTTGCACCTAGGAACTCAAACAAGCGCTAGCATCATTATCAGAGCTATCAGACCTCAAGACTGTTATCGAAGACGATGCTTCCGACAGCGCATCAGAAGAAGCAAGAGCAGCAGCACTGCAACTACTCGCCACATCCACACCACTCTTCTCGAAGCTGAAACGCCTAAATCGTCGAATCTACAATGATTTGCAAACGCAAAAGACAGCCGTAGCGGAAGAACGAGCAAAAGTCGACACGGCTCGTTTGGCGCTTCAAAATCTCAAGTACGAAGAAAGCATGCTAGAGCTCGAGGTAAAGGTGTGCCAGGAGTTTCAGTCCGTTTTCCGAGATATCGAGCTGCACGACTTGCAAGAGTTTCACCAGCTTCGATCCGCCGCCGCCGCCGCCGCTACCACCACCACCGTTGCAGACGCACAAAAACCAGATGCAGCTGCAGGCTGGGACACGACAGAGCCGACAGCTGAAGTGGAGGACGACGACGGAGATCTGGACGACGATCACAAGCTCATGCTGGCGAGGTTGAGATTCGAGTTGAAGGAGCGCAAGAGGCTCGAAGCGGAAAAACAGACGCTGCAGCAGGACAAGACGCAAGTGGTCAAGCAGAACAAGGACAAGAAGGCGAAGTTGGAACAGGCCGAGAAGCAGCTCAAGGATCTTTTGGCCGCCGCTCAGGCCGTACAGGCCCAATTTGAGAGCTTTTAGGCGACAGATGTTGCTCGATAGTAATCACGACACTGTTCTGGACGCGCAACCAATCGCGCACACGCATACCCTGTATTTGTACTTCCGACTCACCACACCATCCACGTCTCTGCAGAGCGATCTCAAACAAACTTGTCGCCACCTGTCACAGGCTACGTGAGTAGGTGAGCGTCTTGCGTTACTTTGCATTGGTGACCCGTAATCCCTTTGCGATTCTACCCCAAGCCGACACTTTTCCGGACTTGAGTCATGGTTCTCCTTGCCACGGTCTGGGCTTTATCCTTGCCCAGCTGTTCCATCTGCTGCAGGTAGCTGGGATCCTGTCGTAGCTTCTCCAGTTCCGACTGGATCGGTCTCAGCGTCTCGACGATCGCTTCTGTGAGAGTGGGTTTGAGATGCTGACCAGACGAAACGCCTGTTGCTGCGATCTCGGCGTTGAGTTGTTCCGCCCACTCCTGCGGGCCCTTCTGCGTCTCGCCGTCCTTCCCTGAGGCTGGCTTGAGCGCTGCCAGGATCGAGAGCAAGTTGCTTACACCTGGTCTTGCGACGGTATCGTATCCAAGCGTCTTTTCCGCATCTGTCACTGCCTTTTTGATCTTGCTCGCGACCTGCGTCGGCGTATCCGTGATCAAGATCCTCGAGTTGAGATCGGGAGCGCTCTTGGACATCTTGCTCGCAGGATCGCGCAAGGAAAGCACCCTCTTGGTTGGCGTGATAATGTGCTGCGGAAGCGGGAAAAAGCGCTTACTGAACCTGCGATTGTATACATCGGCTAGATCCCGACTGAGCTCCAAATGTTGGATCTGGTCTTCTCCCACAGGAACGTGCGTTGCTTTGTACAGCAGAATGTCGGCCGCCTGCAGCACGGGGTACGCAAACAATCCTAGACTGAGATCCTTGTCGTCCACCTCTGTGCCTTGGGCAACATTCTTGGCAGTAGCCAGCTTGGACTTCCACGTAGTCATGCGGTTCAGCTTGCCGAATGCAGTGATGCAGTTGAGGATCCAGGCGAGCTCGGTGTGTTCTGCCACTTGGTCTTGGTGGAAGATGGTGCAGCGCTGCGGATCGAGTCCGATAGCGAGCAGAGTAGCCATCATCTCGGAACGCTCGGAACGCAAACGTGAGGGTTGCTGAGGCATGGTGATGGCATGGTAGCCGACGATGCTGAAATAAAGTTCGTCCGAGGTGGAGCGGGATGCATTTTGAAGGTCGACCCAGTTGCGGAGTGCGCCGAGGTAGTTGCCTAGATGCGGGATGCCCGTAGGCTGGATGCCTGAAAAGATGACTCGTGGACGTGTTGCGCTGTTCGGAGTTTCCGCACCTGTTAACGCTGAAGAGTCGTCGGATTGGGACAGCTTGGAAGAGGATGATGCTATTGACGCGCACGGAGAAGTCGAGACATGTCGCGCTTCAAGACGTAACTGTCGCACAGCAATCAAGATACTTGGGCGCTGCGCTGCCATACTTGGCGATGGGCAGGCCATCGCCCTTGAGGTGACCATATCTGATATGCGGGTTCGGGTCGGAAAGAAGCTCTCCCGCATCTTCGGAAAGATGCAAAACAGCAAGCCTCCAAAAAAGCAGCGTGTCCGAGATCCGAGGTGGAGGCTCCGCAAACAATTCTGTTAGAAGCATACAACTAACAAATGTTGATTTTCTGTCGACCGTCAGCGCCGCACCCCCTTTCAACACTTGCAAGACGCCATCCGCCCATCCCGTGGGTTGGAAAGGGCCTGACTTGCGCAGCAGCAATCGGCTTGGGAAGATACAGCCACAAAGCAGCTACTGTACATACAGTAGAATCGATTCGTGTCCATGTCGTGTGACCCAACCTATCCTAGCCGCTTCCAGCGGAAAACGAGACAAGTGAGGCCATACAGGCTGCAAGCGGTCGGTCCTCCGGGTTGCATTTCCGGGATGAAGCAGGGCGACGAAATGTCGTGCTACATGCATCGACATTGGCAGAACTTTTGACGCGATGACGAGCTTGGCCGTGTGGGGAAATTCTCAAACGAATGCAAGCGCGCTGCAACGAGACAGGGCGTGTGACGTTTGTATGTGCGGGCAGCACTTGCCTCGGTGTCGCGATCCGCGCAATTCAGCGTGAGCCTCAACTCGCTTTCCGCATTCCAGACGCCGCATCCGCCGCCGCCCAAACACACAGCTTTGCCCTGGAACGGGCCATCTCGGCCGCATTGCGGCTCATCATCGACAGCCCTCGTTGCGTGCGACCGCGACCGAGGACACCGAAAACTTCTGCCTCAAATCCCGTTCCTACAATTAGCACAGACCTTTGCTCCTGGCATTGTCTGCTTTTGATCCGGATCGGAGCTCATGTGCTCATCAACTTGGCGAGCAATGAAACTTTCTTGTGGTCGAAACAGTAGGTCCCTGAGTCCTAATCACACTGGCCTCGACGAGGAGGCACTTTTCGAGCCCAACATCTCCCAAGCGAACTTCCCGTTTCGTCTTGCCACTGACGTTCGACCTTCGCTTATCTCGTGTCAGAAACCATGGTGAGAATCGCTGCGTGGCACAGTCCTATCGTGCGGCTTCGGTGCACATCCGGTTCGCACCACTGTAGTACGAGCCTCGTTCCTGGCAGCTGAAAAAAACGTGGGCCAACTTGTTCTTGAACGGTTCTTATCGTCCGTCGTTTCTTGTTTCCTTCTTCTCAACCACATCCCACACCCATCAAGCTGTCCGCCGTTGAACAACAGCAATTCGCCGAGAAGGAGGCACGTGTGCCTCCTCACTCTGATTCCAATGACGACTCGTCGACTGACGACCTTGAACGAGCATCCAAGGCGGACAAGGCCAAGAATGGAGGCGCCACCGATGGCATTGTCGAAGTCAGCAGCGATGCCGACTCGGAAGAGGCACTAGCCGCTGCCCGTGCCAGGGAGGCTCAAGAGGGCGGCACCATCAAGTACCGAACGCTGTCGTGGCAAAAGGCGGCTGTGCTCCTCTTTACAGAGTATGTCTGTCTCGCCATTCTTTCGTTCCCATGGGCTTTCAGCTACCTCGGAATGGCTGGCGGCCTGCTGGCAACCTTTGGTGTCGGTCTCAGCGCGCTCTACACGTCGCTCATCTTGTGGAGATACTGCCTTCGCCACCCTCAACTTCTCGGTATTTGCGACATTGGCTACCAGATCTTTGGCAAGAGCAAGATCGCTTACGAGCTTACTGCGATTGCGCTCGTCCTTAACCACGTCTTTATCATGGGTCTGCACACGCTCACGGGATCCGAGATCCTCAACACGCTCTCGGAGCACGGCACTTGCACGCTCGTGTTCTCGCTGATCATCATGATTGTGTCGATCCTTCTCACATTGCCACGAAAACTTGAGCAGCTTACCAGCCTGGGCATCATCTCGGCTGTATCCATGTTTATCTCGATCATGCTCGTCATGATCTTTACCGGTATCCAAGGTCCCAACCCCGACGTCAAGGATTTCAGCGAGCCTGTTCACATCTCAGCCTTCGCTCCCGCTGGAACCGGTTTCATCAACGGCTTCTCAGCGTTTTTGAACATCGTCTTTACTTGGATTGGTCCGTATTCTTCTTGATGTGTTCCCTGCGCCGACAGTAGCGAGAGAGAAAACTGACAGTTAACTCTTTTGAATCCTCCCCTTTGTCTGAACAGGTCACATCATGTATCCCACCTTCATCGCCGAGATGAAGGACCCACGCGAGTTCCCCAAGGCGCTGTACGCAGTGACTGTCGCCGAGTTCATTCTGTTCAGCGTGACGGGCATTGTCGTATACCGGATACACTGGACAGTACACCACCGCTCCCGCCGTCGGAACGCTGCGACCTGTATACAAAAAGATCGCATTCGCCTTTGTGTTTCCAACCACCATCATCATCGGTGTGCTCTACGCATCGGTGGTGGCCAAGTACCTCTTTGGCCGAATCTTCATCAACACTAGAGTAAGTCTCGCCGTTTCGGATCGAATGCCGGAAATGGAATTGCAAACACTGACGCTTTGATGTTTGATGAATCGATCACCACAGCATTACAACAACCACACCGTCATCGGCTGGGCAGGTTGGGTCGCATGCGTTGCCATCACCTGGGTCGCTGAATGGGTGATTGGCGAAGCGATCCCCTTCTTCGGGAGTCTTCTAAGCCTCATGAGTGCATTGTTCGACTGCTACTTTGGCTTCATCTTCCGGGCCTTTGCCTTTTTCGAGCTATACAAGGGTCAGTTGTGAGTTAGGCAACCGTGGACTAGGAAGCTCGAGACGGCCTTCCAATACGTCCTGATTGTGGCAGGGCTCTTCATTCTAGGACCCGGTCTGACCGCCTCAGTCAAGTCGATCATCGACAACTACAACACCGGAAGCGTCAAGGCTCCATTCACCTGTGCCGACAACTCGCTCTGATGTGATACGGTCGAGATATTTCGCAGCCAGCTCACTCTGTCCTACTTACAGCCTGTACTTCTTATGTTGCCTGGTTGAAGCTTGCTCTCGACTTGGATCCTTTTTTATTGACGAGTTGCGGATCGTGTGCGAGCATGAATACTTTCAAGTTGGAGCATGAGGAGGAGCGCGAGACCTCGACAAGATGGCAGCGGAGGAAAAAAAAAAAATTAAAACAAAATGTGAGATCTCACAAAGCTACTTTTTTGAGAATTTCGGTCAGATCCGTCGGCTTTCCCGTTTGCCTCGTTTCCCGACCAAAATGCGCAGATTTGGCTCAGCTCAGCTGAGCTTGCGTGGCCAAATTGCACGAGAGCGTAAGTTGACTTTGAGCTTCCCTTTGTCCTTTGCCCTATGCTCACCCTCTTTCACCAATCCATTCAACACATACGCACACTCTCTCTCGCTTTGTAGAAAGGGACTTTGGTTTTTTAGCGTCGGGAGAGTCTTTCAGCTCGCGTCCACCAACTCCTCGTCAGCAAAGAGCGTCTCAAGACTCGACCCGATAGACTCTTAGAAAGAGCGAGGCTTACAACTGCAAAGGTCCTCCTCTCTGCTCTCCTTTCTTGGAAAACCCGGCATTGGCCCCTGACAGCCTGCAAGACGACAGGACGCTTGCTTTCAAAGTCTCAGCCCTTTCGTACGGCGTTGCGCTTCTACTTTTCCTCTTTGTTCGTCCCACCAACCGTCCCACCAACTCTGGTCTGCTTTCCTCCACTCAACTACGAGGGATCCAGCACAGAGACGACATCGACTCATCGTGTATGCTGCCCCTCCGTCGTGTTCTCCACCGCTCCCCTCTGCGGATCTTGCCCGTGGCTCAACGAGCTTCTCTGTCCGCAACCACCAAGCCTCTCCGCGCTAACTTGACAGCAGTTGGTGCTCGTCACCTCTCTTCCACCACTCTTCCTTCTTGCCCAATCACAAACCGCAGCATGGTAGCAACATTCTCTCCAGTCGGTGGCGTGCCTGGCTCGTCTCGTCAGCTCGCCACCCCCGCGTCAGCAGCCCTCACGCTTGGCACGGGCCCCTTTGAAGGTCTCCCCAGCGGCTTCGAGGTCCGCGACACGCTCAACGGCTCCAAGGCTGCGGCCCAGTACGCCGTCTACACCAGGGACCTAGAGATCTCTGCCCAGGATGACATGCGCTACCGCCTCGTACGTCTTGCCAACGGCCTCGAAGCGCTCGTCATTCAAGACCCCAAGACCGACAAGTCGAGTGCTGCCATGGACATCCGCGTCGGACACCTTAGCGACCCTGAGGAGCTTCAGGGCCTCGCCCACTTCTGCGAGCATCTCCTCTTCATGGGCACCAAAAAGTACCCTCGCGAGAACGAGTACTCCGAATACCTCTCCAACCACTCGGGAGGCTCCAACGCTTACACCGGAATGGACAACACCAACTACTTTTTCGACGTCTCGCCGGATCACTTTGAAGGCGCTTTGGACCGCTTCGCCCAATTCTTCCTCGAGCCCCTCTTCGACCCTTCGTGTTCGGAGCGAGAGATCAAGGCCGTCGACAGCGAGCACAAGAAGAACCTCCAGAGCGACATGTGGCGCGGCTTCCAGCTCGACAAGACCCTCTCGGACCCCTCGCATCCTTACTCGCACTTTGGTACCGGCAACTATCACACGCTGTGGGAAGAGCCCAAGAGCAAGGGTATGGATGTCCGCGATGAGCTGCTCAAGTTCCACGATCAATACTACTCTGCCAACGTCATGAAGCTGGTGGTGCTTGGCAAGGAGGACCTCGACCAGCTCACTGGCTGGGTCATCGAAAAGTTCTCGGGCGTCCGCAATACGGGGCGCGAGCCTCCGTCCTTTGACCGCAGCCCGCTCACTCAGGAACAGCTGCAGAAGCAAATCTTTGCCAAGTCAGTCCGAGACGTCCGTAAGCTCAAGATCGCTTTCCCCATCCCGGACCAGGGACCTCACTTCCGTTCCAAGCCCGGTCACTTTTTGTCTCACTTTATCGGCCACGAAGGCGAGGGCTCCATCCTCTCGCACCTCAAGAAGAAGGGCTGGTGCGACCGTCTCTCGGCCGGTGCCACGGGTGACGCCAATGGCTTTGAGTTCTTCAAGATCTCCATCGACCTCACTCAGGAGGGTCTTCAGAACCACGAAAAGGTGGTCGAGTCCATCTTCAAGTACATCCACCTCCTCCGCACCAGCAACCTGGAGCAGTGGACTCACGACGAGGTGGCCCAGCTCAGCGAGCTCATGTTCCGCTTCAAGGAAAAGATCGACCCTGCCGACTACGCCTCGAGCACTGCCACACAGATGCAGATGCCCTATCCTCGCGAATGGATTCTGTCCGGCGCCTGGCTCACGCGCGATTTCGACCGCGACCTGATCAAGCAGACGCTCGACCACCTCACTCCACAAAATTGCCGAGTTGTTCTCATGGCCAAAACGCTTCCGGATGGCAGCACCACGTGGGAGAGCAAGGAAAAGTGGTACGGCACCGAATATTCGATCCAGCCGCTTCCCTCCAAGCTCTTGACACAGATCCCCACCGACTTTGAGGACTTGCACCTGCCTCGACCCAACTCGTTCATCCCAGCCAATTTTGAGTTCAAGGGACCACTTGCCGAGACAAAGGGCAAGAAGCCGACGCCGCGACCCCAGCTCGTGCTCGACAACGAGAGCATGCGTGTGTGGCACAAGCTCGACGATCGCTTTGGTCTGCCCAAGGCCAACGTTTTCTTTGTGCTTCGCAATCCGCTCATCAACGCCACGCCTTTGACCTCAATCAAGACGCGCATGCTCATCGAGCTCATCTCGGACTCGCTCGTCGAATACTCGTACGACGCCTCGTTGGCCGGACTCAGCTACATGCTCGACTCGCAGGACCAATCGCTCGCCCTTTCCCTGAGCGGCTACAACGACAAGATTCCCGTTCTGGCACGCAGCATCCTCGAGAAACTTGCCAACTTCCAGGTCGATCCTCGCCGCTTTGAGCTGGTCAAGGACCGTGTCAAGCGCTCCTACCAGAACTTTGCCATCGAGGAGCCCTACCGACATGCCACCTACTACACCACCTACTTGTTGCAGGAAAGGATGTGGACTCCTCAGGAAAAGCTACGCGAGCTCGAGCAGCTTGACGTTGCCGAGGTGCAGCAATTCCTCCCCGATCTGCTCCAGCGCATGCATCTCGAAGTCCTGGCGCACGGCAACTTGGCCAAGGACGAGGCCGTCGAGCTGTCCAACATGGCATGGAACACGCTCAAGTCGCGACCCGTCAACAAGACCGAGCTGCTCTCGAGCCGTAACTTGCTCCTTCCCGAAAAGTGCAACAAGATCTGGAAGCTGCCGGTCACCAACGCCGCCAACGTCAACAGCGCCATCGAATACTATGTCCAGGTGGGCGAGCCTACCGACCTTTCGCTACGTGCACCCCTGTCGCTCTTCTCGCAGATTGCAAACGAGCCCGTCTTTGATCAGCTGCGTACCAAGGAGCAGCTCGGCTACCTCGTGTTCAGCGGTATCCGACGCGGCGTCGGCAGCCTCGGCTGGCGCGTGATCGTGCAGAGCGAGCGTGATGCCCCTTACCTCGAAGGACGTGTCGATGCCTTCCTCGATCAGTTCAAGACGATACTGGAGAAGATGACTGAGCAGGAGTTCGAGGGCCACAAGCGCAGTATCATCCACAAGAAGCTCGAAAACGTCAAGAACCTTGTGGAAGAGTCGCAGCGATTCTGGTCGCCCGTCTTTGGTGGCACTTACGACTTCCTCGCGAGATATGCCGATGTCGAGGCGATCGCCAAGACGACCAAGGAACAAGTGTTGGACTTGTTCATGAAGTACATCCATCCGAGCAGCACGACGAGGAGCAAGCTGTCGGTGCACCTCAACTCGACCGCTTCGCCTTCCCTTCGCTTCTCGACCAAAGCAGTGAATGCGCTCGAGCAAGCCGTCAGCGCGCAAGGCATTGCGGTGCCCAAGGAGGCCTTCGACGCGCTGCGCGCCCAGCAGCCGGCGATCGAAGCTGTCAAGGATATGGCCTCGCAAGCCATGGCGCAGAATCCAACTCCTCTTCCAGCCGAAACCGTCAAGCAGATGCTCGAGCTTGTTGATGGTCTGGCTTCGCAGTTCCCCTTCACCGACGCCTCTGCCGCCACTCCCGCTGCCGACGTAACAGCCGTCAAAGTGGAGAGCGCCATCAAGCCGCAGGACGTTACCGACGCTACAGCGTTCAAGGCTGAACTCAACCCGTCCAAGGCAGCCGTGCCGGCGAGGTCATTTGAGGAGCTTGCCAGAGATCCAAGCGAGGAAGGTGACGAGCTGGCAAAGATTGCTGGGGCAGTGTTGAGGAAGACGGGTGCCGGCGCGATCGAGGAGAGCGAGCCCAAGGCCAACCTCTGAGGATCGAGTATTGATGAGCTACAGTAGATGTTTGTTTAGATTAGATGACGTATAGATGGATTGTATTAATGGAGATCATTCCCTCACTCTATGGTGTTCAAAGCTGCCTGTTCTTGTGGCCCGATCTTGAGATCAAGTCGTTTTATGAGTAGGGTCAAAGTCTGCAAACAAAGGTCCCGCATCCTTTCATGCTGCAGCTCTGTTATCCCGCACCGCACGCCATCTCTGTAAATTCACTTCTGCATCGTCCTTCCTCTCCCTCTTTCTTTCCTCCCGCACCTGTGAACTGAGACAATTATTCACACACTGCTCAATCAAAGCAACATCGGGGTTTGCGTGTAGAGTTGCGAGGACTTGCGAGGACTGACGAGCAAGGGTATCATACAAATACATGCGTCCAGCGGAAACAAGATCATAGCCAAGGGGGGGATCAGCGCCCTTGAGCATCGCTGCTAAACCGTCCCTGAACTCTGGGCCGTCGAAGCAGCGTTTTCCTTGACAGGGCTGAACGACTTGAAGGGGTGATTCATGCCGTCCGTCGGCGACCTGGACGCTGGTGCTGCTGACTGCTCCATGTCGGTTGGCGACTTGACATCACCGACCAAGCTCTCGCTGTCGACAGTTTGACCCGACCCAAGCGACGACGACGGCGAGGCAGCCTGCGAAGACGAGCGCACACTTAACTCTTGTACCTCGTCATTGGCCGCGGCCGCCTTAGCCATCTCGAGCTCGGCACGATCCTGAGCGAGCCTTGCAAACGCCAACCGGTGGTAGGTGTGCATGCTCTGCACAAATTTGCGCCCTACCGAATGGCGGCATAGTCTCAAAAAGAAATCGACCACCGCTTCCCTCGCAGCCGGCGAAGGATGGAACAGCCCAAGCGCCAACGGGAGCAGCCCGCCTGTATGTGGTGGCAACAACGCCAACACCTCGACGATCTGATCGTGTGTGACGACGCTCTTGGCGATGGTGTCAAAAATCAAGTCCGCCTCGCCGACCTGCAGCTTCCTCGCTCTACGCAGCCTTCCAATCTGATGCGCTAGATCAAAGCCACGGACAACTTGCGTATACCCATCATACTTTTGCAGCTCTTCCACCAATAGTTGGTAGGCAATGGTGGAACGGAACCCTTCGATGCGCATCTGATTTGAAAGGATCTCGCGCATCTCTGCATCGCGGTCGACGTAGACTGGACCCGATCCTAGCTGACCATTCAAAAAAGGCTGGCAGGTGGGCGCGAGCGATGTGCGGCCGTAAAAATGCTCCTCGTGTCGCGCAACACGCTGAACAAAGAGAAAGACGTACTCTTGAACACGAGAGCGAATGAAGCGCTCGCCATAGTGGGCTGCGATGGCACTCTGCAGCTCCTCCATAAAGACGGCGTTGCTCGTGTCGGAGCGCGAGTCGTATTGTGCTGTGTTGGATCGATCGCGCGATGCGGCGCCACCGAGACTGGACGCCTTGCTCGAGACGGCTGCGCTCGAGACGGCTCCAGAAGACATGGCCGGTAAAGCACCGAACTGTGCAAGCTCGTTGTCTGGGGTGGCCTTGTTTTCATTCCCATTGGCAGACGAGACGCTGCCAAAGGTGGTCGACGAGGAGATGCCGGCTCCATCACGAGGTAGTGTCGCGGACCGCAGCAATGCCTGCGATGTGCTGGCAGGTTGCGCGGCGGGGGCAATGTCCTTAGCAACCTGGATACGGCCCGTCTCGACATTGAGCAGCAGATCCCAAGCGTGCAGATCTTCGAAACGTGGGTTGGTCACTCCGGCAATGTAGCCTGGCACCTTTTCGAGGTCGTCAAGGTTGAGCAGGTTAGTGTAAGGAAAAGCTCTGGCAGCAAATCCTTGAAGCACGACACCGCAGCCGGAACCGAGGGCACAAGCGGCCAAGACGAAGCTCGCTACCTGATTGGCTGGCTGACCATATCCGAGAAAGATGACACGCTTCTGGGTGACAAGAGCATTGAAGAGAACGATGATGGGATGAGTGGATGGCCCGTTGGTGTGCAAGTGAGGATGAACGGGCCCCGTGGGCGCAGACTGCGGACCGGAGAAGGTCTGTATGAGGCGGATGAGCGAGTATTCGCCCACCTCTTCGGGGAAGGTGGTGAGAGGCACGCGAACGGGCAATGGCACGTTGCGATAGGTGAGAACCGTGTCGAAAAAGTGGGTATCACGAGGTCTCGCTGACCCGGGAAGCGGGCTGGTCGAGTTGGGGTTCGACCTTCTGTCTGGAGTTCCTGCTGCGCCCGCTATTGAATTTGCAGATGATACCCGACGTGCCCCCAATGATGGACGTAACGAGGCTGTGCTGAGCTTCTTTTTGAGCGACTTGGTTTCGGAAGAAAAGGTCGACGTGCTGTCGGTGCGACGCCGCGTCATGTCAACACCACCACCACCGACACTGGTGAACGACGAGCGGGCTGTCTGTACCTGATCGGTTGGTGATATGGATTCTGTGCCGTTGTGTGTTGGCGTTGGCGTTGGCGTTGGATCGACATCGGCGCGAAGAGGAGCGGTGAAGCGCTCTTCGAATAGGTCGCGACGATCCGAGCCGCGGAGCACCAACTTTTCTGCTCGAGTGAAGGTGGGTGCCGCCGAAAGATCGAGACGATTGATTGACTCGTACAGACGCGCCAAGCAGTCCGGGCCGGGATCTTTGAAATAGTCGTCGAGAGCAAGCAAAAGTGCTGGCTTGAAGATGTCGATGAAGGGACATCGGGTGCCAATAGCCATGGCCTTGACCATGGCACCTCGACGTACTGTGGTGTCGTGCTTGGTGCGTACTAGGTTGATGACGTAGGTGAGATCGCCCGAGAGCCAAGAGGATGGATCTGCTGCAGCGTTTGCTTGGGAGGCATCGGGGTCATCGGCAACATTGTGGAGTGCAGCACGCTGGAAACCTGGTGGTTTGAGAAAGAAAAAGGTCCAATCCTCTGTTCTTGCATGGACACCGTCAGGAAGCATGAGCTCTGCGAGCATGTGCTCGTCATATCCGGTGGGAGCAGGATACTGGTACGATAGGGTGGAACCGCGATCAATGTCGAATTCGGCCAGCATGCAAAAGGTACAGTAGCCGCTGCTGCTACCTTTTGGAACGGTGGAGGTAGAGGTAGCGGCAGCAGCATCGCTGGCGGCATCGATGATCGACATGATTGACGTTGTGTACAGCTGCTTCAGCGACTCGGTGGGAGCGAGGCTGAGATAGGAACGGCTGGTACGGCCGTTTGTAGCAGCAAAGCTCCCTTTTAGCGAGCTGACATGGCTAGAAGATGAATCGGAGGGAGACGCTGCGGTCGTGATTTGTGATTATCGTATCGATTCGTCTAGAGTTGAGTGAGAAGCAAGAAGTAAAGAAGCAAGCTGTAACAGCGGATGAGTTGGTCGGAGTGTCGTTTGCCTTGGGCTTTCGGATGCTAAACGACAGCGCCTCGACATGAACCCAAAAGGCGCACAGAGCAAGGGCATCGCCGCCTGTGTCTGTCTCAAGCTGCACCCAGAAACCTGTCAGAAACCTAATCTTGCCTGTCTCTAGCGACCCTTGCTGTGCTGTTGTCCCAGCCACGCTCGACTCATCAAACTACTCGGCCGAGAAAGGGGGTAGACACGTAGGATTGCGGGGATTCGAGACTGGATCTCGAGCTCGGCGGCTCCCAGCCCGCCAACTCGGTAGTCGAGGCGCCAGCGCAGCTGAGAGCGGTCTCGACTAGGGTTGGGGCCAGAGAGACCGAGGGATTAAGAGGACCCAGGGTCACGCCACATCGAACCTGGTGGGACAAGGGGCCTGTTGCAAGTGGAGAAGAGAGCAGCGACATGTGGGAAAGTACGATTGTGGGTTAGGTTGAGTGTCAATCAAAGGATTGGCATACCTAGTGTCTGAAGCAATTATTGATTATTGGTGCAGATAATAGATAACCTTAATGAGGAGTGAATAATCTTGGGTGCAAATTGCTGCTCTGATACCAGCAGCCTAGTAATGTGGGGAGAGTGTACTCCTGGACATAACAATTGTCAGAGGCTCAGTAGCTTGGACTTGTGCAGGTTACCAATATGTGAGGAACTAACTGGTCTGCACAGAGTGGATATTCTCTGTGCCTACAATAAGTTCTTGGTAGAGGAAACAGGAACTAAATTCAATAATGGACAAGTCTGTGGTTATAATACATGATCATCTTATATATGTGTGACTCTGTCCATCTGGTGTACCCTCTGGTCTCTCTGTATCAACCTGTCATTGTTGGTATGGACAATCCATGGTGAGCACAGACCTGGACCTCTTGTTGCAGATCTCTCCAAGTGGTCATGTGCTACCCAACATTCTGACTTGATTCTGTCTTCTCCCATTGGTTCCTCCATGCCTCACACCCAATTGGTTGAGGCATCTGTCATACCCATCTTAGCACTGTGCCAATCATCTTGGCCCATTTGCTGGTCTTGTCCATTTGGGTGCATAGTAGATGCTTTGTTGTGCATCCCTGCAAGGATGATGCATTGTCAGTACCTACAATAGCCAATCAGCCACTTCCTTAGTTGTTCATTCTCAGGGCAACTTGGGCTGGTTGTCACCTCAGCACCCCCTTGGCTGTGAGTGCCCATTGTCCTAACTCTGTCAAGGGAATGGGTTGTTGTCACTGTGTCTGTTGCCTTGGTGAGGTAAATGGGTGAATGGCATGCATGATCCATCATCTGCACCAACAATGTGAAGTGTGCATGGAGGATAGTTTACCACTGAAAATGGTGAAGGTAAATCGCTATGATTTCCAACAAGAAAGGGGAGGTTAGACTGTTGGTCGAGACACCGTGACAGGAGGCACAGTGGCAACAAAGGCAATTCCCTCAGCCCTTGAAGTGGTCGATAGGGAAAGACTGTAAGCACTTGGTACAGGTCTTGCGGCCGCCTGTGGCCATGATCGAAGACTTGAGGAACCTCCAGGGACGAGAGGCTATGCGAAAAAGGCTGCTGCTGTGAGGGTTGCGAGCAGCAGAAAAGATGATGGAGGAAAGAGGGAGAGTGTGCGACGAGATGAAGTGGATGGTCGAGCCAGCTCAGACGCGCACGCAACAAGTCACGTGCGGCAGATTTTTTTCCCCCTCTAAGTGTTGGTTTGTTGAAATCACGTGAGCCAACACGCTGATTCCGCGTAATCCTGCCTGTCGAGTCGGATTTGCCGTTGAGGGTGTGTGTGTGTGTGTGTGACTTTTGAGAGTGTGATTCTGTGACTTGCTGAAGAGACTTTCTTGCTTGCCTTCCATACTCTTCACTTGTCCATCTCTCACCTTTCTCTCCATCGAGCAGCATCACCACCATCATGCCAGGGAGAGTCGCTGCAACAACTGCTGTTGTCAGCACTGCAGGCGCACCGTCTGCTGCCAAGACGGTGACCAAAACTCGAAGTGCTGCTGCTGCTACTGCTGCCACTCGAAGCGCTGTCAGCTCCTCTTCTGCAGCCAAGTCATCTGCTTCGAAGACGGCGAGCACATCAGCTACCGCATCTCGAGCTACCGCCCCCAGGTCCACAACAAGACGAGTAGCGGCAACTTCGTCAGCGTCATCCAGCCGTTCGACCTCTTCTTCTACACCCTCAACTTCAACCGCTCGATCCACGACCACCGCTGCCTCGACCACTTCCGCTCGCTCCCATGCAGTCACAAGTCGTGCTACAACCACAGCCAAAGCTTCTACGGTAGGCAGCAGGGCAGCAACGATTTCTGCACCGATAGCCAACTCTTCGACCGCCAAAGTAGCCCGCAGTAAAACATCGGCCGCGCCACCCACCAAGCCGTCGACAGCCACAATAGATCAGACCTGGACTGAGGCAGAAGTGCTTCGAGCGCTTGCAGCTCCTACAACACTTCCCGTCGCAATACCCTACTTTGTTCTTCTCCAACTCGGTACGACAGCGCAATCTCTCCACCTCGACGCAGAGCTCGACAGTGGCTTCACCTTCACCTCTGCACCCACCACCCTCGCTACTGCCCGTCGCGTCTATTTTGCCAAGCAGCTCGTCAATGCAGGACTTTCTCTTCTTGCCCAGCTTGCCGCATCAAACTGGTTAGCCACCTCCGCCACCACATCTTCTCAAGCCCCGCACGTCCTCGCCGCCGTCAACACCTACCGTATTGCTGCGCGTTTCCTCCTTTTGCCGTGCGACGAAGCTTCCTCGAAAGCTACAGGCAAACAGAAAGAGCTCGAGGTCGAAACTGTCATTCTACGCTCGTGCAACAAGCTCAAGACAATCGGATTGACAGATGCTGCTCGTGCTGACTGCGAGTATCTTGGTCGAGTCGCTGCTGCCACCGACCATGCCGTCGCTGATTCCGACGCGGCTTCGCGATCCATGCTACTGCCACCATTCCAAATGTCGAACGACTCGACATCGGAACCTTCTTCAGCGCGCATCTCGTTCCTCGTCGAATTACAGTCCAGCAGTGCAGCTCACGCTCTAGATTCAGCCAACTCATCTGCGCTCGATTCCATCGTCATCGATCTCAATCACGAACATGGCCCCCTCGCTTGGCAGCTCTACGGCCGTCGGCACGGTGGCGAGGTACGCATTCTAGACCGCGCCGCTTTTGCCATAGAGAGAGTTATCTCCAAGGCCTTGCAGCGACTCGAAGCGCCCAACAGCCAGGAGTATCTTCCATTACGCACGCTGGCCTTGCAACTGCTCGTTCAAGTGAGCGATATTGATCTCAACGCCTTCTGGGAGCGAGTAGCCCGTGCCGGAGGTGCCGTTCTCAAACAAGCACAAAAGGATCGAGAAGATCTAGCATTAGTCTATGACGCCGTGCAAGATTCTTTCGAAACCATCATTGCCACCGCCAACAATGTAGCAGAGCATTCGCAAGCAAAAACCAAGCTTCAAGGCGATGGATACCAGCGCTTTTGCGAATACTGGCTCAGCTTTGCAAGAAAAGCGGGGAGCTCGGTCGGAGTCGAGCGTGCCACGGCCGCCATGTCAGCTACAAGCCCGTCGTCGCAGCCCGCATCTGTCGAATCTCCTGTTGCAATCGACCACGCGGGTCCGGCCATTGCAAACCCAACGACATCAGCTGAGCCGGCTGTTCAGGCTCAGTTGAGCGACATGGACATCGCAAAGGTATGCGCTATCCTCACAGGAAGCGTGCTCGCCCTTGATAAAGTGCTTGCCGGCACCTCCGAAGCAGACACACAAGCCAAACTTGACGATGCAGCAAGGATCCTCGAGAAGCAAGTCGCAGCCTGGCCTGTCACCAGTCCCATGTCGTCGCAACTCAAGCTGTATCGTGTTGTGGATCAGTTGCATCGTCGCAGCTGTTCCAAGTTGAGCAATCAAGGCTGCGACAGCAAGGGCCAGCCCAAACCAGACTCCACAGGCTCGGCCGACGTCGACAGACTCTCTCGCGCCTGTTTACTGCTTCTGCGTAGTCTCTTCCAACACTCCGAGACACACGCATCGGCAGAATCGCCTGCCCCCGACTCCGCAGCCAAGTCGACACCCTCTCGAACCGCCGCCCTTCCTAGCAGAGATGCCTGCCTGGCCGACATCGTCTATGGCTACAGAGTGCTGGCCAACAAGCTTTTTAACGCTGCCTCTCGTAGCGCCCGCGATGAGGCTTTGAAAGAGATCAAGACTTGCTACCAGCTCATGCACGGCGACGTAGCACAGTCGATCCCACCCAAGGTTCGCTCGGAACAGCTGCGGCTCCTATCCACCAGCTTCTACAACCCAGCAGGCATCCTCTACAACGCAGCCAACTACGTCGAGGCAGCCGTCTTCCTTCAGCTCGCCGCTGACTGTGACAATGAGTCCTTGAATCTCCAATCAAACAATGTTCAGCTGTCTGCATCGGAACAGCAACAGCCCGACGATGCGCTACGCAAACGACAGGACGCTTTTAACAAAAAGCTCGAATACACGGCAGTTGCATTCCGCTTTGCCGGTAATAAGTCCGAGGCATTGCAAACCTACCAACGACTGCTCTTTTCGCAAGCCTCTTCCATGGCCAAGACACTCGATGGCCAAGCGAGCGACAGTAGCATCGAGGAGGTGTTCAAGGGCTCCGACTTGAAAGGCATGTCCACCTCGATCAAGGCTGTCATCGATCTATCCGTTCACGAGTTCAGTCTTGACATGGATCTGCGCGACCACGAGCACAGCTTGGTCCATTGGCTGACCCAAGACACTCAGATGCAGCCAAGCGTCCAAGGCGCCATCCTCGAACATGCTTTTTCTCTGCTGGAAGCCCGCTCCCACCTCTCGAACGCCGCCAGAGCCATCTCCAGCATCCATGACGCTCTGCTGGAGATCTACGCAGCATCGGACTTCCCACTCCGTCGTGCGAGAACCTTGGCGCGAAAGCTCGACATGGACGTCCTCTCCCATGCTCTCGTCCTTTCAGAGGAGGACATTGCCAAACTGGAAGAAGATGCGCTTGCCTGTCTCGATAGCCCTAACCTTGAAAAAGACGAAGGACTGCGTTGCTTTCAGGCACAGTATCGCTGTTCGGTGCTGCTATCCACAGCCCTGCATGCTCGCTTACGCCAGCCATTTGACGACCCGCAGGTCGTGTCTGCCAAGGTGGAATCGGCGTGCAAGGGTCTCTCCTCGGCACTCGCCGCATCGCTAAAGGTAGCACAGCCAGCGACGCCTCTTTCATCTCGCAACTCGCCAAAGGGTGCCGTGACAACGCCAATGGTAACGCCAGGGACCAAAGGCGTCCCTCGCAAGGCAACCGCAGCGCCAGGCAGGACAGCGACGACACGAAAGGCCCTGGCCCCGCGCTCTGCTCCATCACAGCCAACTGCAACACCAGCTAACAATCCTTCGACGCCCCCTTCGAAGAACGACAGACCTGACTTTGACTTGACCGCTCCGGCTCTAAGCCGTGGTGCTGCTCAAATCAACAAGGTTGCCGGAGCTCGTAGATTGGACCGCCCTGAGCACTTTTGCCAGTCTCTGCTCACCTTCCAGGAAGCTTTCTCCGCGCTCGCTCTGACTCGCTGCAGCGTACATATCCTGAAAGCGGTGCGTGCAGCAACTCGTCTCGATGCCGAAATCGTGCCGGGGTTGGAAGAGATCTTCTGCCGTGCATCAGTTGACCTGTCGAAAGCGTACCTCGCCCTGGGAAAAGTCACACGCGCAGAGACAGCCCTTCGATCGGCTACGGCTGTGCTTTCGAGGACTGCATCACCTAGCTCCACTTCCAGCAAGCTGTTGCTCGTCTCGCAGGATGTACGCTTCCAATGCTTGATGACACAGGCGCAGATTCTTGCTCAGGAGGACAGTCTTGTCAGCGCACAAGCACGCTTTGCTGAAGGCCTCAAGCTTGCCAGAACACCAAGCAAAAACGACAAGCCCGTGTCTAGCTCGCTGGAGCGCCTTCGTCAACGCGAGAGGCAGGCGATCGCTTTCACGGTGTGCGCTCAAGTGCAGATGGCACGCGGGGATTTGGCTGCCAGCATCGAGTCGACCACGCTTGCTCTGCGCCAGCTAATTCGCCTGTCTGGCAATCTATCCCACATTGCCAGCAAGACGCAAGAATCGCAACAGGACCAATCGCAAAAGGTGCAATCCGATGAACTCGCGCCCTCTAGTGATATTGTCATGGATTCACCGGAGGAGCAGCCCAAGAAGCAGGAACAGCAAAAAGAAGAGCAACAGCTTCCCAAGTTCAGCAGTGCCACCTTCTCGAGCCTCTTTTGGAGATGCTGTGGTCTTTTGCTCGACAATTATATGCAACTTAGTCGACTGCACAGTGTGCGTGGTTCGGCAGGCGATGCCGAAGCCATCGCTGGAGAAGGCATCGATTTTGCCACGTCGCTGCGATTCGCCTTGCCTCTTGCCCAGGCGCTCATCCAGCGAGGAGAGCTCCGACTGTTGCTCAATCGAGCCGAACAGGGCCAAGAGGATCTGTCGCGCTGCCTTGAGGTCCTGCAGAACACATGGATCCCGCAAGTCGTGTCGCTTTCATACGTTCAAGGCGACTGTCTCATGCGCATCGAGCAGCTCGGCGAGGCTCTCCGCTCCTACACGGCGGGTGAGGCCACGCTGCGCTCTCTCAGCTCCGCCTTTGTCGATGCCGAACACGCTCTGCCTTCGCCTCGAGCCCCGACACATCACCGCAGGAAATCGAGCCTGTCGTCGCCTGCTGCACAGATGCGTGCAAGACTGAGCGGCAGCGGTCTGGGCATGGACTTGGTGTTGCCAGACCTGCAGTCGAGGCTGTTGCAAAGGCAGGCCTGGATCTTGCATCTCATGGGCGAAGCGGAAAGAAGCGAGGAGGCGATGGAGAAGGCGGCCTCGATCAAGGATGGTCTTGCCACGATCGACGCACGCGTAGATCAATTCGTCCTGCAGGGCAGAATCGCGCTGCGAAGAGCGCTCGACCACCTCAAGGACGACCACTTTTTCAGCATGCTCCCCGAAGCGGCCCTGTCGATACCTATGGTCCCGTCCGTCAGTGTGCGAACGCTCGTCGCTGCTACTGGCTCGCATCACCGAACCATCTCCGAGGACACGGTCAAGACTGCGCTCGAGATGCTGACCCCTGCTGATTCGGCTTTCCGGGAGGCCCTCTCGCTAGGCTTGCTGTCGTCGCACTCGCTCACCCTGCGTGAAGCGTTTGCCAGCCTCGCCCAAGTCTACACTACGCAAGCGGCACTTGGCAAGAACGTCAAAATGGCAGCCAACGCCGCTGCCGCACTGTTGGATTGGGCATCGAGTGTCGGTATTCGCCGTAACCTCTTGATGGCCATCTCGTCCAAACTGCGTGGCCCGAATGCGGCTTTGGAAGATCGAGAATGGCCCAGCCTGGCGGGTATTGATCCGCCAGGAAGTACGCTCGTTTTCCGAACTCAGCGTGGTCGCAGTGTCGAGGAAGACGAGTCGGACGAAGAGGAAGCGCTTCCTGCACGATTGGCCAAGCTGACCCTGAACAAGCCGGCTCACGTCTCGCAAGATCGGTCCGCGTCGACGAGTAGCCCACTCTCTGCGTTCTGGCAGTCGGTGCGTCTCCGTCATCAGCAAGCACAGCATGAGCCTGGCTCTGCCAAGCACCTGCTCCCTCGCAACTGGACCGTCATTTCGATTTCAGTGCGTAGCACCGATGTCGAGAATTTGGTGCTGACGCGCCAAGAAGGCGGTGGAGGCATGGATGGCTGCACTGCCAAGGAGGCAGTACTGTATAGCTTGCCGATGAATCGCCGCAGCCAGAGGGACGGTACGGAAGAGGAGGAGGAGCAGCTGACGCTCAAAGCAGCGCAGGAGAAGCTTGTGGAAATCGTGCGTCTGAGCAACGATGGCATTCACGGTGTCAAGGATGTGCAGAGCATAGATGCAAGGAGACGGTGGTGGAGCGAGCGACACCGCCTCGACGACGAGCTCCGCGAGCTGCTTCAAGCGATTCAAGATACGTGGCTCGGCGGCTTCAAGGGCGTCTTTTCCGAGCCCACGTCGGATGCCCGAGCCATCACAGCGCTGCGAGCTAGGTTTGAAAAGATCATTCGACGTGCCTGCTTTCCAACTGCGAACAAGCGACCCGCAAAACTCAAGCTCGACGATGCCGTGTTTGAATGCTTTGCAGGCCTTCCAGCTGACTGCACAGATGAAGATCTGGAGGACCTGGTGCACTATGTCATGGACGCACTGCAGTTCAGCGGCTTCCAGGTTGCGGTCGACGAGATCGACTTGGACGAGACGGCGATGGACCTGCGCGGAGCATTGGAGGAGTTCAACGGCAAAAAGGCGCAGTCATCGCCCAACAAGGCCAGCATGGCTTACGTGGCGGTGGATGAAGAGGAGCAGATGCAAGACCATCACATCTTTTTGGTGCTCGACAAGGACACGGCGGTGTTCCCGTGGGAGTCGATGCCCATCCTTCGCAACCGGGCGGTGAGCCGCATTCCATCAATGGCGTTCTTGCAGGACCGAATCGAGATGGCCAAGATCTTCTGTCGCAAGCCTGATCTCTGCCAGGATGACGACGAGATGGGCGAGCCGGAGTTGAGTCCTTTGCAGAAGGGCAAGCAGGCAGCTCGGTCAAGATCGCGATCGCCAACCAAAACTTCGCAGCCAGTCACAGCAACGACGCTTGGCAGCAGCAAGAGTGCGATGCCCGTCGAGGACCATGCGATGGCAGGTGCTTTCGACTCGGCATGGCAAGTGGCGCTTCGCAACGGAAAGCTCTTCAGCCTATCGAAGCGCAAGACGTTCTACCTGCTCAATCCGGGCGGAGATCTGGTGCAGAGTCAAGACCGATTCGAGCCATGGCTGCAAGGGCGCAGTGCCAGCCACGGATGGAAGGGTATCGTTGGCCGACAGCCCATCGTAGATGAGCTGCCCGACGCGTTGTCGTCGTCCGACCTGATGCTCTACTTTGGCCATGGAGGGGCCGAGCAATTTATCCGACAATCAAAAGTGCGCGAGCTGCAGCGATGCGCAGTCGCTATGCTGTGGGGCTGCTCTTCTGCCATGCTGCATGACAATGGCGAATTTGACGGTACGGGCACACCGCTCAACTACATGTGCGCTGGCGCTCCGGCTATGGTGGGGAACTTGTGGGACATGACGGATCGCGAGCTCGATTCGGTATGCGAGGGCGTCTTTGGCCGTCTGGGACTCATGGAAGCGCGAGAACGTGCTGAAGTTAAGGCAGCAGCGCGCAACATCAAGCTGGACCGCAAGGGCAACCTCGAAGCGAGCCGGGCGCCGACCGAGATGTCATTAGCACGCGCTGTCGCCGAGAGCCGCAACGACTGCAGATTGCCGTACCTCACTGGTGCTGCTACAGTCGTCTATGGCGTGCCTGTTTATTGGACTGATGGCGATCTGTAATTGTAGTCAATGCGAACTTGTCAGCAAGAAAGACACGAACTGCTTCGAACACGTCTGCTTGATGCTGTTGGTGAGGCCCATGATCGAGTTAGGGCGAGGCGGTCTGAGAGGGCGGCTCGATTGGAAACATTGGATCAATACGCGCGAAATTTGAAACAGTGTGGCGACGCGTAAATTACTGAAAATTGAAATGGAAAATGCGGTTCGAAAAAACTGTCAAAAAAATCAAATCGCTGCGTCCCGCCACAAAGGCTTCGGAAGGTCGTGCGCGGAAACAGAGAGAGAGAGCCAAAGCAGCTGCAGAGTGAATGCAGGGTTGCAGTCCAGTCTGTTTGCTCTCTCACAGTACAAAGCTCAGTTTTTGTCAACGCGAGACTGACCCGCAGCCAAACAGGAAGATTTGATTAGACTTTTGACACCTTCGCAGCAGCGGGTGGCGAAAAAGTTGGCTGAGTCGAGCAACCAACACTCGAAGCTGCTGTTCCGCTTCCTGCCTTCCATCATCTCCTCCTCCCTCCCTCATTCCCTCAAAGCAACGACGAGTCTGTTTGCGCTCGCAGCAGTCTCGATCATTCCTTCCGCATAGCCTTCCTTCACCTGCGCTCGAGTGTCTCACTTCTTCAGTTTGCTTCTGGCAAGGGCAGTCGATCGCATACAAGCCGCTCTTCTCAACGACTGTCTCGTCGACGTCTCTCCCCTTCAAGCCGCAGCTCCTTTCCCTGCCTCGCTCAATCGCCCCTCGTCGAACTTTCGTCTTCTTCCTGCTCCTCCTCCCTTGCTAGCGGCAGTCACTGGTTGCGGGCCTGTTCTTCCGCCATCTTCTCACTCTAATCCTGCATAGCCTCACCCCCTTCCTGACCCGCCGACACCTCTATCGCTCTCAAACACACCATGCTGCCTCGTCACTCTTCTCGCCGGTCGGCCGCCGCCACCTCAAAGAAAGATGAAGTGATCACCATCTCCGACGACGACGAGAAAGTGGCCCTCGCTGAGCCAGAGTCTCCCATCGCCATCTCGTCGACCCGACGTCGAGGTACGAACTCGGTCAGTACCTCTACCGTCAACACTCCGACCACTGCACGATCTTCCCGCACCAGCTCAACTTATGCGTCTGGCAGCCACACCCCCGAAACCTCTGTCGACGACGGCGAGGACCACAAAGCCGATGTCAAGGACGACGTCGACATTAACCAACTCCGGGCAGGTCCTCGTACTTCTGCTCAGCGACCCACTCGCGCCAGCAGATCGTCTTCCATCAAGACAGAGACCAAGCAGGAAGCATTGCCGGCCACTGCATCTTCTACAGGCAATGCACGCAAGCGCAAGGCCAGCGCCTCGGCGGCCGCTACTCGATCCAAGACACCCAAGGTCGAAGCCGAAGCCAAAACACCAGCTCGTCGATCTTCGACTCGTGGACAAGCCTCTACCAGCGCTGCAGCTAGGAGTTGGAGCGAAGAGGTGGACGCTATGCTCGACAGGGAGCTGGGACCCTCAACAAAGGCACTAGTCAAAGCAGAGGCTGGCAGCAGCGAATCACATGCAAAGGCCAAGGGCAAAGCTTCAGCCAAAGCCAAGGCTAACCCGAAAACCGAGGAGGATGAGAGTGACGACGTCCTCGACGATCCCAACCTCACGCCTCGCTCGCGTCGCCAGCCGCGTCGAAGCGCTTCTCTAGCCTTTAAAGCGCTCAAGCCGGACTTTGACGGGTTCGAGGACGAACGTCTGTCTCTGGATGGCGAGGAGGACGACAAGTACGAAGAGGAAGACCCTCCTTTTGATCACTTGAGCAGCGATGACGAGCCTCTGTCGAAGAAGAAAAAGTGGCCAGTTCAGACGCAAGCGAGCGCTTCTGCTGCTGACCAGGCCGGTCCCAGCACCTTCGCAACGCTCGAAGACATGCACTTTGATTCTGACCCCGATGCCACCGACGAAGAAGGAGACGGCTTCCATCCGCGAGGCAACAACTACTACGCCGAAGACGTCCAGTACGAGACGGCCAAGCAACGCAAGGCTCGATTGCGCAGCGAAAAACACCAGGCTCGTCTCAAGAAGAAGGACCTCCGCACCCAATACGACAAGAACTTGATTGCTCTTGTCAAGCACCATCCCCAGCTCAAGACGGTCTGGGAGGATCTGCAGAGGACCGTGGAGGTCATCAAGCCCGAGGAGGCCGAGCAGCCGCCTGGTCTCAACATCAAGCTGCTTCCGTTCCAGCGCGAGGGTCTGTACTGGATGACCCGACAGGAGCAGGGCACCTGGAAGGGAGGCATGCTCGCCGACGAGATGGGCATGGGCAAGACCATTCAGATGATCAGCCTCATGCTCTCGGACCGCAAGAAGCCGTGCCTCGTCGTCGCACCCACCGTCGCCATCATGCAGTGGCGCAACGAGATCGAGCAGTACACCGAGCCCAAGTTCAAGGTGCTCATGTGGCACGGTTCCAACCGCACCCAAAACTTGAAGCAGCTCAAAGCTGCCGATGTCGTGCTCACCAGTTACGCCGTGCTCGAAAGTAGCTTCCGCAAGCAGGAGTCGGGCTTCCGCCGCAAGAACGAGATCCTCAAGGAGAAATCGGCGCTGCACGCCGTGCACTGGCGTCGCATCATCCTCGACGAGGCGCACAATATCAAGGAGCGCTCCACCAATACGGCTAAAGGTGCTTTTGCGCTGCAGGGCGACTTCCGCTGGTGTCTCAGTGGCACGCCGTTGCAGAACCGTGTCGGCGAGCTGTACTCGATGATCCGCTTCCTCGGCGGTGATCCGTTCGCTTACTACTTTTGCAAAAAATGTTCCTGCAAGGCGCTTCACTGGTCCTTCAGCGACAAGCGCAACTGCGACATGTGCGGACACACGCCGATGCACCACACGTGCTACTGGAATAACGAGATCCTCAAGCCCATTCAGCGCTCCGGTGCCCAGACCGGCGAAGGCCGCGATGCCTTCCGACGTCTGCGCATCTTGCTCGAGCGCATGATGCTCAGGCGAACCAAGCTGGAGCGTGCCGATGACATGGGTCTGCCTCCGCGCACCATCGAGGTGCGTCGCGATCTCTTCAACGAGGAAGAGGAGGATCTGTATACGTCGCTGTATACGGACACGACGCGAAAGTTCAGCACCTACCTCGACCAGGGCACGGTGCTCAACAACTACTCGAACATCTTTACGCTGCTTACTCGCATGAGGCAGCTCGCCAATCATCCCGATCTGGTGCTGCGATCCAAGACGGGTCTGGCCTCCAAGCTACTGGGCGAGGACCAGAGCGAGATCCACGTGTGCCGCATCTGCACCGACGAGGCCGAGGATGCCATCATGTCGCGATGCAAGCATATCTTCTGCCGCGAGTGCGTTCGACAGTATCTCGACTCGGACATTGAGCCGGGCATGGTGCCGGACTGCCCTTACTGCCACGCCACGCTGTCGATTGACCTTGAGGCGGAGGCGCTCGAACCTCCGGAGAGCTCAATCCGCATGAACGACTCGGGTCGCCAGGGCATTCTTGCGCGCCTCGACATGGACAAGTGGCGGTCGAGCACCAAGATTGAAGCGCTGGTTGAGGAGCTGACGCAGCTGCGGTGCGAAGACAAGACGATCAAGTCGCTCGTGTTTTCACAGTTTGTCAACTTTTTGGACCTGATCGCCTTCCGCCTGCAGCGTGCTGGCTTCCAGATCTGCCGACTGGAGGGCAACATGTCGCCCGAGGCGCGCAACCGCACGATCAAGCACTTTATGGAAAACCCGGGTGTGACGGTGTTCCTGGTGTCGCTCAAGGCCGGTGGTGTTGCGCTCAACTTGACCGAGGCGTCGCGTGTCTACCTGATGGATCCGTGGTGGAATCCTTCGGTGGAGGTGCAAGCCATGGACCGAATCCACCGTCTTGGTCAGCACCGACCCATCATTGTCAAACGCATGGTGATCGAAAACAGCATCGAGTCGCGTATCATTGAGCTGCAGAACAAGAAGAGCGTCATGATTGAAGCTGCGATTGGCAAAGACGACGGAGCCATGGGTCGACTCAGCGTTTCTGATCTTCGTTTCCTGTTCACGCTGTGATCAGCCCCCAAAAGCATTATTCGTCGTGTTCCCTACTCCAGCATTGGTCTCCAGCTCTCGTCGTCTTGGTTCGTATGTCTTTCGTTTTCTTGCATGCCACGGCTCTTTCTCGCAAATGTCATCTTTCGCAACCGTTGCATACAGTACAGTGTGAATATGTGAATATCTCTGTGTGTGTTGGGCGGCGACTGGAGGGGAGACATGCAGCAGCCTAACGACTCGAACTAGAGGATTCGGCCTTCTCCGAAAAGGCAGCTGCACGGACTCGAGGCAGGGAAATTATTCGGACAAAATGCAGGTGAAATTGCAACAGCCAGACGCCTGATTGGGCCGTGGGCTTTGAAAATCAAGCTTGGTCGGCAGCAAACGCTTGATTCACACCCCACACTGTTGCCCACCTCTCTTCCGCTCTAGCCGCTTCGTTTATATGAAGGCGGGGGGGGGGGTCTTTTGACAAACGCAGGTGGCACAAAGAGTCTATAAGAAGCTCATTGAGAATTGCGGAAGAGATTCCAGAGCGTTGATGAAGGACGGCGCATCGGAGGGAAAAACAGTCAGAGGAAGCTTAAACCGAGTTGCGTTTCGGATTTGGCCGAGCTAGCCGGGATTTTGGATTGTACTGCGCTGTGCTGTGCTGCCTTGGACTGAATTTTCAGCGAGAGACGCGCGCAGTGCTTGGCACAAACTTTTAAGATGCTGCTGCTGCTGTTGTGGGGAGTGGCCAAAAGAAAAAGAATTCGGCCCTGATTCGGCTCTGTGCTCCCACACATTTTGACAGCTGAATCAACGACGATACACACAAGCTTATCTGCAACGCTTGCCCGTGCTTATAGGTTGATAAGCTAGTTGGTCTCCTTCCTTGCTGTCTTCATCCTTGCAACGGATCAAAAAGGTCACCTCTCCCAACTCTATTCAGCAACTCGTTACCACCTTCTTCCCCATCAACCACATCTTTGGGTCCCTTCTCCCTGCGACACATTGGACTCGGACACACCGTCATCTTCCTCTTTTCGCCACTAGTTCCGCTCGCCATTCCATTTAAGCTTTCACAAGGGCCATTTCCCGTACTAGATTTTGGCAAGTCTTGAATCACCACACCAAAATGCCAGTTCCGACACCCGCCACAAAGGTGGTCGACGGCTTCGAGCTGCCAAGCTCGTTCGCCCAGACCGCCTCCAAGCTCGTCTTCACCGTCAACAACACCCGCTTCCAGCTTTCACCGGCCAAAGGCGATGACCTCGACCTCACCCTTCTGGAATTCATCCGAAGCAAGGGCTTCACCGGCACAAAGCTCGGTTGTGGTGAGGGTGGTTGCGGTGCTTGTACCGTCGTTGTCGGCAAGTATGATATCCACTCGCTCGCTTCTCCCTCCTCCTCGTCCTCCAAAGCTCCCTTCAGATACAAGTCGGTCAACGCATGCTTGCTGCCGCTCGTCGCAGTTCACGGCTGCCACGTTCTCACTGTAGAGGGTATCGGCTCTTCATCCAACCCACACCCCATTCAGGAGCGTATCGGAAAGCTCTTTGGATCCCAGTGCGGTTTCTGCACACCCGGTATCGTCATGTCTCTCTACGCTACTGTGCGCAACGGCTACGGCCATCTTACCGAGGAGGACATCGAACACTCGCTCGACGGCTGTCTCTGCCGTTGCACAGGATACCGTCCCATTCTCGACGCTGCAAAGTCCTTCGCCACCGTCAAGAGCACAAACAACGGCTCCAGTACCACCAATTCAAGCAACGTCAACAGCGACGACTCGGACGACGCAGAGCCCACAACACCTCCCGAGGCCGATCTTATCACACGCACTCCCTGCGCCAAGGGCGCCGATTGCTGCATGGTCAACGGCAAATCCACAGGTTGTGCCCCGAGCGCCACCACCCCTGGCATCTCAACCACAGCAGACGCCATCCACAAGGTGCTCGACCCTACCCAATTCAAGCCCTACGATGCTGCCTCCGAGCTCATCTTCCCACCTTACCTTGCCAAAGACACCTTCGACGCACAGGACCTCGTCTTTATCGAGGAGCAACCAGAATCAGACGATCTCGACAGCGAGGCCCCCTCGGCAAAACGATCCTCGGCGCGACAGGTCTGGCTTCGACCCGGTTCGCTTCAGTCGCTCGTCGAGTGTATGAAGCTCTACGGTCTCGATGCTGGCGGAAAGATTCGCAGCGGTAATACCGAAACTGGTATCGAAGTCAAGTTCAAGCATCTCAAGTACAGCGTCTCCATCTTTGTCTCGGACCACGTCAAGGATCTCGCCTTCTATCGCTCGGACGAGCGCGGCATTACCGTCGGTGCCAACTTGAGCCTCACGGATCTTGTCCGTCAGCTCAAGGCCGAGCGTCCTTCCTCTCCTTACGCTCACCAGGTCAAGCGCGCCATCTTGGACAACCTCGCCTACTTTGCATCCAATCAGATCAGGAACGTGGCCACGCTGGCGGGTAACATTGCCACAGCATCGCCCATCTCGGATCTCAACCCTGTTTGGGTTGCCGCCGGCGCCGAGCTATTCTACGTCGACACCACCTCGTCCGAGGAGAAGTCGGTCAACATGCGCGACTTCTTCCTCGGATACCGCAAGACTGCTTTGCCTGCCGGTGCCGTCATCACCAAGCTCTTCGTACCCTGGTCGGACGACGCTGGTAGTGTGGTTCAGGCCTTCAAGCAGTCCAAGCGCAAAGACGACGACATTGCCATCGTCAATGCGTGTCTCCGCCTTTCCGTTCGCGACGACAGGATCATCGATGCGACGTTGGCTTTCGGCGGAATGGGTCCTACCACGATGCAGAGTGTGCAGGTGCAAAAGTTCTTGGAGGGCAAGCAGTTCAGCGCGCCAGAGACGTTGAGCGAGTCGTTGCAGATTCTGGCTACGCAGGACTTCCCGCTTTCGTACGGTGTGCCTGGTGGTATGCCCATCTTCCGCAAGACGCTGGCGCTCGGCTTCTTGACCCGCTTCTGGGGTCTCGCTGCACCCCGTCTCGGTCTTCCCAAGCTTGCCACTGCGCTTTCAGCACTCCCTGACCTCGAGGAGCTTGCCACCAGCACGGTCGAGCGACCCGCCACTTCTGGTCAGCAGGATCTGGAGAATGTTGCCATCAAGCAGCCTGTTGGTGACTCCATTCCCCATCTCTCGGCTATGAAGCAGGTCACTGGTGAGGCCGTCTACATCGATGACTTGCCACCTGTCGCCAACGAGCTGCATGCCGGCTTTGTGCTGTCTCAGCGTGCTCACGCTGTCTTGAAGAAGGTGGACGCGACCGAGGCGCTGCAAATGCCAGGGGTTGTCGACTTTGTAACGTACAAGGACATCCCCGAAGGTGGCAGCAACATTTGGAACCCGCCTGCCATGGATGAGACATTCTTTGCCGAAGACAAGGTCTACACCGTGGGCCAGATCATCGGTGTCATTGTCGCCGACACCAAGCGCAATGCTCAGGCAGCAGCGCACAAGGTCAAGATCGAGTATCAAGACTTGCCGCACATACTGACCATTGACGAGGCCATTGCCGCCGAGAGCTTCTTCAAGCCGCGTCCCGTTATCCACCGTGGAGACTCTTCCGAAGGAGGTTGGGAGCAGTACGACTACGTCTTGGAAGGCGAGACTCGCATGGGAGGTCAGGAACATTTCTACCTCGAGACCAACGCCTGTCTCGTGATTCCAGGAAAGGAAGACTCGGAGATCGAGGTCATCTCGTCGACACAGAACCCGTCCGAGACTCAAGTCTTCTGTGCCTCCATCCTTGGTATTCCCAACAACCGCGTTGTGACGCGTGTCAAGCGACTCGGTGGTGGTTTCGGCGGCAAGGAGTCGCGTACGATTGCCTTTGCTGCTCCGCTCACCCTCGCAGCCAAGAAGATCGGTCGACCGGTGCGTGTGATGCTTGACCGTGACGAGGATATGCTCACGACGGGTCAGCGTCATCCGTTCCTGTGCAAGTGGAAGCTCGCCTTTAGCTCTTCGGGTAAGCTCGAGCGTCTGGATGCCAAGGTGTACAACAACGGTGGTTGGAGTCAGGATCTGTCGCAGGCCGTGCTCGAGCGAGCCATGTTCCACATTGACAACTGCTACCAAATCCCGCACCTTCACGTCGAGGGCTACATTTGCAAGACCAACACCATGTCAAACACGGCCTTCCGTGGCTTTGGCGGTCCTCAGGGAATGTTCTTCACCGAAGACTTTGTCAGCAAGGCGGCGGCGGTGATCGGTATGCGACCCGAGGTGATGCGCGAGATGAACCTGTACAAGGAGAACGAAGAGACGCACTTCAAGCAGAAGCTGGTCGACTGGAATGTTCCCACGCTTTGGGAGCAGCTCAAGCGCTCCGGTGAGCTCGAGGCTCGTACCAAGGCGGTGGACGAGTTCAACGCAAAGCACCGCTACCGAAAGCGAGGTATCGCGATGATACCGACCAAGTTCGGTATCTCGTTTACCGCCATCTTCCTCAACCAGGCATATGGTGTCGTGCATGTCTACCACCACGATGGTAGCGTTCTCTTCTCGCACGGCGGTACAGAGATGGGCCAGGGTCTACACACCAAGATGGCGCAGGTGGTGGCGACCGAGCTCGGTATTCCTGTGTCGATGGCGCATCTCACCGAGACCAACACCACACAGGCGTCCAACACTTCGGCGACTGCTGCGTCGGCGTCGTCGGATCTCAACGGTATGGCGCTCAAGAATGCATGTGTTCAGATCAACGAGTCGATCGCCAAGTTCCGACAGGATGCAGCTGCTAAGGGTCTGGCCGGTGTAGAGGCGTGGAAGGATGCGGTTCACACAGCCTACTTCAACCGAGTCCAGCTGTCTGCTATCGGTCACTACCGTACGCCTGGGATCGGCTACAACTGGTCGAACGGAACAGGAACGCCATTCTACTACTTTACCCAGGGCGCGGCCATCTCGGAGGTCGAGCTCGACACTATCACCGGTGATCACCGCATCGTGCGTGCAGACGTGCATATGGACATCGGCCGATCGATCAACCCCTCTATCGACGTTGGACAGATCGAAGGTGCTTTCACGCAAGGTTTCGGTCTGTTTACCATGGAGGAGACGCTGTACATGAACAACGGACAGCTTGCCACGCGTGGTCCGGGTAACTACAAGATTCCCGCTTTCCTCGATACGCCGACAGACATGCGCATCTCGTTCCTCAAGGTGCAGGACCCGTCGAATCCGGCTGTTGCCAAGCATAACAAGCATCTGGGCACGATTCAGTCGAGTAAGGGCATTGGTGAGCCGCCGCTGTTCTTGGGTAGTTCGGTCTTCTTTGCTCTGAAGCAGGCAATTTCGGCTGCGAGGGTGCATTACAAGGGAGAGGGAGAGGTGAAGGGAGATGCAGCGTTGAGGGATTCGTTCCACTTGGTTTCGCCCGCTACGGCTGAGAGGATTCGTGTAGCTATCAACGATCCGTTGGTAAAGTTGGCACAGGAGACTACGCCGAGGAAGGATGGGGAGAAGCCGTTCTTTGTTTCGATTTCGTGATTATTTTGGATGCTGTATATCGTTTTGTCCATGGCTTATTTCTAGTGGTTCAGATGGAACGCGGATGTGATTGTGTGAAAGCAAGAAGTGATCATGTCTGAATGTCTTGATGAGCCAGCGAGCAACCGGTGATGCGTGATGAGGAGCGTGGGATGGTGTGTGATGATGCACTCCGCTTTTCATGTGTCCCGCTCTATGTTGCAAGCGCGGAACCTCCCCGCACGATCTTCGCTATGATCACACTTCATGTGTCACAACGCTCATCATGAACGCTTATGTTGAGGGGTGCGCTCGAGCCTCGCTCGAGCCTCGCGCGCGTACTTCCCGAGAAATTCCCCGTTGTCTTCACGTCTTTGCTGCGTCTAACTTCTTTCCTTTCAACTATCCTTCCTTCCCATCGTCAACTCTTTTCCTTACAGCATCAACTTTTGAAAACACAGGCTGCCCAGCATCCGGTGAAGAACAACGATGAGCAGCCCTGGAGAGGGTCGCAAATGCCGATTCGCAAGCGTACGATGTCGACCGACCTATTTCGTGCCTCTATGGCACCCGAGAAGGTTCGGACGAAACGTCGTGCGTGTCGGATGACCAAACCGTACTCTCGGCCCTCGGAGTCACCTGGCGCTGGGAAGGGCGACAAGTCGAAGGCTGAAACCTCACAAACTCCGACGACCACCGTACGAGTGACCAATTCACAGCAAAGTAAGCAAGGCAGCACGTCCGATAGGCAAAGTTGCAACAAGGAACGCGCTGAGAAGGTTACAGATGTCGTAGCATCATCAACGAAAGCTTCAAACAAGGCCTTCACTAGTACTGCCAAGGCTCCTGCGGCGTCGGCGACTTCGCGAGCCATCAGCACTGCCGTATCCGAACCCAAAATTTACCAGCACCGCGCGCCCCCTGGTTTGGCATTCTCTGGACCCATGGACAACACGAAAAACATCCAGCGGCAACGTCGATTCCTCGTACCTCCCGGTGTCGTCCGCGACAAGCAATCCGACTTTCCCGAGCTAAGTGATGATCTTGAGAAGGGTATGATCTCGCACACTCCTGGCTGTTTAGAATGCAGCCTGAAAAAGATCCACTGCACCTACGGAGCAGGTGTACGTCTCAGCGGCAAAAGCAGAGACCCTACAACGGGCAAATGCGACTACTGCATCTTCACAACGCGCAAGTGTTGCGGAAACGGATACGAGGGCAACCAAAGGGGTCAAGTCGGTGCGCATTTCGAGCTTGTCCAGGTGCTCGACCGTCTGGATGCCCAGGTGGATACTTGTCTGCGAGCGGGAGAGGAGGACATGTCGGCTCGTGGAAATGCAAAGAGGCTCGTCGAGAAGATAGCGGATGTAAGGGCGAAGTTGGCGACGCTGTCGGATAGGTTGTCGCAGCCTAGGGTGTGGACGAAGGGTGAAGTTGGGGGGTCTTTGAGTGCTGTCAATGGACTCGAGTGAAGGAGTTCGATGGGAAGCTACGCTGAACGACTGTACAGTTTTGGAAAAGCGTTTGGCACCTTTGAAGGCTAGATTAGAAACGTGATAGGCTGACAACGGAACGGCCATGCTGCGTATCACCTCTCTCTTTGAAGGATGAAAACAGTTGATGCTCTTGCAAATGCTCACAGCCTTGGACACACGGATGTGATTCTACGACGTTCAGGATATAAATTGTGATCTAGGGATACAGAAAAAGCGTTGCCGAAAGGGAACGACTGAATGGGATATAATGCAACGCGCTGCGCTGCTCTAGTGACCGGTCCTTGGAGAGATGCTACCAAAGTACGACGACTCCTGATGCGTCAGAGCGGCGGAAGGTCTTCTGCCGGTCGACGGCTGTGCGGCGTACAAGCTCGAGATGGGAGGCAGGGTGGGTCTGTTTCCATTGGACGAAGAGGGAGAGGGAAGCTTGCTGATGCTCCCCCTGTGACTGTTCGGTGTAGCAACTGCGGGAGCGGAACAGTCTGCATCACTGGGCTTGTTGAGCAATCCCAGTCCGAAAGCTGACGACGATGACGGCCTTTCACTGCCATTGAACATGAGCGGTGTGCCTTCGGTGGTAGACGAGGAAGGTGTCGAGGTGAACCCTTCGAAGCCTTCCCTTCCGGTCGAGTTGGAGGTGACGACGGATGAAGACGAAGAACGGAAATCGAGCGAGGGTCGTTGACGATCCACGTTGTCGGCGGTTAGGGGGGAGAGGGTGCGTCCGTTGTTGCTGTTGGTGCCTGCACCTGCAGCGTGATACTGACCATGTCCTTGCGAGGGTAGGTGCTGCTCGTCATCCTGCTGCTGCTGTGCTGTCCAAGCCGAACGCGAAGAGTGAAGCTGAGGTTGCTGTGGCAGATGCGAAGACAGGAGGTGCAGTTGAGGTCCTGGATAGAAACGAGGTGATTGCGAGGGTCCAGCACTCAGACGAGCGAGACTAGGAAGCTGTGGAATCTTCTCTCCACCCACACCACCGGTTCTAAACGTCGGGCTAAGTCGACGTCTCGGAGGCGGCAACATCTCCGCGTGATCCCGACGATCATCAGCCAACGTCACGACGCGCTCGCCCGACTGCGCACAATGCGGAATCGACCTCACCAGCTGTTGCGGTGCATCACCGTACGGTGAGCGCGAAGCATAGTCGCGATTATCAAACTCGCCCGCAGCATAGCTCTGTCTACGAGCAGCAGTAATCGAACGTTCGTCTCCATAATAAAAATCTTCGGGCGATTTACGCTTCTTGGGGTTCTGCTTATCGTTTGCCTTCCTCAACTTGTACTTCATACCTCGATCCACAAGCGCATCCATGAGCGCTGAGGAAGCCGATAACCCGGGGTGCTTTCTTCGCTCCTGCACCTCGAAGGCGTCGCTGTACACAGAGGCGATCTTGAAGATGCGCAGCCCAACGCGGTCGAACAGGTCGAAACGCAGACGGTAGACGCCACGATTGCGTACGCCGAGTTCCGTGAAGACGAAAAAGCTTTGATCTTCGCGTGTGTCGATGCGCGAGTTGAAAGGACTCTGCAGAGTGTCCCCCACCAGAGGCTCGATCCGCCTTGCATCCGGCAAGCACTCGTCCATGGGTGAATCTCCCCTTACGAGCTGTGCGCGGATAAACACTTCCGGAAGGGAGAGAAGTTGCTCGTCTCCGCTGTGGTCGATAAGCAGCTCGCAGGCGGGCGGCGGGTCGATGGGCACCGAACGAGCAGAGCACAACGACATCTGACTGTTACCGATGGTGAGACCGCGACGGGGTTGTTGTCGGATCACGAGCGAGAAGCGAGGTTCCTGTCGGCGTTTGTTGCCGTACATACCGAGGGCGTGGCTTACGCTAGGCAAAACGAGCCATTCGGAACGGTAGGGAAGGCTCGAAGCGGATGCAGAGGGCATGGTGGTGGAAGCGCCGTCGACGCGAGGTCGGTAGCTCATCTGCTGAGATGATCGTCGTTTCGAGGGGCCTGGTGCATCGTAGGCTGAAGGCGGCGAACGCGAAGGACCAGTGCCAAAGCCCCAATCAGGTTCCATCAGCCTAGGTTGGTGCCCCTGCTGCTGCTGCGAAGAGTAGCCATCACGGTACTGTCCAGCGGGATAAGAGCGTTCATGTTGACTTGAAAAGGCGTACTTTCGGTCGTGACGGGGCAGTGACGAAGCATGATCCTGACCACTGCGGGCCGGGAAGCGAAGGCTGCCTCTGTCGTAGTATCGATCATCGTCCATCGGATCTCTGCGCCCAGACTGTGAAAGTCCGTGTGACCAGCTAGGAAGCTGGTGTGGAAGGCAAACGGCGGTAATGACGAACAACTAGGCCGCCACGATGCGACCTGTGCGTTGCTGTTGTCGGGCGTGAAGATGAAAAGACGTGCGTTGAACAAGCGAGTCTGTCGATGCTGGTACAAGTCGAGGTCGATGTAGGTCGTGAAAGGCGTCTGTTGATGAGCAAGAATCTGCGAGCTTTGAAGGTAAGGTGATGGTGGCGGTAGGGTAGAGGGTATCTAGAAGTGCACCAAGAAGCGACGAGATGGGGGAAACAAGTAAAGCCAGGGGAGGATACGAGGAATAGACTAACCAAACAAGCTCTTGGATCGGCCAAGCATGGTAAAGAGATGAATTTGCGGTACCCTTAGTCGTGTGGATTGCGGTGTGTGGTAAAGGGTACACAGTGACAAGCGGCGGATGAAGGGAAAGGTCATGCCAGCAAGCACATAGGAGGCCGTAGAAGGTATGCGCGCAAAGGTGGTGTTTGCTTCGATGGAAGCGGTCCCCGGATCTGGCAGCTCAGCGTACCATGAAAGGCGAAACCGATTTGGAAGGATGATCACTAAACAGCGACTTCAGTAAGCGTGCAGTGGAGCAGGGATCTGGTCGGAGAAGCAAGGGTGCAGGTGTGAACAGGGATTGGGTCCAGAGCAACGGCGAGCGGGATCTCAAACACCAGTCTCTCCCTGCTCTCTCTCAAAAGCAGGGTCGGGTGGAGAGGAGAGAGGAAACAGAGACATGAAAAGAAACAGGGGAACGGGCAGGAGCGGAGTGGATAGTCTAAAGCGACGCCGACAAGCTCGGAAAAGATCCAGGCCCTGTCGGAGCGGAATCTGTAACAAGTGGTGCCAGAATCAGGTGTTCGTGGTCCGCCGTACCACAAAATCGGTACAAGCAAAGGCCAAGCGAAATCGACGCATAGGCAGGGTGCAGGATCAGTGTGGCTCGGAAACCGCCTTGACAACGGAAGCGAGGTTCGGCATGGTATAGAGTGAGAGCCCTTGAAAGAAGCATGGCGGCGAACCAACGATGAAAAGCAGCAAACCCAAGCCCCTGCCCGAAACAAGCAGCACCAGCGGTCAAAACGAGTGCATAGAAGCAAAAGAAAGGTTGCTATTGTCTTGTTGGGCGAGGCTTACTGTACAGTACTCGGGGCCTAGGTCGACTCGGAACTTGGCAGAGGATGCCGAAGGACAAACAAGAAGAAACATGCGTGATGCCCCCACCACATGATTCTAATTTTGTTGTTTGACATGTTCTTTTGAAAGCCTTGAAACAGCGCAGATATTCCCGTCGAGCTAGAAGAGAAAATTGCAAATCCCGTCTGGACTTTTCGCCAGTGCTTGTTTGTTCTTTCGTGAAAATTCAGGCTGAGAATCATGAGAAAAATGGGATTGCAGGCAAGAGACCCATGAGGTCCTCAAGCTTGATGAGGAGGCTCCTGGTCTGCCAACAGCTGCTAGTGGTGCCTGCACAGCAGACAGTGGTCATGGCAGAGGGGCCAGAGGCTCCACCAAGCCTAGAGGACTGGGTCATGCCAGGAGGCATTGGTTGGAACAAGTGGGCCTTGACAGGTCAAGTAGAGAGCCAAGGCAACCAATGCATGTTGTTCCATGGCTGAGCAGTTGACATATTGGCAGTAACAGTCCAAGTTCCATTGACCAAGAAGCTTGATGGTCTTGGCATCAACTCCTTGTGACACTGCCCAGGTGGCAGCACCTTGACAGAATGAGTGTCCTGCATACTGTGACATGTCAAGGCCAAGTTGGGAGACAGCCAGACACAAATGCTGGAGGAAGAACAACCACATGAGTGCCTTGTAGCCACTGTGGAGGCCAAAGAGTGGCATGCTGGCATGCCAAACTGAGGGACAAAGGAGCTGAAGTGCTGCATATGGGCACTCGATGCTGTGAAAGACTAAGGCAAAGCGGTTGGGTCAAGCGTTGATTGGGAGATTGGCATGTCTATTATTCAATGTATGATTTGATGATTACCAGCACCACTAATGGACAACCTAAAATGAGAGTGGGCAATCCCAGGTGCATCTTGCTGTTCTGATACTAGCAGCCTAGTAACATGGGGAGAATGGACTCTTGTTCACTATTGTCAAAGGCAGATTGGTAGCTTGGACTTGTGCAAATGAATGATATGTAGAACTGAAAGGTCCACATGGAATGGGTATTCTCCATGCCTGCAATGAGTTTGTGGTAGAGGAAATTGGAAGTAGATTTGATGAGGGGCAGAGTTTGTCATTACAATACATAGTCATCTTATATATGACAGAAGTCTGCCTGTTGGGTGTCCTTCCCAGTTTCCCTTCATGCATTAATCCTCTAACCCTTTCTAAGTCCTTCCATGCTGACATGCCATTGTCAGTGCAGACAATCTGTGTTGGGCATGGGTCTGGGCTCTTCCCCAGGGACCTCCCAAGTGTTTGTGCACTTTTCCATCCTCTAGTTTGATTCTCTCTTCTCCCTATTGGTCATTCCATCCTTTGCACCTGATTGGTTGATATGTGAGTTTGCTTCTGCTCAAGGCTGTACCAATCATCTTGCTCAGTCATGTGGTCTTGACCACTCCAAACTCCTTGTGTGCATAGTTGAGTCGCCATTATGCATCCATGTACCTACAATGCATTGTTGGTGCCTATAATGTGCCAATCAAGATGTTTGGCCTGTGCCTTTGTCCTCAGAGTTGTCCAGGTCCTTTGCTACACCTGTCTCCTTATTGGCTGTCATCATGGGTATGTGCTAATCTGCAGTGAATGTCAATTGTTGTTGCCATGTGTGCTAACTTGATGTGTTGAATGACTAGACCATGTGTCTGTCATGTTGTCTGTACTAACAATGCAAAGTGCATAATGAGGTTAGTTTTGCCACTGAAACGGTGAAGGCAAATCGCTCGGATTTCCAACAGATGCCTCCAACCTTGGGGATGACAAGTGGTGTGCCCAGTCTGAAAGGGTCGGTCTTTGATGCAGGTAGGAGGAGGACAGCATAGTTGTTGTACCACATGATGGAGCTGATGAAAAGCTGGGCTGGGGATGTCTGATCCCATGTGACCTCGCCACAGCAGAGGAAACAGGCAAACAAGACAGCAAAGGCAGTGGCAATGACTTGTTGATCCCAGCTGCTGAGTGACTCTGTGTACTGAAGCTGGTCAAGAATGGTGGATAAGAGTGGGAGAGTGATTGGCAGCTTTGATGATGCAGGTTGAAGGCCATGGGTGCACTTGATACCTTGGATAGCACACTTGAGTCTGCCTTGTGAGAACCCATCAAGTGAGAAGCCAAGGTTGACATGCCATGGCTGGAGAGTGTCAAGCTCATGCTTAATGCTGTGGTGAGAGCAGGTCTAGGCCATGTTGCAAGCCCACTTGGTGAGAAAGAGGTTGGAGGCTGGGGAGGGTTGTACACCTGGTCCAAAATGGTGGCTGACAAAGGCTCTGAAGCAATTGGGGATGCCAGAGCTGTGTTGACAGCTGGACTCCACAAGACCATGCCAGATGTAGGTGGCTGTGACAATGGAGCAGCCAGCAGCATCAATGAAAGATTTAGGTGGTACTCTGTGGTGAGAGGGAACAGAAGTTGATGTGCTTGAGGGAACTGGTCCTGGATGACATGGAAACAACAATGAGAGAGGAGGTCAGCCAGGTGATTATCCACTGAGGTAACACAGACTGGTCATAATGTGATATGCTGTCAAAAACTGAGGCCAAAAATTTCCCTGAGCAGAGTTTGGATGAGAGGATCCTGGAAATGGCCCAAGCAAAGGCCAAACTTGACATTGGTGTTGTTGACATAAAGGATCACAAGTCAAGGACTGTCCCAAAGGGGGGAGAAGGTTCATAACACTTTGAGGACCACCAGGGCCTCTCGGAAGCAAATGTCCTTGGATCTGTGGCACCAGGGCACTTCCTTGGAGAATACTGCAGAAGGTGACTGCATTGGACCCACATGAGTGCCATAGCCATGCTTAGAGGCATCAGTCCAAATGTATTTGACAACCAGAGGTGATGGTTGGAGGAGCAAATGACCTGGCCAGGCCAGAAGTGTTGACTGCCACCACCTGAGCTTGGCCACTGCTGGTTAGGAGATGCAACAGAGTGACAAGGGATGTCAATGGGCTGCCTTGGAAGCATCATAGAGTCAATGTAGGTATGCCTTACCATGAGGGACCACTTGCATTACAAATTGGAGGAGGCTGGCAATGTGCTGCCAGTCAAGGAGGTGAGCAGACCAACAATAGAGGAGCATGTTGATAGTGTCAATGATATGCTGATGCTGCTCCATAGTGATGCTGATTGATTGTTGAACAGTGTCAACTTTGATGCCAAGGATTTCAAGTTTGGTGTCATTCCAATATGTCTTGAGGGGTGCAAGCTGAAGCCCCAGAGCAGAGTAAGCCAGTGTCAAAGCATGGAGGGGTTGACCAGCATTGGCTGTGACTGGGACAGCACCAAAAAAGTCATCAAGATAGTGGTTGACCAGGCTGCTAGTCATCGACTGCACAATCCAGTGGAGAGCCTCTGCAAAGAGGTTGAAGAGCCAAGGGGCACTGTGGCCACTGAAGGTAAGGCCAGTTGTCAAGGGTCGCGCGCCTAGCTTCGAATATCGAGAAAACTGATGCTCGAGACTTACACCAGTCTGATTCTCGAAGTTGCTGATTCTCGAGAACTCACCTATCTTGATCCTTGAAGCCAACTGACCCCCATGAACACTCCATTCAGAGGCAGTGTGGCATGCTTGCTTGTATGCCAAGTTGTCAGGACCCTCCTAGCACTAAGCCCGAGTGTTCTTGAGGCCTTGCTGAGGGTGGAAGTCAGCATTGCCTCTGTCTGGAAGCAGGGTGACGCTTGCTGCTGCTGTATAGGGACTGGTGGAGGTTCCAGGCTGTGGTTGAGGTGCCACTACAGTTGAGGTGCCATATGCTAGTGGAGGTTCTAGCATTGATACTGGTGATCACACAAGTATATACTGCAATGCAAGTCGATTGCAGCAACAAACTATAGGACTGTGTGAAAGCCTAGCTTGTATATACCTGAAGGTAGTAATGATAATAGTAAATAATGGAGTGGATGGGCCTCTGCTCATACCATTGTTGTGCAGCCATTGACTATATATGTCCCTTCTGACCTGGCTGTGTAGCACCTAGGCTGCTTTCCCTTCAAGACTGCCAGTGTGTCCTTCATGAGCAAGAGTGTGGGCAGTTGCCAGGGGGCTCCACCTCATCTTGCCCCACCCTACTGAGTGTTGATGTTGTCCATGGTGGCTTCCAGTGCCTCCCAACTGCTCCTCCTGCCTTTGGGACCCCTTGCCCTCCACTGCCTGCAGTGCAGGCTCCTTATGCCAACTTCTCCAGCTGTGGTTATGCAATGTCATGCACCTCAAGACTTAGCATGCTTGTATTCTCAAGGTCATGTGTCCTTGCAAATTGGAGACTTCCAATTCTCAAGGTGTGACTTTGTAACACCCCAACCCCCTCCATGCCTTCCTGTCTACCCTGAGTGTAGCCCCAATGCTACCCTCGATCCCCGCTCCAGCTCGCTGTCGCTGTCGAGGCTATCCTCGAGCTGATCCTGTAACACAGCACTGCTGTCACAGGAGGATACTAGCCCAGCTCGAGAATGGGCTTGATGCTCATCTTGAGTTAAGGCAAGGTTGAGGGTAGGATCAATGCTTTCCCCAAGCTTGGCTCAGCTCAAAGTTGGTGGAAGTCAGGGTTTTGGTGGATGAAACAAGTCTCAGTTTGAGGATGCAAAGGTGTAGTTTTGCAAGGACCACTGACCTCAAGAGTTTACATGGTCAAAGTTCTGGGCTCACATGAGTCCTCCAATGGTGACCAGAAAAGCACAACTAAGCTGCCCTCATTGCAGGCTATGAGGGGCAGGAGGTCAGGGAGCCAGTGAAGGGTCTTATGAGGCACTAGGAGGCACTGGTTAGCAACAGGGTCCTCCAGTAGTAGCAAGTGGGGGTGCAGGTGCAAAACCCACACACACTTCATGACTGCCAGCCTGGCAGTCAAAGGAGGGAGAACCAGGCATGAGTGAAGCAAGGGCTAGGTGGGGCATCTTAGCATATATATACTGAAGCCCTGCCATTGTGGAAGATTGGAGGCTCATCCACTCTACTCTATGCTTGACATACTCATACACTCATTACTTAGTCATGATCATTGCAATTGACAGCAGAGTTGCAACAACCTCATTGGTGTGTATCTTGTCAGCAAAGTATCTACATCAGGACCTACACTGACATGCAGAACCTCAACTGCAGCAGAACCTCAACTGCAGCAGAACCTCAACTGCAGCAGAACCTCAACTGCAGTCTGGAACCTCCACCAGGCTAACTAGCTTTGACCTCCCAGCTTTTGACTAACTAGCAACTTCATTAGCTCACTAAGAACACCCATGGGCATATATGGGGTTGCCAACATCAGAGGTTGCCAACCCAATGTGCCACACTGCCTCTGGATAGGGTGTTCAGAGGGGATAGCTGACCTCACAGCCTTGCATACTGTATTTCTCTAACTCATGTGAATTTGCAAATTAAGGCACCAAATTCTCTGAGCTTGGGCATAAGTTGCAAACTGGGTGTCACCTTGGGTATTGCTTGTGTCAAGCTATCTAACTCGGCTGATCTCAAGGCTAGTGCCAAGCTAAGTCGCGAGCTTACTCTGAGGTCAGGCACATGTCCCTTACAGCTGCCTGCATGTATTGGTGAGTACCAGCTGGTGGTCACCTACCCCTGGATACCAGCAGAGCTTGTTGGCAAGGTCCACCAGGACAGCCTCAGTGTCTATGACCTGCCCAAACTTGCCAACCCCCTTGTGGCCTGGCATCACAGCCTTGGAAGACCCAGCCATGGTGGCCATCAAAGGCATCTCAGTCATCAAGGCTTCCACCACCTCAATGTCAAACCAACAATTTGTCAAGGCCATCCCCAACTTTACAACTTTCAGCAGACTCTGGATTATCTATCTGTCCATCAGATCATCAACCTCTCATGACCATGACCTTCCAGTCAGCCTTGGGCATTTCTACCAGCACATAGCTGACCTGGCAGAGGTCTTTCCATGGAAACCTGTCACTGCATACATCATAGCAGTCTACACCACTCATCTTGGCAAGGCCACATCGACAGAGTGGGCTCATTTTTGACAATGAGCTTCATGCCACTCACTTTCAAGGTGTCTAAGCCCAATTGGCCAGTGCTGCAGGATCCTCTTCCAACAACAAGCAATCAGCTCCTCCCCACCATGATGATCCACATCAAGAGCAAGTCTGTACATCTTGGAACCAGGGGAAATGCATGGGCACTGATCTCCAGCCTTGCATCAGGAAACACATCTGTCTCACATGTGCAGGCTCCCACCCTGCCAAGACTTGCACCTGACAAGCATCAACCAGCAGTCTACCAAGCAAAGCCACCAAGCTCAACTAATCTTACATGTGAGTTCCACTTACTCAGCCTATGTGACACACAGTCAACTCCTCCACCCTGACCAGCCTCAGTGGCCCTCTTGCCCCAGCTGGCCACAGTGGCACCTCTGTCTCCTCTTTGCCAGCCCCATGGCCTCTCAGCCTGGAGCACCAGTTTCCCAATGCCACCTAGTGGCCTTTCATGGTCCCAGCCCATCACAGTGACACCCCTACCATCCTGCCAGGCTACAGTGACCACCCTCCCACTTGATCCTCTACTTGTACTGTTGGCTGACCTTGCCTTGGTCACACTGATGACACTGCAGACCTGCCAACCACCAGCCTGACCCAACACCAAGGTTGTTGAGCCCCTCTTCCATGTTGACAGTCTTCCAGCCCAGCATGGCTCTATGCAGTTGTTGCTCCAACACTGGGAGACAGCACCTGTCAACTATCCAGATCAACACTTTGTTGATCAGCTCCTCAGCACTATCAAGCATGGTATTCACCTAGGCTACTCTGGCCCACTTCATGCTCATAGTCACTTCAAGTCCATCAAGAATCTTCCAATGAATGACACAGGCAAGGCTCACATCTGAACTGAGATTTCAGCACATCTCCAAGAAGGACACCTTGTTGAGGTGGATCCTCAGTCCTGTTGAATCATGTGCTCACCAGTCAGCACTGTCCCAAAACCTCATTCCACCAAGCTTTGGACAATACATCACCTCTCCCACCCATGCCTGCCCCAACCTGACCAGCTTCATGCTGTCAACAGCAGTATTGCCCCCCACTTCACCACCATCAGATACACCTCCTTGACCACCATCTTAGACTTTGTCCGAGACAATCCAGGATGCTGCCTTTGGAAAAGCGACTTGACCGGTGCCTTTTGGCATGTTGTTATAGGAGTGGATGAGCTCATCCTCGAAATTGGACTCGAAGCTCATTGCAAGGTGGCCTGAGGTCAAGATTGGAGTTGAGGCATAGCTCAAGGTGGAGGTAGGTCAAGGATGGCAGAGGCAAGGGCTTGGTTCAGGAGCCTAAGTCTCAGTCCAAGAATTGGCATAACTGGTATTGCAAGGTCACTTGAGTTCAAGAATAGACTTAACTGGTTTGTCGAGATGGCCAATCTCGACCTATGATGCTCATTGAAGGTCATACAGGGAGCTCTTGGTGTGGACAATGGAGGGCATGGAGTTAGGAAGAGCTAAGAGCAAGGGTGACAGTGCTGGACACCATTGACACTGGCAGAAGTTCCCAGGAAGAGTAAGTGGGGGTCTGAGCTTACACCCACATGTGCACCTCTGACTGGATGTGCTGGCACTGCCAGAGGAGGAGGAGCTGGGCACATGAGCAGAGCTAGAAGGCAGGGCACCATAGTATATATACCAGGGAGCCCTGCCAAGGTGGAAGAGTGGAAGCTCATCCATTCTACTCTATACTTTCTATATCTTTACATTCAGTTATCATTCTCATTCAGTCTTGACAGTTGCAATTGATCAGCATTGCAACTACTTCTAGCGTTTGCCATACTCAGCAACAGCATTGACAACCTTGATGTTCTCAGCCAGTGTAGTGCATCAAGAGCACTCATGTATCTAGCACTTGGTCTTATGACTAACAGGAGCAGCTGCAGTCACTTCAACAATGTGCCACACTCCCTCTGGACAGAGTGTTCAAAGGAGTCAGTTGACTTTGAGTTTTGGTATAACCAGATTCTCAAACTCATGTGAGTTCACAAATTATGATATCCCATTCCTTGGGCTTAGTTGATCTTTGAGTTAGATGTCTCCTTGGGAAATGCCTCTACTTGGATCTTGAGCTCAACTGACTTCGAGATCTCACAATAGTGAATTCTCGAACTCAGGTGCAAGGAGCTTGTCATCAGGCACACAACCCCTTACACATGTGGTCACAGCTGCTGACGATGCTCGTCTGTTTGGCTTCACCTTCAATGATCACTTCTTCATGGAGACTGGTGTTACAGGATCAGCTCGAGGATAGCCTCGACAGCGACAGCGAGCTGGAGCGGGGATCGAGGGTAGCATTGGGGCTACACTCAGGGTAGACAGGAAGGCATGGAGGGGGTTGGGGTGTTACAAAGTCACACCTTGAGAATTGGAAGTCTCCAATTTGCAAGGACACATGACCTTGAGAATACAAGCATGCTAAGTCTTGAGGTGCATGACATTGCATAACCACAGCTGGAGAAGTTGGCATAAGGAGCCTGCACTGCAGGCAGTGGAGGGCAAGGGGTCCCAAAGGCAGGAGGAGCAGTTGGGAGGCACTGGAAGCCACCATGGACAACATCAACACTCAGTAGGGTGGGGCAAGATGAGGTGGAGCCCCCTGGCAACTGCCCACACTCTTGCTCATGAAGGACACACTGGCAGTCTTGAAGGGAAAGCAGCCTAGGTGCTACACAGCCAGGTCAGAAGGGACATATATAGTCAATGGCTGCACAACAATGGTATGAGCAGAGGCCCATCCACTCCATTATTTACTATTATCATTACTACCTTCAGGTATATACAAGCTAGGCTTTCACACAGTCCTATAGTTTGTTGCTGCAATCGACTTGCATTGCAGTATATACTTGTGTGATCACCAGTATCAATGCTAGAACCTCCACTAGCATATGGCACCTCAACTGTAGTGGCACCTCAACCACAGCCTGGAACCTCCACCAGTCCCTATACAGCAGCAGCAAGCGTCACCCTGCTTCCAGACAGAGGCAATGCTGACTTCCACCCTCAGCAAGGCCTCAAGAACACTCGGGCTTAGTGCTAGGAGGGTCCTGACAACTTGGCATACAAGCAAGCATGCCACACTGCCTCTGAATGGAGTGTTCATGGGGGTCAGTTGGCTTCAAGGATTGAAATAAGCTAATTCTCAAGAATCAATGACCTCGAGAATTAGATGGGTGCAAACCTCGAGCTCCGTTTTCCTTGATTTCCGAAGTCAGGCGTGCGATCCCTGACATGCTGCAGGTTGTGGCTGTGGCAAGGGAACAGGTTGTGTGACAGAGGAGGTTGCTGGCATGGCATTGGGAATGTCAGTGACTGGTTGGGGGATAGCATTTGCCAAGGCTTGGACAGCAGCAGCAACTTCATCCTGGAGAAACTGGTGAAGTTCACCAATGCTTGCTGAGAGGTCCATGCACATGATAAGGTCTTAGCATGGTGCTGGCAGTGGCTGGGCTGGAGCTGCTGTGCCAGTGCTGCCAGCTATGGTTGATGTGGAGGGTACTGGCTGAGATGCAGCTGGCAAAGCTGGGTTCGCTGCAGCTGTCGACTGTCATGGTAGTGGTGTAGACATTGATGAAGACTATATTAGGATCAAACGGATGATGCTGCTGCTGCTGCTGGATGGAATGTGATGCTTCTTTGTTGTTGCTGCTGCTTGGTGTTGGTGGACGCTGAGGTACAACGAGATGAGACTCAGCCAAAATGGCTGAGTTGACACACTTTCATCCATGCTTATTCAGCTGAGAGATGCGTCTTGCAGGTAACTACTGATGGAAATGCAGAGCTACGAAACCTAGCCAGTGACAATGTGGGTGGAGGGGTGCCAACTCGGCACCTTCCCATGTGGCAGTCAAGGCATGATGCTGTGACCTGGTGCTGGAACCATTGGTGGAAGAACAATGACAGTGGCTTGTGATGGTTGCAGGTGCAGCAGAGCTTCTTGGCATCAGACATAATGTCACTGAGACAACATATGCTGGCTTCAAAGCTAAGCAAGAAAAGGAAAAACCAGGCTGCAATGAGTGAGCCTGGTGTAAAAGGCAATGGAGGAAGGAAAGGAAGACACAGCTACAGTGGAAACATTCAGAAATAGTTATTGTGATTGATTAGAGTCATGTGGAGCTGGCTGACAAGTCCAGCCCAGATGTGCATGCCTTCTTTCCGACCACGTGATGCATAGAACGCCATCGACAGTCTGAGACGGCGAACCAATTTCTTTAAGGTTGTTTAGGATTTTACACATGTCGAACCAGCCAGCTAGAGTAGAGTAGCGAGCTTGTCCCTTACGCTACATCCGACTCTGGGGATGTGCCCTTGGGTCCAGACCGGCAAAAAGCATGTTAGCAAGTCCGCTCCCTGCACTTGCTCTTCATAAGCGCCACCATTCGGCGCACAACTTGCTGTCAGCGTGCTCATCTTTGTTAATTGCAAGACCGCAAGTAATCAAGAACCAGATGTTGTTGTTGTGCTTGCGCGGAAGCGATCAACACCAACTTTGCATCTTTCAAACAAGAGTCTCGCCTCTGTTTATTGAGACTTTCTTAAGATACAGTAACCGCTAATGCACGCCGTGTGGTTCCCAGACAAATGGTGGCGATTGCAGATTGCAGGAGATGAAGAATACAGAGCACATGGCGAGGACTTGGACTTTGGTTCTTTTTTTCCCTTGGTTGAGCGACGACCCCCGTTCCGATCCCCGACGGCCTCTCGACTGTTATTAAGGGTTTTCCAGACGCCGCTTTTTTGGTATTGACATGCGTCTCAAAAATCGTCCAATTCAAAAGTAAGATTTCCGATTTGAATTTGACCAAACGCCGTTTGTATTCTGCCATCGACTTTGGGTCCAGGCCTTGCAGCGTGGCTTAGCCTGACTCTAGGCCGCAATCTTGCCAACCGCCGCTGCCTGCAATGTCATGTGAGCTTTGTCGACTGTGTACCACACAACACCATCCGATCTCATCGGTCCAATCGACGCATCATCGGCGATCGGGACCAAATTTCATCTGAGCAGACGCTGCCACGTCTTCACACAGACACTTGCCCGAACAATTGCTCTTTGGAGGCTGGTGATTGCTGGGTATACAACGGGTGTTCAAACTTTTTGGTGGGGTGTTTCGTTTTGTTGCGGTGTGCGCGTGCAGGTACTGCTCTGCACTGTTGCCTCGCTCAAGGCGCGTTTCAGAGACTAGATGTATGACCGCGAAGGAAGGCAGACACGGCATCGGCGCTCCAACAATTCTGCTCTGCTCTGCGTCGTTGCCTCTGCTCCAGCTGCGCCCTCTTAGCTTCCGCACCATCCTCGGAATTGTCGTCGCTGTCATCTTCCTCTTCCTTGTCGTCATCGCCCTCGCCCTCGCCGTCATGGGCTGCAGGCAGTCGTTCGCGAACATTAAGAACGTTGCCCTCCTCGTCAGGTGCGTTTCGAAGATGGTACCAGACGCGTAAAGCTCGAAGTGCCAGAATGTTGTGCTGCGAGATCTCGTCCTGGATGTGCTCCAACTCGGCCTGGATGCCTTCCTGTCCGTCTACGCCTGCAGATGCATTGTAGCTGTCGATCAAGCTGCTTTCTTCCTTCATGATCTCGGCCTCTGGCGCTGTGCGAAGTAATGCGCCCAAAAAGGTGATGTTGTCGTCTGGAATGGGTAGCACCGGATGGGCTAGCAATAGAGGCAATGGATTGTTGCGGTCGTAAAAGTTGAGCTCGGGCAATCCGTCTGCTGTCGCCTTGACACCGTCGTCAGCAGCACCGCTCGATCCCCCTCCACCCATGATGCCTCCAAACAGCGCAGAAGACTCGGATGCATCGGCGTACAGGTTGGCATTCTCTGCTTCCGCTTCGAGCACGTTATTGAATGACGCGAGCTGCGATGGCAAGAAGTGCGGAGATGCCGACAGGAGAGAAGACGAGAGCGAGTAGACATGCGAGAGCAGATTCGTGTATCGATGCAGCAGCGCCGGCCACTCATCCATTCCGGGAACCACTGCAATCTCTTGCTTGAGCCCGACGATGGATGACAGAAGCGACTCGAACCTTTGCAGCAGGATCTGTAGGTGTTCTGCAGGCATCTGCACCTTTGGCAGCGTCGGAGCCGCCGACACGACCGCTGCGGCCTCGGCCGCTCGTTTTGAGGCCATTGTCTCTGGCTGTGCTCCACCTCGTCAGCTCGCCTGACAGATGGTCTAGTGATGCTGCAAGTGGCGGTATTCGTTGGCTCGGCGACTTGCGATGCTGTACGTTCGCGCTTGACTGGTTGTCGCGCCAAAAAATGAATGGTGATCAGCACAGAGTGGACGTCATACGAGAGCAGCAAAGGAGCTGCACTATCAGCCTCCCGTCAAAGAGTCCCGATCACGGCACTGTTCCGAGCTGATGCTGATTCCAGAGTCGAGAGTATAGAGTGTAGATGGCGCGTGCGAAGAAAAGTGATAACAAGACATGCAAAAGCAACGATGAAGACGAGTGCAGAAATCGTCAATCGGGAACCCGCCGATTTGCGCGCACAGATCCACTCAGCCTTCGGGAGCCCTCGCCGAATTTTGGAGGGAAAAAAGTTCTTGGCAGCTGCACGCCTCCACACAAGTGCTTGTCGAATGGAGAATGCTTACTCTCCCTCTGCCGAACAAAGGCTGAGTCGATGGGTTTCTCTTAGCCACCATCGCTTCCGTCCGAACCAGCTCAAACCCTCAGCTGAGAATCCGGTCGGGCTGCTACAGCTAGTTGGGAAACGTATATGGCTGTCATCTCGCAACTCTCTTTCGGCCCTGGTGCGGAACCACTTGTCCTTTGAAGCAATCGCCCCACTAATTGCATCTCCTAATCCATCTCGATGCGCTCACCGTCAACTTTGCTTCCTAATACTTCGCCTCGCATTCGCCAAATTCAGCGAACATTCACCCCCAACAGAGCGGCGTCGTAGCTCTACAAAATGTCGTCTTCATGGATCAAGTCTCTTCGCGACCGCGCAGCACAAGCTGGTGGATCAAAAGCGCCCGACTTCCTCTTTCATACCGACTGGTCGCGCAGCCTGGCCAACGCACATCTCAGCAGCGCCGGCACATTCAATGAAGGGCTCCTGGCAGGACTCGCTTTGCCGGGTGAGGTCACTGCCATGGCCTTCGAGCCCGTACAGGGTTTTCTCGCAGTGGGCACCACGCTTGGCACCATTCATCTCTTTGGATCGCCAGCTGTCCAGCTCTCTTTCTCGCTTCGACCCGCTCACAAGGTCAATCATATCGCCTTCAAGCCAGGCACAGGCCTTTTGATTTGCATAGACGAAAAGGACAACATCAGCGTCTACGACCTATCGCGACCTGATCCGCAGATCAGGGCCGCTCACGGCTCCTCAAGCAATCAGTACCGCGCTTCCAGCGCATCTACGGCGCACAGCATCACTGGTCCACCCCATCCCGATACTCCACAAAGAGTCGGCGTTCACACCGTCCGCAACAAGGTCATCTGCATTGAAGTGTCCTCCGCTCATTCGCACATGTTTCTCGGCCTTCGCGACGGCACCGTCGACACCTTTGACCTCGAGCGCATGTGTCCATCGCCGTATCGCGTGCCCAATCTATGGTGGGAAGAAGAGGAAATCCTTCGCAAGTCTGGAGTCCCCGACGCACCCAATCGTCGTCACGTTCCGCTCATCATCGACATCAAGACCCACCCCAAGGATATCAACCAGTTGCTCTTGGCTTACGAGGGCGGCACCATCCTGCTCGACATTCGCGAGCGCGCTGTTCTCAAGACTTTCCAGCTACGATTGCTTCCGAGTGCGCTCGGATCCGGCGGGCATCCGGATCTGATATGGACAGAGCGTGCTCCACCCGCCACATGCATCGCCTGGCGACCGGACGGCGAGATTTTTGCCATGGGCCATGAGGACGGCTGTATCTCCTTCTGGTGCATTCGCGACGATGACAAGCCTATCATGGTCCGAACACTTGACTGCCTCGACGTGGAAAAGCCGGTGGTCGATCCCGCCCTCATGGAAATACCTCGGCCGCCAAAGGAACCCATCTTCAAACTGACTTGGTCTGGATTTCCAGAGAAGGGTTGGATTGACATGGCAAGTCAAAGTGCTGCCAATTGGCAGTCGCAACAACGCCAACGCACCTCTTCATCGACCGATCCCGCCGACGGCCCCGTCAAAGGCACCGTGCTCACGGTCTTGGGCGGTGCCAAGGCAGGCATCGATCCGCCTGGTCTGTTTTGCACCAATCTTCCGCCCTACAGCAGCACAATCACTCTTTGGGGAGGCGCGACCGTCGAAGCCAATCACAAGCTGCGTGTTGCGCTGCACGACTCGCTCGTACCTTCGTCCGAAGTCGTCTATCCCACTTCGAGCATTGTCGAGGATTTCCTGCTGCTGCCTAGAAGCAATCCTCACTACTCGGGCACCTATGACCCCTCTGCCGTGGTGGTTCTTCTTGCAGCAGATCCTAGCCTGCCCACGTTGCCGCCTCCTGCCGCCGCGCGTGGCCTCGCTTGTTTTGCCTTCCCGCCAAAGTCAAATTCGTCCACGTCTGCGCACTCTCCACCACCAACAGGCCATCAATCGAGTCCACAGAAGGAGCTGCATCTGCCTCTGCCTCTCACTCTCTCTGGCGGAGGCGCCATCTTGGGTGCCAAGCTAGAAACTTTGACCCCTCATGCTTACCGTAAACTCGTCGGTCCTCTCGATGTGACCGGGTTGAACCAGAAGCAGGAGCAGGAAGCCGCAGCTTCAGCCCTTCGCTTTTCGCACGACGACAGCAAACCGCCGCTCAATTTGGCAGGAGGCAAAGCATTGGCATCTCTGTCGGGAGAGGGCTCCGATGACATTCCTGACCTGCTTCGATCCGCCAAGTTCCGAATTTTGCTCACATGGCATCTCGACGGCACTGTGCGCTTCTACGACACCAGCCCGCATCGGCTTATGATGGGAAGGCCTGACGAGGAAGATTTGCGCAGTCAGTCACCCTCACCGCGCATTTGGCTGCAGCAAGGCTTTCCTTCGCCTTTGCCTCATCTCACCATCGATACGAGGAGTTTCCTGCGCAACCCGTCGATGGTGGGCCATCCCTCCTTCGATCGAGCACGCGGCAGAGCCAGAGTGCAAGACGTTCATTTTGCTGCCGAGGTTCTTGAAGCGACCATGGCCCTGTCTACGGGACAGCTGGTACATTGGCGCTTTGGCTTTGCTCAGCTCAGCGAGACGGAAGCGATTCAAGAGCAAGTCGAGGAGGCCATCGAAAGGGAAGAAGCCGAACAGGCACACCTCATGATCCCACCCGTCACTAGCCCACGCAATGCCGGCAGATCTTCCATCTCTGTCGCCTCGCCTCGCTCACCCAAGAGCATCGACTCGTCAAATCTGCTCGATGCTGAAATGTCTCAAGCCATGAAGGAGCTTGGAGTGGAGGATGGCGACAATGACGTGACTGCCAGACCCCCGTCGGATGTCGCTGATGCCAATCTGCTACCAGGACACAGCGCAGAGGTGTCGACCAGCAATCCTCCACCACGCCCGCGACGCGATCCTAAGAGACTCAGTACGCACGGCATGCCCGAAGGCAATGTCTATCATGGAACTGGATCTCGCGAGGAAAGAGCGCCTCTGCAGCCAGGAGCTGGCCCTTCCTTTGCGCCACCCCAGAGTTACAATGCTATGCCAACACCCATGGGCGAGCATGACGAGATAGTGTTGCTCCAACACCTTGCAGATCCAAGACACGACGGATTCAAGCCCAATCTGATGGTTGATCTCATGCGAGGCGAAGTCTCTGCGTTTGCCTCGAGTGACATTGGTTTCTTGGCGATCGCTTGTGGTACGGCGCTGGCTGTGTTGGATTTCCGCAGCGCCGAGCTTATCCTGAAAGAAGGATTTGGTGGCCAGCAGGATTCTGGACATAGCGACCACAGCGATGACAGGGCACTACGCAAAATCTTGGAAGCCGAGTCCAAGAGTCCCATTGTCCACCTTACTTTCAGCGTCTGTCGCGTCGCCGAGGATCCGAGTCTCGCTCCTCGTCTCATCGTAGTGCGGGCCAACGGTTTGACCACGGTATGGACGCTGCAAAGGACGCTCGATATGTGGCTGATGGAGCGCGCCGGTGCGCAGAAGCTTGACGAGCTCAGCGGGACCCGAGCCATCCACATCCTCGATATCGGCGGTAGAGATCGCCACGCTCTACCAAACGATCTGCAACAGGCGTTGCGAGAGCAGGAATATGGACGCGCAGGATCCATGTCCGAGCCATCGGTGCCACCTGCCGACGTTTTGCTTGGCTTCACAGATCAGCAAGTGACGCTTCGATACGGTGTCACAGGATCCATTGTATCGCGCGCAGAGATCGGCGAGCGCGTGTTGGGCTGCGGAATGATTGAACGGGCGCAAGACAAGGTGGCCTCGGTGGTGACCTCTACCAGCATCCGGCTGTTCAGCTTGCCCCGACTGGATTCCATCCTTCGTCTGCAACGACACCATCGAGAAGTCGGCGAGTTGCAGGGCATGAGGCCGTCCATCTCGTTCGACCCGCATGGCGACTTTGTAGAGGTGTGCAGCAGCCTGGATGTGCGGCTGTGGACCACTTTTGCGTCTTTGCGTCGACCTGGACAACCGAGTCTCACCCTATATAATCCGGCACTGGGTCATGCGATGCCAGTGCATCCAGGCGTAGCAGGCTCAGCAGCTGGAGTCGCCACGAGCATTGCAGGCTGGTTCGGTGCAAAGACCACTGGCATGCTCTCGGTTGGGGCTCAGATGGATGCGCTGCTTGCAGGCCCCAAGCGGCCGGATCCGCCCAAACTCGGAGAAGCGCTTCCACCGCGCGATTACCGGCCACCTCGCGTAGCGGCTGCTGCACAAGCGGAAAGTGAGCGAGAGCGACCGGACATGCGCGGCGCTGCTGGTTCGAGCCTTCCTGTTGTGCGAAGAGACGCGAGCAAGGCAAAAACGGTGGCTGCGTCGGCCAATTCAGCATGGCAAACGGGCTATCAGAACATTGATCTGCTCAAGGCACGTGGCGCCATGATGAGCGGAATCGAAGACGGATTGACCTCGCTGGAACGCGGGGCAAGCGATTTCCTCAAGAGCACGCGCGAAGCAGCTGTCAAAGGCGCGGCCAAGGACAAGCTCAACAAAATGTTCTTTTGAATGTCTCACCATTACACGGGTTGTGATCCGATTTGATTTGCATTCAAGCTTTCGCTCCAAAAACTTTTGGCTGTGTGCGTGCGGCAGGATAGCACAGGCGGCTATCGAATCATGGAGACATGACAATGAATCTATCTTTTCGGTCAAGCTTTTATCGGCGTCTGACTCTGGTGGCAGCAGCGATTGGGTTGCGAGTAAAAAAATAAAAATAAATAAAAATAAATAAAAAGATTTAACCGTTAGTGCAGAACGTGGCCTTGTAGCGAGCCCCGCTGCCGTGGCTCTTGTCCTGCTTTGCCGTTGACAGTTGACGACGTGCGCACCTTTTTGCTCGTGTCGGCAAAACTCCGCTGCCATTTCCTCATGCAGCGATGCCGCTCTCTTGGTCACCAATGTAGCCGCTGCCGTCAGTGCCGATTGAAATTCATTAAGAAAAGAAAAGGAAAATGAAAAGAGAAAAAAGAAATTGCCTGCGGGTCATCCTTTGTTGTTCGCCCCGTGCAGTGGAGTGAATCAGAGTCAATCGGGCGTGTGCCTTAAGACCCTCGATCTTCGCACGCTTTGCCGCCTGTTGCCTGTTTTAGCGAGGATTGTAGCGAAAAACCCTTTTTCCCTTTCGCAGCTCAGCCGAGAGGACGCCACTTTTTTGAGAAGCTGTCAGACAGCACATCCGTCTGTCTGTTGCTTACCCTTCACCCTCGCAATCATCATCGCTCAGTCGCAGCAAGCAACGCGCTCACGACATCAAACCTGAGCCAACTTTGCACCTTGGATGGAGCCATCATCACCGCCTGCGCTTCCTATCCTTCACCACCTCCAACACCAACACCACCACCACCAACATCACTACCCTTTCGTAACAAACTTGGCGCCACATCTACCCTGACAGTCACCTCCTCGTTCAAGAGCGCCTAGCGCCGACTGGCCAAGATGAAGTTCGGCAAGACCTACATGGAGACCATGGCGGATCCCGCCTTCCCCGAGGAATGGAGGAACGGTGCTTTAGAGTACAAGCATCTCAAGAAGCTCATCAACGGTGTCGTCGCCGAGCTCGAATCCATCGGCCTTGGGGCTGACGTCCTTCGAGAGCTCCTCGTTCGCCCCGAGGATGAAGCAAATGGATTTCCTCAAGACTCGCCCAAACACAAGTCCAGGCCGCTACCAGCCAACGCCGACGACTCCGAATCTGCGCTGGCAGATGACTCGGGAAACAGCTCGGAACAGGAAGATCAAGATGACGCTCCCAACAAGCTTACCCCCGCCGGAAAGTGGGTCAGCGACTTTTCCGTTGATATGATTCGCAGAGCCTCATCTCCAGGCAAATCGGTCGCTGCGACTGATGCCAGCAAGGCAGCAGAGGCAGCAGAGGCTCCATCTGGTAGTACATCTCAAGCAGATCAGGCACAACAACCTTCGGCCAAGTCCGACCAACTACTCGTTCCTTCGTCCCCCAAGCCGCGTCGCTACAGCCACGGCGTCGATGCGGTCAACTCTTCGATGGACAACATGCATTTGAACTCAGAGACGCGCGGCCGAGCTTCGTTCAGTGCTAGTTCTCCGCCCGATTCGAGCAAATGGGCCGGGCTCGGCAGAAAGGACTTGGCGGCCATGGGCCTGAGCAAGAGACACTCCGACGGCAATACTACGGCCGGCATCAGTCGCTCACATGACCCCAGCCCCGGTCGCCACGACTGGAGCGCTAGCAAGTGGAGGGAAGAGGCAAAGCTCGATTGGGATCCCAGCTCGAACCCTGCTCAGAACGGTCGAACCATGCTCTCACCGCCCAACACCTCGCGCACGGACAAGAGCACAAGTCCAGCGAGACATCGCTGGGTCGAAGGCAAATACGGTCGCCGTGCCCGTGCCGAGTACGAGCTCGGTGGAACGCCGGACCATCCTGTGCCTCGCATTCGACTCTTCATCGAATCACCCTTGCCTTCCGATGACGAGGGAGACGACGAGGATGCTGGCAATAGCGAATCTACTAGCCTCTCGGACGACGCTAGCAGCCGCAAGAGCCTCGAAGAGCAAATCATCGAACTTCCCGCTACTCCCACCAGACGCTTCTCAACCATTCCAGAAGATGGTCCCGAGGGCGAGACACGAGAGCAAAAGGTCGAGCGTCAGAGCGAGATTCGCAGAAAGCGTGGCACACGTTCCCGCGAGGTTGTCATCCCACTCACGGCAGATACGCAGTTCTTGGACACTCTGACCCATGCGTTGCAGAATCTGTCCAACATCCAGACGCACCAACGCGACAACTTTGTGCTCGAGACCGAGTCACTCTGCTCGGCCATTGCACGTGCTTCGAGCCCGTTTGCATCCAAAAACGATCTCTACGTGTGGAGGGAGATCTTCGGTCTTTGGGTCGACATGCAGGTGTTTGAAAGTCAACGCGAAAAGGACCGTGGCGAGCTAAGCATCGATGAAAGCGAAGCTCGACTGAAGCGTTTTGCACTCGAGCTCGCTAAACGCGGCTGGATCCATGATCCCAATTCGCCAGCGCCGAGCAAAAAGGGTCGACTGGTCAAGCTCAAGCTCGGTTCTGGACCTAGCAGTCAAGGTCTCAACAACCAAGCCAGTGCCGCTGCCATCGAGGATTTCTTGCGTCTCAACTTTGCTCTACTGGATGTCAAGAAGTTTCAGCGCGTCAACGTCGAGGCGGCACGAAAGATCCTCAAGAAGCATGACAAGCGTACTGCCCTTACGGCTAGCAACGATCTTCGCGCCTTCATGGCGCAACAGGAGGCAGCGAGGCGTGCGATGGGCATCCATCCCGTCGGCTCGGGCGGTGTGATCAACCTTCCTGTGTCGGCGTTCCAGCCTGCAGCGGATGTGTCGAATGGCAATTCGACGGCGCTCGTCTCGTCAGCGGCGCACCCTTCGTTGGCGGCGTTGCTGCCTTCGGCTACCACGGGAATTTTGTCGGAATCGCTGCCACACATCCTGCTCTCGCTCGTCACCATAACGCTTCTACCCATCCTGCCAGCCGTCGACGACTACAGCTGTGCCATCTGCACGTCGGTGGCGTGGAGGCCTGTGCGACTCGACTGCTCGCATCTGTTCTGTCTGCGATGTCTAGTCAAGCTGCAGCGACAGGGCAAGGACGACTGTCCGCTGTGCAGGGCGCCCGGCGTTGTCAAGACGGCCGATCGCCGCAACATGGACGAAGAAGCGGACAAGTATCTGCAGACGTGGTTCCCTCGCGAGGTCAAGGAGAAGACAAAGGAGAACGAGAAGGATCGTCGAAAGGAGGATCTCGAGGCGTTGGGGCTTCGTGAAGAGAAGTGCGTGATTCAGTGATCGTCAGCGTCAGCGAGTCTTATACAAGCCCGACGTAGAGGCTTGAGTTTTATCATCATACCCGGTTTGGAAGTGTCGTAAAGTAATGGTCCGGCTCACTCTTGCTTGCGTGTAGCCGCAGCGAATCAAGTTGTATCTTTACAATGGTCCGAGTTGCATTGCTGTGTGTTTGCCTGCGTTGGTCGATTCTGCAGTCCTGAGGATAAAGCTGTTTTGGTATATATTTATTTTGGTGCCACTCCCTGATATCTGCGGCCATAGAACCTTGAAAGCACCGCATCCCGTCCGATCTGCGAAGTTAAGCAAGGTATCGCCTGGTCAGTACTGCGGTGGGGGACCACGCGGGAATCCTAGGTGCTGCAGTTTCTCTTTTTTTCTCCGACGCTTTTACGCTGGGTGGAGGCGAAAAACTGTCGTTTCAGGGTCCAATCTTTCCAAATTTTTACAGTATACAGTACCACATCTTCCTCTCCCGCATCCATACAGTCGAAGCCACGCCACACTTTTTCGCCTTGTTTCTTGTGCAGCAGCGACAAGATGAGTGGCACCACGAGCATTCCACCGACGACACTGGCGGGACCGACAGAGCTGCGTTCAGCTCCTTCGTACGCGGGAAGATGGACAAAACTCAACCCTTCTCTCACACCATGGATCCTCTCCCTGCTCTCGGACATGGGATTCAACCAGATGACACCCGTCCAGGCATCGACCATCCCATTATTCTTGTCGCATAAGGATGTGGTGGTGGAAGCAGTGACGGGATCGGGCAAGACGCTGGCGTTTGTGATCCCCGTACTGGAGATGCTGTTGAGGCGGTCGACCAAGTTGAAGAAGGATGAAGTGGGCGCTTTGATCGTATCGCCTACGAGAGAGTTGGCGGAACAGATCCACAAGGTGATCATGACTTTCTTGGACGCGCAGAACCAGATGGAAGCTGATGCGGCAGATGAGGGAGAGGGGCAAGAGGAGGAAGAGGAGGCCGAAACCAGCGATAGCGACAGTGACAGTGGCAGCGATTCCAACTCTGCGGCCAAGAAAGTCGGCAAGAAGAAAGCAGCCGAGTCTCGAGCAAAGGCGCAAACTCCAAGAAAGACCACCAGAATTGCGGGAGCCCAGCTCGTCGTGGGAGGTTCCAAGTGCACTCCACTAGACGACTATCGCATTTTTCGAGACTCTGGAGCCGACATCCTCGTCGGCACACCCGGTCGACTAGAAGAGCTGCTCTCAAGAAAGGGCGTCAAAAAGTCTCAACTCGAAGTGCTCATCCTCGACGAAGCAGATCGGCTGCTCGATCTCGGATTCACCGAAAACCTTCGGCGCATCCTCTCGCTCTTACCCAAGCAGCGCCGAACCGGATTGTTCAGCGCAACGATGACCGATGCGCTCTCGGAACTTGTCCGCATGGGACTGCGCAACCCTGTTCGTGTCGTCGTCAAGGTCGAAACAAAGAACAAAGCCGCCGCAGCATCAGCGGGCGCGGACGACTCAAGACGAACACCAGCGACCTTGCAGAACCTCTTTCAAGTCTCTCGTCCGGAGAACAAGCTGGCTCAGCTAGTACGCATCTTGCTCTTTGAAAACAGCGACAAGGGCATGAGCGGTGGAGCCCGCAAGTTTGTCGTCTACTTTAGCACGTGTGCCCAGGTCAATTTCTTCTATTCGGTGTTCAGCCAGTTGCCCATCCTCAAGCAGAACAGGATCAAGCTGCACACGCTTCACGGTAAACAGACGCCGAGCAAGAGGAAGAGCATGTTTGATGCGTTTGTCGCCAGCACTGCTCTTGATGGCGCCGTGTCTGGCGACGGTGTGGGCCAATCAAAGTCGAGCGGGGCAACGGTGCTGTTCTGTACAGACGTAGCTGCTCGAGGACTCGACTTGCCCGATGTGGAAGTGGTGGTGCAGTACGATCCACCTACGGACCCGAAGGTCTTTTCGCACCGATGTGGCAGAACCGCAAGAGCAGGACGTCGCGGACACGCCATTGTCATGCTGCACACTGGACGCGAGGAAGACTTAGTCTCGTACATGGGTGTCAAACGTATCCCGCTCGCACCGTACCCTTACCTCTCTTCAACGCTCGAAGGCGTCATCGAGCCTGCTGAACCAGACCCCGCAGCTCGGGAGCTGGAGACGACCATCCGTACACTCGTACAACAAGATCGTGAGATCTTCGACTTTTCCATCCGCGCCTACGTCTCCTACATTCGCGCTTACAGCAAGCACGAAATGTCGTACATCTTTCGTCTTGCCGACTTGGACCTTGCAGGTGTAGCCCACGCATTCGGTCTCATTCGTCTACCCGCCATGCCAGAGTTGAAAACTCGTAAAGCCTCGGGTGCTCTGGTGTACGACGAAGAGCAGATCGATTTCGGTGCGATTCCGTTCAAGGACAAAGCTAAAGAAAAATTGCGTCTGGCCAAGATCGAGGAAGACAAAGCTGCGGCTCTCGCCAAAGCTGATGCCGACGCGGCCGCGGCAAAAGATGAAAGCTCGGACGAGTCAGACGACTCGGACGCATCCGTCTCAACTTCCAACGCAGCAGCAGGTGCCAAAAAGAAACGCAAACTCGGCAGCGAAACCGCCGGAGCCTGGTCAGCCCAAAAAGAGCGCAAAGAACTTCGTCTAGCGCGCAAGGAGAAACGTGCTCGCAAACGCGCTTTCCTCAAACACGAAGCTCACGCAGCCAAAAAACAGGCTCAACAAGCAGCAGCAACCACTTCTTCATCAAACCACAAATCGCAACCTAAACCGAAAGACCAAGGCGACCAAGAGGAGGACGACGACGACGACGACGATTGGGACGAAGAATACCGCAAACTCAAAAGCAAAAACGTAAAGAAAAAGCCGCCCGCACCACCACCACCACCTCCCACTTCAACCCCCACAACGATCACGACACCGACACCGACACCTCCAACGACAACAGTCACAAAGACGACGAACCATTCTTTGTCATTTAACCCTTTCTCTCTCTCTCATTGCATCGCACCCCTAAACCCCCCCAACCCTATCTAACGTAATTACTGTACTTCCGACGCAGTCGCGTCTTTTCAAAAAAGGCACTTCAGCAGTGTTTTGAGTAAAACAAGCATCCTCTTTGAGCCCTCACAGCATGATCACAAGCAGACGGTAGCGCCTGAGACTTGGTCAGTATGAAGTATGTAGGATGAACACCATGAATCTGATTTTTTGAGGTGTCTCACAAGCCTCAGTATGGTGTGAGTACTAGTAGAATCTGGAGGAAGCGAAAATTGGTGCAATTGAGGCACGAGACCAGTCAAAGCCACGATTTTGCTTTTTGTTGCTCTGTGATCATACCTGCCTCAATCGATGAGCGGAAAAATCATACTAATAAGATCTTGATGTTGTGTATCAATCCAACACATAACATTGCAGCATTGAGATGATGGTTTGGGAGCATTGCAAGCAAATGGGATAAACATCAAGGAGCTTTTTTTTCTTTTCCTCTGCTGCAGTGCCTGACGCGATGCGCACATAAAGTTGCATGAAATTCGAACACTGCTGTGGTGCCTGCAAAAAAATCGCTTTTTGAACACCATCTCACTCCATCCAGAGCCTAAGAACCGATCACCTGATCACTGAAGGAAATGATCACAACTGCCATCAAGAAGATGTGCGTGCAAGTCTGAGCTCAAGATGGCCATTAATTATCATGCTAGGTGTGGTTTCAGTTTTGTAGTTCACACTGGTGAAGTGCCGAATTTTGGATTTCAGATCGCGCCGGTACTACCGATAACACGTTAAGTTAACCCTCGCATGCGGCTTCACAAACTCTCGCAACCCACACAGAAGCAGAAATCAACCTTCGTCTGTTCTAGAAATTCGTGAGGAGCTGTTAAAAGTACATCATGACGAGAGAAGAAAGAAAAACAAAAAGGGGGAAACAATCTAGAGCTAACTTATCCTTGGGATGAGGGAATGTTAAAAGGGATGCAATGTGGTAGAAAGCAGCTTTTCCGGTGACCAGCGAGACAAATAAGAGAAACCAAAAGCAAGAAGGAATAAAGAGTTGTGGGGATAACTTAAAAAAAGGTTTGGTTGGTGGTGATGCCGAGACTAAACGTAGTTGCGAACCTGGATGCGAGCGCCGTCTTCTTCGTGCAAAAGCTCTTCGTCGTCTCCGGCTTTTTCCCCCGTCCCTCCTCTAGCGATTCTTCCATCGACACGCCAAGCGAAGGTCCCTCTTGTCCATCCTCCATAGCACGTACCACTTCGCCTTCAAGGTCGCGTCCCAAACCACCTTGCTCGCGCGACGAGCGACGGATGAACATAGGTGGCTTGTCCGCCAGAGCCATCTCGGGCGCCGACAGCACCTTGGGCGTAGGTCTCACCTTGGTCGCCACTGGATCCTCGGCTACCACCTTGACCGGGCCATGCCGTAACAGGCGACGCTTGCTGCTCTTGCCAAGCTTGGACGTCGCCTTGACCTCGACGATAGCGTCTTCGTCTCTCTCGTCGCATGAGGTAGAAAGCGAGTGCTCGCGCGAGAGGCTCGAGAGAGACGGGCCGCCGCCCTCTGCCTCTGTATTGGACTCGGCCAAGGGATTCCCTTGCGAAGACGAGGCAACCACAGGCGTTTTCGTCGCTGCAATCTCGGCCGCTACAGCTTCGCGTTCGGCGATCGAGTTGAACGAGCCACGACGCCCAGACTGGATCGAGCGCGGTCCTATCACCGTCTCGGTCGAGTCACGCTCAATGAGCCGTGGTGGCGAACCTGGCTGACCCGCCGTTGGAATGGTCACCTCCAGTCCAGCTTCGGGCCTTTTGACGCCAAAGTAGTCGCCGTGCACGGGGGGTGCGACGTATCTCGAGAGACTCTGTCGTGTCGAGGGGTCAAAGAGCCACTTGACCAGCGTCGATTCGAGCGCTGCGCTCTTGACCGGCTTGGATAGGTAATCAGACATGCCTGCAGCCAAGCACTTTTCGCGGTCGCCGCGAATGGCTGAGGCGGTCATTGCGATGATGGGAGTGGTGCGGATGTCGACGCTGTCCGACTTGCGCAATCGCTTGGTCGCCTCATAGCCATCGCAATTGGGCATGTGGCAGTCCATGAGGATCAAGTCGTACGGGTGCTTGCCAACCTCATCGATGGCCTCGAGACCGTCCTTGGCCACCTTGCAGCTAAAACCCATCTTCTTGAGCGTCTTGAGTGCGATCTGGGCATTGATGAGATTATCCTCGGCCACCAAGATCCAGATGTCCTTCCTGGGTCGCTGCAATGGATTTTCGCTGACACCCAGGCTGCTAGTGGCTTCGTCCATGTGGATGGTGGGGATCGTCTCTTCATCTGGCGAGGAGTCGCCGCTCGACTCGAGCGTTCGATCCTTTTCAAAGGGAATGCTGAACCATGCGTTGGAGCCCTTGTTCTCGACCGACTCGAGACCGATCGTGCCGCCCATGAGATCGACGAGGTTCTTGCAGATGGACAGACCCAGACCGGTGCCGCCAAAGCGACGCGCAAACGACGGATCCGCCTGACTGAACGGCTGGAAGAGCTTCTTGAGCGTGGCTTGCGAGATACCGCAACCCGTGTCGCGCACCTCAAAGTGGACGTGGAGGCTCTTTTGGTCCTCGTAGGTCTCGATGACGCGAAGCGTGATGGCACCCGCAGCAGTGAACTTGATCGCATTGGTTAGCAGGTTGGTTAACACTTGACGCAGCCTACCGGCATCTCCAACAATCTGGCCCGTGAAGCTGAGCTGGCACTCGTTGCGGAATTCAAGGCCTTTCTTTTGAGTGGCGAACGTGAGCATCTTTTGTGTGTCCATAATGACCACGTTGAGGTTGAAAGCGGTCTTCTCGAGGTCCATCTTGCCGAGTTCGAGCTTTTCAAAGTCGAGGATATCGTTGATCACGGTGAGCAGCGCGTCGGCCGATCGTTGGATGTTTTCGGCAAAGTCGCGCTGTTCCTTGGACAGGGGCGTGTCGCAAAGCAGCTCGGATAGACCAATGACACCGGCAATCGGCGTTCGAATCTCGTGACTCATGTTGGCCAAGAACTCGGACTTGATGCGGCTAGCTTCCTTGGCTGCCGTCTCGGCTGCGAGGGCACGCGATCTCTCGTGCATCGACTCTTCAAGCTTGAGCTCGGCACGGCGACGATCGGTAATGTCCATCGAGGCACCGACAACACCAATGATGTTGCCTTCGTTGGCGTCGTGCTCGTAGGACTCCTCGCGCTGAGGCGTGTACTGCGTGCGGAACCAACGACCCTCGATCTCCATCTCTTGGACGACAGATTCGCCGCTGAGGGCACGACCGATGGCTTCTCGAATCCCTGGCGAGTCCCAGACCTCGTAAATGCTGCGGCCAATCATATTGCGTTGGGTCCCGCGCTTGCCTGGGCCACTGACGGCGCTCTGGCTCTGACTGTTGGTCTGCGACTCTGCATCCTTGTTCTCCTCGCTCCGTGCGTTGACGGTGCCGGTGCCAACGGATCCGGTGAGCGAGTTGCCCGAACCCGAACCGTCGCCGTCGGAACCATTCGGCGTGCCTGGAGCGAGTCGCAGCGAGCGCACACCTGGACCCTCGGCGATGGTGATGGTGGCGTCTCGGTCGATGGCCCAGATGGTGACGTGTGCATGGTTGATGACGCTTGTGAGCTGCGCCTGCGACTTGCGCGATGCTTCGAGTGCCTTGACTTCGCTATCGCAGTCGGTGCAACTGCCGTACCACTTGATGATCTTGCCAGAACTCGCTTCACGCACAGGTAGAGCGCGGCCCAGCATCCATCTCCAGCTACCGTCCAGCACCCTGCATCGGTACATGACCTGGTATGGCTCGCCTGTGCGCAAGGAATGCGACCAGCGAAGGTTTGTCTCGACCATGTCATCTTCATGGAACAAGTGCTGCCAGCCACGGCTCAGCAAATCCTGTATGGTGATCCCAGTGACACGGGTCCAGCCTTCGTTGTACCAGTCGACGCTGCCTTCAGGCTTGGCGGTCCAAAGCATCTGTGGCATGCTATCGCAGATGGTGCGGAAATATTCTTCTCCTTTCTTCTCGACTTCCATCCTGTACTTTTGCTCCGAGTCTGTGACATCGACGAGGGTGATGACACCACCAATGTGTTCTCCAAAGCCTCCGGCATCACGGATGGGTTTGGCGCTGATCTCGTATACTCGGCGTGCACCGGTGTCAGTAGCCATACAACCGATACGAACGGGCTTGGTGAACTGCCCCATGATGGCGGCACGGTAGATAGGCCAATTTTCCTCTGGGAAAGGCTCGCTGAAATCTTCGGTATAGCAGTCCATGACGTCCGAAAGCCAGGACATGTCGACTTCGAGACCCTCCCTTGGTTTGGGCGGCTCGGCTTTCTTCGGCTTATCCTGAGGATTCTTCTTTTCGAACATCTTGAGCATTTCGTCACAGGCGCGATTGCGGATGACGGTGGAACCGTCCGAGGACATGGCCATGATGGCCGTTTCGATGGTATGGAAGACGCCTTCCTTGAGCTGTTCGGCCTTGCTAATTTGCAGATCGGCCGGGCTCATGCGTCGCTCGGCAAGGCGGGTGGGGACGATGCTGATGGTGAAGTACGACTCATGTGGGAGCGTAGAGGCTCGCGATTCCATGGACTCGGAGCGACTGGGGGCCGCAAACTGGGCTGTGTCTTGCTTGTCGGCGTCGGCCGAGAGGCTCTTGGCGTAATGGTTGTTGAATGTCTCGGAAAAGACTTCGTCAGTGGGATGCCAAGCGGCGATGAACATCTCTGCAGAGAACATTTTCTGATCATCCTGGAGGAAGGTGAGGCGAGTGAGGACAGGCGGCGCCCAAGCGGCGGTAGCGCGAACTTGCGAAGCTTCGTGGAGGGCGGCAAACAGCCCGCTGCGGTGGCTCTCTGCGACGAGTTTGTCCATGGTCTGACCCATGCAGCTGACGCCGGTCATGAGGAAGATGCTCTCACAAGGACGATTCATCATGCGAATCCTTCGGTTGTGATCGAGAACGAGCATGGGGGTGGGCGCAAAGTAGAGCGCCCGTACGGACTCGTCAAGGTCAAACATTCTAGTGGACGAAGACTCTCCAAAGTAGGCGGAGGAGTTGGCAGGGAAAGGAAGGCTGACGGGTGGCGAGCGGTGATCAAAGGCGGACGGGTTGGATCGTCGAGATGCGGGTGTTGAACTGGAAGTGGCAGATGATTCGGGATTGCTGTGGGTGGCGAGTGGAGCACTCAGCGCGTTGGAACCGGTGCTGCTGCCCGAACGAGGCGGATGATTGACCCTGGGCGAAGAGATGGCCCGCGTAGGAGGCAATGGCGTGTAGTGAGGGCCAGGAAGCGACTCTTGGAAGGGTGTGAGTGGTGCGGCGTTCTGAGTAGGTGCGCTGGCAGTGGAAGCAGGGGGAGGGAGAGCAGCTCCGCCGCTTGAGCTCTCGAAGCGCGCCCTCTTTATAGAAGGCGAGGCAGCGGCAGGGGCTGCCTGAGCAGATTGGTCGGATTGCGAGGCCGACTGCGATGGGATGGATGTGGTGGTTTCAGCCTCTGTTACGGGTCGCTTGCGTGATGATGGAGGAGGACGGAGGAGGTCTTGGCGAGCAGGTGGGCCCGAAATGGTGATAGAGGTGGGTTCTGGAACTCGCGGCAAGGGAGTTCCTAAAACTGGCGTGGTGTTTGGTAGCTTGGAGCGCCTAGATGCGATCGACCAAGTATCGTGATGACCGGTGTGGAGATCTTCCAGTCGGCCGTGCGATGTGCTTTTGGCTGATGGTGTAGCGAAAAGCGACGGAGAGATTCAACCCTGCGACGGACGATTTTGCGCAGTGTTGAGGCAGAAGGTGAAAGTGGCGTCGGCGGTGAGATGCCACTTTACGGAAGGAAAAGGGAAAGAGTGTGACGAAAGCCCTGCTCCCTCGATCGTCTGCGAGCGGCCGCAGTAACGATGACAAGAATGGGAGGGTGCGAGAGAAAGGGACGAAGATGATGGAGAAGAGGTGAAGCAAGTGGCAGCCACGATCACCACCAAGCCATGTGTACAAGATGAGCCGTAGTCAGGAAAAGAGAAGCCAGTGACGGGTGCAAAAGGGGCGGAAGCGAGAGAGTGAGACGAAGAGCGAAGGCGAGAGAGAGGGAGAGATGGGGAAACAGCGGCGTCAGCCAGAGCAGTGGGTCGAGAGGATATTAGGTGAGGCGTCATGCAGAGCGAAGAGGGAGAACGGCACAGCAGCCGAGGATCGAAGATGACGCATCGGTGAAAATGGCAGAGGAAACGACAGGCAAGAAAAAGAAAAAGGCGTCAGCGATGTCAGTGGCAGATCGGACAATTGGTTCGAAATTCCTCTCCGGTTTCCCGTACAGCTCAGGCACAAGAGCGCACTGCGGGAAAAGCACAAGAAAAAAAAAAAAAGAAAAAAAAATCCGGCCACGATCGACAAGAAATTCAAACTGGAAAAGAGAAAGAAATAAGAATCGAATCCTGCAAAAGAAGCACGGCTCGAAGACAACATTGCAACGAGGAGTGATGCTGCTGTATAGCTGTTCGAGACCATGTTGTTGTTGAACCCCATGCGACAGCAAGTTGCACAGGCAAGGACGGAGCGCCAATCCCACGCGACGGTCCAACTTGGCTTGCCACTGTACCCAATGAGCAATCGGCGAGGAGCCACCAAGCCGGATCTGAGCTGGAAAAATATGCAAATTCCACTCGCTCCGGCGCGACAGCAACAGCAACTCCGCAGTACGGACTTGAGGCAGAGGCAGGTCCGAAGGGGATCCGCTGCACCCGTCGATGGAACAGCGCGCATTCGGAATGTCAACTGGAAACCGTGGTAGTACCGTCCCCTCCAATGCTGCTGTACAAAGGTACAAAGATGGCATTCCAAGGATTTTGCTTGCTTGTGCGAAGAAGCAAGAGTATCCAAACTTCGGTGATTGACGGAGGGTTCGACTCTCGAGAGATGCGCGCGCCCAAATGCCGGCAGGCTAGCTGCGAAAATACGACAGTTGCCCACCTTGGAGTTGATCCGGAGCCGAGATGCAACCCGGTCGTACCTTGCTCTCGCACACCAGCCTGTCGGCCATGGTAGCGTGAGTGTCGGAATCCTAGCTTCTGAGCATGTCTTGAGGTGTGAATGCTCTAGCACATACAACCCTTTTGGCTGGCGTCTGCAAATTCGGAGTAGTGTGCCTGGGGAACTGAAAAGGAAGCCGATAAGGGCGTGCAGCGGGAGACTTACATGTGCAGAGATTATCGGGTGTTTTTGACGCGCACTGATCTGCGACAGGGATCTGGACAGCAGGCGCCAGTAAAAAAGGCAGAGAAAAAGGAGCCACAAAAAGGAGACGAAATTAGCGTGTTGAGCTTCGATCTCGGTCGTGCATGCAGACGAGATCCAGCAACCCTGCGTCGAGCAACGCCATGCCGGACACAATCGCCGATACTAGATCCGCACAGCCCCGATCACACAAGCGCGACCCTGGCCAATCCTGCAATCAGTGTGCTGTTTCTACTGTAGACCGGACTCCAGTCTCTCCTCCTCACGACGAGCTGCATCAACGGAAAGGTCAATGATAGCCGCCGTCCGACAATTCAAGGCATCTGAATTGACATGAAGCTAAAGGAACCTCTTGTCGTGCGCATGACTATCCGGAAGACTCACGGTCGAGAATTGCAAGCGTGCTTGTTTGATCGCTTGGCGCCCAAAGGTCGGAGACGGCAGCAGTGACCGAAAAGGTGTTACGAGCTGCCAAGTTGACGTAGAGTAGTGAACGATGTAGCGAGAGGCGCGTGGGGCGCTGAAACGTGCAGTCGATGATGATCGATCGGGAGACCGAGTAAGGTTAGGCTGTAAAAAGCAATTGCTCGCTGTGAATGTTGCAGATGAGCGTGGTCGTTTGTGTGTACGTATGAGATGGAGGAGAGCTGAGCTGATGTTGGTGGTCAAACGGAGAGCTCGAGGTGTCGATGAAGACGGCAATGTCGATGTCGACGACCACGGCTATCGACGAGCTGGCCCAAGCCCAGGCACAGGCCTCAGTACAGCTGCTCTACTTCAGCTCTCTCGACACTGCCGGGGATCGCTTCAGTCAGCTTCTTTTCGGCCAAGCCGAACTCGGTTTCTTTCGCAGTCTCACCCGTTCCAAAGATTCGCTTCTCAACCTGTCCGGCCAATGAGCCCGTCATACAATCGGCTGTTCCGCTGTTTTACAATGGGCTGTGTAAATCCCGTTGTGGTAAAAATTTAAAGCTCGACGAGAGGGTCCTTGGAGAACAGTCGAAATTAGAACACGTTCCTCACTTGCCGGCCAAGCCGCTGCGAAACTGCTGGAGGCACAAAAAGCGGGCTCTGGACTTCCAGAAGTGAAATCCAAAACAGGTCTCGACCTCGACCGCGAAATTCGACTCCATCGCCGTCTTGCCTGCTTACCTTGTGTCTACATCGGAAACACACACTCCCCTCTACCTGTGATCGCATCATCGGCACTTCCGCTTGGCTGCTCACAAGGCTTCTTTCGGGTCATCCGCTGCATGCGTGCATAGCCGTCGCTGCGGCCGCCATCGAGCTGCTCATTTGAAAGTCGATCTATGCTGCGGATTGCAAGCCACAGCCGACGCAGTCAGAAATACTGAATCGAATGCTCATGATTGGCATAAAGGAAACGAGGTTGCATACATTACAAGAAAAGAGACAAACGGGGAAAATAAATAAATAAATAAATAAATTCACACAACAGGGAAAGCTCCACACGCATCCACTTTAGATACGGGCGGGGGCGTGCTGGTGAGGAAGGTGCGAGTAGAGAGCCGAGGTGAGGAACTCATCCGGCGCAGGGGCGCGAAGCTGGTCGGCAATGTATCGCTTGGCCTTTTCGACGCTGGCGCCAATCTTGGTCACCTTGGCCGCCTCCTCGTCCAGGATGCGGTCGACGTAGGCAGGCGTGATGGCGTTGCCCTCGGCCGTCTTCTGCTTGTGGTACACCCACGACCACAATCCCAGACGCGAGATTTCACCGGTAGCAGCGTCCTCCATCATGTTGGCCACGGGCACACAGCCAAGACCGTTGAGCCAATTGGCGCAGTAGACGAGCAGGGCCGCCACGTTGGCTCGCACACCAGCCTCGGTGATCTGGCCGGGAACGTTCGAGTTGAGCAGGTCGAGAGCCGACACCTTGACCTCCTCGCGACGCACGTGGTACTGGTTGGGGCCGGGCATGTGCTTGTCAAACACCTCGAGGGCGATCTTGACGAGCGCAGGGTGCGCAACCCAGGTGCCGTCGTGACCGGCCTGCACCTCGCGCAGCTTGTCGGCACGCACCTTCTCCATGGCAGCGTCGTTGGCCTGCGGGTTGTCCTTGATGGGAATCTGGGCAGCCATACCACCAATGGCGGCGACACCACGCTTGTGGCAAGTCTGGATGAGCAAGTTGACGTACGCCTGCATGAAGGGCACGGTCATGGTGACGGCCGAGCGGTCGGGGAGGATCGAGCCAGGGTTGTAGCGCTGGCGCTTGATGAACGAGAAGATGTAGTCCCATCGACCGCAGTTGAGACCCGAAGAGTGCTGTCGCAGCTCGTACAGGATCTCGTCCATCTCAAAGGCAGCCGTGATGGTCTCGATCAGCACGGTGCCGCGGATGGTGCCGCGGGGCATCTTGATGTAGTCCTGGGATAGGTTGAAGACGTCGTTCCAGAGACGCGCCTCGAGGTGGCTCTCCATCTTGGGCAGGTAGAAGTAAGGGCCGAAGCCGGATCGCACGAGCTCGTGGGCGTTGTGGAAGAAGTAGAGACCAAAGTCGACGAGGGAACCGGACATGGCCTTGCCGTCAACGACAATGTGCTCCTCGTTGAGGTGCCAGCCACGAGGGCGGACGAGGAGGGTAGCAGTCTGGCCGAGAGGTTTGAGCTTGTACTCCTTGCCGTTGCTCTGCTTAAAATCGATGGTGCGGTTGATGGCGGCGCGCATGTTGACCTGGCCGTCCATGAGGTTGGCCCAGGTGGGCGAGGTCGAGTCCTCAAAGTCGGCCATGTAGGTGTAGGCGCCCGAGTTGAGAGCGTTGATCACCATTTTCTTGTCGACGGGGCCGGTGATCTCGACACGGCGGTCGCGCAGACCGGGAGCGGGGGGAGCGCATTGCCAGGTAGCGTTGTTTCGGATGTGGGCGGTCTCGGGGAGGAAGTCGGGCAAAGCACCACCGTCGAAGCTCGCCTGTCGGAGCTGACGAGCCTTGAGGAGCGACTGGCGGGTGCTCTCGAAGGATCGGTGGAGCACAGCGAGGAAGCGAAGGGCCTCGGGGGTAAGGATGGAGGTCTGCTCACCCTCGATCTTGCCTGCAGAGGGGCAAGGGCGACAATGAAATACGATAGAATGGATTAGAACATTATCGCGAGTTGACAATTGACAATGAGTGATGGTGGTGAGCACTTACCAAGCACGCGAACGCCTTCAACGGACATGTTGACTATTTTTGTATGGGGTTGGTGATGTTGTGGAGTGGATCAGAGTTGGTTTGGTGTCTTTCGCTGCAGCTGAATTATGGAAGCAAACGGAAGACGAGACGAAGGTGAGGATGTGATGGTAGAAACGGAAGCAAAGTCGCTACGATGGAATCGACTCTGATCTATATACTCTGTGGCTCTAGAAGGCGGGATGGCACTCTCGATCGTGACGCTGTGACCTTGTACGTGCTCCAGCCCAGTGGAAAGGTGCAGACAGCCAGCCAGCCAGCCGGTCCAAGGAACGAGCAAGAGAGCGGTTTTGTGGAGAAAAAAAAAAAAAAAAAAAAAAAAGGTCAAGTCTCCGGCTCTGAAGCCGGGGAAGCAACCTGCGAGGAAGAGATAGGGCTCAAGTGCCTGCAGTACGGCCAGAATCGACAACAGTCACAGTCGGTAGAAGCGGGAGAGCGTGAAATGTGAATGCAGCAGCCACCATCCATCAGCGGGCTGAAAGCGGTAGAGCCACCCAACCTCCACCCTTCTTTGACTTTGCAAAATTCGCTTTGCACTGCTCTACTGCCTTGGAATTTTTGGCTCCGGTCCAAATGGATATAATGTCCCTTTGAAAAGTCGGTTGCCCGCTTGAGCGCATGCATAGAAAAGCATGCATGGTTTCAAGTGCCACTTCGTCCAGACGGAATGTCGCCCGAAGCTGGCGGACAGAACCTCATTCGTTAAGATCTACGATAGTCAGCTTGATATGATGGACCAATGAACGTGTTGGTGTCTCTTCAACGATCAGGATTGGATGGTCATGTCGAGTGGACCCAAAGAAGATCAGTGATCAACGAGGGAAGAAGGGGTCGCGACCGTGCTTGCGACGATCCGTGCATCGATCAGCGAAGGCGGTGGTGACTTGCCTTCCCGAGAAACTGAGTGCTCACTCCTCAGCGATCCATCCACCTTGACCGCTAGTCTACCGTCAAGTCCACTGGAATTCATCTTCACATTGCGACGAATCCTATCGCTGCTTATCGCTTCCTGAGCCTCGACGCTGTCTCTTCAAGGCCCATGAGCGGACTTGCGAACAGATAGTCAGCAGCAACGTGACATGTGTGTTTGTAAGCTTAGAGCGCGGGGCAACCAGCAATTCTTAGTCAAGACAGACTACGGAGGAGGCCGACATGCTGCGCTCCATCCGGTCAAAAGTGCAAAGGCAGATGCCGTCTGGACCGCAGTGTCCGCATAGATGGGGTCACAACCGAGACAGTGTCGACGTCAGTCGCTTCCAGGGTCACGGGTGCCTACCGCTCACATCTAGACATTCTTCACCGGTTCCAGGCAGTCCCCGCCTCTCTTGGGCCTGTCTAGTTTGCCAAGGAGGAGATCTCAGCGTGAAAAATAGACGCTGGCAACCTGGCTCTACGAAGGAACGAAGCGGCACAAAGGGCAACTCCGGCAACGCCGAACTTGTCGTCCGCTGCGTCCGCTCCAGCCAGATTTTGAGCCCTATCGAGATCCAAATTTGTGTATCCGATCATTCCCCGATTCAGATCCCGGAGCTGCCCGATTTCAGCCCAATTCATTTGCAGCATCCTGCGACGCTCTTCCGGCTGCTACATAGCTAGATCCTACGATGCTGCCAACAAGATGGCCCGAAGGCCTCTACGTCAATCTGATAAGATGGCCTCTTTCCGGACATTGTATTCATGCTTGTGTATTATGCACGGCCGAAGAGACTCCTCTTCCTCTTGTTTCTCTTCGTAGCCCTCGCTCTCATTCCTACATACCTCGAGAGCATCGATTCTCACATAAGGCGCGACAACGCAAGAAGGTACCTCGTCGCTGTACAAATGCTGATAGCAGCTCGGACTCAATGCCAGTGTGCTGAGCTGTCACCGCTCAGTCAAGCCTCGCGGCGAATTGTGAGCTCTTCACATCACGGCGTTCGCCGCGAGAATCGCCAAGCGGATCGTCGCAAATGCATGCGGTGGAAATGATGGGAGGTATAGCGGTGCAATGAATTTATTCCTCATCTGCATGCGTGATGAAAGCTTTGTGTACGGGCATGGCAGCTTCAAAGGGAGCTCAAGATCGAGCTGACAGCCTCCTGTGGGTTTGAAAAGCAAAAAAGGATCCATCCACATACGTTCATGTCAGCGAAATGCTCAATCACGACGAGGAGGGGATGTGCTCGAGACGCAAGCGCGCGACGGCACCTCTGCAGTTCGGGATGGATCCCGAACTGCTACCCGTGCAGCAAGCTCAAAGAGAAGCTTTGACTCACCTGAAGGGCACCGGGGTTGGCACCAAGGACCTTCTTGACGGCCTCACCCTTGTTGAAGAAGACAAAGGTGGGCATGGCCTTGATGCCGACCTCCTGGGCGATCTTCTCCTGAGCGTCGACGTCGACCTTGAAGAAGCCGATCTTCTCACCGGCAGGGGTGTCCGAGATCTTTTCAAAGATGGGACCGATGACCCTGCAAGGACCGCACCAGGTAGCCCAGAAGTCGATGACGATGGGCTTGTCGCCGTTGATCTTGAAGAGCGTAAAAGATGAATTGCAAACAGGAGGACATGAGTCAGTCAGCCATTACAACCACAGGTTTCGCGTGCAAGGCAAGGCCTGGCCGCCATGATGGGACAGCGAATGTTTGTCAAGACCGCCGCAACACTTACGAGGGTCTGGAACTCCTCGTAGGACTCGATAGCTTTGACGACCATTTTTGATGATTACGGAAAGGTTGATCTGGTGGATGTGATGACGGGAAGAAGCTGAGATGTGAAAACGCTCACGAAGTTATATACGCGACGCAATCGTCAACGTGTGTGCGCACGGTGTTGCTCAACCTTTTTTTTTTTTCTTTTTTTTTTTTTTTTTCTTTCCTGGCTGACGGGGTCTATGGCGCCACCTCTATGGCAGCATGTCATTCTCTGGCAAACGCCGACCCCGTCTGCTGCGCTCTTCTTGCTTTGAGATCAAAAGCCTGAGAGAGCTCCATCGCGTTCCAAAGCAAATTACTCGAAAACAAATTCTGGATCGGCGACCAAAGCACGTCAGCGACCCGATTTGCCTCCTTTGAACTGAGCAGCCTGATCGGAGTTTAGCATGTCGACACGATTTCCTTTGATGTTAGACCTCTTCCTCTTGTCTGCGCTTGGCTCCAGCACACGAGCAGACGCTGTTGCATAGCCGGTCGCGTGCCTCGACGAAACTTGGAGACCAACATCCTCGAACATATTGCCGGCACACGACTAGAAGCATCTCGATCCTTCTTCTTCTTCGACCAGGCAGACACGATATTGCCGCGCTCCACGCAGCTCTACGATGGAGTTCGGCCAGCACTGCGCCCTTTCAGCATGCGGACGGCTCTCGTTCCTTCCGGTCTCGTGCCCGCTCTGCACCACCTCCTTCTGCGAGTCACACTTCCTGCCGGAGCAGCATCATTGTGCTAAAGCTGCATCGACAAGCAAGGTGCTCAGTGATGAAGAGCTTCTCCACCGTATAGCGGCTTCTAGATCGAGTGGGCGTCTGCCATGCCAAAAGCAAGGCTGCAAGAAGCTGAGTTTTGCGGTCCAAACGCAACCAGCTGCAGCCTCGCCGGCCCAACAAGCAACAGCAACGAGCTCAATATCTGGATCGTCAGCCTCAGCACCATCAAGACGAGCATTCACGCACGCTGCACCACGCTGCGAGAGATGTAAAGGTCTCTTTTGCGCGATCCACCGTTCGGCTGTCAGCCATGAATGTACAGCACCCGCGCCTCTCACAGAGGGGCAGCTCAAGCTTAAAGCCATCCAAGATCGCAAGAAGAAGGCAGCGGCAGTGCTCGCCAAGCATTTTCCAAACCGTAGAGCCTAGTCGACCCTTTATTCTACAAGCCTGAAACCTCTCTTGTATAGGTTGCATTGCATCCACATACATATACCCGCACATAGAATCCCAGCCTCATGCACACCAATAGCCCTGCCAAGTCAAGAACATGCATCAAAGGTTGTGAAATTGGATGGTCGCAACTATGCCTTGGCATGTAGAATCTGATGGATCTCGTCGCAGCTGTCTGCAGTCACGCAAAAGGTGCCACCCAGGTCAAGGGCGGCATCGACACCGTCAAATGTGCCTCCTGCTTTCTCGGCGTGTTCCTTTGCATTCGAGCTGGTGTCCTTGTACGAGCAGCGTATCTGTTGCGGGAAGGGGCATGGGCAGTGAGACGGTTTGGCGACGCAGGAAAGGGTTCGAGGGCATAGGTATTGTGTGCACTGGGCTGCATCCACTCTGGCCTCGAACCAGCTAGCATCTCCAGACTGTGAAGGTGGGCAGAGCACGAGATTTTTACGAAAAAGAAGGTTCAGCCTTCCAAACTGAGTGATACTTGTGCTAGTGACAAAGACTTACCGGCGGTGGCTCTTGTTCTCGTTGTCCGAACATGGACCCGCCTGCATTGCCTCCGAAGAATTGTTGGAAGAATTGCGCTTGGACGGGTGTCGACAGCAGAAGCTGGACCGCGACAAGCAGCGCTACAGTGCATACATATGTGAGAAGCCTCGACATGATAGAATGGGGTTGATACTGATATAGGTCTTTGTAGCCACCGAAGAGCGAAAGGTGCGATGCCAATGAACTCGAGGTGCTTGCGGGGGTTGGCGTTGCGCAACGTCCAGCGTGGAAGCCAGCTAACTGTAAGGGTCTTTGTCCGTCTTCCGAGATTCAGCCGCTAAAATGCAGCTCAGAGAAATTTGGGCCGTTTTGAAGCCAGGAGAAACTTCACCAAGCGGCATGTCCACAGATGGCTCTTCTGCACCCCCTTCTTCTTCTCCTTTCATTCGCTTCACTCACCATAGCCAAGCACATAATGTCCGAGGGCCTAGCAGACGAGAAGGCTGTGGAATCAGCAGCCGTGCTGAAGCCAGAGATTGCAGACGTCGTCGTCATCGAACAGCAAGATCTTGCGAATCCGACCCTAGCAGAAACTCAATCAAACGCTGCTGCGACGCAGGCAACGACCGAGGCACTACAGGAGACCCCTGTCATCGACGATTCCAAAGTCTCGAATGAAGCAACCGCAAACGTAGATGCTAAAGTTGAAGAGGCTCAGCCATTGGCGTCATCTTCTCATCATCTCGAGCACGTAGCAATCAAAGAAGAACCAATAGAGGCGCATGCCACCGCCGACGAGGAGGACACCGACTTTGTGCCTCCGGATATGGAACACATCGTCAGCACTGGAGCCGCACAGGACGGCGCCTCTTCCATGCAGGCACTCCGCGAACTCGTCGCCCAAGCAAGGGCATCTTCGGGACAGCCGCGAGAGGCTTTGCCACCAGGCTTTGGCGATGACGAGCCGGAAGCAAGTACATCGACTTCAGCGCAGGCTCAGCGCGGCGAGAAGCGCAAGGCAGAAGGCGAGCTAGAAAATCTGGTTCGATCTAGTGCTGGTATCGACGAGGTCAAAGCAGCAGCCGAAAAGAGTCAACATCCCGAGACCAAAACTCTGTTGCAGAAGCCACTTTCTTCCATTTCAGGCCTCGTATCAAGGCGCGGGAAAGCCGACACTGCCGCAGCAACAACAACAAATTCAACTTCATCGCTCTCCGACAAGAATAGCGCACAAGACCATATCAAGCCGCTCGTCGACGGTCGAGCAGTCGTTGCATCCGATGATAGCAATGACAACGATGACAGCTCCGATTCGGGATCTTCGAGCAGTGACTCGTCCGATGACAGGAACGGCGACGATGACGAAGATGAGGCGAGCAAAACTGCATTGGCCGGCGATGATTACGACGATGAAGAAGGAGGCGGCCCAAGCGACAGCACTGCACCAGCTACCAAGAACGAGATTCTCGCTCCCGAGTTCGAGCAGCCAGCAATCCAGCAAGTGACAGAAGCAGAAAAACAAACGCTCAGAAAGCTCGGAAAGGTGCATTCCATCGTTGACAGCGTGGTGGTAGTGGAGCAAGACGTTCAACAATCACAGCCAGCCGAAGGCTCGTCTGCCAACGCCGCTTCTGTCCCCGTCGACAGCACGGGTCGCCAAGGCGAACGTCAAGGAGAATACAGTGTGCTCGATACAGGAAGCTTGCTCTGCTTCGAAGATGGAAAGGTGCTCGGTCTCGTCTTTGAGACGTTTGGATCGATTCACAACCCCATGTACTCGATCCGATTCGCTTCAGCAGCGGCGATCGACCGCCAGCTCACCCAGAAGGGCAAAGTGGTCTTCTACCTGCCATCGCAGAGCACCTACGTTCTCACACAGCTCCTTCGGTCCATGAAGGGCAGCGATGCCAGCAACATGTGGGACGAAGAGGTTGCCGAGGACGAAATCGACTACTCAGACGACGAGCAGGAAGCCGAGGCCAAACGCCGAGCAAAGGCAACTCGCTACGGCAAGGTTGATGAGCAAGGCAATCCCCTTCCGTCTTCGTTTGTGCGCGGCAACAAGCGCCAGAAGCAGCAGGGTGCTGGGCAAGGTTCTCAGCCATCTTCTCAACTCTCTTCAAACGGCCATCCCAATCAGCGTCCTAGACAAGGTGGTGCTGGCAACGCAGGCTATGCCGCTGTTCAGCGTCAATCACAACAAGGGCTGTCGGCCGGCAACGCGCCAATGTCTCTGCCAAGACGCACCATGGGTGGTGCTGATCTACCTCTGCCACCCGTCCCTACTGGACCTTCCTCGCTGGCACCTGCCTTCCCGCACGGGATCGCCTCTCTGCCACCCAAGCCCTCCGCTGGACTTCCTTCCAAACCCAATTTTGCGGCTGAAGCGTCCATATCTTCTCGGCGTTCTTCTTCCGAGCACACAAGCGATCAACAAGCGGCGGTTGGACTGAGATCTAGGACGGCCACCGCAGAGAGCAATGTTGGCGGGCTCACTCACAGCAGAATGAACAGTTCGGCAGCTAGCAGTCTGCCTGCCAAGCCTGTCGACGCCGTAGCAGCAGCAGCAGCCGAGGCGCAGGCATCGGGTTCGACCACGCCCAAGCAAAGCACACCGGCCATTTCGCCCTATCGAGCTGCAGCGGGTAGCGTTGGCGCTTCGTCGCCTCCACACGCATCTCGTCAAGCTCCGCTGAGGGGGGTTGCGCCCACACCAGCGGCAGCTTACCCTCACCAGGCCTCGCCAGGTTGGTACGCAGGGGCTGGATCTGCTTCATCGAGTACACCCGCTTCGCCCGCTGCTCCCCATCAGCATGCAGCAGCAGCTCGTGGCGTCACGTACAGCCCCGGAGCTGGTGCGCCGGTGCCAGCTCAAGGAGGTGGACATTACAACCCAGCCTATGTGGCTCCCTGGCAGCAGCATTCTTATCCAGGAGCGACAACGGCGCCTCCAACACACCCTGCTACCAGTGGGCATGCTTGGAATGCGCCGTACCAGCATCATCCTCATCCTGCGCCTCTGCATACTATTCCGGGCGCCATCAGCCACCAACAGCCGTATGGAGGCTATGGTGGCGCGCACGGTGGCTACAGCGCACCTGCTGGTGCTGCTCCGGGTGCACCCTGGGCCGGTGGTCAGACCTATCCCGGTTCGCACTATCCGGGCTACACGGATCGACAATATCACGCCTCAGCTGTCAACGCTCATGCAGCTGCTGCAGGACATGCCGGCCACAACCACTATGCTCCTCCGGCTCAAGGCCATAGCTACGGCGGATATCCGATCCAAGGTGCCAGCGCCGATCCCTGTAACGGCTACGTCTACACTCCTCCAAGCGCCCAAACTGCACCAGCGTCCAATGCTGTAGCGTCTTCGGCTGCACAGGATAGCTATGATCCCAGAAGTCCCTTGATGGGTGGCAACGGCGGTCAGAATCAGCATGCTGCTTCAGGTTCGTCGCAGGGCCGCTGAAAGAATTGGTGCAGCGTGTCACCCGTCGATCTTGGTTTTCGGAGGACAAAGCACAGCAGGGTGGTGCTTGATCCCTGCTGCAATCCTTGTTCGAGCTCGCTAGCAAGCAAGCCAGACGAGAAGCTCAATGGCCTTATCGGTGGCAAAAGGAAGGCAATTCGAATCATCGGTGGCGAGGGACACTCCCTAGTAGAAGTTATATGCTTAAAGCTGCAGATAGCACGCTGCGAGACAACCTGGATACGAGAAGGTCAAGGGATTGTGTGGATCTCACCTCGAGAATCGGTTTGATATGTGCCAGGCGCCACTTGGAGCCGCACGCACTCTGCGTCAACTGGTCCGGATGCTGCCATTTTGTGATGCGCTACGGCTGACGCTGCCCAAGCCCGCCATAGACGAGCTGTGTCGAGGATGCGCCATCGCTGGGCTGCTGTGAGTTGGGCTACGCTGCGTTGCCGGTGCGCATCAAACCGACTTTCGAAGTGTCCGTGCTGATCCCGAGTGTAGTCTACAGAGGTAACTCTATAAGACGAATGTAACGCGCGGGAAGTGGTCGTAAGAGGCGACTTGCTGATCCCACCGGAAGGGAAGCTCGAAACCATCTGCACTGGCCGGATTCCAAGGCCACATTGATGGGTGGCGGAAGGAAAGGAATATGCGAGGCTGGTATAAATAGGAAAAATGTGGGCTCGAGTCAGGCCGTCGCGAGACAGCTAAGTTTTACCCCACTCTATCGGCCGTGCGCTTTTGTTGGTCCGAGCTGCCCTGTATTTTACGCACTGCTGCCTCTTGAACAGAGTCAAACTTTGATCAGCCTGCTGCTCCGATGCCGCGACCATGTCTCTTGCTCGTGTCTGGGGCAGAATTCCACTCAACAACGACGATCACGAAACCGGGTCTTTTCGGGTACGCCTGCGCAAGATTTTGAAGCAAAGTAAAGGTTTGAGTTGGCAGATGAAAGGGACGAGGAAGGAAGCGCAGCAAGGTTTTCCAACCCTTTGTCCTCTCCACGCGCGCCCCGAGTTGCGTTCGTCTCTGCTTATTGTATGCACAGCGACGCGAGGTGACAAAGGGCTCATCAATTTCCCCACTCACACCTCTTCCTGCTACACTGTACACTTGCACGCTTAGCCTGTCTTGCCTTTCCATCTTTTTCCCTCACCCTTGCTTCATCAGACACCACATATATCTGCCTCTCTCACCCCACTGTCGCCGCCATTCCAACCTCAATTGTCTGATACCCCACGTCTGCACGTCTTCCAGACGTTGCAACACTTCCACGCTCGTCTTGCCTATCCTCTCTACTTCATCAGATTTTCGCTTCTAACCGTTCATTGTCGCCACCACTTGATCACCGTTGCCTTTTATTCCGCGTCTGCAACAGACCACGCCGACGGTTGTTACCACCAAGACCCCAGAAAGGTCGTCAGGTCCATTTCCTACATTCTCGGACGGGTCGCTGAGCCGCGCAGCGCTTCAAACCACCATGAGCCGAAATCGCGGCGATCACTGGGATAATCGCGAACCGCATTCTCGTAATCATGCCGACGCATACGGCCGTCAAGCATACACGGTGCCCTCCACCATCGCGCAGCAGCAGTATCGCCGTCATCCTCACCATCCTCCTCATCATCACCAAAGTAATGCATCTCTTGATCCGTTTGATCCATCCAGCTCGGTCTCGCGTCCTCGCGGCTACCCAGAGCGCGATCAAGGCTGGACAAAGCGGCGCTCTCAATCAACAAGCAGCCACGCGTCGCCTCCTTCCCATACTGACGATCCACGCCGCGCCCCGGATCCCAGGGCTCGCCCGACTTCGCCCAGCTACGGCTGGTCACCGCCCGAAGCATCGGCGGGCTATGCCCGCAGTGGCGTTCCCGCACACTACATGGCCGGAGCCCAGTACGCATGCAATGAAGCAGCTCCCGTGCTCGAGGTCTCCGAAAACGAGCGAAAGCTCGAGTACCTCCTCCGTACTATCGAGGGCCGCCTTGACCAGGACTTGGCCGTCAGACAGCCCTCCTGGACTCGGCACGATACGGATCTTCTTAGCCAGCTTATTCAGGAGCATCAAGAGGTTGGCGAACAAGGTACGATGAGGCTGAGAACGATGCGCACCGCCTCAGCCTACTATCGCGTGCTTCTCGACTGCCGGGCGAACCAAGAAATCAACAATGTCGTTGCGGACAAGCTCGAATCCATTCGCAACGGTATTCAAAACATCGTCTTCGACGTCTGCGAGGAGCCAAGCTCCCACACCCGCCAGGTAGCCTACAAGATGCTGTTGGAGCTTTGCTCCATGGATGTGACGCTCATCAAGAGCAACGTGTCTGCTTTGGTCGAGGTCCTGCAGTACGAAGATCACTCGGAGCACAGAGTGGCGTGCGAAGTGCTCGCGGAGCATCTCAAGCTTGCAAAGGAAGCCAACTACCCAGGAGGGTCGCTTGCCGACTGCCTGCAGCTGATGTTCGACAAGAAGCAGGAGCTTCGAAACCTGGTGCTCGACTTCTTCGCGTCAGGACCTGGAGAGAAGGTCGTCGACATGATGGCGGCCGATAACTTGCATGCTGCCGTCCTTGCACGCTGCCTTGTCACTATGTTGCCCGTCGCCGTCGAAGCCGACATCTCCAAGACCATCAAGATTCTCTACGACCTGCAGAGCATCTGGACCGGACCGGATGATGTCCTCGCGGACGAAGAAGCGTCTGCGGCTCTCAAAGCCGCTGTCGACGTCTTGTGGAGCTTGGGTCGGGTGCTTATGGACAGACGCAACGTCTTCGTCTTCACAGCTTCTGATGATAATGACCTATTGACACCTGGCCTCACCAAAGTGTTGGACGATGTGGATTTGACCCCGAAAGAAAAATTTGTCCAAGGCGGTCCCCAAACCTTCAACGCTTTGGTCGAGGCCGTTGAGGTGATGATTGGTCGCGACGAGGCAACAGCTGCGCAAACACTCTCCGAGGCAAAGATCTTTGTCAACGAGCTCGAGGCTTCGGCTCAGTTTCTTTTCTGCTACCTCCCGCTCCACATCACCCCTCAAGGGCCGAAAACCATCGAGCACTTCAACGCTATTCAGAGGATCGTTTTCTTCCGATCAGCCGCCAACCTAGCGGCTCGGGTGGCATCAGCTACGAAGCAGTCTCCTCAAGAACTCGGCTTTCCGGGACAAAAGACGGCTTCTGATATTGCTGAAGTGTCGGTTCAAGCGCTGAAGGCTTACATACCCATCACTGACACTTCGAGTATCAGAAAGGTCGGCAGCGGCAGCTCCTCCAACGACAAGAAACAGGCGCAAGAAGCCTACATCATGCTTGCGACGGAAGCGCTGCTAACAGCAACTCGCCACTGTCTCTCTTGTATGAACAAGCCTGGACCCTTGTCGACCGACGACAATCTGCGCGAAAAGGTTCGCAGCCTCTCCACGCTTGCGCAAGAGATCAACGAGAAGCAGGGATCCGCACCACAGGTGCTCAAAGCGGCCAGGATGGTTGCCAGCCTGGCGGAAGAGCTTCTGATGCTTGGCAGACAAGGTCGGAGTCCCGTCGAGCAGCCTCCTTCGACAGCCGACGAGCCTTCATGGCTGATGCCTCCTCCGCCTTTCCCCGAGTGGAAGGACCCGTCTGCAAGCGTACTGACGCCGACGCCGGCAACACAGGAAGCAACTTCCTCGAAAAATAGCAGAGCTCGACGCAAGAGGCGAGCGAGTAAAGAGGACACGACCGAAGAAAGACGCGCTCGTGGTCGCGGTGCTGTACATTACAGAGAGCAATCGCCTGATCATGGCTGGGACTCTCATGTCGGAGCTGAGCCCTCGACAGCCGCTCTTGCCCTCGGAAGCACAGAGACGCGCATCGCGACTCGAGGCACAGACACGGGTATCGCCATTCGAGGCGCAAGCCGAGCAGAGCATCGATCGCCCGCAGATCGTGCGGAAGGCTACCTTCCTGCGGTGAAGATGGAACCCGAGCATGTGGGACCAGCGTCGTCTTTGTTGGCTGAACGTGCTGGCGAACGAATGACGTCGGATCGAGGATCGGAGTCGTCTCGTCCTCGATCACAAGACAGGCTGAAAGAGGAGCGCGGTGATGACGCGAGTGGATGGGGTCGTCGACGTCGTGCACACGGCTACGGCCTCAGCAGGAGGGACCGTAGGGGTCGTTGATCTGACGGCCATGTAGTCATCGAGCTCAGATACAAGCATCAGCTCAAGCACACGGAAAAGTTCGCACCACTGAAGATGTGGAGGCGCCGTCCGTACGAGACACCGAAGGCCACTTCATTCGCTGGCATCCTCTTCAGAACCACTTTCTTCCTCCTTCCCCTCGTCATCATCATCATCATCATCATCATCATCATCATCGTCTTCGTCCTTCTCCTCTTCGTCCCAGTCATTTGCTCGAAAGTCATCATCTTCAGGAGCCGAATCGTCGAGGTAGGCTCCTGCCACATCCTGTTCGTCGTCGTCACTTTCGTCCAAAAATGAATCCAAATCTTTGTACTTTTGAAGCGTCTGCGTTGAGGTCGTGTTGGCCTCGAGTTCGATGGGCGTTGCACTGCCGCGAGAGGTCGGAGTTGCGTTGCCTTTGCCTGGTGTCAATACCACTGGTGAAGAAGAAGCGGTAAAGTCGGACGAGGAAAAGGATTTGAGGTTGGTGAGCGTGGTGTTTTGCAAGGTGGGGTGGGAGGGGGTGGAGATGGCGGGTGGTTCGCGCGTGGTGGGTGGTGTTGGGTCCGTGGTCCATTCAGGCAGGGTGGTGTCTAGCCAGCCTTTGATGAGTTTGCCTCCGAGCACGAGCGAGAGCGAGGCGATCTCTGGGCCGTCAACGGGTGTACTGGTGGATGAGGTTGAGGTCTCATTGTCGGCGTTGTTGACGGCTTGACCTGGCGCATCTACGCTATCATTAGTGGCGAAGGCAGCAGCTTTGCCCTCAAACAAGACGTGAATGACCTGCTCTCTTCGCAGACGCACACCCTTCAGATCTGCGTCCCCATCCTCGTTTGTGCTTTCGCCAATGGTTCGCGCCGCCTTTTCGATCGCGGCTTGGATCGCATCACTACGCGAGATCGAATCTTCAACAGACGATGGACCCTCACCTTCACCATTGTCGCTGCCCTGAACCGACTTCTTCTGCGCGGTCAGCGGCGCAGTCAAACCCTTCAAGAAGCGTGCTCGATCTCGCACGTCAAAGTCGGCATCGTAACGAGCCAACTTGAGCAGGTAAAAGTGCAACGCAGTGACCGTCGCCATAAGACGCTCCGACTTGCCCTGATGTCCCTCGTCGAGTGCTGGCGTTGGAACGAGAACGGTAGGCAGAAAGGCAAAGGCTTTGCTCGACATGATGAGGATTTGCAGCTTGACTATCGATGCTTCGTTGGTAAAGTTTAGTGCGCACTGGCGAAGAATGTCTGGCACAACGAGCTCGGCCAGCGTCTTGAACTCTTGAGCCGAGCCTTTTGGGAGTGAAGCCGAGATTTTGTCCGATACGGAGATGAACTGACGCGCATGTTGACCGAGCAGCCACAGGATGCTCGCTCTTGCTTCAGGATGAAGGATGGCGCCTTTGCCTACTACCTTTGCTTTCGTTCGACGTTTCTGCTTCTCTGCTCCACTCGACGTGGCGCTCTTGGAGACCGTGCCGAACAGCAAAGCTGCCAAACGATAAACGATGGCAGAAGTCCTTCTAGGCTCGATAGTACCTTCTGCAGCGACGACGGTGTCCTGAGCAAGTTGCAAGAGGTTCTTGATGGCCAGCACAGCTCGAGCGATGGTCGAATCGTGAACACGAGGCCCGCTTTTGCGCTTTCGAAGCAAGTCGAGCAGAATAGCGAGGCACCTGGAGCTAGCATCCAAATCCTTTCTTAGAGCCAGCTGGCCGAGACAGGAGACGGCGTGCGCAGCAATGGCTGCATCAGCGGATCGCAAATGACTTGTCACCTCGGTCAACACGAGGTCAAGGTTGCCAAGGTTGCAAACGACAACCAAGGTATCGAGCTTGAGGAGCGACAAGAAGATGGGCTCCTCGTGCGACGCGCCCAACAGGAAGGATGTGACGTGAGGAGCAAAGAGCGAGCCGTTTTGGCGTGCAATGGCGAGAATGTTGAGCAAGACCAAGTAGCTGACGTCAGGCGTGGACCGGAGCAGTCTCACGAGCGGCCTCACGAGCATTACATGGTCGGAGGCGGGTGCGAGGTAGAGGATTGATCGTGCGCCTGCAAGCACAACGGCTGGGTTTCGACTGTGCAGCAGCCCATGCGATTTGCTCAAAAGCAGTTCAAGGTCACGATCGAGGTCGGAAGAAGGGCCTGGGGTCATGGCGACGAGCGATGCTGCATTTCCAGAACCCGTGCTTTTGATAGGAGCGAATGAGCTGGCGACATCGCTTGCCAAGAATGCTTCGAGACCATCGACATCGTTCTGCTTTCCGTCGGTAGACTGTGTTTGCGGTGCAGCTTCAGGTGTCCGTGTAGCCGATGGTGACTGGGAGCTGGATTCGGGAGCCTCGGGAACGAGAGCCGTTCCATTTCGTGACTTGGGTTGTACGAGGTTCGCTCTTGCATAGCGCGATAGAACTTGAAACGCAACGACTTGGCCCCACTCGTCCATGTCGGAGAGGGCATGGCAGATCTTGCGGTAGTTCTGGTGGAGCAGCGACCAATTCGTCGAGCACATGCGCTGGAATGCAGAAAGTGCGGCGCCCAAGACGAAGGGCGAGCGATCCGAAAGTAGGGTGGCTAGAACCTCTTGGAGACTTTCGAGCTGGGAACGGTCAATCTGATAGCATTTTGGGATGGCCAGAGCGGCGATCTTGCGCACATAGAGATTGGGATCGCGAGAAGCTTTGGTGACGGCCATGATGACGATTGGCGAGACCATGGCTACCTTGATGCTGCTAAGCACACGCAGCGCCATAGCGCGGATGAGAGGGCTCGGATCGGACAGGTCTCGTTGGAAGCTATTGATGCTGAGGAGGGTCAAATCGGGGTTGGTGTTGGCATAGCGCAACAGCACAATGTAGACGAGCTTGCGTACGTCGAGGTTGGACGAGGAGGTGAGCTTCAAGACGGCAGGAAGGAAAGTGGAGGCGTCACGACCCTTGGATACCATGGCGATGATCCTGGTGAGCGCTGCGATGCGATCCTCATCCCTGCTCGAGTCGATTTGGATAGCAATGGTGGATAGCTTGTCCTCGGAAGTGTCGAGGTACTTGGCTGAGCCGACGCCGCCGACGAGGCCTTTGAGTGCAGCGATGGCATCCTCTGATGTCTCTGAGAGGAAAGCAAGCGCGCGCGACGAGTTCGAATAGGCTGCACTCATGTTGGGCAATGAGCATTCGATGGCTCGAGGCAGAAGGGCTGAGAACGCTGCAGGGTGCCGATGAGGTTGACCTCGAGGCTGTTGGCTGTTGACAGAGATGGATAAGTGAAGAGATGATTAAAGCGAGAAAGAAAGAAGGAAGTGTTGCTCTTCTTCTTGTTCTTCTTCTTGGTCGAGGTTCCACGCTGTGCAAAATTGGTGCAAACTCTTGACGGATCCGTGCGAGGGACAGGGCGAGTGGTGCGACCTCGAGACCAACACTCTGTACGGTGGCCAAGCAGACAGACGCCTTTTGACTGATCGAGGCTCTCAGATGCGCATTACTACTAGAAGGCTATGACTGTCTGGCAACAAATCAGCTCAGCCAAGGAGCAAGCCAAACTCGACAAGATTGCCCTCTGTGTTAACTCGGAAACGCCGATCAAGGTCTGAGGCTCTGGGGCGCACGGTCTAAAATCGAGCTTGTGTTGCGTGTGACCCGTGCGTGTGCTAGAGCTTGGCGCTCCTATCCCCATGCTTGCAATCTTGTCCGAATCGCTCCTTGTCGCCGCACACGACACCCTGATCTGCATTCGCTTCTAGCTTCTAAGAGGCTCTTCTGAAGGCAAGGCGGTTCTCGCAGGTGACCGGATCAGCCGACACTCTTTCTCGCTGCAATCAATCCACCACAGTCACTGCGGCTACGTGTGCCGAATCCAGCCTCGCAACTTTGGTTCGGCGTGACCGAGGGTTTTGCTTGGCAAGCTGGCACTGATGCCCAATGTCAGCTCCACATATTCCACCTCTTTCAGCCATGCGGTCGTCGCAGGAGCAACGAGATCCGACTACAGTCCAAGTGCTTGGCATGGATGTCTCACGGTCTCAATCGCTCGCGCGTAATCCCTCCAACAACAGCGATATCTCTGTCACCTCTGGCACGTCGACGCCTCAAATACAAGGTGACTATGGAGTCACACGCGCATACATTCCTTCACACAGCTCCACCGCCTCTCGACTGCACAATCAGTCGTCCTTCAGCACTACCGCTTCGCAGAGCCCCGCCAGCAGCGAAGCACACGAGGAGCTCGCCTCGATCGCTTCGCGCTCCGAAAACCACAACTATGACTCGTCCGCACTACGGCTCGCCGGCCCTCCCGACACAGCCTCGCGTCGATCCCACCTCACTCACGGCCACGGCAACCGCGTGCTGAGTCACAAGGATTCCTTTGGAGGCTCGTACGCCTTCAATGCTGGCGCAGAGCTCAGCTTTGACTCGGCCGATGAGGCATCAACATCATCTCACATCGCCAACTCGCAGCGACTTGCTGACGATCCATCTCTCGAGAGCCATCATCGCACCATTTCACTCTCTCGTCCAGCCCAGCGATCTCATGATGGCGCACGAATCCCACTGCCATTCGACTCGCATCATTCCGCTGACGGTAGCGGCGTTTCTGACCTCACCGAACCAATCGAGGTCCTTGGACGTCCCTCAGCATTCCCGGACTTGTCAGCAGGAGTCGTCACCTCGTCTTCCAGGCCTTCGACTCTCACACCCTCTCGCTCTCGCGCTGCCTTGTCCGCCGCTGCCGATGCTGCTTCCACGCGTGCTACTGATCCTGCGGATACAACCTTTGCTGCTAGGTTCGACCAATCCTTGTCGCTCGATACAGCCAGTCCCACCTCAAATGCATTTGCTGATGCAGATGTGTCCGGCATCGAGCCAGATGCCAGCACCGTCAAAAGCTCGGCAGGCTCGTCATTCACACCACTTGCCTCGAAAGCCAGCGAGCGGGTGGACGATGATGTCACAGCACCCTCAGCCAGCTCCAACGATCTGCGACGTTCCACAGCACCATCCGGTAAAACAGAACCACCGCTCGTTAGACAGAGAAAGCCGTCCGCGCCCCTTCCACCACTTGTATCACAATCCAAGGACCGACGCGACAGGGATGAACGCGACAAGGCAGCTGCATCGAGCAAGCGTACAGCAGCTGCGAGCCGCACACGCGAGCCTGCTCCCTCTTCCACCTTGGCACGCGCAGACGCCGCCAGCTCTGCGCCTCGCCCACTCAAGACATCGCATCGCACTCTGCCCCAGCTACCTTCGGCCACCAGCGTCCAACCCGCGCCTCCACCCGCAATGTACTGGTCAAAAGCTCCAGTCCATGGCAGTGTGCCTCGCCGTAGTTTTCGTGCGCACACCGCAAACTTGTGCGATGAGGTGCTCTGGCTGTTTGGTGGGTGCGATAATCGCGGCTGTTTCCGTGATCTATGGTGTTTCGACACCGAGACCATGTGCTGGTCCAAGCCCAAAGTTACCGGCGACATTCCTCCAGCTCGCCGCGCGCACTCGGCGACCATGGTCAACAAGCGTCTCTTCGTCTTTGCAGGCGGTGACGGCCCCAATTACTTTAACGACCTGTACATCTTTGACACAGTGTCGTTGAGGTGGTCCAAGCCCGAGGTCGGCGGCACGGCTCCTAGTCCAAGACGCGCGCACACGTGCAACTACTATGAGGGACAGCTTATCGTCTTTGGCGGAGGAAACGGCGTCGGCGCGCTCAACGACGTCCACACACTCGATGTCAATGACCTCTCGCGCCTCGAGTGGCGCAATCTCGAGTGTAGCGGGAAAGTGCCCATCGGAAGAGGTTATCACACCTCGAATCTTGTCGACGGCAAACTCATTGTCATCGGCGGCAGTGACGGCCACATGTCCTTCAACGACATCCACATCCTCCGTCTCGACACGCGCACTTGGTACCAAGTCAAGACCGATGAGATTCACAACCGTCTCGGTCACACGGCCACCCAAGTCGGCTCGTACCTCTTCATTTTTGGCGGACACGACAGCAAGACATACACCTCGGAACTCTTGACGCTCAACCTTGTCAACTTGCAATGGGAGTCACGCAAGGTGTGCGGTCAAAAGCCACTCGGACGAGGCTATCACCAAGCTTGGTTGCGAGATTCCAGATTGTTTGTCCACGGTGGCTTTGACGGCAAGGACATCTTTGACGATTTGCACTTCCTCGACCTCGCCGCTTGCGCTTATCTCCCGCAGATCACCAGCTTCAGTGTCGAGCTTGACCACGATGAATGATTCAAAGTCGGCGGTCTTCAAGTCAGTGGTACAATGTGATCTGTCTGCCAAGAGCTGCAATGTCAATTCTATACCCGAATGTCAACCCATTTCACTTTGCCGTCTTTTGTTGCTCACATGCGAACCTTATGCGCGGTGCGGCGTCGAAGTTGTGGCTGTGTCGCTGCGGGAACCGTTGCGGTCTGGCGCTAATGACTAGCTGTCGGTGTCTTGGAAAGAGACCGAAGACACCGGAGGTGGGTGCCTCTTTGCTCGCGAAATGCCCACAAACGGACACGCCTTCCACTCGGCTTGCATACCGGTGTACACGCCACCGCTGTCTCTACGCTTCAAGACGCACCGGCTGCTATGGATCTGAGCGTGCATCGTACGGTGGCGACGTCCGAAACTCCTATGCTTTGCACACATGCAGTATCGACGACGCCCTTTGACGGCTGATCAACCCACGCAACAGCCGTGACGAGCGCTGTTGCTCGAGCGACATGCTTGAAAACACCGAACACGCATGCGAGTATCAAAGCTGTTCATGCACAGTCTCCAGTGGTCAAAGGGCCGCACAGAGCAAGCCGATCGTTTGACGTGGGTACGAGGGTAGGACCGATATCGAGCCGACCGGCTGCTACACTAGTCAACCAGTCATTTCAAAATTTCATGTGGGAGTCTGGCCGAGAGTGGGACAGCAACCACAAGCAACCTAACAACACCTGTACGCCGCTGGTATCATCACGCGTCGTTGTTCACCATTTGCATGGCGGACAATGTAGACGATTCGAAACTCGTAACGTGCACGTCACATGCTGTACGGTGCTGCTACATCCGACCAATTTCTGCGAGCCAGTCTCAAGGACTCGATTCTGTCATGGTGTCATTGCAACAGCTGGTGGACTTGATGTTGGTGGGTATCATCGCTTCACGCAATTGTCGCAAAGGTGGTCACACTTCATTTGAGTACAACTTGGCCACAATTCGGGATTCTCTCGATCATGTCGTGTGTGGCTTCACATCAACCGAGCTCCGTGCTGGCAAGCTTGCCTGAGATGATTGGCGTCGACTTTTCACTTCACACAGTGGTCCGACTTCATCTCGGTCTGGTTTGTCCCACAGGGGAAAAAAAAACCTCGCCATCGCCCACCTCGAGCATCGCCACTGTCGAGAGCGATGAAGCCGGAAAGGGGCCTCATTCCCGCTGGTCTCTTTTTTTGTCCGTGTTGTGTGACCATTGTGCCACCCAAAGTGGGTAGGTTTGGCTTCCCACCCCTCGATCAAAGGGTAACCACAATGCAAGCCGACTTCTCTTGACTACAACATTGCATGTAACACGCAAATGAGATGGGGCGAATGGCCGCCTGATCTGTCTCTCTTGGTGTGTCAGTGGCGCTGGTCTCGATTCTCATCGCTGGAGCAAGGCGGTGGGCACTGCTGTTCCGCCAAAGAGACAAAGCTGGTCTCTTTGGAGCGACTCAACTCGACTCGAGCAGTGCCCTCCCAACAGCATAAAAGCAGACAGTCGACCCGTTCATCAGCCCCCCTTTTCCTCTCAACTTCCCATCCACTCTTCTCCCAACCAACACACACTCTCTCTTTTTCCACGTCTCTTGCACTTTCCCCCGTTTTCTTTACCGATCCTTGAAGCTTCTGGCAAGTATTCGAGTTGACACACATTCAACATGAAGTTCCAAGCCTCTTTCGTGACACTTTTGGTCGTCGTCAGCGCCGCCATATCGGTCGCTGACGCCAAGACCCCCGCCATGGCCAACAAGCGCCCTTCCAACCTCAACCGTCGCGATGAGGCTGCTGCTCTCAACAAGCGTGGTGGTCTTGGCGGTTTCGCCGGCCGCTTCTTCCGTCGCGACGGTGGTGCTTACGACGACAGCGCCAACCAGGACGCCGACGCTAGCAACGGCGACATCTCCAACCCTAACGGCGCCGACGACGGCACCGAAAAGGAGGACTACATGCCTAAGAAGGGCGGTAAGGGTTCTTCCGGTGAGAATGGCTCCGAGCCAGGGGGCTACGGTGACGGTGACGATGCTAATAAGCCCAAGCCTAAGGACGGTCAACCTCAGCCACAGTGGCCCCAGCCTCAGGATGGTCAGCCCCAGCCTCAGGATGGTCAGCCCCAGCCTCAGGATGGTCAGCCCCAGCCTCAGGATGGTCAGCCCAGCCTCAGGATGGTCAGCCCCAGCCTCAGGATGGTCAGCCCCAGCCTCAGGATGGTCAGCCCCAGCCTCAGGATGGTCAGCCCCAGCCTCAGGATGGTCAGCCCCAGCCTCAGGATGGTCAGCCCCAGCCTCAGGATGGTCAGCCCCAGTGGCCCCAGCCTCAGGACGTAGGAGCCAAGCCGGAGGGATACGACAACAACGCTGAGCAGCCTCAGGGCCAGCAACCTCAGGATCAAGACGAGAAGCAGAAGGAGGACGACGTTCAGCGCAAGGAGCAGGAGAAGGAGCAGAAGCGTCAGCAAAAGGAGCAGGAGCGTCAACAAAAAGAGCAGGAAAAGCAGCGGGAGAAGGAGGCGAAGCGTCTGCAGAAGGAGAAGGCTCGCGAGCAAAAGGAGAAGGAGCGTCAAGAGAAGGAGCAGCAGCCTGGTCAGCACCTGCCCGAGTACAACCAGCCTCAGGACCAGCCTTGGAACGTGCAGCCCGTCACCTCTGGCAACGGTGCTCAGCCTATCAACCCTGACCAGTTCAAGCAGAGCCCTATCCCCGTCAATGGTCAGGATGGTGCTGGTTCCGACAACTGCCCCAAGTTCCCTAAGAAGGGTGGTGGCGTGGCTGACGCTCCCTGCTTTGCCAAGGAGGCTAGCCGCAAGGACATCTGCTCGGCTCTGAAGCAGTTTGGCGTCGACACCCAGCAGGCTGGCTGCTCGGATGAGGAGTGCAGCGAGGATGCAAAGGACTACTCGAACCACGCTTGCAACCAGAAGAAGCAGTGCGACTTTGGTTGGGACAACAGCTGTGACTTCTACTTACACATGGGTTTCAGCAACGTCTCCAAGTTCGGTTGCGGTGCCGCTGGCAGCCAGCAGCCTCAGCCTGGTCCTCAGGGCTTTAACCCCGGTTGGGACCTCACCGAACCGAAGCCGAAGCAGCCTGGTCCTATCGGTGACACATTTGTGAAAGATGATCAGCCTGAATGCGAGACCGACGATGACCAGGACGGTGAGGATAGCAACCCTTACGGTGCTGGCCAGAACGGCGACGACAAGGCTGCTCCATACGGCGACAAGCCCAACGGCGACGCTGAGAACAGCGACTCTCCTTACGGCGACAAGCCCAATGGCGACGCTGAGAACAGCGACTCTCCTTACGGCGACAAGCCCAATGGCGACGCTGAGAACAGCGACTCTCCTTACGGCGACAAGCCCAATGGCGACGCTGAGAACAGCGACTCTCCTTACGGCGACAAGCCCAATGGCGACGCTGAGAACAGCGACTCTCCTTACGGCGACAAGCCCAATGGCGACGCTCAGAACAGCGACTCTCCTTACGGCGACAAGCCCAATGGCGACGCTCAGAACAGCGACTCTCCTTACGGCGACAAGCCCAATGGCGACGCTCAGAACAGCGACTCTCCTTACGGCGACAAGCCCAATGGCGACGCTAGAACAGCGACTCTCCTTACGGCGACAAGCCCAATGGCGACGCTCAGAACAGCGACTCTCCTTACGGCGACAAGCCCAATGGCGACGCTCAGAACAGCGACTCTCCCTACGGTGCTGGTGCCAACGGCGATGCCGACAAGCCCAAGGAATGCGATAAGAACAAGGCCGGTGGCAACGACGGTGCTGGCAACAACGATGATGACGCCACTGGTGGCAAGGGTGCTGGTGGCAAGGACGACTACAATGGTGGGGGTGATGACACTACTGGTGGCAACGTTGACAACTTTGGCGACTATGTCACCGAAGACAAGACCACTGCAGGCGACAAGGCTGCTGGCGGTAAGGCTGATGACAACACCCAGCCGGCTGACGACAAGACCCAGAAGCAGGAGGACTACTTGCAGTAAACTGGTTTCTCTCTTGCACGTCTCTGCGTCTCTAAAGAATCTTTTGTCATCGAAACCTTTTTTGTAGATCTTAAGTCTTTATTCTTTCACTCTGCATGGCTCGACATCTCGTCGCTGCTGTACTTAGCTTTTCTCTGTCTCGATCTTTTCTCTTTTTCCCACTAAAAATTTCCAGTCTTTCCCTCTTCCTTGAGCATGGGCGCTTGTGTGTTGTGTCTGCAAGCGAAGATAGTAGGAATTCTGGAGGCATGTTGATGGTGTTTGTAAGCGATACGAGCTTCGAGTGATTCAAAGACTTGATGTGGTATTCGGAGGTTTGGCGGAGGTGTCGAAAAGCGCCAAAAAAAGTCCGCTGACTTCCGGGTTGAGCGAATTTGGAATAGCCGAGCCTGGGATGGTGGTTTCCGGGCCGCCTTCCACGCGCGAGTGTGCGCTCTGATCTTCCACCGACCCCGCACTTTTAACGAGTGGTCTTATCCATCATCCAACCACCACCTTCTCCATCCAACTCTTTCTCTTTTTGAACACGAAGCTCACATCCAGTCTCGCACTCATACCCTTATAAGTCGACCACCGTTCATAGTTCTCTGCCAGCATGCAAATCAAAGATCGAGTATTCTACATCACCGGCGGCGCCTCTGGGCTAGGTGCCGCCACCGCCGTACACCTGCACTCACTCGGCGCCTACGTATCGATCATGGACTTGCAACTTTCAGCTGGCCAAACGCTCGCCGAATCCCTCAACTCCAAAGACGGTTCTAACCGAGCGGCAGCGTTCGAAGTCGACGTGTGCTCGGAAGAGGTTGTTTCCGCAGCTATTGCTGGATCGGACGCTTTGTGGCCCAACATCGCCGTTGGCGGGTGCGTCAACTGCGGTGGCGTAGGTATGGCGGGTAAAACGATCAACCAGGACGGCGAACCTTTCGACCTGGACACGTTCCGTACGACTGTGGAGATTAATCTCATTGGAACTTTCAATGTCTCCCGATTGACGGCGGCTAGGCTTGTTAGGGATCTGCCCAAACCTATCGCTAAACCAACCGAAAGCACCGAAGATTTGGGTGTGATTATCAACACCGCCTCAGCTGCCGCTTTGGAAGGCCAAGCCGGTCAGTGCCCCTATTCAGCCAGCAAAGGAGGCGTGCTATCGCTCAGCCTACCCATGGCTAGAGATCTGGCCTGGTTTGGGATTCGAGTCATGACGCTGGTTCCGACACTGTTCGAGACGCCGATGATGAGTCAGTTGCCCAAGAGAGCGCGAGAGGCCATCTTGAGGACGTGCGAGTTCCCAGCGAGATTTGGCAAACCGGAGGAGTTTGCACTGGCTGTTCAGGGGGTTGTGGAGAATCCGATGCTGGTAAGTAACGCAACGCCGGTGGATCAAGACGTGAACCTTTTATAGCTGACAACTTTTGGCAATTGACGTTTTTTGTTAATCTGTGACGTGCCTACAGAACGGCTCATATATCCGTCTCGACGGCGCTTCACGACTCGGCAAGCTTTGATCCTACACCCGACACACCGCAACATCGACACAGCAAGACCTGTACTCACTCTTTTACACACACACACACACACACACACACACACACACACACACACACACACACACGTCTTATTGGAATCCAAACCCCTGCAACAGCCTGGCAATCACAATCGCCACTCAAGTGTCCAATAGAAGACTGCAGCTCAATCGCAGTACTGGGCACCTTAATGACGCAAATCGAATGAAACCAAACCCATATATTGCGTCGCTGGCAACTGCGCTCTAATCATCATCATCATCAAACTTGATCGAGTGCGAACCGTACACATCAATCGCACCACCTCTGTACGACCCGCGCTTCTTCTTGTTCTTCTCCTTGGTGAATCCCTTACCACGAGTGACGATGAGATCCTTACTAGCACGCGCTCCATACTCATCGCCCGTGACGCCCGCCTTCCCAGCATACGACATGTCCTTCATCCCTTCGTGGAGGTATGTCACCTGGTCAGCTTTGACGCGTTGAAAGGGCGTGTTTTGAGCCGAGGCGTTGTTCCTACCGCCACGAGAGACGGACTGCTGCTGCGAGGGGGTGGAAATGAGGGTGGAGGTGGATGCGATGGGGGCAGGGGTGGGCGTGGCAGGCGACGATGCGACTTTTTGACGCTTGGATGGGGGTCCTTTGGGTGAAGGTGAGCTAGACGACGATGAGCTGCTCGATGAAGAGGGGGATGAGGAGGAGCTGTCGCTGTCCGATCCCGAGTCGGAAGAAGATGAGCCACTGTTGCTGCTGCTGCTGCTGCTGCTGCTGCCGCTGCTGGAATCCGAGTCCGAGTCCGAGCTCGAGTCAGAACTCGAGTCAGACGAGTCATCGCTGCTGCTGTCGGACGAGTCGTCACCGTCATCGTCACCATCGGCTGGAGCAACGGTCTTTGTAGTGGCGGCCTCCATCTCCTCGTCACTCGAAGATTCGTCGGAATCCGAGTCAGAATCAGACGAGTCAGACGAGTTGGAAGAGTCGGAAGAGTCCGAGTCCGAGTCCGAGTCTGAGTCGTCAGAATCCGAGTCGGCACCGTCCTTGACAACCACCTCGACCTTCTTGATGGTCGCCTTGTCCTCCTCGTCGTCGTCATCGTCATCGCTGTCACTGTCATCCGAGTCGCTAGATTCGTCATCGCTGTCATCTCCATCATCGCTGCTGCTGTCACTGCTGTCGCTGTCATCGTCGCTGTCATCCGAGCTCGAGTCAGAGTCGGAGGCTTCGGAAGAAGAAAAAGCCTCACGCTTGCGCTTGTTGGAAGTGGGAGGGCCTTCAGAGGAAGCGCGTGTAGGAGTGGCAATGCCTTTGCTAGGCAACTCTGCCTCTGCCTCGTCCTGCGAGTCAGAGACGACGGTGGAGGAGGCAGCTTCGGTGTCCTGGTGAGGCTCGTTGCGCTTGGAGGCCTTGACCTTTTTGTCGTCTTCATCGTCCGAATCATCTTTTTCGTCATCACTGTCACTGTCGCTGTCGCTATCAGAGTCGTCCGAGTCGCTGCTGCTGCTGCTGTCCGAGTCGGGCTCAGAGTCAGAGTCAGAGCTATCCGAATCAGAGCTCGAGGAGTCTGAGTCCGAGTCGGAATCTGAGCTGTCTTCATCCATGGGGGTGGGGGAGGAGGGAGTGGTCGACTGCTGAGCAACCAGACCAGGCCACGATCGTCTTGGCGAGTTTCGGACGTGGTCAATCAGCGCAGAAGCGAGCGTCCTAGGTGGCGCAGGCGAGTCAGGCAGGGTAGCAGCGAGGTGCTGAGCAGCCTGAGGAGCGTGTTCGGCCAAGAAGGCGTGTACGATCTGGAACGTGTTGCGCAGAGCCTCGTCGGCCGCGGCAGAAGTCGAGTTGGGGTTCACCTGAGGCATGCTTGCGAGGACCATGGACGTCGCTGAAAAGTCCTGGATTTTGCGAGTCCCGTATTCCTGTTATAGTCCGTTGCGCTCCAATGCGTCCATATGCCGTCGGTAGGATGAAGCAAGGAGATGGAGTGAGTGTCGAGAAGTGAAAGCAGTGTCGCTACAGTTGCGCAGTCTTGAAGGAAATCTCAAGACAGAGCTTCTTAGCGGAAGAGGAGGGAAAAAAAGAAGGGTTCACCGCCACTCCGACACCGCCAGAGTGACCCTGAAATGCAGCCGAGGGCGAGAAAAGTTTCAACTAAAAAATTGAACCCTGAGCCAAGATAAAGCTTTGTGCAAAGTCAGGCTTATGTCAGCAGATCTTCGGATCCCCGATTGAGATTCAGATTCATGCCTCCACACTTTCATTTGCCGTGATGGAGCGAAGCGGCTTCTTCCTCTCACCGCTCAGACAAGCTTCTGAAGGGCTCTTCCTTCTTGTCACATCCACCAAATCACCATCGCAATGCCGGATCAGCCGTCGAACTCGGGCGAGGCGCCCTTGTCGGCGCTCAGCACGTCGTCGTTAGGATCTGCGCCAAAACGTATACGACATCGAGAGACGCAGATCGAGTCAGCATACGAGCTTCAGCGAGTGAGTCCTCCAACCCTCCCAACTCCCGTCAAACACACATCGATGACTGATCAAAACCTTTCCGTATTCACCCCTCGACCGTTCAATCTCTCATTGCGCACTTCCAGAATGCAGCAATGAAAGGCGCCCTTCTCTACACAGCCCTAGGAGCTTCAAGCTGCTTCTTGGCGCACCATCTCTTCCCCGGTTTCCGTCGTCAAACCCTCGCTCTCAAAGGCTTTATCACATCAGGTTTCACCATCTTTGGCTTCGTCGTAGGCGCAGACACGGTACTGCTCAGTCACGAATCACAACAACGGTCCGAGGAGAATATGGTGCGCAGCAGGGCGTGCGCAGAACTGGGCAAAGAGGGTATTGTAGCGAGTGAGAAGGAGATTGAGAAATGGAAGGACGAATATATTCAGCAGAAATTGGAGGAGAGGAGGGTGAGGAGAGAGCAGCTTATAAGGCAGTTGGAGGAGTCGGATCAGGCAGAGACGGCGGCGGCGGGGTCATCATCAAGCTCAACATGATCACCTTGTAAGACTCAAAGCATTCAAGTTCACGACAAGATGCAACCAATAATCACGCCTAGACTGGATCTTCAGCTTCATTTTTTGCGCTCTGTGAGGGTGCACATTCACACCAAGGGTATACAACTAGCACTCACAGCACGTACCACATCTGTGCCCGGTTCGCGCATGAGCAGCAGATGCGTCGTCTCCACCGGATTCCTCGGTCGCCTCCTTCCCTTTTTGCCCTCACCTTTCATCGCCTCCAGCCTCTGCTCTCGATCCTGCAGCTCCATCCAGGCGCGCAACGTGATCGCACCCACACCGAACCCTTTGCCATTACCCAAAGAGTAGTCGCCGTCCAACACGGTGCCGACGGCATTATTCCAATCGGCGCTGCGATCATGCGTCTCCTCCGGGTCTGCTGCAGTGCTGATGTAGTTGCTCCAGACGTTGTCGGCGGGGACATTCTTGTATTTGACTTGAGAAGTGGATGGAGCGCTACGTCCCAGCTGCATGATCTCGCATCGTCGTTCGATCAAGTTCTTGAGATGCTGCTTGTCCACCTTGCTCGCTCCCGTGCTGGTGCGGTTGGCGACGGCGGCTGGATGATCGATCGGATCCAGATGATGCACCCAGCTCAAATGGTCTTCGAAGGTGGGCGCGAGCATCAAGCTGCTGAGTGGCATCACTGTCCCCTTGCGGATGGCGTGCACTTTGATGGCGACCATAGCCGAGCACAAATGTGCTGCTGCAAGTGCTGTTTCCACTTGCCAGTTCTTCAGCGACTTTGCCTCTTCAGCAGACGTGACCAGCCAGGGCGTCGGCAAGTCAGTACCTGCTACTTGCTGAGCGGATCCTTTGCCAAACAGTCGTTCCGAGTTGCCGACGATCCACTCCCAATGACGCGACCCGCCGAACGGATAGGGCCTGGCTACACCCGTTCGATCCTGCGCCAGTTTGGTCTGGATTCGATCGGGCGTTCTCGTCTGCTGAAAATCCGACCACTCCTTGTGAGACACAAACAAGAATTCCGACCTTTTACCCTTAGGCCTCTTGCTCCATTCTTCATGTCTTGCGAGCGCCGCTTCCCTCTCACTGATCGCATGGGCTTGTGTGCCGAGCCAGTTGCGCGGATAGCTGAGTAGGTCCGCTTTCGCTACTTGCTTATGTGCGGCAGCCGACGAAGATAGCGCCGCCAGTTCGAGCCTCTGGTGTTTCAGTTGGTGCTGGCCCAGCACCCTCGCTCCATTCGAAGCGCCAGATTGATGGGTGGCGACAAGCGATAGAAAGAATGCCGTGCCCCAGCCGCGAGGGACGATGAGAGTGAAGCGATCCATCGACGGCCTTTGCACGAGTTGATCGCGAATCACGACGACGGGCACGGTATCATCGCTCGACTCTGGCTGCAAGCGCGCTCCAGGAAGAATGTTACGAGCTCGTCGGGAATCTATTTCGCCTTTGCTGAAGCGAGGCGGGTTGGCACCCATCCAGAAAAGATCGTTTGAGGATGCGTCGATGGAGTCCTTGGCCGGCTTGGAAGGAGCACCCGCATCCGAGGACAGCGGCTTTAGCTTTGGAGGATACGAGAGACGCGGATCGTTGACTTGCACCTGAATCATGGTCGAGTCTGCACCCTGTTGCTTGCTCAAGAGCTGCCGCAAGTCGGTTTCGTCAGCCTTCTGCCCATCGCCATTCGACACTCGCAATACCGCTTGCAACAGTAAAGCCGCGCGAGGCCCAACCAGCTCAAAGATGTTGAAGCCCTGCTTTCGCATCATATGGGCCTTGTCGTCCAGTAGCAATGCATTGTCTGGTACTTTGTCGACATCCAAACTTTGCATCGCTTGCTTTGACGAAGCTTTCGCGTCCCCAGAACGATGTGCTTGTCTCCTGCGTTTCTTCTCTAGCTTGGAAAGAGCACTGTCCTTGCCTCCTGCGGCTAGCCAGGGATCGGGTGCCGAGTCGAGCTGATAGGCATAGGTCTGGACGCTCTCTGCGCTGGGTGGTTCAAGGTGGAAAAGCGAATTCTTCCTCTCGTCGACCATGATGACTCCGACAGCCTTGAGGGCACGACGTATTAACAAGTCTGCTGCAGGGTGAGCAAAGATCAAGACCTCTTTGCAATCGTACGAGTGGGTCGAGTCTGATTGTGTTGGTACTGCGAATCGACGGGTACCAGGGAGTAGAACGACGCGCGCCGGTGCAAGTGCGGCCTTTGGAGACGCGCTGGGGTGTGTCGTCGCCATGTGGTCATCAGTTATGAATCTGCTGGACGAGTTTCCCCTGATCTGTGTGAGAACAGTGTCGAGGACATGATGCGATGTGGATGCCTCGTTGGAACCAAGCTGAACGACATTGGCAAAGCCAGCTGCGTCGAGACTGTCGTGTAAATGGCAGAGCAAAGTTTCGTCGACGTTGTCGCTGGATGCAAGGGCGCCGACGGCGACACGAACACCGACACGAAAGACAGAATAGTAGCTGGCGTCATGTACGGTGACAAATTCCTTTGCACTCCTCCAGCTTGCACGGTGGCTCTTCATCATGGTCGTCTCCGGCAGAACGAACCGCCATCTTCCATATTCGGTGCCCTGATCCCTCTCTTTGCCCTTGCCCTTTTCTGTCGTCATCCTGAACCTCTTAGCGTGCCAAAGATGGGTTTCGAGCCACCTCCTCTGCAGATGAGAAGCCCTCTCCGCGAGCTTCTTGCGCCTGAGAGTAGCTCGAATGACGCCATGGCTAGGTAGACGTTTCCTGATATCGGAGCGAGTACGAGCCTGGGTGGTGCTGCTGCGAAGTTCTGCAAGTGCTTTGGATCGCAGCCGAGATGGGAGTCGGAGAAGGTTGTGGGAGGCGGCACGCCTGCGTGCATGTCGAGGCAGGAGCTGCCATGCTCTGGTGGTAGTAGCCGACTTGGCAGATTTGATGGAGCGAAGGAAGCTACGGATCTGAAAGGCGCGCGACGAGAGCAAGGATTCCAGCTCGATGCTTGCTGGAAGATTTGGTGTCGCAGCAGCAGAGGCGCAAGCAGAAAGGGGGGTCGGAGCTTTGTAGCTCGTGCGCGAGCTGCCGGCTGAGGATGCTGGCGTGGATGTTTGAGTCTGGATGAAGCGGGCGGTGTGAGCACGCTCTTGCTTGCGCTTCTTCCAGTTTGGACCTTGCCCGCCGGGGGGATCAGCAGCGGTTGAAGGCTTGGAGCTGGGGGCTGCTGACGGCGCTGGCCGCTTCTGAGCGGGCATGACCTAGAGCGTTGGCTGACTAGCGTTGTTGATGATGATGATGATGATGAGTTGTTGGAAAGATTCTCAAAAGCTCAAAAAAGAAAAACTCCTTGTGGAGCAAGAAGAAAGCCAAAAAGGGTCCAACTCAGTCTGTTACGGCCGACAAAAGAGTTGCGTGGGAATTGTTAAAATTCCATTGGGCACGCAAGAAGAGCAAAAGGGGCGTCACCGAGCCAAACACTTGCCCTTGTCACACTTTTCCAAACCATCTCGGCCGACACTTGCATTGATCCTCCAGCCGTCCCCATTCTGGGAGAGGAGAGACCCAGTGACCACGCCCTCAACTCACACCCAACGGCTCTATACAGGTTGCAACTCTAGCATTCGCATCCTCTTGGTCTTGTCATCATGGCGTCATCGCAGACCAGCGGCCTTCAGAGGCGTAGGGGAGCTGGAGCTGCTTCAGCTTCTGCGGGTCCCAGCACCTCTTCCAGCCGCATAGAGGATGACGGCTTTACTCCCTCACGTACCGGCTCACCTGCACTCGGTGGGAGCTCGACACCAACCTCAACGCGCAATCCAGCCGCATCCACCTACGGATCACGCTCAGCGACTGGATCTGTAACCACCTATGACGAATCCACAGGGCATCGAGTCGCATACGATCCTCGTGACCTCAACGACGAAAAGGAGATTGGAGAGAATCCGCGTCTCACGCTCATGGAAGAGATTCTGCTCCTAGGTCTCAAAGACAAGCAAGGCTACCTATCATTCTGGAACGACAACATCTCTTATACCCTACGCGGCTGCATCCTTATCGAGCTCGCGCTGCGTCGCAGGATCGCCATCACCAAGGATCCCATGCGCAAACGCTTCAGCTTGACAGAAAGAATGGTCGACGTGATCGATGGCAAGATGACGGGCGAGGTGTTACTCGACGAAGCGCTCAAGATGATCAAGGCGAGCGATAGGATGTCGGTAGCACAGTGGGTGGATCTCATGAGTGGCGAGACTTGGAACGTCATGAAAATCGGCTATCAGCTCAAGCAGGTGCGCGAACGCCTGGCCAAGGGTTTGGTAGACAAGGGAATCCTTCGCACCGAGAAGCGCAACTTCCTGCTGTTCGACATGGCCACGCATCCACTCAACGACACGAGCTGCAAGGATGCCGTCTTGCGGCGTGTGCTCACCCTGCTCACCTCCACCTCGCCCACGGTTCACGCCAATACATTCTACAAAGAAGACTCTTCCTCCAGCGGGCGTCCTGTAGCGTTGCGCGTGACACGAGCACTCTGCCTCCTCTGTTGCTCCTTTTCAGCCAACGTTCTCGAAAACGCGCTCAACCATCTTTCGTACGAGGCACGCGAATCAGCATTCCAAAAGGCGGATGACATCTTGGAAGAGTTTGCAAACTGGCCAATGGCGCCTAGCTCCGGTCTCGCTGGTGGTGGGGTGGGTGGCGGTGCGGGCGCTTTTGGCGCTGCTGGTGTACCGACGTCTTTGTCGTCCAATGGCCCTAAGCCCAAGGCGAACGGTGCGAGAATCGGTGAAGGTTCGATGCTCAATGGGCGTGCGTATGAAGAGGGTAATGTGGGTGCATCGGTGCTGGAGTTGGCAAAGGCGCTGCAGAAGGAATTGGAGCAGGAGGGTGACGCTTTCATGTTTGAGTGCATTGCTGCTGTTCTGAATGTTCTCAGCAGGATGGATTCGCTCTTGTAGCGCGCGTTTATGGTCTACATCTGCCTAACAACCATGTACAACACTCAATCACAGCAAGCACACTTTCCACACACTTTCTCCATCGGCAGACTGAAAAGGACGACGTCTAGTTGCAAAACAAAAGTGACACATGAACAAACACATCAGACCGACATCATATCATCATCCTCATCCACGGGCTCTTGGAGCATCTCGCCTCTTGCCGTAGCAGTGAGCAACTCTCTCCTGACCTCTGGCGAGATACCCTCGTGCTTCTGCACACGCAGTAGATCAAGCAGCGCCGACTTGTGATCAGGCGTCAGATCCTGCTTATACCTCTGTGCGAACACCAACATGCTCTGATGCCACAGCACGGGCATCCTCCTCTCCCTTGTGATCTTATCCAGCTCTACACCCGAATTCGGCTCTGCGAATCGCAAGTAGTGGAACACGAGCGAGTCGACGACCTTGTATGGCAGGGCGTACTTCTTGTCGAGCAGCACACGGATGAAGAGCGATGTGGGACCCGAGTACTCCATCTCTGCCAAACGCAGAAGGGCAGCAGCAGAGTGCAGGACGGGGATGGACACTTTGGCGAGGACGGAGGAGACAATGGCGGCTTCCTTGAGCGTAAGCGTGCCCGATTCGCACATGGGGAAGAGGAAGCCTTTGAAGAATGCGGCGGGTTTGTAGATGGCCTTTTTCATGGCTTCGTACGTCTGGTATGAGACTTTTCCGTCGTCCTGAATCTCGTCACGGACCTTGTCGAGCAGGACGAGCTCGTAGAAGCGCTGCATCTGGTCGGCTTTCATGGTGGAAACAAAGATGCGGACTGCGGCGAGGGTGGCGTGCGGTGTCCAGGAGGCGGGGTCGGTGATGTAGAGGATTGACTCCCATGCTGGCAGCGAAGGTACGATCTTGAACGCTTTGGGCAAGGGGCCTGATTTGTAACGCGAGAGAAGTTCGCCCACTTTGCGATAGACTTCAATGACTTTGGGGTTGATACCAGGTGGCATTCTTCGCTCTTCGAGTTCCTGTTGCGAGGGACCGTCACCTGCTGCTTCGGCCGCTTCGATCTTCTCCATGATGAGGTCGGCGAGGGTCTTGTTGCCTCGACCGCCAAGACCTGCTGCACCACGCATGGGAGCATCGTGCTCGCCCTCATCATCACCCCGGTGCTCTGCCTCGAACTTGTCGAGAAGCGCACGGTCTGATGGGTCAATTTCGAGGTTGGCATCGTACGAGTTCCAGCCGTTGACACCCACCTCTGCCTCGTCGTCGTCCAGCTCTCCCAGGCCGTCGAGGTCTGCTTCTTCGTCGTCAGAGTCGTTGGGCATGGCTGTCGCCGAAGCAGAAGCTCTTGGAGCGTCGCGTGGCGTCATGCCGTTGGAAGAAGATGTGGATGCGCCTACGGTTGCAGAAGAAGGGTTCTGAAGCTCGAGTTCCTCTCGCTCGATCTCTTCTTGCTGTTGACGTGCGAGACGAAGAATGTTTCTGGACAGCTTGGGATCGATGTACTTTTTCTCCCTGTTGCTTCCACCTGCTGTCCCGCCGATGACCATGGCCTTGGGAGCGGCATACTGCTTTTGGTCTTCCTCATCGTCCGAAGCGGATTGAGGCTTGGTTGCGGCCTTTTTGGACCTTCTTCCGGGAGCAGAGACAAGACCGAATTTGGATGTAAGCTGATCTTGCTGCAGTTGCTGTGGAAGTGGATTGTGACGTTGGGCGCCGGCGCCCTTTTTGGCGAGCTTGGCGGTGGGAATGCGAGGCATGCTGGGCGATGCTTCTGTTGCAAGAGCTGCTGCTGCTGCTACTGCTTCTAGCAACCACTTGATTTGAGGCTGGTGTGATCGGTGTGTGGTGGAAGCAGATGTGCAGTCGATAGATGGCGAGGTGAGTTTGATGGTTTGCGGAGAGAAGGCTCAGACAGAGACTCGAGTGCCGTTAGTTGCCTTGTTTGCCAGAAACGAAAATTCTCAAATTTTGCAACCCCTTTGAAAAAAGCAAAAGTCAGATCCGAAACCCGAAGATGCCTTTTGTAACTTGAAATGTAAGCTTCAAGGACCTCACAGTCACATATTTTTGGTCGCAATCTAGATTAGACGCATCTACCGAAGAAGAAAATGCAATTTCTCTTGCCGACCTGCGGTGTGGTACTGTAACAGCATCGCTCAGTCGGTGTTCGCTTCCGTCTCTTTTCGCGTCCCGCTGTCAGCACGACTGCCGACCCGCAAACAGACTATTTAAATAAATAAAAGAATAAATGTCTGAACATGCGCCAACAAAGGCCGCTCATTCGTCGAGCAACCGAGTGAGGCAGTCAGAGAGAGAGAGAGAGAGTCTTTTACCGAAACGTCGCAAAAGGGGTGCGAAATTGGCACACTTGGAAGCGTCGACACGATGCCAAAGCTTCTTTTTTTTTTTTTCTCTTGAATTTGCCTCTCTGTGTCGATGTGGCCCGTCCGTGTGTTTGAGTGGTGGGCTGTCTGCGCTGTCTGCGCTGTCTGTCTGCTGCCGGTCGAGGATTTTGGGCGCGTGTCTCTCTGCATTGGTAGCGATCTCGTCGCATTCGCATCTCATACTTCCGGGCGCGCCATTCTGTTTTGCGTCGCTTCCATCCTTTCCATCTCTCTCTGGCTCTGCTTTGCCTTGCCTTGCTTTTTGCTGCTTCTGCCTCTTATTTTCTCCTATCGCAATCCGCGTTATCCTCTCTTCCGTCTCCATCCACCATCCTTTTCCAAGTATCTCCCGACCATCCCCCCCCCCCCCCGACATATTTCTCCTCTTTCCACTCCTCACTCCTCTGTTCGTCGGGGCTGCAACACTTTTTCACACTATTCACCCTTCCGACTGTCGCGTGTCTCGGTCGGCAAATCAGCGCACGTACCATCTCGAGACGTGCCATCCACCACTCTAGATTCGACATCTATCCACGTTCATACTGTCGTTGCATCCCTATCTCTCCATTGCACCACTTCACCGTCGCCGCGAGCCTGCAAGTTCTACCGTCTGGATCCTTGGCTGCCCCGCATCGCCTGCAATCTTAAACTCGTCGTTGGTATACTTGCGCATCCTATCTAGCTTCGCTCTAGGCATCGAGAGCATCCACGCATCGACTCGCCAGCCCATACCAGCATCCTACTTCCGTCTGTGTATCAAATCCACACAAGATGTACAACCATCGCTCCATTGTTCCTTCCGCCGGCTCCCAAGGTCCCCCTTCTGGCCCACCCCTCCCGGTCCGGGTGGAGCAGGCCCTTCTCAAGCAGCTGCTGCGGCACAACAAGCTCCTCATCCAGGTGGTCCTGTAGCCGGCGGCCCTGGTGGTCCTGCCCCCACCGGTCCTCCTGGCGCTGCATCCGGCCCACCCGGCGCCGTTCCTCCTGCTGGTACTCCCCACACCAGCTCAGCTAGACTCGCAGACCTCCTCGACTTTGTTCGTCACGAATTCGACCTCCTCGGCAACGACACAGCACAGTTCAAGGCACAACGCGACGAGATGGAACACAGAGGTACGTCTTCTTGCCAGCAACGATTTCCTCTTTGCGAGACGCACGCCTTTTACTGATCCTTACCCTTCTCTCCAACTGCGCAGTCACACAACAAGTCAGCGAAGTCAACATGATGCAAAATCACTTTTACGAGCTCGAAAAGCGTCACGCTCAGATCATTCAACAGTAAGTGTTTCCTTTCCGGCAACTTGGCGTCGCATCACCGAGACACCATCTGACTTGTCTCTTTTTTAACCACCACATCAACAGATACGAAGAAGAAGTCAAACGTCTTCGCAGCATTCTCGACTCCAGAGGTCTTTCCTCAGAGCACGGCGCAGCGCCAGCATCCGGTCCCATGAGCGGTCCACCTCATCTCCCCGCCTCCGCTGCTTCCGGTCCATTGCCCATTGCCTCCGCTGGCGGGCCGCCTCCTTCTGGCGGTCCTGGCGGTGTGGGCTCTGCAGCCATGTTTGGTCCCAACGGCAACGGTGCTCCTGGCGGCGGTCCTGGTTCCGAGTACGGACGTGGTCCCAACGGCTTTGACCGCGAGCGCGACCCAACTCGCGGCCCTACCCCCGTCGGCAAGGACTCGAAACGCATGCGCGTCGAAGGGCCTGGTTCGCACTACAGCGGTCCGCCCAGCCCGGGTGCTGACCGAGAACGCGACTGGATCAAGAAGGAGGAGCGCGATCGAGGTGCGCCTCCCGCGACGACAAATGGGACAGGGATCCGCAGCGTGGCGGTGGTCCTCCTCTGGGACCTGGTCCTGCCCAGTCGCCGCACGGCGCACCATCTCTGCCGCCGCCCAACTCGTACAATCGCGACATGCCCACCGCGACGCTAGGGATCGCGAGCGTGGCGCACCGGGCGAGCCCCTTCCCGGTTCCGACTCGCCCGGTGCTGCCGCTGCTGCTGCGGGCAACGTGTCGCTCGCCAGTTTGAGCGACATGGACCCGGACGAGATCCCCAAGGATCTTAAAAAAGAAGGCCCCGACTGGCTCGCCATTTTCAACCCCAAAGTCAAGCGTACCCTTGACGTCAACCTCGTTCACACCTTCCTCCACGAGAGCGTCGTCTGTTGCGTCCGCTTCTCGGCAGATGGCAAGTACCTCGCGACGGGCTGCAACAAGTCGGCACAGATCTTTGACACCAAAACGGGCGCCAAGACATGCGTCCTCACCGATCAGTCTGCCAACTCGAAAGGCGATCTGTACATCCGCAGCGTCTGCTTCAGCCCCGACGGTAAATGTCTCGCTACGGGAGCGGAGGACAGGCAGATTAGGATATGGGATATTGCCAAGAAGAAAGTCAAGCATCTCTTTTCGGGTCACAAGCAGGAGATCTACTCGCTCGACTACTCCAAAGATGGACGGATCATTGCGTCTGGATCGGGCGACAAGACGGTGCGCATTTGGGATGTAGAGAATGGGCAGCTGCTGCATACGCTCTACACGTCGCCCGGGTTGGAGCACGGACCCAGTGAAGCAGGAGTCACATCGGTGAGCATTTCGTCGGATAACAGGCTGGTGGCAGCGGGAGCGCTCGATACGCTCGTGCGCGTATGGGACGCGCAAACGGGCAAGCAGCTCGAACGACTCAAGAGCCACAAAGACTCGATCTATTCGGTCAGCTTCGCACCCGACGGTAAATCGCTCGTCTCAGGAAGTCTGGATAAGACGCTCAAGCTGTGGGATTTGGCGGGTACTGCCAAAGCGGTTCAGGAGAACAGGGCGGAGGAGAAGGGAGGTCACGCTAATTGCGCAACCACGTTTGTGGGGCACAAGGATTACGTGCTGAGCGTGTCGTGCAGTCCAGATGGCCAGTGGGTCGCTAGTGGGTCGAAGGATCGTGGGGTACAGTTTTGGGACCCCAAGACGGCGCAGGCGCAGTTCGTGTTGCAGGGACACAAGAATTCGGTGATTGCGATCAACTTGAGTCCAGCCGGTGGACTGTTGGCTACGGGAAGCGGTGATTTCAATGCTCGTATCTGGAGCTATGATCGCATTCCCAACTAAAAAGCTTACCTCATCTCGAGCTTGTAGTTATCTCTTCCTCCTGCTTCCTCTGATTGACGACGGCTTTGTCTTGTCCCTTTTTGTAGTTTTGTTTTGTTTTGTTTTGTTTTTTTTTTTTTTTTTTTTTGGTTTCTCTGAAAAACCGACGTCTCCTTTTGACCACTGTAATCTGACCTCTCGACGAAAAGAAACTTGTCTCCTCACGTTATGCATTTATCCCTTCGCCGTCTGCACAGCATGGACACAGATTGAGAAGAATGTATTGTCCAACGAACCAAAGAAAGGGGGATATATATATCTTGCAATCAAAACAGTCCATAACACAACACACACACACCTCGGACCCTTAAATTTAGTGTTTAGCACCAAGCACCTCCCTCACCAGCACGAACCCAAGCCCAGCACCCAAGCCCAACATGTACGCAGGGATAGCGCCAATGCTCAACAGATGCCTCTCGTGGTCCGACTCAGGTCTGCCTAGTAGAGCGTAGAGGTTCAGTTCGTCTTCCCGTTCTTCCTCTTCTGTCGGTGGGCGTGGGGTGTGGAGTAGTAAGGGTTGAGGGAGGAGAGGTAGGATGCCCATGCTGAGGGGGAGAGGTAGGATCGCCATCCGACAGCTGAACGTGGGGCAGTGGGAGGAAGGGAGGTGGAGTCGTCTACTTGGAATTGCTGCATCGTCTCTTGCGGAGTGACGGTGAGGGTGGTGGCGGCAAGGATGTCGTCTAGCACCTGCACGTCTTCCGCCTCTTCAGTGGGTGAGGAGGAAGGGCCGAACATGTCCCGTAAGCCGCTTTGACCAGTGGTGGGTTTGATAGAGGATGTGGAGGGTGTATCAAGCGAATCCAGTTGAGACTCGAGATCCGTCATCCGCCGAGCGAGGCTTTCGAACCGTTTACGGTCGACCAGCACCATGGATCGTTTCTTGATGCTTCCAGTGCCCGAGGGGTGCGGTTCGAGGACTGTCAAGGGTACGAGGAGTTTGGGTTCAGAAGAAGAAGGTTCGAAAGAGGGAGGAGAGGTGGTGAGGGTGGGTGAAGTCGCTACGACCAGGGCAGCATCAGCAGGAGGTGAAGAAGCGTCGAGGACGGCTTCGAGCGGCTCTTCGGGTTCGACGGTGGTAGGGGGGTCGACAGGCACAGCAGCTGGAGTTTCGACAGCAGCAACGGAAGCGGCAGCGTCGGCTTCAACGGGAACGGCGTCTTGCGCATCAGGCTCAATTGAACCGCTGATGGCACTGGAGTCAGCCGGCTCATCCGCCGCAGCGTCCACCGTGGCTTCATCTACCAAAGAATTCGACTCAGCCACTGGTTTAGGGTCAATCACGGACTCTGCGACAGCGTCCACCTCGGAGGTAGATGAAGCTTCTGCAACCATCGGCTCGCCTTCAACCGCAGCGGCCTCTTCGACCGTTGAAGTCGGAAGAGCTTCAGCTTGAGCTTCCTCAACCGTCTCAACCTTGTCTTCATCCTGCGCCACTGAAGTCTGTTCGACAAGAGCCTCGGTATCAGCCAAAGCAGAAGAGCCCTGACCAAACAGCGACGAAAGGCGCTGTTCCACCGACGCCTTGCGATCCATTCCTCCACGCTCTCCATCCTCAGACAGCACCGTCTCCTCATACCTATCTACCGGCACCTCCGCCTCAACCGCACCCTCACGCTCCATCTTTTCTCGCATCTCGATCTCCGCATGCAGCGCTTCGCCCTCAGCCTCACTCGCCACGCGATCCAGCCCACGTTTCCTGAACGTCGCCTGTGGCGCCCCAGTCGGATCAAACACACTATTCAGGCTCTTACGGCTCGAGCTGCGACCCAGCGTTCCGCCCCACCCTTCTTCGTCCTCTGCAGCAATGCCGGAAGATTTCTGTCGAAGCATGGAAACTCCAGGTAGTGAGGCGAAGAGCTCGCTGTGTTCAGTGTCCGAGTTGAGGAGCGAGAGCACGGCTTTGCCGCGTTTGCTGCCGAAGGTGGCTTTGCGACCGGGAGGGCGACGGATCGAGCCGGTGGCACGACGGGCTGGTGTGTCGGGGAGAGTGAAGATGTATTCGTCGTCAGGCTTGGCGGGCTCGGCTGCAACAGCGTCGTTTTGTGTCTGGTCCTGCTCTTGCTGGTGGTGTTCTTGCTGCGATTCTTGCGAGGCGTGGTCGTCGAAAGCGGGAATGGAAGGTGCGTCGCGAGCCTTTTCCTCGTTAGAACGCAAGCGTGCTGTGCCAAAATCGGGCTCTGCGGCGGCAACGTCAAAGGCCTGGCCTGACAACATCATAGCCTCGACAAGTTCACGCGAGCTCTCGGTCCTCGTATGAAAGACATCATCGTCCAAAGCAGCCAGTTCGTCGTCCGTATAAAGAGAGGCGCGATACGGACGACTCGGTCTCACGATCGAGGCAGTGGTGTGCGATCGCACCAGTTGACTCCTAATCGGACTCTCTTCCGCCAAGGCGGCTTGATCAGCTTCTGTGTCTTCGTCAGCCAGAATAGCCCGAATAACATCTTCATCGAGCACACCATACCAAGGCTTGGGCGCCACGAGACGACGACCATCTTCATCCTCTTGAGTCAAGTCGGCCTCGCTCTCGGTTCCACTGCATTCGGAGACCGAGGTGTCGCCTTCAACCGAGCTGTGGCGCGTCAAGGTTGGCATTAGCATGACATCGTCCGCGCTCTCACCGGAAGCTTCGCGGGGGTGGTGGAACTTGTCGTCTTGGTTGTCCATAAGGGCACGGCTGACCGCTTCGGTATCCTCAAGGTTATTGATGCCGAGCTCGTTTGCAAGTTGTTGGGCTTCTTGCTCCGAAAGACTGGCAAGTAGCGCCTCGACGTCCTCGTGTTTGGTACCCACAACATTTTCCAACCAAGGGAAATCGGCAGTGGACCTGCGTGGACGCAGCGGTCGACGAAGTGAAAGCTTCTTTTCCTCGGCCTCGGATAGGATCTGCTGCGCCTGACCGCGCACATAACCTTGACCGTAACCAGCATCGATCGAGAGGTTGCTCAAAGGCACGTGCTCCTTCTCAGGCGAAGTCTGGAAAGCCTGGATCATGCCTTTCACCTTGCGGCTGTCGCGCATGCGCTTGAGTGTGAGCTTGCTAGTCGTCTTAGAGTTGCGAACCACACCGTCCTGGTCTTGAGCCGATGAATCATGCTCCAACAGGCCATCGTCGTCTTCAGCCTCTTCGCGCTCCAGATCGTGCGCAGACTTGGGCCAGCGCAGCGAACCAGACTCGTAGCCCCAGATTCGTCCACGAAGCGCATCGCGTCTGAGCTTGCGCACAGCTTCGATCATAAGCTTTCTCCACTTGAGGTTGAGTCCCTGACGCTCGAGATCCTTTTCGCTGAGGCGGAGGAAAGCGCGACCGCCCATCCTGGAAGTCCTCACGTAGGCGGTGACATCCTCGACGACGGGTCGAGGCACTAGCCCGAGCACATGGGCGAGGTAGAGGGCGACTTGGGAAGGTAGCCACGTCTTGGGGTTGTGTGGGAGGTTGGCAACTGCTTCGGCCAAGCGTTCGGACTCGGAGTTGGAGCGAGATGGGTGGATAGAGATGGACTGCAGCTCAGGTGTGCTGATAGAGCTAGGCATGCGGTAGATGGTCTTGCTGCGTTGCGGAAGTTCGGCATTGCGCGGCAGAGGGGGAGAGACGGGCGAATCGGCGACATGTGGGATGTGCGGCGAGGAGGGCGAAGAAGCAAGATTGCGGCCGGCAGCTGGGGCAGGAGATGTGGTGACGTCAGAGGGTCTACTCTGCAAGCCCTTGGGGCGCGATCTGGTCGAAGTCGACATGGAGGTAGAGCGCGATAGGTAGGAGTAGCCCTCGAAGACCTGGCCACCCGGGCTGAAACCCGCGACATTGGGAGCATTGGTAGCTGCAGTGAACGTGCCGCTCCGCTTCGGATTGAGAGAATAGCGAGGCCGGGATGGCGTAGAGATGGCAGGTGGATCGACATTTGCCATGATGGGTAGTTTCGAGCTTTGAGCCGGGCAGATGAAACGTCAATCTCTTCGGAAGACAATGGTGCCAGCGTCAAGGCGGTAATAAGGAAAAAGTCGTTGAAGTAAGGTCGTTTCGAGGTCGTGAATGAGATCGTTAGTGGGTTCGTTATAAGAAAGGGCGCGTAACTGGGTGAAACAATGATGACCGGGATGGTGGAAGGGAAATAGAATGAGGTAGCTTAGGGACCAAGACAAGCTCTGATGAATGCGGAGTGCAACAAGAACAACAGCAACAGATACAGTAGAGTCGGCGGCTGATCCGGTCGCCAGTCCTAAGGAGCTCAGGAGTGGGGTGAAAGGGTCAGGGGAAGCAAGAAAGAAAGCTCGCTGCAATCCAGGCTTGAGAGCCTCGAAGCAGGTCGACGAACTCTCCCGCACTTGAATAGAGCTTGAGCTGAAGAGGAAGGGTGTTGGTTCCCTGAGCTCTGAGCCGTGAACCCCCTTTTTTTTTCCAAAAGAAGTTGACTGCTGCTCTGCTGTATGTCGCCTCTCTACGCGTGTCATGCAGGGTCGTGTTGGTTGATGAAGCCCCTAAACCGAACCAAAATTCATGCGCCATCCAAAATTTCACTGCTTGCCTTTTTAGTTGTGGGTGTCTGCTGCCAAGCAAGTCGTAGACACACTTCTGCGGTACATTTTGCAGCAGGTAAGACGATAACTAATGCTGGTGTCATCAGTTTTCAGGGGTTGACTGGGCTAGCCTCCGCCAGCAGCATTGAAGCTCAACGACCGGCTGGCATCCGACAGACATTTTGCCGAGATAGGCACAGCTCGCAAGTGACAGGGGCTCAGAGAGAGCTCGTCATCACTGACAGGGGTGCGGAGAAGCCGACAACGAATGGATGGTGACCTCTCGACAGGGGCTTCGGATCTTGCGACGACGACGAAGGAAGCGCTCTTGATCCGAAATCCCCCATCTTGTGGCGTGGGACAGCTGTCTTCCTGAAACCGAACGTCGATCCGAAGATGATTAAAAAACAAAAAAATAACTCCACACAGTCCCAGTGAAGCGTAGAGTAGCACGGACCCGCTCGTTAAACTGTGCATTGCTTCTCCTGTCGAGCCCCTTTAACGTGTCTATGCTCTCAACAACCACTCACCTGGACTCGAGACTGCTCTACAAGGCAATTCCTCCCTCACTCGCTCCGATGAGCGGCGCCGCCCCGCCAAGCATGGCCTCCCCTCGCATTCGGCTCGCCTCGATGGGCATGTTTATCATCGACACGTTTCAATTCCTCGATCCTATCACAGGCCAGGATTTTGGCACTAAAGGACTTGAAGATCAGATCGGCGGAGGAGGCTGCTACTTTTCCATCGGCGCTCGAGTCTGGTTGCCGCCCTCGGACATCCAAATGATCATAGATCGGGGGAGCGATTGGAGGACGCAGGATCAGGCTGTGCTCGACCAGTTCAATCGAACCCCTTCGTCACCTGGTTCTTCTGCAGCGGAAGGACCATCGTCTATGTGGCACTACAGATCGAGACCTGATGGCACAACGAGAGCAGCCAACATTTACAAGGGTGAGCATCGCGGCTTTGACTATCTTTCTCCCAAGATTCGGCTCGAACCAAGCGATCTGCTCCAATGCAGCCCCAGCACCCCACCACGACTTCCCGATTGGATCCATCTCATCTGCTCGCCGGAACGAGCGCTCGAGACTATTTCCCAGATCGACGCCGCCCTTGGCCGAAAGCAAGGCATCGGCACGCCAGGATTTCCCAAATTGGTGTACGAGCCGATACCCGATTCGTGCGTCTTTGAGAATCTCCAAGACTGCCTGCGCGTGCTGCCAAGATTGGCTGTATTCAGCCCAAATCACGAGGAAGCTGCACAGCTTCTTGGTCTGCAGGATGAATGGGAGAGCGTTCTGAAGCTGGCAGCAGGGGGAAGGAGCTCGTCGTCGGATGCCATCGTGCAGTTTATCACCAGCAAGCTCGCTGGCGGGTTTGCAGCGCTTCTGCAGCGACAGCACGTTGGAGGAGTCGGCCCCATCATCTGCATCCGAAGTGGCGCTTGGGGCTCTATCGTGGGTCGAGCAGACGTTGGGTTCCATCACGTACCAGCGTGGCACACTCCGTCCGAGTCGTCTTCTGACAGCGCGGATCTAGACACCAGCTCATCTCGCATCAAGGACGTGACAGGCGCAGGCAACTCGTTCCTCGGAGGATTTAGTGCCTATCTCGTACAGACTGAGCAGGACGCCGCGCTGGATCCAAAAGCAAGGATGAGGGAGGCAGCAATACATGGCGCGGTGTCGGCTTCGCTCGTCATCGAACAGCTTGGCTTGCCGTCCTTTGATGTGAGGGACGGCAAGGAGCTTTGGAATGGACACTCCGCCGCAGATCGTCTGACGCTGTCACGGGGGAAAGTGTCGTTTTCATGGTGAAAGCAATCGTATTCCAGACATAGATATTGCAGCCAGCATGGGCAGCGATCTTGAGACCTCATGGGGTTGTTATCGTATGTACATCTGATGTTGTACAGGCAGCTGAAGTCGCCAGAAAATGATGGTCGAGAAAAGGCCACCAAAAATCAGCAAATGTCAGAGCCAAGATTGCCAACACTTGTCCTGAAAAATCAAAAACGTCACCCCACGACGAGAGCGATATCTCTGAGAAGTTTGATTGGCACGGATCAACATGCGCCGAAATTAACCGAAACCGCACAAAGATTAGAAGATTCAGGCTGATGCTGCCAAGAGATCACCCACTCGCGTGACTGGTTCACACACCTCTCTGTTCACTACCACCATCGATCAGTACCACCGTCAGAGCCAGCAACGGTTTCAAACATGGCGCATCCACAGTCGGCATTCGCTTCGCCTCAGGGAGCAGCAAGCGTGTTTTCGGCGCTCAACATCATCTGGCTGTTGCACGCTGCTTTGGAAGGACCCGTCTCGTTTATCGGTCTCTTCTTCACGCGCAGTTTGCACTTTAAGGATGATATCACCAACACTGTGGCTGTCATCATCAAGGTGAGTTGCGACAGCCACGGCGATGTTGACAGAAGCGACATACTGACTCGATCTGATTCTCCGGTTTGCATCGATACAGCTCTATGCAACGCTCGCCCTCTCCCTCTCGATCATTTGCATGCTTCTCTACGGGCTGCCGGACTACCTTCCCGGCAAGCGTGCCGCCGCAATCCTGCTGTTGCTCTACCACGGTGTAGCCTCATCCGTGCTGCTCAACGCCGACCCTTTCATCGACTTTGCCTTCCCCGAGATCCTCGCAAAGCACGGCGTCACCGTGGAAGCGGTCGCCGGTGTCGCACACGGCTTCATGTCGCTGCTCACGGTGTCGTGGTGGCAGGCTTCGCTGGGCGCTGTCAGGGCTTATGGCGGCGGTGCTGCACCTGCTGGTGCAAGTGGCACTGCTCCCAAGAAGGTTGGTGGGATGCGAAAGTGATGGATGGCTGCGATACTCATCTTACCTTGCAAGACCGGCAACTCGTCACGATGAAGGAGCGATACTGCTTTCTCTTTGCGACTCGTTCTGTGTGTCATAGAGACATCTGTACGTTCTGAATTGCCCAGCAAAGTGATCGGGAGCTATTCACCCAGGATCGGCATCGATCTGTTCAAGACAGCCGATCTAGATCGTCCCTACCTTGAACCCGATGGCCAGATCGCAAGCAATTCGCGAAACCCTTCTACATGCTTCCAAAAAGGACGAGGGGTTGAGGGTACGCAGAATTCCTATGAGCTGCAAGCTGAAGCGAGAGAACGGGAAGAGTGTGCTGCTGTTCGGCAAAGCGGCTTGCGACCGGCGGAACTGAACCGACGCGCGTTCTTTGCAAAAGAATTGCGGGAACGCCGAAGGCTGTGTTTTTTTTTTTTTTCTTTTTCTTTTTCTTTTTCTTTTTAGCCGGCTCGCCCCTGTTTCTCTTTTGCGTTCTTTTGCGTCGGCGTATCTAACCATTGACATCCCGCTCACACGAATGCCTAATGGCACAGCCCTTCGATGGGTGATGAGCGCCGACAACTCCCGAAACAGACTGGCAGCGATCCTGTTCTTCATCTTCGCTCGCACAAGAGATTGCAGTATCAGCTTTTGTCTGGGGCTTGCGGTTGTGCGGAAAAGCAGGCGACGTTGTTTGGAGAGCTTAGAGCTTAGATTGCGGCTGAGTTTCAACGACGTCACTTGAGACACGGCCAGCTGTCGAGAGTGGAAGCGGGGACCTCTTTCAATTGGGCGTCGCTGCTGCTGGAGTTGGGTCTGATCGGCGAGCCAGATTTTCAAAGCACAGTGACAGCACAAGTGTGGCAGCCGAAGAGAGACACAGGCCGGCGGGCGAGTGTTGCTGTCAATGCGTTCTGGAGCGAACACAGCGCACGGCCCCAGTTGCCAGGCCTCCTTCTCACCGGACACACAGCCTCAAGCTAAGGACGAGACCAACACTTCGTCTGCCTATTACTGTGGCAGTGTGCGGTGCCTGTGTGTCTTTTTCCCGCCGACTCAGACTGACAGGCGACCTTGCACGTTTTTTGCGCCTTGGTCTGATCGCCCCAGACCGGCGTGTGTGTTGCTTTCAACTGTTTCAGGCGGATCTGCCCTTCGACCTGGTCGGGCACAGGCCAGCCGCTGTCCTCTTCCTGGTCCTTCCTAGAGCGTGTAGGCAGGGTGTGTGCTGGCCCTCGCCGCTGCCGCTGCTCGTGGGTCGCATATATACCGGCAAATTTGCTTCCAGCTACCTTACCTCCTCCTCCTCCTCACAACCAACACTCATACCCAACTCATACCCACCCACTCGTCAAAACACAAAACTATTTCAAGATGTTCGGATTTGGAAACCACGAAGAGGCCGCTGACTTTGTCTGTACGTACAACAACTCCCTCTTTCCCCACCCTCGCCGCCCTATCCCTTCTAGATCCTCAGACTAACCTTCTGCGCTTTTCCCCCCTCATCCTCTTTGCGATCGCTTCCGCTCAACAGACAACCAGGACCCCAGCAGCACCAAGGCAAGTTCTCGCACGAAGCCGTCGGCTTCGGTGCCGCCTTCTTCGCCATGCGCGAGTACGAGAAGCGCCAGGAGTCCCAGGGCGAACGTCCCAAGCACGAGTTTGCCAAGGAGATGCTTGCAGGTATCGCCGGCGCCGAGGTCGACAAGCTCTTCGAGACCAAGGGTTTGGACTTCCTCGACCGCGAAGAGGCCAAGCGCCACGCCCGCCAGCAAGCCGAGCAGCTCTACGACCAGCAATACGGCAACTAAACGTCTTCCATCCTGCAAAAGTAGTCATGACGCTGATAGGTTCACGATAATCCAAGTCGAAAACATTGTTATCGGTTTGACTGTTGTGTGTGATTGCGAGGGATGCGGTGGTAGGGTCTCAGTCCACAAAGCGATCGTTCGTCGTTCCGCAGTGTGGCCCCGCTTTCTTTTGCGCATGGTTCACTCACTGACCGGTGTCATCGGGCAAAGTACACTTGTAAGTTTCTCGTGGAAAAGGTCATGGCTAAGATACATGGAGGCCCGTCATCGAAACTAAAGTCTTTCACGAGCTCTTCGTTGGAGGATGGCAGTGTGCACACCTTGACCTAACGTGCCAGGCGCGGGTTGGAAAATCGTACGTGCTGCTCGTAGAACTTGATGACCTTCTGAGGGCATCGTTCATTGGCAATATCATTGTCCACCCAGAGGCGAGGACCTCTGCCATCCGCCTCTTCGGGCATGTTGATCGAGTCCATTGCCCTACTCCACGACTTGCTCTGTTCGAACTGCACCCAACTCTGCAGTCGACTGTCATCCTCGCTGCGCTGCATGTTGACGATGCATTCGACGCACTTCTCCCAGTCTTTCTGTCGCTCCATGTAGTGGTCCAAAAAGCGGACGCGCACCTTTTCCAGTGCTCGCTGTTTGTTGTCTGCCTTGGGGCGAGCGTCAGCATCGTCGTCTTCGTCGTCGTCGTCGTCTTCATCGGTCGAGGAAGAAGATGCGCGTCGACGGCTCGCAGCGGAAATGCGCGGTTTCTTGGCCGGGCTGTTGTTCTTGGACGAAGCTGCACTTGCTCGGTGCCCATTCTCGGCCTTGCCTCTGCTCGACGGCTTGCTGTCATCCTCCTCTTCCGATTCCTCGACCTCCTCGACCTCCTCCTCGTCTTCGTGGCGAGATTTGCGCTTCTGGACCTGCTCGAACTTTTTGGGCTGCGATTTGGAAGGTTGCGTCTTCCAGTATTCGTCAACCATACCACGAGGGAGGTTCGTCTCGGGCTCCCACGTGTTGTCACTTTCGGGCCATCCCTTCCATTTGATCAAATACTCCATGTTCCACTGGCATAAACGTGGAATAAGCAAGAGAAAAGGATGCATAGGTATCGCAATGTTAGCCCACGAACAAGAGAGGGAAGGGTGCGGATGCGGATAGGAAAGGAGGAGGGGACTCAAAACTTACGGATTCAGTACCTTTGAGCGGACGATGGGAGCGGACGGCTTCGACCTCGAATTCGTCCTCGGCTTGGACACTATCGTCATCCTCATCGTCAACGACCTCGAGCTCCTTTTTGCCCTTGGACGGGTGACCCTTCTTTGCTGGTTTCTTTTCCACAACCTCCTCGTCTTCCTCGTCGGAAATGTCCAAAGCGATTGGAGCGAGCTGTTTGCGTCCATTCGACTTGACCGGCGAAGCGCTCGTGGAGGCGGTCCTGCTTCTGCCGCGGGGCGTCACGGGCATGCTGTCGGTAGGTCTGTCGTCGTCGTCGGATACAGCGGGAAGTATTTGGGAAGAGGATGCGGGATTGGATAGCTCAGTGCTGGCTTGGTCTGGCGCAGCGGGTTTCCTTCGGAAAGGGGAAACAGCGTCGAGGATCGCTGAAAACAGTTTGGCGGAGCGAATAACGGTCGACGCTGTGTATAGCGCCGGGATCAATGCAATCTCGAGTGTGATGTATCTGCAGAAGGCAGGATGTGCTCGATGATGCTGCGAAAATATGTCGCGGTCTTGCGGACGGCCTGAAAATTGTTGGTGTGAAAGTCGTAGAAAGTCAGCTGATGAATGTAGTGTGCTAAATCACCTCGAGCAGAAAGGCCGAGTAGATTAAGCCCAACGAGAGACTCGAAGACGTAGGAAGAGGACGAGGATGGTGGTGGGGTAGAAGTGAGTTGTGGAAGCGCTACTTGATCAGCAAAAAGATCGCAAAGCGTGAGCGGAGATGAGGCGCGGAACGAAGTGTCGAAAACCTCAGCCGAAGCTCCCTTTGACCTTTTTTTTTCTTTTTCGTCGTGAATGAATTTTGGGCCCCTGCGCTGTTCAGACGGAATCTGTCTCAACTCCACGACGCGCGACCTTCGAAAAAGCAACAAAGGGCGAAGCGCGACGCCGTCTTCCCGATTCGTCACAATCTGAAACCCCGATCTTAAACCGAGAGCGACCCCCAAGCTTTGGGGCCTATGCATTCGCATCCTCACGGGCGACTTCATTTCACTTCGGTCTTCGGCACGAACCAAACTTTCGCAAGCATCTTGTGCCATTCACGCTTTGACGCAAGGACACACGAGTGAGACGTTGGCGGCTCAGGGCGATGTTGTGCGAGAAAGGTATTGCTTACCGGTCTGCAGGTGCGTGGCAGGTGCGTGGCAGGTGCGTGACTTGAAACGATTCAGGGTCCAGCTCGTTCGTCTTAAAATACACTTGGCGGTGTAAGCGGCGGGGGGACGCCGAACAACAGGCGTGTGAGCTGGATGAAGTCGCCGAGTGCAGCTCGTCCGGTTGCTAAGATCACCTCCGTACTGCACATCGTATCGTCTCAACCCTTTTTTGATCACATTGCAGCGCATCTGTATTAGACGTGGCTAGTCTCACGAGCCTGGCGCAGAGCGGGTCACCCGACGGCGATAGCGTGAAGTCTGATAGGACGACTACGATACATCGACTTTAGCTCTGCCTCAACCTCGACAACGCCATTCCACAAGACTTCCCCTCGAGATGGCTTCTTCTTACGACTCTGCTGCGTCTTCGGATGTGATGCCTCCTGTCGATCATGCCGATCACGCGCCGCAAGTCGACGAGGCAGCATCTCAAGTCTCGGATCACACCGAACCGGCCGACCTCGACACACAAGACAAACGAGATGCCGAAATCGTCGATCCGACTGAATCGGTAGAGGAGTCTCTGACAACCAACAATCCACCACCAACAGCAGCAGCAGCACAGCCTGACCAAAGCACCCATTCCGAGCACGACTCAGCTCAGGTGGGAACACCATCGGCATCCGACGCAAGCGATGACAATGGTGACATCTCGCTTGTCACCTCCCCAAAACTCAATCAAAATGCATCAGCCGGAGACGCTTCTACCTCTTTTCATCGTCGAATCGACTCTGTGCCCCCTCAAAGGTATAACGTCAGTCATAATGTCTCAAATGGGCTATCCAATGCCCTCGCCTCCACATCGCTACATACCACTCTCGAGGAGGAGGAGGAAGACGACCTTTCCGTGCAGCAGCATGAAATTGGGGCAGACATCAGCTTTGGCTCAGGGTCGTCTGCATCGCATCGACCCTTCGGCCATGAAACTGAGTTAGCGTCGCTTCCTGGTCCCGCTACCATCGACAAGGCGGATCTCAACTTTGTCGACATTACATTGGACGCACCCGAGCCAGACGGCCCAAACATGCTAGAGCCAACAAATCCATTGGCAGGCTCGTCAAGAACGGCGGAGCAGATCCGACGAGATAGCGTTTGCAGCCAAAGTGTGCAACCCAGCGCCACAATGCCCCCCGTTGATGCTGAACAGGACTCGGTACTGGCCGCTAGCGCCTCTCTTTCCAAGCACGAACGAAGCCCACCTCTAAGCCCAGACCACGGCGATACAAGCGGCAGCCGCAGCGTAGAAGGTCGCTATCGAGGTCGCAGGAGTGCGACGACAAGCAGAGCTGCCAGTCCCGCGCGTTCTCCAACCCCTAGCCCAAGCGCGTCACGCCGAGCATCCATGGCTCCATCACAGGAACCCGTCCCTGGTCCTCCAGCCAGTTCGGCATCACTCGAGAGCAGACGCTCGATCGTGCCAGCACCAGTGCTGCTGGCTTCAGACGAGCACGGAAACATCAGCGTCGTGTCGGACATTCCGGTCAGCCCTCGGACTGTTTCCGAAGGGGCGCAAAGGCTCTCCACCGAACCTCAGCAACCTGATTTAGCAATAGAGGACGCGTCGTCACACAACACAGCTGCACGAGCAGAGTCACAGGCATCGCATTCCACCAACAAAGTAGCCACTTCCTTATCCGACGAAGTGACAGCTGCGGACGCTGCAGAAGCATCTCAAGCATCTGAGCCAGACCAAGGCGCCATCACCGTACCAACAAACGGCAACAACTCCTCCCTCTCACCAAACACACCCGGTCTCTCTGACAAGGCCGATCAAGTCGACGCCAAACAAAGACGCAAGTCGTCCTCTGCAAGCGCCGAACCGGTCGAATCGCGAACACGCATGACCACCTTACCAGCAAAACCAAAGACGGAAGAGATCAAGCACCGGGCCGATTTTGAACGCATGATGATGGCCGCCAAAGAAGCAGAACGTAAGCGGCGCGAAGAAGAAGAGGAACGCAAGCGTCGGCGGCAAGACGAGCAACGCGAGGCACTGGCTCGGTGGGAGAAGGACATCTTGCCGTCTTGGTCTCGAGCGCGCAAAGACCCAGAGCTAGAACAGCTCTGGTGGCAAGGTGCTCCGCCGAGCATCCGCGGGCGGGTGTGGGCGTTGGCTATAGGAAACCCGTTGATGCTGCCGAGAAACCTGCTGGAGCAGTCCGAGAAGAAGTCGGCTGGAAGCAGCAAAAGTCCAATCGAAGCTACAATCCCGCCTCGCGTCCTGGATCAGATTGATCAAGACGTCGAGGACACTTTGCCGAGCTTAAAGCTCTTCCAAGCTAACGGGCCGCTCCACGAGGACCTCGTTCGACTCTGCCGGGCGTTCGTTCTGGTGCGTATCGAGCAGGTCGCTGAGCTCGACGTAGCTGGTGACGCCGATCGAGCCGCAAGCCGACATCAACACGCTAGCCCCCTGTCCCCAAGAGCCCGCTTCCGGATGACGACCCTCAGGACGAGTACGCGAGACGAGGCATCGACATCTATCAACCAGGTCTGGCCAGTCTAGCCGCCGTCCTGCTCATCAACATGTCGATCAACACGGCTTTCATCGCGCTCCTCAACCTGCTTCACTCGAAACCATGGCTGAAAGCGCTCTACTCTTTGCTGCCTAGCATCCTCCCACCCGCTTCAGGATCGAGCCCTGCACTTCCGCAACGATCCCTTGCATTGACGACGCGCAAACCGGGCAGCGCCTACACCCTCCCTCCCAAAGACAAGGCGATCCGCGGCTTCGAACGCGTCTTCGAAACGCTACTTGCCGATCAAATGCCCAAAGTCTACGCAAACCTTTTAGCGCACAACGTGAAGCTCTACCGCGTCGTGCTGCGCGAGTGGGTGTCGACGCTCTGGACGGGTTGGTTGGATGTGGATACCGTGATGCGGTTGTGGGATGTCGTGTTGTTGGATGAGACGGATTCGATGATTTATAGGGTATGTTTGGCGTTGGTACAGACGTTGGAGTCGAGACTGTACGTGCCGGATCAAGAGGAGTTAGAGTCGGTGTTGAGGGGGACGAATAAGGCGGCGCTTGCCATTTGGAGGAGGGATAAGCAGATGAGGGGTGAATTAGAGGTCCATGCGCGAGAGGGGGCGCGGAACAGTCGCTCGTCGGTATCTAGTGCTACCGAAGTTGGGGGTGCTGAGGCCTCTTCAACGACATCCCTCTCGAGTCAGGGTGAAGCACTAGGCGTCCACGCGGACAGCTCCAAAACCGATCCAGACTCGATCTTACCGCGTGACTACATCTACGAGCAATACGCCATCCAAGAGCATCACGTATTCCACACTCTAGAGGCGCAAAAGAGCTGGTGGAAGCAGTCGACTCTGCAACGTTTGCTCGACCGGGAGTTGTCTGAATGATCTGTTCTTATGCATGGTTCACTCGATGTAATCGCACACACAGTCTCTAGTCGTGGTGTAGAAACATCAAGTCATTCATCAGCGATCATAAAAACAGTGCGAACGGACAAGAGAAAAGAAAACGAAAACATCGTGTCCGTGGACGTATAAAATTTGTATCTGTGTGTCTGTATCGAACCCTCCTCCTAACGCATACTCAACGCACTCCTAGTAGGACTCCCCACCACACTCCCTGTCCTCCTCCCGGCCCCCTTCAAACTAGCCGTACTCCTCTCCAACTCCAGCGTGGTCTTCCTCCAGTTCTCCATGTGCTTATCCGCTTGGCTCTTGTACTTTTCCAATGTCTGTTGCAACGAGCTGATCATGGATTCATCGACGCCAGCTTCCTGAATGAGGCTCTGGTAGGCGGCGGCGAGGTGGTCGTACTTGAGCTCGCTTTCGTCCAAGCCGGCTTGGAGGTCGCGGATTTGTGTTACGAGTTGACTCATCTGGGTTTGGGATTGACGTTGCGATTGGAGCGATTCTTGGTAGGCGCGGGTCATTTCGGCGAGTTTGGATTCGAGTTCGTGCGTTGAGCTGCTTGAGGAGCTGCTACCGTTGTCGTTGCTGTGACCGTTGCGAGGTTTGGCGTCGTTGCCGTAGACGTAGTAGCTGCTCGAACCGCGCGCGGGGGGTTGAGCGCCGTTGGTCGCGACACCTTTGTGCGATCGAAGCAGATCGCTTTTGGCCGCAATGTCTTGCTCCAACTCTTCGTGTCCACGACGCAGTTCGTCCAGAATCTGATGCCTCAATCCATCACTTGACCCACCCGTAGCCTGTGGAGACCCATGTCCCGCCAAAATGAGCTCCTCCAAGTTGGTCATGGTGGTGCTGCGCGCGATCTGAGAATTCTTGAGCTGTCGTTCAAGCTCTTGAATGTGCTGCTCGTACTGTCGACGCGCACGGCTCACCATCTCACCCGCCTGCAGATCCTTGCGACGCGCATTCGACACTGCCTCATCGCGCTGCTGCTGTGCTTGTCGCAACGAGCTGGTCAATTCGGCAACTTTGTCCTCAAGCTTCTTGACCGCCTTTGCGTCGCTGCCGTTGGATGCAGCAGAAGGAGCAACATTGCCATACGTGGTGACGACACCACGAAGACCGTTGCTAATGGTCGGCGAAGCTGCTGCAGCGCCGCCATTGGCTCGCTGAAGACGCGTCAACTCGCGCGTCAAGTCCTCGTTCTCGTTGGCAAGGCGCGTCTTGCTCTTCTCGAGCGTCTTGGTATAATGCGCAAGCTCTTGCAGCTTGGACTGCGCATCTTGCAGCTGGCGATCCGTGTACTTCTTGGCCTCTTCAAGCACGTGAACATGCTCGACGATGGTCTTGTTCTGCATCGACTGAAGTTTGCGCATCTCTTGCTGAGCCAGCGTGAGCTCGTGCTTGAGACCGCTGATCTCCTTGTCTTTGCCCACGACCAGCTGCTGCAGACTGTTTGCGTTGCGTTCCGCCTGCTTGTGCGCTTGCTCGAGCAGCTCGCGTCGCTTCGACTCGGCACTGAGCTCCACGGCGACCTGGCCAGCCTTGTGCTTCCAGTTGGTCTCGCGTCGCTCGAGTTCCAAGAGAGCGTCTTCGAGATCTTGGTGCTTGGTAGCCGAAGCTTGCAGCTGCTTCTCGAGCGTGTCCTTGTTCTTGAGCGCTTCTTGCAGACCGCGATTGATGACCGCAGACTTGCTTTGCGCTTCTTGAAGCAGAGCTTCCGCCTCGCGCTTGGCCTTCTCCGCAGCAGCGATCTTGGTGTCGGCCTCCCGAACGCGCACCTCGGCATCTCGCACCTGGCCCTCGGCGTCTTGTCGTGCAGCACCGTGAGCTTTGGCTTCTTTCTGCGCCGCCGAAATCTCTGCGCGCAGCGCCGAGATCTGTTCCAGACTCGAGTGCTTGGTCTCGGAGAGCTCCTTCTGAACACTTGCCATCTGCTCTCGAAGCGTTTGGAGCTCCTGCTCCTTCATGCGATGGATCTCTTTGGTCTTGACATCTTCCGAGCTCTTGGCCTCCATCAATCGTCGCGTCTCGTCGAGCTCTCTCTGCAATGCAGCCTTAGCCTCGCTGGTCTTGGCGTGCTCGTCCTTTGCAGACTTGACATCGAAAGCAAGAGTGTCGAGCTTGAGATTGAGGTCAGACAGCTGCTTGGTGAGTGCTTCTCGTTCTCGAGAGAGATCCGAGACCTGCTTTTGCAGTTGGTTGACCTCTTGCTCCTTGTCCTTGACGCGGGCCTCGTGACTGGACGCAAGACGCTGCAGCTCTGAAAGTTGATAGCTAGACTGGCGCGTCTGGTCTTCGAGCTGCAAAGCGCGCTTCTGTTCTTCTTCGCGACTCTTGGTTTCGGCCAGCAGCTTTGCCTCGACCTCCTGCACAGCAGCGAGCATGCGCTTGTGAGCACGATCGACGTCCTGCTCCTTCTCCTGCAGCTTGCGCGACAGTTCATCCCTCTCAGCGGCAAAAGCTTGGCGCTCGGAGCGGAACTGCTCGGCGTTGGTGCTGTGCTTGTTGAGGTCGCGCATGAAGGTGTCTTCCTTGTCCTTCCATGCCTTTTGCTCTGCCTCCAGTCGCAAAAGGTGGTCGGCGGCCTGGTCGAAGGCGGTCTTGAGCTCCGAGTGCGCTTGCTCTGTTGCCTTTTGGGTTGCAATTGCCTTTTCGAGTTGGCCCTCGAGCAAGTCGACGTCGCCTTGTAGTGCCGCCAAGTCGTCTTCGAGGGCGGACTCGCGCTCTTTGGAGCGGGCCAGAAGCTGGTCTTTGTCGAGCAAGAGGGATCGCTCCGACTCGAGCTGCTCTTCGATCTTGCGCTTTTCGGATTCAAGCTGGAACTTGAGCGTCTCGAGCGCCTCGCGCTCCTTTTGATCTCGCTCGGCGCGTTCGGTGACCATGGCCAGCTCGAGTTGTTTGCGCTTGAGCTCTTCGTCGTGTCGTGTGGCCGTCAGCAGGGGTCGAACACGAGTGTAGAGCTGCCACCATGGCCATTCTCGCAATTCGACGTAAAGACGCGCGTTACGCTGCACCGTTCGTACCGCCGCGGCGCGATTGAGGATCTTCTTCATCTGACGGCGAGCCGTGTACATGCGGCAAGCAGCACCGAAACGGCTAAATATGTCGTAGAGGTGCATGTCTCTGCGCTCCTCCATCTCGGCCAACACTCCGGCCTTGAAAAAGATCTTGGAAGTACCAACCTTGAAGGTAGACTTGTCGAGCTCGAGCGCTTCGACCATCCTTTGACAGGCCTTGCGACCGTCCATGTAGCCAGGAGGAATGATGCCCGGCGTCAAGACCTCGTAGCGGTTCCTAAACTCGGAGAAGAGAAGTCGATTCGGGTATCCGAGACGTGCGATGCGAATGCCTTCGAGTACACCGTTGCAACGCAGCTGCTCGAGCACGAGCGGCACGTCCATTTTGCCCGGCTTCTTTTCCGGATTGGGCACGATGCAGCGAACAAAGTGAGGCTGGGTCGAGGAAAGCTGGCCCATGAGCGAGTTGAGCTGCTCCTTGTGCCTCTGACCGACGGTGCGGAAAGCACCCCGCTTGACGCGACGCTTGGGCGCCGAAGCGAGCGAGGCCTCGTCGTCGACTTCGGCGTACTCGGCAAAAAGCGAGGCGATGAAGCGGTTGGTGGATTCGGACATGACACGGGTGAGGTTGTCATTGAGCGGGTCCTTGTTCTTGTCGAGCCATCCATCGGTGCGATACTCGACGTCGCCGGCGTAGTGCTTGACAACAAAGCCCTGAGCAAATCGAGTGCGCGCATATTTGGTAGAACCGTGAGCGAGCCCCTTTTCGACCGCCATGGCTGCACCGGCAGCGTCAATAGCTGAGCCGTCCTTGTTGGTGCCCCAGATCCGGTTGAGCTTTTCAGTAAAGGTGGTGTCGGTGGCTTTGGGCATAATGCACTCATCGTCGAGGCACGAGAGGATACCGATGGGTGTCGTCGACTCGATGAGGTCGATGGTGGGCTGCAAGTCGAGGCCAAAGTTGACAAAGTCCCACTCGATGTTTTCGCGAGCGTACTCTTCTTGCTCGAGAACAAACATGTGATGGTTGAAAAACTGTTGGAGCTTTTCGTTTGTGTAGTTGATGCAGAGCTGCTCGAAGCTGTTGACGTCAAAGATCTCAAAACCGGCGATATCGAGGACACCGATGAAGCTGCTCTTGCTAGTGGGGCGATCGAGCGCCTTGTTGATGCGGTCGACAAGCCAGCCAAAGGCCTTCTCGTACAGAGTCTTGCTGAGCGCAGCCATCTCCTCCGAGACCTGACGCATGGTTCTGGAAGATGTGACCCATTCACGTCCAGCCTTGACGCGAGGTCGAAGAAGCGCCTTGGAGAACTCTTGTTCGGGCAGTCCAAGAACATGGCAGATCTTTTCGACCTGAGGCATGTTGGTGATCCTGGCTTGCTCGGAACGGTCGGTTGCCAGCTGTATGTTTCCGATCTGGAGGATGGCGGCAGCGACTCGAAAGAGGTTGAGCTGCTCCTCGGGGGTGAAACCGACCGTGTCGAGGGCGTCGCGCAAGAGTTTCCATTCGGCTCTGTCGTCGACGCCCTCGACGTCCTTGCGAGTACCTTTGAGGTAGGCGTAGTCGTCCGGCAAGCTGGTGAGGAGGAGCTTCTGCTTAAGTTCTGGTTCACCGCCACGAAGGAGCTGGTAGAAAATGTGGAAGCTTCGCTCGTTTTCGCTTCGAATGGCAACTCTGCTCTTCTCCAAGAGGTACCAGTCGATGTTGGCACCAGCAATTGCGCCGACCGAAGTGAATTCGATGCGGACAAACTTGCCGAAACGACTCGAGTTGTTGTTGCGGATGGTCTGTGCGTTACCGAAGGCTTCGAGAATGGGATTTGCTTGCAAGATCTGACGCTCGAGGAGGCCAAGTCGTTTGGCAGCGACTGGCTCGACGCCGTTGATGCGGTCGAGCACTTTGCGGGAAGACGAGGCGGTCAAAGTATTGGCAGGAGACTGGGAGGAGTGAGCAGCGGGATCGGCAGCAATGGCGGCGAGGTATTGAATGACCTTTTTGGTATTTTCGGTCTTGCCGGCACCCGACTCTCCGGTGATGAGAAGACTCTGATTTTCGCGGTTGTCAATCATGTTGCGCATGGCCTCGTCGGCGAACGCAAAGACGTGAGGAGCGTTCTCCTCTCTGCGACGGCCTTTGTATGCAGCTACAATGGCATCTGTGTAGATAGGGAGCGAGTGATAAGGGTTGACGGCGACCAAGAAGAGGCCAGAATAGGTGTAAATGAGCGAACTGAAGAATCTCTGCCGCAAGTTGTGTACGACACTGGCCTCGTTGAGGAAGGTGAGATCAGCAATGTCTTCAACCTTGTCGAACTTGGGCGGGTTCATCTTGCTGAGCTCGAAGGTGGGGACGGAACGATTGGAGCCATCTTGCAAGGCACACAGGGAGTTGTCGGCTTCCTCTTTGATGACCCAAGCGGAAACGTAGCCCACGTTGGGATCTGGAATCCAGACGTATTTCTTGGATGCGAATTCGGCAGCAGAGGCAGCATCTGAGGCCGACTGCCCAACACCTCTGGAGGGTCGGGGCATGGCAGCGGCTAGTTGTGCAGCATTGTTGGCCTCGACCGAGGGGGAGGCGCGATGTGATGGACGGAAGAGATTCGACTTTGTGCGCACCACGTCGACCATGATGGCGTATGTTTTGGCTGCGCGATGCACGCCACTGGGGTCACCGGGACTGTTCCACAGAGGTTGTAGTGGATCGCAGGGATGCTCGAGGCGGATCGTATTGTCGACGCTGGTGGAATAGCGTGCTTTTCCGTAATGCTAGCTGGAAGGAAAGAGGGAAAGAGAGAAACAGCAAAAAAGAAAGAAAGAAAGCGAAGGTGGTGATGTCGATGTTGCTGGTGGTGAGGATGGTGATGGCGTCTAGGATCAAAGCGTAGCAGCCTGAAATGGAGGGAGGGTAAGCGGGCGGGAGGGCCGATTGACTGCGTGAAGCTGCAGCCCTGAGTAAATTGAGTGACTGCGTAGAACAACACTTGGCTTTGGTCTGCTCCACCTCAGAACAACAGGAGAGGCTGAGTGCGATTTAGCGTCACTTTGCGCCCGAGCCGTGGGAAATGAACACAGCCGAAAAAGGGCGGCAGCATGAGGCGAGCGAGAGAGAGTTGAAAAAGGGTTCTTTTTTTGAGACACGACCCCTATCAAGCTCGATTTCGATTGAAATAAAAAAATATTCAAATAGTTAAAAAACATGACTTTCCCAGCCGACAGGGGCGTCGCTCTCTCTTGCGCGGGCGGCTCTTTGCCCCTGAATAAGCGGATCTGTTTGTCCGTCGGCCTTTCCGTTTCCAATGCCATATCGCTCCAAGTGGTCTCAAACTTGCTTTCAAAAGCTATTAATGAGAAAGAGAGGAAAGAGTGCACCCAACGTGCGCCCAAACAAGTAATGAGGTCACCCGGTCTGGTGGGAGTTCTACAGTAGCTGGCTTTGCAGGCTTATTTTCGACAGCGAGCGAGACCAACACTCAACTCCAAGACGCGCGTCTGAGAAAATTGCAGGGCTGCAGCACAGCACAATTGAGACGCGTCTCGAAAGCTCACTGTGTGACTTGGCTGGCTCACTACTTCCCGCACGGGAAGCGCGCAAACCCAAGCCAAGCCGATCCTTCTTGGATGCTCTGCTCGACCTGGCGAAATTTTACTGTGCTCGGCCCTGGTGCAGTGCTGCTGACTTTGGACCCTGCATGCTCAAACTGGCAGCTCAGCTCAGCTCAGCTCAGCTCAGCTGGACCTCAGAGAAAGCTTCGCATCGACAATGGTCTTCTTGTCTGACTCTGCCCTTTGACTGACATCTTGACAAGAGATGATTTTCTAGGTCCCAACGAGCAGCATGCCTCTGCATCTGTCTCAGCACAAATCGTATCATCCTTACAATAGGGCCAACCAGGAACGGGTCTTAAGAGACGAAGCGCTCGCTGCTGAACGAGAAGAGCAACTACGTCAAGCTGCCTCGTGCCATCGCGATCAAGCTCGCCTCGAAGCTCTTCGTGCTGGTCGCAGACACTCCAAAGCCGGCCAATCTACTAGAAACCAATCTGTGAATACGTCTACTCCTTCAACCCAGGAACGTCGGACCAACTCGCACTCCAAACCACAGTCGGGCCACGCTCTTCTCCGACCCCAAGACGAATTAGTTCCTTGGTATACAACCAAACAGCTGCGTAACGGCGCAGAAGCTCGAAAATCGGAAGACCAGCGTCTCGAGGACGCGTACAAGGATTCGACCACCAAATCTTCCAGCGATCCTCTCAAGGCGATGCATGCCTTTTTGGCTCGACGCAAAGCTGCCAAAGATCTTCCTCACAGCGCCTCCTCCAGCAGGCTGCTCGCAGACAACGTCGTGGACCAGTACGAGCCTGAAGCTGTTCGAGCTGCAAAGTCACGACGCAGACAACGCCCACACTCTCGCTGCTCGCCTCCCATCCCATCTCGTGACAGCCCATCGAGATCCCATCGCAAGCACCGAACCGTCCACTCTGCTTCTCGGCAGGACGACCGTCACAAACGACATTGACATTCAAATAGATAACCAGCAATTTGCAGCAAAAGATGCAAGCTGAAGCTCAAATAGGAGGAGCGGGTCCGGTCATCCAAGATGACACCGTTGAACCCTTCTCTTCACAGCATTTCTACCCAAACTCGTATCGTCCAGGTTTGCGCTCCTCCATGTACCCGGAACTTTTCCAACAGATGGTCTGCGCCGTACTAGAGTCCGAGTCCTACCTCTTTTCCAATGCCGAGCTCGACATTCTTTCCGCCTTCTTCATGCTCTCCTATCCCGCACGTTACCTCTTCGTGCGTCTGCTGCAACGCAAGAAGGACACTTGGTACCGTCTCGACCGGCTAGAGGCGTACCGCTCAGAAGTTCAGGATCTGCAAGCAGCAACACAGGAACTCGCAGTACCTATCTCTTCACCACCTGCCGACGGTCCCAAGGTCGAGACTGCAAGGGTCGAAGAGCAAGATCGGCGCAAGCTGGCTCTGGACACAGATAAAGAGAACGCTACCTTGACTTTACCCGGTCTACAGCGCGAACTCGAACTCGATGAGGAGACCGGGCTGCCTCGTACGCCCACCTATCGTCACAAGCAGTCGCTAGCTGAATCGCCCACACCCACCAATGGAGCTGTTCGGAGCGCTTCAAAGCCGAGTGTCGAACCGCAGGAACCGCTGCTGGATCGTTTCGTCATGACCGATCGCGACATGAAAGGCGGCATTGCGGAATCCCTTTCACTGCTCACAATCGAGGAGCTCAAACTCATCGCGAAGAACATGGGCATTGCAAAGATCGGTACTACACGAGCCCAAATAGTTGCAGCCTTATCAGCGACAAGATCTCAGTCGACGTTATTCAAAAGCCCCACCAAGGCATCCGGTGGTACCAATGCTGGCTCGAAGAAGCTCACGTTGAACTTTAGCGTCTCCTCAAAGACGGCACAACCTCAAGCATCGCGGCTCAAAGACGAGCTCTCAGCAGCACTCGGAGACGGCTGCGTCCAAATCCTTCCTGCCGTCCGCTCGCTCGTCGACCGCGTTGCCCTCGTCTACTACCGCGGCAACCTCCTCGGAAGCGCTGCGCTCACCGCCGCTATTCTCTCCCGCTCACGAATCCGCAATTACCCCAAATACACCTACAGACGCACCAGCTTCCTCTTCCCCTCCCGAGACCACCTGATCGCCTTTGAGCGCGCGCTCAGCATCGAGGCGCAGATGGAGCATCTTATCCAATTCGGCAAGAGCGAGGCTGATTTCCAAGCCGCATTGCAGCTCTTCGAATCCGTGTGGGCCGAGTGGACGTCGTGTGTTCAGGAGTGCGTGGCGGCGCATCCGGAGGGGATCGACAAGATGGTGTATCACCGGATGCGGTTTCACCCCGGATGGGTGCTGACGCGCGTTGTGTATAAGGGCGCTACGGTGCTGGCGAGGTTCAAGCTGCGGGAAAGGGAGAAGGAGGTGTTGAGGTCGTTGCTCGATCAGCGGGTGTTTCGACGTGGACGCAGGGGGGATTGGTACGATCGACTCGCTCTCATCACCGCGCTCTACTCGGAAGATCAACGTAAAGGTAAACGAGAAGCGCTGCAAATCAGCGTGAGAGGAATGCAGGATCCAGACACCCACCTCATCTACCACGACACGCTCCAACGCCGCATCGCCAGGCTCGAATCGCAATTGCGCATTCCAAGGTCGGAACAGCATGATTTCTCATATACGAAGCTCAAAAAGACGACAGAGGTCGAGTTTAGGGGTGTTCGGTTAGATTCGATGGTCGAGACGGATACGCGGACGAATGAGCCTATGATGGCGTTGTCAAGATTTTTGCAGGGTGGTGGTTCGCCGCCTACTTCGCCGGATGAGGCGAGGGACAGGAGTGGTACGCCGCCGAAAGGTTTGCGTGGTGGGAGTGGGAGTCCGAGCAAGACGTCCCCTACGAAGCGTGGGGCGGGTGGTTTTGAGGTGAGGAAACCGCTGTTTAAGAGGGTGAGGATCGAGTCTTTTGGCGCTGCAGCTGGTGTCAAAGGGGAGCAGGGTGCAACAAAAGCTGAAGCGGACGAGGCGGTGGCTCAGCCGAGTCGACTCACACCAGCCGAAGACACAGCGCCCGGACAGTTCACGGTCAAGAAAGAAGAAGACCTAGGCGACATTTCATGGGACGACATCTTCGCACCCGTACCAGACCCAACAACCCTCTCAATCATGGCTGGCAGCGAAGCCCATCGTCCATCACCAGCTCGACACGCCGTTCGATGCGCAGCGTATGGCGCGGGCTCGACAACCAACCTTGCCACGTCGAGCAGCTCTGCCTCCAACACTACGCGCTGCAAGACTTCAAAGGCTACCACTGCGAGGGCAAGCTGCTGACCATGATCTTTGTACTCGTCATGTGGGACGTCGTTTTCATGGACGGCATTCCCGGGTCTTTTGAAACACCTTACCAATCGGCACCGCTCGACATGGGATCAGATTCCTTCGCCATCGTGCGCAGTCAGCAGATCCGTACCCGGCTCGACCACGTTGTTCGCACAGGTGGGTTGGATCTGATTGAGGAGGTGGACGACAGGGAGAGGCCGAACAAGACCTGGGCCGTAGGGTGCAGGTGGGATCTGTTCAGTAAGCAGGACCTGTTGGAGGTGGCAGAGTGTCTGGGCGGGCGGCGATCAGTGTGGTGTGTCAGATGTTGGTCGAGGAGTGGGATCAGTGTAGTTCGGGGATGCCGGATCTGGTGGTTTGGCGGATGAGGGATAAGGTGGTCAGATTTGTAGAGGTGAAGGGTCCGGGTGATAGGTTGAGTGAGACGCAGAAGGTGTGGATTGATGTGCTGTTGAGGGCGGGGGTTGAGGTTCAGGTTGGGATTGTTAGGGAGGGGTGAGGTGAGGGTAATGAGAATGAGATTGTGTGCAAAATGGATTGGGATTGCGGGTTGTGTGCGTGTGTGCATTAGTCTTCGTCCATGAGCTGGTCCTCGTCTGCGTCGTCTTGCGCGTGCAGACTTTTGCGCAGCATGCTAGCATCCGCTGCGTCGTCGTCCAATCTAACCGACTGATCCGGCTCTTCCTCGACGCCGTCGAACCTGCTCACGTCTGCATCGTTCTCCCCCTCCACCCCCTGCGCAGTCTTCTTCTCCCCGCCCCACCAGCAGCCTTCTCACTCTTCTTCCTCGCCGCATTCTCTCTATACCCCTTCAACTGCCCCTTCATCTCCACCAAATCCTCCTCCCCAAAATCAATCTGCCTAACCGCATCTAACACGTGCTGAGCAGTGATGATCTTACCCTTCTTCTTCGTCGCGTTGTCGTGCGCCGTAGCTGTGAGATAGCTGATAAACACGGTAGCTGATTTAACCAGTGCTTGTTGGACTTCTTTGCGGAGTTGGACGCTGTCGGGGATGTCGGATTTGGCGCATTTGATGATGTTGCTACGGGGTAGTTCGAAGGATTCGATTCCTTTGAGGGCGGTTTCTTGTTGTTTGAGGACGAGCTTGGTGGAGGGGGGATGGTGAGGGTGGATGTGCTCGGGTCGGCGTCGGCGGCGGCGGCGGCGGCGGCGGAGGGAGTGGAGTGGTTGGTGAGCGATTTGCGGGGCTTGAAGGAGGGAGTGTTCGGTGCGGAGGCGCCCGACGCTGCTCCGCTCACAGACTTTCGTGGCATGACGGATTCTACTGTATCTAGTTCTTGGGAAGGTGTGAACCGTCTGCTGTAAAATATTTGCTTGCTTGGTTTGCGCTGCGTTTGCTTCTTTCGAGTCGAGGTGTGAAGCAATCAGGGGCAGCGACTTGAATGCCGATGTCGCAAAGTTTGCTGCGATGCTTTAAGCGGAAAGAATGGTGGTGAGAAGACAGATAGTGTTCAGAAGATGCCGAGGAGAAGCGCACGATTCCGCTTCTTTTGAACAACACTTTCCAAAAAAAGGCGCCCTTTACGCGACAAACCGCGCGGCTTCAGAGGGCGCGTCTCTCATTTTTAAATTGTTAGGTCGCATTCACACTCTGTTCACGAGTTGGAGCTCAAAAGTCACAGTCGAAGGCACACATCGAAGAGAAGGGAGAATGAAAAGATGTGGAATTGCAAAGAGGTTGTCATACAAGCTTGTGACGGATTGCAGTGAAAGCAAAGCGGCTACGAAGCTCTTCCGACGATCGCGAATGAGTAAGAGAGAGGGGATCGGAAGGTGGGAGACGGAGAGAAGGGGTACGGAAGGAGGACAAAGAGGCAGGCGACAGAAGGGGCAAGGGAAGGAGAGTGAGGCGGTGAAATCAAGGCAATCGCGTACGACGCAATGGCATTGAAACACGTCTGGAACAGGGAGGTAGCTGCATATAAGCAGACAAGAGGTAAGAAAAGGGGTCAGGTGCACGATGGCTTCAACCATGACCGAAGCGTTGCGAAAGGCAAGAACAGATTGCAGATCCGTCGTCGTCCATGATTGCATCCTGTGCATCCGTAAGGGCAGAATGAAAGATTGCGGGGCTGCTGGATTGATTCCCTATGCGCTACAATGAGATCTTGAGCAGCCGATCAATGTCGTGATTGGGAAGACGCTCCGATAGGTGCGTTGAGTAGATATTGATCGTCCAAGTGGCTGTGCGAGGTAGGAGGATGAGGCATCCTTGCCAAGGTTGAGAATTGTAGAGCATCTTGAGATGACTTGGAGCTTGGTGATCGCAAAGGGTGCCAGCAGATGCTAGCCAAGGGACCCGAGAAATGGGTTTCCGAGAAGTCGACGATACTGATACAAAGGAGACATGCGATGCAAACGACAAAGAACCGCCATCCAGTGGGACAAAAACGAGCCAACTATGCAAACAGGAAACGCCCAAGGAGTCGAGAAAAGATGCTTGCGGATGAAGAGAAAAGCATGCGAGTGAAAGCATGCGAAGAAGAGTGAAAATCACAAGCGTCGACAGTGCACTGCCATGGCAGGGGCGCAGAGTGGACTACTTGCGGCCAGGGCGCTTCAGAATTTGACGCGCTGGCCTTACGAGAAACATGTCCGGAACCGTGGGTGAAGGGGAAACGAGGGCCTGAAAAGTTGATTGAGGCTGCCCACAGACAGCACTCGACAGAGGTGGAAAGGCGGCCAACACCTTTGACAAACAACAGCCGTAGAAAGTGAGTGCTTGATCGTGCGTGTGTTTAGTTGATTCGAGCACCTCCAAGCATACGAGCGAGGAGACTCTCGACAGTGGCGCCGGGCTGCATGCTAGGCTTGGGCGCAGGCGACTCGGCTGCAGCAATTTGGTGAGAAGCATGGCCGCAGGCGTAGGCGCCTTGGAAGGAGTGGCAGTCAACTCTGCTGGGGCGGTGGCGCCACGCATGCCACGAGTCAGCTGCTCGCCCTCATCGTCGTCGCTGCTGCCGGCTGCAAGCGACGAGGGACGCACGGTGCCTCGCTCGAGCTCGGAGCTGTTCTTGCTGAGACGATTCTGGAATTTGGGAGCGGGCAGACTAGCGGGCGAGGGCGAGTTGTGGAAGTTGGGACCAGCATAGGCGATTGCTGCGGCCACTGCGGGATGTTGCTGGTTGGCAGTGTTGGTTGCCTTCTTGACAGGCGTCGAGGGCGCAATGTGGATGGGTGCACCATGCGAGGGGTATTGGGTGTGAAGGTGAGCAGCATTACCGTTGCGCTGACTTTGCGCCGACTTGGATTTGACCATTCCATCAGCCTTAGCAGACTCGAATAGGTCGTCGATATGAAGAGGCACATCGTTGCCGCGACCCTTGCTGGCGCCCTTGCCGTTCTTCTGGGCGGCACCTGAGCCAAAGCTACCAGCCCTGGGCCGTCTCTTGCCTGCCTTGCCGTAAGCTTGACCGTGGCCCTGGGCAGAGCCATCATCAGCTCCAAAGGTCTCGATATCGCGAGCATCGGCAAAGACGTCAAAGTGAGGACCAGTGCGCTTCTTGGCTCCCAGAAGCTCTTGCTGCCAAGTCAAGGCAGGCGAGTCACGGCCGTCTTGGACCTTTTGAGGGTGAGCAAGGCTACCGTCGTGCTTGATGGTCGCGGCATGCTGGTTCGACTTCTTGCTTTGACGCTTGGAGCCGCTGCCGTGGTGCGAGAGGTCCACGTTAGATTTGGAAGCGTTCTTGAACATTTCTTGCTGCCACGTGAGACCGGACGCCTGCTCGACGCCGTTGCTAGACTGCTTGTTCTGCGCGAGTTGCTGAACATGGCTGAGGGTGGCAGAAGGAGCCGACTTGGACAGAAGCATCTCGGACGTGTCGGCTTTCGGCGATGACTTGGACTTCTTGGATCGTGAAGCCTTGATGGGCGTAGATGAAGCTTCGTCGGCAGCAAACTTGGCCTCTTTGCCCTTCTTGCCTTTGGAAGAGCTGGGCTGCTGCTGCTTGGATGATTGAATCTCTTCGGTCATCGGCTTGGTCAGGGTGATGAGACCGGGGACGGGTGCGGACTTGTCGGTGGGCTTGGAGGTGTCGGCATTGTGTTGTTGCGACTTGGCCGCTTTCTTAGCAGCTGACGCCTTCTTGCCAGAAACACCGTTGGCGACATTGGAAGATGTCTTGGCAGCAAGCTTGTCAGTCTTGGATTGCGCAGAAGGCGAAGCGATGGTGGATGGATTGGTGTGCGACGAGTTGCGTGAGCTTGGTCTTGAGTGGACGGATGGCGCAGTAGAATGCGCATGAGATGGCCTCATTGCAGCAGCGATCATGCTTATCCGAGGAGGGAGAGAGAGGAAAGAGGGAATGGAGGCTGTACTTTTGACGATAGACAGCACGTAGATGAGGACTGCTGAGCGAGTAGGGTATGTGCTCTTTGACCTGGCCTGGCTGAGAGAAGACAAACGTAGTCGCACAAAAGTCGGTCAGTCTGCAACTCGAAAGATTTGGATGGCAGACTGCGACTGTAGAGGATTGATGTCGCTGGATGGACTGCAATTGCCGATATTGCGGCTGCTGCTTTGGATGCTAGCTGTGCAGATTAGGTATGCTCGGGAGGAACGATGACCGTGGTATGCGAAGAGTCGATAGGTCGAGAGTGCTGCAAACTGAACAAGGTAACCTGCGAGCCCGAGAAGAGAAATGCGAGGATGCGAGAAACCGGAGAAGGGATGAAATGAAGAGGTAGATGGATAGTCGGAAAACCAAGATAGGATGGATGTACAGTAGTACGTTGTGGTTGATAGGAGCGATGTGAGCAAAGGAAGGGAAGCAGGCAGTGCCGCGAGAGAGCGCTTTGCTGTTTCAATGCGAAATTCGGTCGAATTGCGCTTAACGACAAAGGGCCATCCGCCGCCTCGCAGAGTCTGCGCCTTGAATCAATTTTCTTGTGACTTGACTCGGGCCTCGGCCTGCAATTCATCTGCAACTGCAGCTCGCGCACTTTGCCACACTCACAACGCTTTGTCGCGAATTCAACGCCACCACTCTCACCCGTACGATAGAGTAAGCCTAATTCTACGTCGCTCGATACCGACTTGAGATGCAAGGGGAAGGGAAGAGAGGAGAAGGAGATAAAATAAAATAAAACAAACTGCAGCACCCAGAATTCCCGCGTGGTCCCCCACCGCAGTACTGACTGGGCGATACCTTGCTTAACTTCGCAGATCGGACGGGATGCGGTGCTTTCAAGGTTCTATGGCCGCAGATGGAGGCCTCGCCAAGCGGTGTCCACTATCAGCCACCAGAGCGGCCACGAGACTTTGCGCGACTTGAGCGAGCACCACCCGGCCTCTCAAAGGGAGCCGTCTTCATTTTGGACTTCAGTCTCGGTGCGCAACACAATCCGCGCCTCAAAACACAATGTGAGTCAAAGCTCTGATCTGAACATGCGAGAATTGCGGGAACTCGAACGACAATGATATACCTGACAGGATGCGAACGGAAGCGGACAACGAACATAAATGAGCTGAACTTGCACGACATTACTTGTGGTTTAAAGAGCCGGGCCTACACTCTCCAGAATACATGGCCTCATTCTGGAGATGGCTAAAGTTATGGGCTATATAATCAGTCAACCTGTAGGACGTTGCAACAATCAAGTACACGAGGTGAAAGAGAGGCGGATGCGTAACCATACCAAGCCAGGAGCAAGATGTCAGCGCGCGATCTGTGAGACTTGATCTCAGAGCGAGACAAGAGTACTTACGGGATCAATGATGCCCTCGGCGCCAATCGAAAACACAGCGTCGGCTTCGGGAAGACAAGGCGAGTCGGCGATACGGCAGATACGCTGATTGCCGCGTCCTTTACGCAACGAAAGACGCGTAGTCGATGCGTGTGCAACAATGTTACCACCGATGGGCTTCTTGGCATCGGCAGTAAAGGCGGTGGCACCGTCCACCTGGGCGACGACTTGGTTCGTGATGACGACGGCAACACCAAACTCGTCGGCCAGTCGCATCAGTCCTCTTAGGAACTTGGCCAAATGCATCTGTCGAGCAGACAGCTCGCCTCGACCCGAGAAATCGGTACGGTAGAGCGAGGTGAGCGAGTCGACAATGAGCAGCGAGAAACGCGACTCGGCCATCATGGCTGAAGCCTGCATCAGCAGTTGCAGCTGGTGGTCTGCATTGTACGCTCGGGCGTAGGCGACGTTGTCGAGTACCTCTTCTCCGTTCAAACCATAGCGTTCGGCTACGGCCAAAAGGCGCACAGGTCGGAAGGTTCCCTCGGTGTCGATGTACAGGCATTTGCCCTCGCCGCCTCCCATGTCGACAGGCAGCTGGCAGGTGACGGCCAAGGTATGGCAAAGCTGACTCTTGCCCGTCCTGAATTCGCCGTAGAGCTCGGTGATGCTGCCGGTCTCCATACCTCCACCTAGGATCGCGTCGAGGTTCTTGGATCCAGTGGTGATGGAGATGAGTTCATTTCGACGAGCGTGGAACTCGGTGGCGGTGGTGAATCCCATCGGTACCAACTTGGCGGCTGCATCACGGCGGTAATTGAACAAAGACCAGAGAGAGAGGGGTGTGTTAGACACAAATGCTGAAAGCAGACGTTGAGACGGCCATAGCGCCGCATTGAACTTACCTTCAGCAAGGATCTTGTCTGCCTTTGCCTCAGAGATACCTTTGACGAGGAGGAGGTTCTTCTTGGGCGTGAAGGCGATGCTCTCGACGGTGTTGTAGCCTGCCTCTGCTAGCTTCTTGCAGTCGGAGCTCGAGATGCCAAAATCCTAGTGGATCGCAAGGTCATTGGAACGGTCAGATTGACATCTCAGTGGCGTTGCGCGCTCTGCTCACTTACCTCAAGTTTGCTGACAGGCAGAGGACCGAAAGCCTCGCCCATATCATCTTTGCCCATCTGAGCGGGATCCTGGACGCTTTGCGACATGCTTGAGTATAATCAGTGGAAGTGTTGGAGAGAATCTAGGCCCTATGTAGAGGAAGGTGAAGAGTAGGAAGGAACGCTGGATTGACTTGGGGCCCTTTTCAAGTCGAGGTGATGAAAAGTTGCAAAGGACAGTCGTTGGTGGGAATGCGCAGTCAAAGCCTTGCTTTCGGATGCTCGCTGGCACGTCTGGGTTGGTGTCAGGCGGTCGACGATGGGGCCTCTAGATGAAGCTGAGCCTTGATGCAAGGCCGAGATAGATAATAGGGGCTTGAAGATGTGAATAGCGCGAGGAGGAAGAAATAAAGAAGGAAGGGAGGAAAGGAACAAAGCAAAGCGGGTGGGTCTTGTCGGTGGCGTGTCAAGAGCGATGCTGTTCGCTCACTCGACTCAGCCGCTCTGCAAGTTGGTGGGTTTTAAACTGCTGCTTTCTCACGCTCTCGAACCTCTTCGGAGCAGCCGATGCAACTGCACGCTGCTCGTTCTTTCTGCGCAAAAGTGTTGTTCTTGAACGCGTGAAGAGGCGCGCGCGTAAAGCACTTTTGATTCGAGTCTGGTGACTTTTTGACTCAGCCCAAAAAAAAAGTCGCTTCAAGCAAGCAAGCAAAATTACGTAAATGCGGTCTAACAGGCTATGTATTTTTCAAGCTCTCTCAGAAGGCTTTTGCATGCTACAATCTGACCGAACAAAGCTGTAGATGGGAGGCGGGAGGGCATTCCTCGGAGCCATCGCCTTGAACTTCACTGAAAAACAAGCTGGGGAACAAGTCTCTCCAGCTGGTGGTAATGTGCATCAGCGCGTCGAGAGGGTTGCTGCTGCGACGACAAGTGGTGCTCCTTCCACGCTGCGTTCCATTCGTCGCTGGTCAACCAGCCGATGTAGTGCTCGTCTCCAAAGCCGCCGACCCAATAGGCCTTGTTCACGCTGAATTCAGCTAAGAAGGAGACGTGCGGAGAATCGGTTGCGTTGGGCGCCCAGTGACTCGCATCCGGGTGGTGGTCGAGGTAACAGTTCAAGGCTTGCTCGGCGTGGTCGGGATGCTGAGTGCCGTCGATGATGTCAAAGTGGCCAAAGAGGGCAACTCGCGGCTTGGAAGGCATTCCGCGTCGCCAATAGGGACGATCCTGTTGTTGCCATTGACTTGAATCTGGTTGCGAAGTATGGCGGTGATCCGGAACGGACGGATCCGGATCGGATACGATGCTGACCGTGGCGTTCTTGGTCTTGCTGTTGAGCACGTTTTTCCACACCTGCGAGACGGTCACTCCGAGGTAGATAAGGGAGCCTTTCTCTGCATCACACGGAGCAAAGTATTCAGGGACAGAGATGGCGTTGCCAGCCAAGTCGGTCACTGGGTGGTTTGCCGGGTATACCGTCGATAGGGTAGAGACGCCGAAATGCTCCGGATCATCGATCAGCCTGACTGCCTGTGCCAGAGCTGTCCGTCAAGTATGAGTCGATAGAAAGTTAAGGATTTGAGCAGATCAGCCTTTGTGGCCCACACCGCTGTGTTCCATGGTGAGTGAGGGCGTTCATCACTGACCTTCAGCCTTGGTCTCCCATGCATACCCGCCAACACTGCACAGCGTAAGCAGGATCGTCGCAGCCTTGGCACTGAAAAGCATGGTGGATAGTATGCCCAATACGGAATGTGAATGTGGATGTAGATGTGGCTGTGAAGTGGATGGATGCTGGTAAGTCAAACAGGCGGCCGAGATGTGAAATTGGTCGTATTTCACCACGGTGGAGATAGGGGGGGCCCTTTATCAAGATGTGCACGCCTGGACCCATTTCACGCACTTTGACGTCCTCGCCGTCAGCGTTCAATCACTCTCGCCCAAATTCCTGTAGTACTGTTGGAAGCGCAGCGTGGCCATCCAGATGGCGCATCTTCAGCCTGGTGTTCACGGCATCATCCCCGTCTTTGTTGGCGCGACTCGTGCCAAGACTTTCCCGAACCACTGGTGGCGCCCCTCGTGACCCACTCCCCGCTCACACTCGAACCAGTCCAGAGAATAGAATGCGAGTTAGATTTGATACAGCATCACTTCAAGGGTCCGTGTCGCCGAGTCGATGATCGGCTTTGTAAAAATACAGTATTGAATAGAACGATTGTCGTGCGCTCATTTGCTACCTCCCGTAGCAGCGACACCTCCCCCACGAGCAGTAATCTTCCTCACCCACTCGTCCGCCCTCGAGTTAGCCCTTTGCCTTGCACCCTGAAACGCACCCGCCGATGTCGTCTTCACCGCATGACTGGGACTGTTATCCGGGCTCCATCTGCTGCCCGGACCATCTGAAGCACGAACGGTCAAGTCGGTCATGTACGAGTTGGTCGGTGTCACCGTGTTGCTGTGCGAGTTCGCGCCACCACCTTGAGGGATGAGAGGCCACGGTTTGGTGTATGCGAGACTCGAGTCTGAGCTTTCCGAGTCCATACTCTCTCTTGCCGTTGCAGGAGCACCGTCCTGCAGTTCGGCAGCCAACAAATCCTTGAGACTGGACGATCGAGGTGTGATCGTAGCAGATGCAGCCGCCGGCTCCATCGACGGCGCACCCAGCAGCGCTCCACCGCTCAGCTGCTGGTCAATCGCCTTCGCCGGGCTTGTCAGGATCGCATTCGAGGTATGCTCGCGCCTCAGTTCCGGCCTCATCTTTTGCCTTGGCGTCGTCTGTGTAGCGTAGCCGTGTCGACGCATCGTTTCCCCATCCCCGTCAACACTACTTTCGTCCTGACTGCTGATACTCTCGCCACGCAGCCGCGATGCCACACGCATACGGCTTGCTTCGTCCACACCCGCAGGAGCGTGCGAGAAATCCGAATAGGCACGTACCATCTTGGCCGGCATCAGGCCGAGCGCTGAGCCGCCGCCCATGATCGGTGCAGCGCCGTGGTGGTGGAGCGCAGCTGCTTGGTGCAGATCGCGCGGGATTCGCACCTCGCGCGGCGAAGTGGGTGCTGCTGCTGGCTTGACTCGCTCGTCGACAGCGGACAGCGGAAGGCCGCGCATGAAGGTGGTCGAGAGCGGTGTGGGCGGCAGCGACTCGGTGCCCACTGACGAGCCGTATGATTCGCGTGAGGAGTTGGGCAGCAGCGGTGGGAGCGGTACAGCACCTCCGACAGGCGCCTGCAACGGCGAGGTTATGGGCATGCGTCGGTCATTGCCTGTACGGCCGTAATCTTGCCTAAGCTGCCTAGAAGACGTCGTGGAAAAGCCGGTGGACGAGGCGGGGTCAATGTCGCTCACAGCAGGCGCATAGCCCGTCCTCGCGCTGTCCAGCGTACGCAGCGCCCCGCTCGAGGCCGTCGGCAAGAGTCCTGGTCGCTGAGGTGGAGACAGAGCCGCAGAACCCTGCAAAAAAGCACCAGCCGTATCATGACTTACCCCGCGCTGCATCGTCGATGGCCTGGCTTGGATCTCAGCCACCCTGTTGCGGAGAGGACCTTGCGGAGGCAGCATCGCTTGGTTAGCTCCAGCCGATCGGCCCTGCATCTGAGCACGCTGACGAGCATCCAGCGGATGCAGCGACATCTGCGGGCTCACAGCACTATGCGGGGAAAGCAGCCCGTGCTGAGATGGATGCTGGAACTGTTGAGGTTTTGGGATTCCAATCGTCAGGTTGGCATTCCCACCGAAACCAGGAGGCTTGGGGCCGCCTACACTCCATTCTTGCTTCTGTCGACGACGCAGCTCGGCTGGGTTGTCGAACGATTTCTGCTTGCGAAGCTGACGCATGCCGGTGGGCGGACCTGCAACAGCCGGTCCTGCCGTGTTGGTGGACCGCATAGCTACACTCGAAGGCTTGTGTTGGATGTCATCGACAGTAACTCCACGTCCACTTAACTGCGGCGGAGCGGGGTAGCCATAATTGTTGACGCTGGAAGGAGCAAAGCCAGGAGTCGAAGCACCTGAGCTTGAAAGCGCAAAGTTGGGCATAAGCGGAGAGATGAGCGGTGGCGAAGGCAAGCGCATACCTGAACCCACCGAGGTCGCTGCACTTTGAGCCGACGCAAAGCGCTGCATCTGAGAGGGACGCGGCGTGGTGAAATCGTAGGAATTGCAAGACAGTTGACGGTCATCTTCGTTTTGCGGCGTCCTGAGTTCGACGCTTGTGTCTGCCGAAGGATCGTCCCATCCAGACATGGCTTCAAACGACGAATCAGCTCCCGAGTTGTACGAGGCCGAGGCCGAGGCCGACGACGACGACGACGAGGAATGATCTCCAACTTCGCCCTCGTCCTCTGTCGAAGCGCTGCGATGCGTATGTTTAGGCGTTGGGCAGATGATAGAGCTCAAGTCGAGGAAGTGGGGCTTGGATCGAGTTGATGCGCCTCCCTTTTGATTGGTGCTCTTCTTGGGCGTGCGATACCTTGCACTGAGCTTGTTGAAGGTGGTGTCCAGCCAAGCCTGCTTTGATTTGACATTTTGTGTCTGTTGTTGCGCTTGCATCTTGTTGGTGGTGGCAGCGGAGGACGGTAGATCGGCGAGCGACGCATTGAGCGAGTGAGCATCGGCACGATGACGGTCAAACTCTTTGCTGAGCGGGCAGGTGAACGACATGATCGAAGCCGTATCTGATGCGACTGCTCCTGACTCCATTGCAGCTCTTCGTGCTGCAGCAGACGCTGCCAAGACATGCATATAGCTGTCGTCGCTAGCAGTGCGCATCATGTCGTGGGATGGGCCACCAAGCGGACTGGGTAGCGGAAAGAAGGGAGTGGTTGGTGAAGTGACGGTGCTGCTGCTTGTGCTGTTGCTGCGATTGGCCTCGTTGAAGTTGGGTCGTTTGGTGGAGCTAGCGGCGGATGGGCGGCGAAGACGTTCCCAACGACTCATGGTAGATTGCGAAGCGGATGGCTGTACATGGCTGCTGGAGCTGGCGCAGGAAGCGGTGCCATCCTCGGAGGACGAGGCGGAGCTCTGCGAGAGGCTGGGTATATGTCTAGATCCCATGCTGCCGGAGGGCTGTCGATTGCTGCAGGCTTGTCAAGCGCAGCAGGAATGCGCGGAGTGGAGTGTATGCGGTCTTTACTGGGACATGCAGAGGAAGATGCGCAGATGACTGGTGCTACGAAGTCGTGTGCTGATGCTGAAAGGAGGTTGAGGTTGAGGAAGAAGGCTACGAGGTGCCGCCGCGAGAGCTAGATCGTAGCACAAAGCCTATCTTTATGTCGGTGTATGCGCTAAAGGTGAACAAGGTTTCGTGCGCTGGTGGGTTTGAGATCCTGTCGTACCGAGACGGCTGTTTTTCAAAAAGACGAAGATGGGTGAACGAGAAGACGAAGAACGAAGGCGAGTAAGGGTGTTGATGATGGTCTGTATGGAAAGACGGATGGATTGGCGCTTGTTTGGGATCAAGGAACCGTTCGAACGAGAGGAGGGACGAGGAGCAACCGGAGGAGGAGAGAGAAAAAAGAGATTGGCGCCCTGTGACAGTGCCGGGCGAGACAGGGTTCGCAGCCGGTGGCGCTAGAGGACAAGCTCGAAGGAGCGCGACGAGGTTCGCGATCTGTGAAGCGGACCTTGAAAGATCGTAAAGGCAAGCCTCACTGTGCGAGTTGTGGTGGAAAGAACGATGAGTGGTAAGTTAGACGGCTAGCGGAATCAAAATTTTAGAGGCGTTACTCTACTGTAGCTTCCTCTGCAATTCTATACAAGCATCCGACCGGGCAGAAGAGCATCAAGAGCACTTGATCAACGCATCTTGTCTTTGCAGAGGAGAAGCGCTGCGCGCCTCGTGCCCAAGTGAGCACAACGGGATGAGGCCGAAGGGACGAAGGGACGAGAGGGGCGGGTTTCATGCCAAATGACAGCATGAATTGGAGCGGGGCTGGGATCTTGTGCGTCTACTTGATCGATGTTCAGAAACATGTTACCACGCCGAGCTGTAGCAACACATGGCCATGTTGTTGTCAAGCCCTCAGGAAGCAGCGACTCACTCTACAATATCCATCACACAGGAGCTAGATCTACCTGTTCCGACCCAAAGTCCGAACGAAGTCTAACCTTGACAATCGAGCAACAGGAGTCTAACCAGAGTCTAACCAGAAGCGAACGGGAGCTTGGCTTTGGAGGATAGATGCAAGGTATGCTTGATTATTGACGACAAGCGAAGGCGAATGGCGCTGCGGCCCGGGAATGTGGCCATGACAAGAAATATTATTAATAAATAATATTGTCAGTGTCAGACAAGTCAACAGTGACTTGTCCCTTTCGGCAGAAATCACCTTTTTTTTTTTTTTTTTTTTTTTTTTGTATTCAACCACTCTTGGACAGCTGAATTTGAGATTACAAATTTTGTATTGGACAGGGCTGGAATCCTTCAAAGAACGCCGAGGGTGACACTACAAATGGCTGCAGACCTTGCAGATGAGGTGCATGCTTGCGACTCAACCGTTCCTCCTCACATTCCCTTGTCCTCTCCTGTCTCTGACCATCGTCTGATCCTGGTGGCAAAGTGTTCACGAGCAACCCGCTTCCCCTGCTTTCAAAGGAACTTTTCCTCCTGACAAGGGACGAGTGACATCGCCGCGCAAGAGATCCGCGACAGGCTCGCTTCCACTAGAAAGTTGCCATATTTCCAAGATCTTCTTGGCTTGCTGTCTCAACAGCAGAGCTCGTAGGACGATCAGGCTCCTACTCTCGGCAAACAAGAGCGAGACTTCAAGCAATGAAGTTCTAGAGCGCAGAGCCACTTCGTCATGATATTGAAATTTAAGACTTTCATCTCTGCGCACCGAATCAAACTCCGCGACGAAACTTTCCCTCTCATTGTTGGACGCCACTCCCGCTTCTCGCTCTAGACCTTGAACTCATGCGCAGACTAACAGTGAGCTCTGTGTTACGTTCGGTGAATCATTGGCAGATTGCTGAATTCATGCCTATTTATGCTGATGTTATGCTGATTTTATGACGAGCAAGGGAGTGGAAAAGGGATAGGCAAGGGATGGTGTTGGTCTCTTCTCGGCAGCAGAGTTTATATTCAGACGCGTGAGTGCAAGTGAGACGCGTCACGATGCGAGTTGGAACCGTGACCATCAGAGCGAAAATTGCCAGGCTGCATACTCACCTGCATGTCTCTGAGGTTTCCGGAGCATGCCAGTAAATTTACAACCCACGGTCCCCCCTTTTTCAGTTTCGCACGCCCTCCTTCCGCATAATTCAAATCATGGCAGGATTAAGATTCAGAGTGATCCTTCTCAAGCGGTGTGTGTGTGCAACCGGCTGTACCATTAGATGCGGTCCTAAGGCGCATGCTGTACTTCCGACATCGAAGCGGGCTTCTCAAGCTCATCCGAGTTCACACGCGACACGGCATAGCGTCTAGCAATCAGCTGCTCGGGGAAAGGAGTTGTCTAGGAATTGCAAGCTCTGACAATGTCAGATCTGGGATGTTAGGTGGTGGGTTGGACATGTCGGCCGACGAGACCGGGAACACGATTGAACAGACCGTTTGCGTTGCGCGAAAGCGCAACACTGCAAAACTGGTCAATCGGTCATGTCGTCACGCGTGCTATGTTGGTGCCAGCTGATCACGCTCAAGCGTTGACGAGCATAACATACGAAAGCGTCACACCCGCAGTATTGGCGCCGTTAGGCTGCGTAGGCTCCGTGTTAGGATTGTGCCCCTCACCCGTCTCCTTCTCATCACTCCTCTTCCTAAAGAACCCACCCACCTCGGAAGCGCGCTTAAACAGATTCTCCTCACCCTCTCCTTCCTCCCTCTTCTGCATCCCATCCCTCTTTGTAGCCTGCAGCGCCTTGCTGCCCGATTCGGGACCATCCTGGCCCCTCACGATCCCGTTCGCATCAGCACCGACAACGAAAGATCGACAAATCTGGTTCTGCTGCAGCTCGACCATCTCTTCCGTCGGCGGAGCGTAGGTCTTTGCGCAATCCGGGGTGGAGGAGAAGCCGAGGCGGACGCCCTTGTCGAAAGTGCCGAAGGCGGCGATGGTGAACGCGCCGATGTTCGAGATTCGTTGACAGCCAGAAGCGTCGGGTACGACGGCATGCTTGTTGTCCGAGGACTCTCCGCAGGGGACGAGGATTGTGTACAAGGGGGGTTTCGTGGAGGCTAGCGTGAGTGGGAGGAGCGCGGCGCAGCCGAGGACAAGCACGGCTATGGCTGGGTTGAGTTTGGAGAACATCTTGTCCAAAGATGTAGGAGTGTAGCCTACACGATTACAATTGAGTGCGGAAGGTGGAAAAGAGAGCGGACTAAGACCAAGCCAAGAGGAAAGACGATGCTTAAGGCTGATATATATACTTTCAGCACACGTTCCTTTCCCCTGCACCGCATTCACAACACGACAATGCATCTCCCTGTCAACCAAGCCTGCGTGGCAACCCAGTCACACCCCCCTGATACGTTCACTTCATTACACGCCCGCATCGCCACCGCGCCGGTTGCACCTCGTCTTGCATCATCTGCACGCCTCTTGAATCCCACCCCACGCTCTAACTTTCGGACCAACCTCGACCGGAAGCTCAGCGAATTGCAAGCATAAGCGCATGGATCTCGTGTCCCGCAGTGGCATCATATGAAATGGGGTGGCTGTTGGTCAAGTCGCCGTTTCGTGCTTTTGCCGTCAACACTTTCCATAGCCGCAGCACGAAAATAAGGGGCGGCGAAAAAAAGGTTCCGAAAAATCAATGCCTCATCTCGGTCGTTGCTTCGGACACTTGACCTTTTGGTCATCAGGACAGCGGCTCGGGGGCAACCCTTCATCTGATCATGTGGCGGCGGTCCCCCAATTATCTATTCACCCGCTCAACAGCACACTTCAACTCCAACACACGTTGCCCTGTCAACCAAGAAGACACCCCCCCACCATCGTCCCTCCGTCTATTGCGTTGGAACCCCACCCGTTCACACACCACACTCAGGCTGTCCTGCGAATGCAAATCCGAATTACAATAGAAGAAACGAAGGGCAAGACCCACGGTATCCGTGAACAAAACAGTGTATCAGTTCTGGGAGGCTCCAATGTTCTGAGCAGCAGCCTTGTGTTCCTCCCCATCCTCCTCCTGATGGATCATCGTCAACCTCTTCCGTTGATCCCTCTTCCTCATACTCCTTTTAAACACATCCGGCACCAGTCTATCTTTGACACTCTTCTTATGCAACCCGCCGCTTGGCTCGTTAGCCGAAAACGTATACCCACGGTTGGGCCTCTGCTCGCCCGTAAGCATATCGTAATGCGTGCTGCTCGCCCTTGAGGCTGTCTGACGCAGGTCGTGCATCGGCACGCCACCTGGCGCACTCCCCTCCGCAGCGTCAAACCTCGACGTCGACGTCGCCGCACGCACGAGCGGCGAAAACGTATGATGCTTCATACTAGGTCTACCCGCCGCATCCGCATACACCGCGCCATCAGCGTGCGCGTGCGGGATAGCAGGATCGCGTGTAAAGTCGTGGTCGTTATCCTTCTTATCCACGTACCGCAAAATGTCCACATCCGTCGGGTAGTACGACTGGCGGAAGCACTTGACCAGAATACGCGGCAGAAGGGCCAGGCAGCACGTAAGGAATCCAAGCACCCAGAACTGGATCGACGGATACAAGAAATGGTTGTTGCCGTACGAATACGTCGACGTAAATGCCGCGTAGATAGGCGCAAAGCAGAACATGACCACTGTGCCCGCCCACACACCGACAAAGATGAACCACGTCCATGCCCGCGCATTGATGCCGACAAACAAGTTGGCCACCAGCACCGACGCAATGGCCATGCCTGTGGACCACTCGTACAGGTTGATGTCGTATCCGTCATTGCGTGCCGTCGTCGTGTTGTACGAGTAGGCAAAAAAGAAGAACAGCACCACCGACTGGTAGATACCATCCACAAAGTAGATCAGGAACGGCTTGGGCCCGAAGTAGGCCCGCTTGCGCGGTTGATGATACAGCTCGGGCACCTGCATCAGCACCTTGTCGTTGATGTTGCGGTCAAAGATACCCAAGAAAATGACGGCCAACACGGTCCACACAGCGTTCCAAAGCAAAATGTAGACGTAATCGATCGCCTGCGTCGTCGACCAGGCACAGTAGATCTGGAACCAGAAGAGCGTTCCAACCTGGATGAACTGCTTGTAGAAAAAGTTGGTGATCATGACCGAGTTTCGGTAGTACGACCAGTGACCGTGGACGAGCACCAGACGTTTCAGGAAACGGAACTGAGCAATAGCATAGTCGGAAGAGTTGACGGCCTGCAGACCCTCCTCACCGGCAATACCGACACCGACATGCGCTGCTTGGATCATGCTGACGTCGTTGGCACCGTCTCCGATGGCAAGCGTCATCACACCAAGACCGTCCTTGATGAGCCGCACGATCAACGCCTTTTGCAGAGGCGAGACACGACAGCAGATGACCGCCTTGCACTGCGTCGAGATGCGCAGCAACAGATCCTTGCTAAAGTCCTCGCTGAACGTATGTCCAAGTGCTGTTCCGTCGATCACGAGAGCAAAGCCGCCGCTACGCTGTCCGTTGTCCTCGCCAACGAGCGAGGCTTGGCTGACGCTGCTGCGACGACGAGAGTGGTACGAGGGCCTGCGCGACATGAAGGAAGATCGTCGGCTTTCCGACTCCTCGCCCGGTGGCTGATGGTCCATCTCCTTGAGCACGGCAGGTCCGCCAAAGAAGCGGACCACGGCCTTTCGCAACTGTTCGTAGGCCGAGTTGGGCTGTCCGTACTCGCCGCCACGAACGACGACCAGGTTCATGTCTTCGGTGAGCAACATTGTAGAATAACCGATGGCAATGGCAGTCTCGAGTTTGTCACCCGTAGCCACCCACACATTGATTCCTGCGCGCTTGAGATCAGCGATCGTCTCTGGCACACCATCCTGCAGCTTGTCCTCGATGGCGGTGGCGCCGTACAGGTCAAAGTCCTTTTCAAGTTCGCTCGCGACGGCTTCCATCTTGTCCTCACGATCCTGAATGGAAATGGATGCCTCGTGGTAGCGATGTCTCCAGTCCTCGTAGTATTCGGGGGACAGCTCCTTTCCACCAAGGCAGAGAGTACGCAGACCCTTGTTGGCAAACTCCTCGAGAGCAGCGTCAGTCTCTTGCTTGATCTCGTCCTGGCCTGCGCGAGCACGTTCAAACATGATACTATCGGCACCCTTGGCCAACATGAGCACCTGGCCATCGGACTCGCGTCGCACGATGACACTCATCCTCTTTCGTGCTGACGAGAACTCGTTGACGACGAGCAGCTCGTAGACTTCGGGCTCGCTCGAGTTGGGTGTCAGGATTTTGAGCGTCTGACGTTCCTTGCCGAGGAAGATGAAACCAGCATCGGCTGCAGCCTGGACCAGCGCCTGCTCGTCGGGACTTTGTGCTTGGTACTCGATGCTACCGTCTTCGAGGGTTTCGACGAGCACCGTGTGGCAGAGCGCAAGGCAACGGAAAAAGTTGCCGAGCTGTTTGGCGTGCTCGGAATCAGCGTCCTTGAGCGCATCCGAAAGCTTTTGGTCGTGGAAGGGTGGGATGTCCGGGTTGAGAGGCTTGACTTGGACCTTAGAGCTGTGGGCGTGATACGACTCGGAGCCTTTGATAGCGGAACCGCCAGAGCCATTGTGGGTGGAGCCGCCGTCGTCGTCCTTGTCCGAGTCCTTTGCCGTGGGCACGTCTGTCGTCGTAATGTCTGAAGCGCCGACTTGAGGTGAAGTGGCATCGCCGTGGTAAATGACGCCGGCGACCGCACACTCGCGGAAGATCATGACGTTTTGCGTGAGCGTACCCGTCTTGTCACTGAAGATGTACTCGATCTGGCCGAGGTCGTCCGAGAGGTTCCACGACTTGGCGGTTGTGCGCCGGTTGGTCTTTTCGTACCAGATGTCGTAGTCGTCGTAGATAAAGTAGGCCTGGGCAAGACGGACAAACTCGAACGAGATGTAGAGCGAGATGGGCACGATGTTCTGGAACGTGATGAGCGAGTTGGCAAAGGCGACCAGACCATTGATGCGCGGGTTGTCGTCGCTGTAGATGGCTCCGTACTCCCAGTAGGCGGTGCGATCAAAGTAATACCGCTCGAGGATGGAATCGGCAATGGCACATGCGACCGAAACGCAGGCCAAGACAGCCAAGTTGAAGTAGACCATGGGGTTCATCTGCTTCTCAATCATGGAACGCTTGGAAGGAGTGACACCGGAGTTGGCGATGATCTTGGTGTCCCATCCTGTCATGATGACGACGCCAATGAGCCACTTGGTGTTGCGAACGTTGCAGCCACGCAGCAGAATCTGGTTGAGCGTGACTGGGCACTGGAGCGGGTTGCCGTTCTTGTCGAAGCGGTCGTTGAGGATGACGCTGGCGTTGAGACGGTACATGTTGGTGTCCTGAGGTTCGGCATCGATGCGCAGCGATGCTCGGGCACAGTCTTCCGGGGTGCGGAGCGATGTGAGCTCGGGTACGGCGTGACGGGCTTTGAGATTGGTCTCGCCGTCGAGGTTCTTTGTCTCGATGAAGCACGAGTCTTCCTCCTCGCTGGTGGCGCAAATGATGATGTCGGCAGGGATGGGATCGTTGTTGGTGAGATAGACAAAGTCGCCGACGGCGAGGTTCTCCCAGGTCTTTGGCTTCCAACGGGGCGACTTTTTGGAGAAGAAGGCGTGTTCTTCCTCGGGACTGAGGATGCGTCCGGCGTGCCTGATGCGACCATCGTCAAGCTGCTCGTATTCGGACTCGAACTGGCTGTGTCGGGTGGTGGTGCGGCGTGCGAGCTGATGCGATGTGCGGACAGGTAAGTTGGCTTCTCCGGGGACGGGAAGGCTGCCTTGGACCTCTGTGGTGCCTCCTCCGCCGGGAGCATCCGCGGGAGGAGAGAGAGGCGATGTGGCGGGTTGATGGGCGTGACCTTCTTCGGCGGCGGCTTCGGCCTTTTCAGCCATTTGCTTCCGGAGCTTGGAAGATTGGTTCTTCTTGCCGCCAAAAAACTTGTCCTTGATGGAAGCAAACAAGGCAGACGCGCTTCTGGAATTGGGCTCCATGACGTTTGGATTCTGCCAGCCACCGCCGGTGAGGGTCTTGACCTTGAGACGGTTGATGTGGCGATCTGACTGGTGGCGCTTGATGTCTTCGTAGCCATCCTTGGCCATGGTGATGGCGAGTACAGCGAGAAGGGGCAACATGGACACACCTGGGTTGATGGTGGTGAACTGCGGGAAGAATTGCAAGATGACGATGAGCAAGAAGAAGAGGTTGGCGACACGGCGGAACTGTTCTAGCAAGTTCTTGAAGACAAAGTTGTAGATGGTATATTTAGCGGTCAAGACCTGATTGCTGGCAAAGACGTAAGGGTATTGGGGATGCCCCTTGGCGTTGAACGCCTGCTCTGGTAAAGGCTCATTGAAGTAGATGGAGCGAGGAGCGGGTGGTGGTCTCTCTTTCTTGAAGACGGTGTCGGGGTCGAGACTGAAGTTGGCGAGCTTGGTGCGGAACTTTTGCAGTTTGCCTTGCTTGGAGGTATCGGCTTTAGCAGAAGAGCCGGTCTTTTTGGCACGCTTGCCAAACATGGTGGGTAGCAGAGGTTGCGACAGCGAGTCGCGTGCTCACTTGGCGTGTTGTCGTGCAGCCAAGTGTGTTGGCGAGGTTGCCCTGCGTGGGGCACCTGAAGAGACTCTTTTCGAGCACTGTAACGCAGTGGGCAAAAAGCTGCACAATAAGGTTGGAGGGAAATGAAATGTTAATTGTTGGCGTCCACCCCGTGCCCGAGAAAAGATGAAGGAAGGAATGAGGCGATGCAAGACCAGCGGGTGAGGCGCGGTCTGATGATGTTGAGGCCTGTCGGTCGTCAAGAGACTCGGCTGCAGCGTTGCGCGGACGGCGGTGTTGAAACCCGCTAGAACTCCGTATTGACGAGTCAATCAAGGACGAAACGCCTGCTTCGAGCTTGTCACTGGAAGCAATCGCGACGTGACTTCCAAACGGGCGATAGGTAGAGGGGGCACGCTGTGATGGCGAAGCGTAGATGACGATGGTGAAGAGGGTGAAGAGGATGGAGAAGGAATTTGAGTGTAGCCGAATGTGAGCCACAAGAAAACGTGTCTCTACGGACTCGACGCTCACCGTTATGGAGAGAGAGAGAGGGGGGGGGGGCAAAGCGACTATCTCCGTCAGCAGCAAGCATCAAGCAGGTTGTACGTCCATTGAGATGGCCGCCCATCGCTTCCTTACTCGCTTCCTTACTTGCTTCCTTACTTGGTCGGCTGCTTGCTTCCTCTGCAGATCGTTTCCCGAGGCTGTGAAGTTAAGACTAACTCTCTGATACGCAACCGAGGTGCACACTACTGTAGACAAAGAAAGCGAGGATGAATTTTGCACAGCATAATTTTTAAGCCGACAGTATCACTTGTCTCTTTTGTTTTTTCTTCAAACACATCGCCACGGCCTTTCGGATTTTGCGATCCGGCAGCAACACTCAATCTCAAATTTGTCATAGAGAGAAAGAGAGAGCGGAGAGCGGACCACTTTCACTAAAATATTTGAAAACTCACGGAGCATGGATTTCCAATGATGTCTCTTTTTCTCCTTTTTCCCCCAATTTTCTCCGCTCCGTGGTCGACGTGCAGACTGACTCCAAAGCGTTGCTTCAATTTGTATTTCACAATCATGCTAAATTTGTATTCGGCAATACAGCCTGGCGAGTGTCTGGTCGGATTCGAGTGTAACGTATTTCTTATTTTTTATTTTTGTTTTTATTTTTTGATTTCAACCGACAAACACTGTTGCACGGGCATGATCTGCCCGTGACAAAACTCAGCTGCAAAGAAAATCGGGCCGACGCCGAAGCCTTTTTCTTTGAACAAAACTACTGTATCCTCATTGGATTTCATCAGAGGAGACAGGGCCTCGATGGCATGGCAAGGGTCCAGCTTTGCTTTGCTCTGCTCTTGGCTGTCAAAGCTAGTTTGACAGTAAATTTACATATCGTGCAGTACACAGGGTCTATGATACTATCTTGAATGCCCAAGACCCAACGAGTCGATCTCTCCAAGCCGTTCAAAATCGAATCAAGACATTCGCCTATCGCTGCCCTTCTGGAATTTCCGCGGAGTTGCATCATCGATGAGCTTGGTTCGGCATCTTCGTCGAGAACAAAACGATCTTTCAAAGGCAAGCTTGCAACACTTGAGCTTGCTCGCTCATCTTGCTCGTCGTACAGTCGATACTTTGTCATTGCCTAGCCTATCGCTATCAAGCTGCACTTTTACTGCTCGGCATTGAGCTTCTTTTGGAAAAACGCTCGCACATCTTCTTCGCGCACCACCTTGCCTGTGCCTGCAAACGGCTTGAGATGCTCCCACAAAGCATCCCTAAACTTGCTATACGCGTGCAAAGAGTTGATCATCTTTTCTCTCGGCATGGATCGCAGCGCTGCCATGCCTAGATCGTACGTTGACGACGTGATCGACGCTGCATCGTCGTCGCGCACAGAGGCTTGCGGGTCCGACGGTGGAGCGTATGTCTCTTCCGCGTCCAACACGTGCGGGAGGTGGGCCCATTTGGCGAGACAGGGTGTGCATCGGCAGATACGCTCGCGAAAGTCTTCGCTGAGGAAAATGTCGTATCGATGTTGCTGGATTGTTGCTGGCGGTGCCTCGCTCAACGCTGGTATCCATTCGTCCACTTTGGACTCGGGCAGCGATGTAACAACGTCCAGCGCCTCTGGCAGTGTGCATCCTGTCGCTTCGTCCTGATGAGTTTTCGAAGACCCTTCATGCTCCACTTTGACACGCTTTGCCTCGCTCTCCTCCTTATCCGCATCGACAGATTCGTCATCTGCACGCCGCTTGCCCTCCTTTTGCTCCGTGATACCGATCGCTGAGCTGCTGCTGCTTCCGGGTTGCGGTTCATCCTCGCGTATCGGACCGACGCCGTCCGTTGCTGTCATCGAAGACCCTTCCATCATCTCCGAGGCTGCTGCCATGGTAGATCGAGCTAGTTCGGCGACCGAAGACAGCAGAGCTCCGTCCGTGGCAGCGCTGACTTCGGTCTGTGTCAGTGTCCTGTCTGGCTCCATCGCTAGTCCAAAGATTTGCCAGCTACGGCCATCGTGGTACGGCCCACCGGCTTGTTGCAGTTCTTCCTGGGTCGGAACCTGAATCTTTGCAATCGAGTCGTGCTCGTTGACATCGGCTACATCCTGACTAGGCGCTAGCACCATCCAACCTTTGGCACCGGCGTAGCGTCGAAGGATCTCGTTGCTTGGCTTTCGAACGCACGCGTCGCAGATCATCAGGTCGAAAAGGTCATGATCGATCAGAGGTGCTTCCACTTCCGTTGCTGGTCGATCAGCGCCGGTTGACAAAGCGTCCGATGTCTTGAGAGGTTCGTGAGAAGAGCCACTTTCTGGCGAGGGTTGATTCGCCACGATTGGGCGCAGTGAAGTACAGCTCTCGTGCAGCCACTCTTCGCAAACAATGCACTGGAACATGGTCTCGTCCTCCTTCTCGGGATCGTACGTCTTTCCCCTCTCGCAGTAGCAGAACTCGCCGTCAAAGTTGTGGTTGTAGGTATTGGCATCGTTCTGCGGACTAAAGCCTGGCTTGCGCAAGCTGCACGGCTTGGCACCTTTGGGGTATTCGAGCTGCTCCGTGAGTCGAGTGCGCCTGACGGCTTGGTTGGGCTCTTGCTGGCGATACAAGTTTGGAGTGCCGCAGTCGCATCTGAATTTGCGCTTGTTGAAGAGTTCGACTAGCTCATGTTCAGCATGGCACGATACACTGCAGCCCGCGCAGACACCTCCGCCTCCGCAGGTCTTGCAGGCATAGACGGGCTGTCGGATGTAGCCGCGCTCGTGTGTGCAAGTGTCGAACCGGAATGGGATGGCCTCGTTCGCTTGAGCTTCTAATCGAGACTGTTGAGCGATCAAGTCAGCTGCGGTGAAGCCGACTTCATCCTCGCCCAGGTTTGGCGCTGGCAGCGATGGATCGGGAAGAGACGTTGCTGAGCCTGAACCGGTTGACAACGCAGTCGGTACAGTCGACGAAGAGGCAGACGCCTTGCTGTCCTCGCTCATGCTATGCTTTTGCTGTCAAGAGGTGAGCGGGATGCAAGCGTCACGTCTCAGCAGGAGGATGTCAGGAGGGCAGATGGTGTCGAGAGACAGGAAAACCAAGGTTCCTGCGCGGCCAAGTTGAACTTTTTGGGCATGTCGTTTGACAGCCAAATTTACACACGGTGCGCGCACGCGCCACGACATTCGACGCTTGGCACGGGTCAAGCTCAATGACCTTCTCGGGCGGGTAAGCTCAAAGTCCTTGACAGACGCCTGCAAGGCTACTGGAATGCAAATGTGAGCAACTGTCATACAACAGAGAATGAGAATCGAGAACATCATCTGAACAATAGCAAGGGAATCGAATAGAAGCAGGACCACAGTCGCGTGTCTGCTCGCTGCCAAGTCGTTGAATTGGACCCTGAAGTTGAGCTCAAATGAGAAACAGAGGTGCGAAGCTCTTGCTCGCTCAGAGTCTTGTCCGCCTGCACCCCTGCATCAACTTCGTTCCCACAGAAGGGCGTGTGCGAGTGGACCAACCTTAATGAACTGAGACTTTGGCTGGTCAGTATCTCTAATACCTCGTCGTCCCCTGTTGCACCATTGCGCCTTACCTCCATCCTTTTCGCAGCCAGACGTGCCTATAGCACCCTAACCGTAGCGTTTCTGTCCCTGTTTTGTGTTTGCCGCCCTAGTTGCCGCTTCTTCTGCGCTCGACCGGCCCTTGGCGGCGAACTGGGAGACCCCGCTAAGCTCGAGGGCCTCCCCGGTCTTTCGCCTGCAACGCACGGCGTTGTTTCTCTCATACTCGAATGTGATTCGACGAATAGTTTGACGGGATGTTTCGGAGCTTTAGCGTTTATTTGTACCAATCGTGTGGATCACTTCGTTGCCGCCCATCGTGCGCTAAACCAACACTTTGGCGGTGAGTGGGGAAGCCTCTTGTTGAGCTCGAGATCCTCACAGAACTCTCGCCCGCAATGTGAAATGTTGCAAATGTAGCTCCGTGCACAAGAAGAGATCTATCTGAGGTAGAAGGCGGCATGTTGGTATGTAATATTGCAATGATGATAGATGAGATGCAAGCAAAAGAAAGATGGCGTTCTACAAATTTGAAGCCCAGTACAGAATGTAGCTACGGCTGCGGGGGTCATTCTGTGAAGGGCAGAAACAAATGGTGTTCTGTGAAATCTTGTAGACTGCACAACGGGGAAACGCTGTGAAATAGCTCGTGGATTGACGATGCTGATCAGCGCCGCCTATCGGCAGATCTTGTCTGATCGTAGATCGATTTGTTGATCGGAAGGTGATGATTGGCGATGCTGTGTTTTGAGCAAGATGCACGCCACACTGCGCTGCATAGATCGAAGCACATTCGGATCGCATCGGCTGTTGGCCATGCCGTGACCGCCATGCTGCTGTTGAAAATACGGCAATTCAACCTGCGTCTTTTTGCATCCACCATTAGGGGGTTTCAATTTGTTTCAAAAAAGTGTGATTGTGTAAAAATGTTTTTCTCATTCGCATTTTGCATTGGAACCCCCTACTATTGGAAGCTAAAAGGGGAAACCATGAGCGCGAATAAAACCTTGCATCTTTCTGCAAATGCTGTGGCAACGACAACCGATCAGAGTTGGAGAAAACAAAGCGCCACATTTGCGTTGAAAGTACAGTACGCGTCATTCAGTTTTTAAAAACCCAATGGCAAATTACACTGAAGAACTGCCTCCTGAAAAACCTAGCTTTGCTATGCTTCGTAGCATCCTCGATACTTCTAGTCCACCCTAGGTGCTTGGAGAAAGTTGTTGTAGACAATCATAACAATACCTCAGGCTCTTTAACTGCAGTGTTTCAAAGCAAGCTGCAAGGCAGGCTGGCCTGAGACATTGCCATTTCATGTCAAAAGTGCCAGAAAAACGCATTTTTGAGCATTACATGCAGACTTCTTACAGCCACTGCTCTCCATCCAGATTGCTGGCCTTGTTTTTGACTTGATGGTACACTCAAGCAGCAGCAAGGCTTTGCATTCCATGCTCTCTGACAGGCTCACTCTTGGTCTGCAATAAACAGCAGCAGATCAAAGTTGTACCATTTTCAGTGGGCCTGGCATCAGAGGAAGGTCAAATTTCTTTTTAAAAACTGAACACCGCGTACTGTACGTACTCTTGATCAACCTTTGCCGAGACTTTATCATGGCATGTGAATACTTTGCAAACCAGCTTTACGCGCCTGCCTTGTTGACACGGGATGGCTTCGGAACGGCAAGGGACGGGTAAAAAATAAATAAAATAAAATAAAAGTAAAAATAGGCGTTTGGTCTTTGTTAGGGCATTCGCCGCAACGGCATTTGCGAGTCTGCCTTTATGTATGCGCCACTGCATTTCCTTAGTGTAGGAGAGTGGGCTGCTTGATAGTAAGCTGACAGCAACGCATGGTAGGATGATGATGTCTTTCTGAAAGCGGCTCAACCCGGTTCTGTCAATTGCACAGCAGGATCAGACTAGGAGATAAAGACGAAAGTTAGAGATACGGAATCAATCGACCAGCGTTTCGCCATAGACCGGCCGAAGGGAGGAAAGGCACATGTTTACCGGTCAGCTTATGCGCTTAGAGTGCGGCGTGAGAGCATGAAAACGGGGGCATTCACAAAAAGTGGAACGTGTGAGAGCTTTGGGACAGGGCCACCGAGAAGACCGAGACTACCGCACGTTGCAAACCATTCATCGTCGCATGACGCCGCATAAGCTGTTCGGGCGTCCTTGCTATTTCCCATCCCACCTTGCCAATCGCTGTGGCGCAAGGGCACAAGATGATTTGCAACACCCTTTCCGATCCTGGAGGGTCATGAAGCGAACGAGTTCAAAATTGTATTGCAAGCGAGCACACACGCACTGATGTCAACGGAGAAGCGCGGATCGAAAGGTCGACAGCACTAGGATAGAGCGCTGAAAAGCAACAGCGAGGCTCGCTTGCCAGTTGACCGGCGGATTGAGTTACATGAGGAATGGCCCGGGACCAACCACCATCGAAACCCCAAAGTACTGTACCTCGGATTAAGCAAGCTTGTCGTTGGTGATGAGCTGGTCTGCGGATGTTTACCGGTACGTTGGGGCGATGATCGGGCCAATGAGACAAAAGCGACCAAATCTGGTCTTTTACCACGAATAACAGGTCGACACGGTCTGCCAATCGAAGAACCGCGGTTACGATCGTTGGTGACGGTCGTAAAAACGACGAGGAGTCTCAGGTTGGCATGCGCAATGATGGCAAGGCTCGCTCTTGTTGATTCCTTGGCTGTGGATCTTTTGCACTCCGACCAAAATAAATCGACGCGTGGAAAATACTGTGCTGTCTAGCAATATGTAGCGCAGCCTCTGCTTGCATTTCATCTTCGAGAAAAAGGCATTGCTGTTGCAAAACAGAAGACAACTGGGAGCTCCAGGTCGAATAAGCTGTGCGTGTAGCCAGCCTGCTTGCCGATGGGCGTGTGGAATCTGGCCGCAACAATGGTTCTGCCGAATCCCCCTGCCTTTTGTGGCCCGTGCTGCAATTCAGGGTGCAGAGAAATGCTTTTGCGCGCGTCGAGGCGCTTCAGCGGAAACCTTTGCCACATCGCAGAACGTGCAAAGAGCAGCTCCAAACTTCTATCCTTGTGAATATCGAGTATGCTTTTCTGAGCTTTGTCTTTCGAGGGGAGTCGACCGTCAGCGAATTCCAAAAAAGGGGAATCTGTCCAGTTATGACGCGGCGACTTTTGACGAGTGGGACCCTGGACCGGCATTGCCAAGGCTGAACGGATTCAGATTTGTGGTACAATGCCGTCTAGTCCGGCATTTTTGATTTTGCATAGCCAGACTCAAGCTCTTCATGAATCCAAGGCGACTTTCTCCCTCCTTTCTTCGAGCTGGAAGGTGAACGATGATGCGGCTGGTCTCCTGCGCAGTCGCCTTCGTACCGTCTGCTTGTGCGCCCGTCTTACTTTTCGCCTTGAGACCCTTGTCGCTGAGCTTCCAACCGGCAGAACTAAATCGAAGCTATCGAGACTGGCGAGAAAACTTTCGCTTCAAGGTGCTCGGCTATCTTACTGTAGATTCAGTAGGGCGGATTCGGCACATGGCCACTCTCGCCAGAGGCGCGAAAAGGGCATCCAATATTTGTTTGAGGTTAGGTATGACGTGGACCGAAATTTCCATCGAAAAACAATAGCGAGTACGCCGGTGTCTTCGTCTATGCCCTTCGGCTGCGGCTCACATGCATTGACCTCTCAATTTTCCTCCACATCGGCTGCTGCTGCTCGTCACGCAACCGTTTTTTTTTTTTTTTTTTTTTTTTTTTTTTTTTTTTTCCAATCCTACGCATCCACGCTGTCATGAGCTGCCTGCAGGTGTTGATGGTCGACGCTGGACGCGCCTATCGTCTATCTCGTGTCTGTTTGATGAGAAGAAACAAGGCTCAGTTCGGATGCAGCACGTTCCGTGTATGCCCTAGTCTTCAACCCGGGATCTTGTTGCTGGTCCCTTGCCCCCCTCTCCCTTCTGAAAAACTGGCTCGCCCCTCGGAACCCTTTTTTTTTCAAAACAATCTTGTGACCCACTCTTGATCTCTCCTCTGATGCCTTCGCACGTCGCACGTCTTCCGACAGCAGCTCCGCCTCTTCCGTTTGAATCGCAAGACGCCACATCCAGTTCGGCTGTCGCTGCTGCGCTTTGGACTACGGTACAGTACATGCCTCTTTGTCTGGGTGTTGGCCTCCCTTGTCCTTTTCCTCCACTCAAAAACCAAATTCGCTCGCTTCTGAACGTCAGTCACTCTTTGTAACACCCAGTCACAATGTTGAGCCACCGCCGCACTAAGCATTTGCCAGAAGAAAAGACCAGACTAGTATAAACTGCAAACAGCCTACAGCCTACATCCACATTGAGTCGGTCACTTTTCCCTACGACTTGTCCTCCATCCCGAAACAAGTTTGACCGATTATATCCTTCTGTTTGCATGGCTTTCGCGCGCACCTTTTCCTTCCGTGCATGCGCAGCAAGCAGCCTTCTCGCTTCTCGCTTGGATGTCTCTTTAACTTAGCCACAAAGCTCAACACTTGGAAAAGGCATACAAGCAGACGGGCACATGGATGGTCAGTCGTCATTTCCTCCTCCACGAGCCTCCACGTCCTTTTTTCCCTCTCGCCCTTTCCTCCTTCCTCTCCTGCCCTTTTCCTCTAACGCCCTCTTTTCTTCATATTGAAACGATACTCTCTCACGGTCTTCTTCTTGTAAAAAAACTCTCATCCGAAAAGCCCTTTCTCTCCCAACTTATGTCACCGCATCGACGTTGATGAGCCCTGCCGTAGAGACAGATCCGAGCTTCGACTTGATGCCAGACCTGTACGGTGTTCAAACAGGGTTCCTCGTTCAAGCCGAGTCGATTGCCAGGGTTTTTCCTCTTTTGGTTCAACCTTGAGTTTCTCGCTTGGTTCACATACCTGACCACCCCTCTTCTCCCTCCTTCCTCGTGGACCGGCTTTGCTCTCGCTCCCTTGTGTGGCCTGTCTCTTCTTTCTCTCTCGCCTCTCTCTTCTCATTCTTCAGTCTCTGGATTTAGCCGGCTCCAACCGTCTCTACTGTACTGGCTCGCCCTTCAACCTCGAGCTCGACTGTTCGACTCTGTTTCAACGCCACATTCACACATTCACACACGCACACACTCGGCTGGTGCTGCCCTTTCCACTCCTCTTCTTCGTTTATCCCAAGGGTCAAGGGTCTCAAGGGTACTCTGTAATTTGTCGGCAGCGCCGAAACGTGGATTCGCACCTGCGACGAACCAGCCCTCTCGCGCCACCTTCCAAGGAACTCGCTCTGGCTTGATCGACTTTCCTTATAAGTGGGTCAGTCTGGCAGGCCTACGCGCAGTTGTCGGCTCTCCCGTTTCTTCGGATCTGCTTCCATTCCATCTCTTCGCAGTCGCTTCAGCTCTGTCTCTACTGCCTCTGCACTCGGCCTCCTTCTTCACACTTGACTTTGGACGACACGATTTGTCCTTGTGCTCTGTCGCACGCCCTTTTCGTCGCGCTTGCCGTCGCTGCAAAGCTTGATACGAACTTCTTCGCCACCGTCCCGATACCCCTTTCCACTGCGCCCGTCCGCTGCGCATCCAATCCACCGCTACTTTTTCATCTTCTCTTCCAGATTAATTTAAGCCCTTCACGACAGGGCCACATAGCCTACGGCGTCACCCGTTGATTCCAGCATCTTGCATCCTTCCGCCGTCTCTGCGTACCATCAACCCCTCTTCGACACAACCCCTCATGCCATTGATCATGAGACCACCCGCCAAGAACAACGACGACATGCTCGATGCGGAGCGACTTCGTCAGATTGCGCGCCGCAAAGAACAGAATCGCAATGCACAACGACGACTTCGCGAACGCAAAGAAGAGTACACAATGCAGCTCGAGGCGCAACTGGCAGAACTACATCGTCGATCTCAGAGCCAAGAGGAAGAGTCCCATTTCCTCAGAGAGGCGCTCGCCCGCATGCGTGCAGAGAACCAGACGCTGGCCGAACAGGTCGCCATGATTCACCAGGTTGTACCTTCCACCCAGTCCTCGCATCCTCTCCCGCAACGCGCTTCCATTGACCTTGGCGTCGACCACTTTGCCCCTCTGAACCGCAGCAGGAACCGCTCGCAAAGCGTCACAGCTAGCATGATGCCTCACTTTGCCTTCAACCACAACGTTGCTGCTCCCTGGGCAACCTCATCTCAGCAGCCTATGCCTGCAGTCCACGCGCCTTTTGGAGCTACCATCGCTCCGGGCGCCACTCACCGTCTTCCCTTTGCGACGGCGTCTCCTCTTGCAGGTGCTCCTCTTGCAGGTGCTCCTCTTGCAGGTGCTCCTCTTGCAGGTGCTCTTGCAGGTGCTCCTCTTGCAGGTGCTCCTCTTGCAGGCGGTATGCCAGTGCCGCGGCACGAACAAATCGAGGACGTCGCCATGCCTCGATCGGACGACGCCAGCCGCACGAGCTCCATCTCGCCAGCATCGCAGCGACGCGACAGCTCCATCATCAGCCCTTTTAATTCGAGGGCCAACCTCTCCCGTCACGGCAGCGGTCAAACAGAGTTGACCATTCCATCCGAATCTTCCCAATCCGAGGGCGGCCCCGCCACCAAGATACGACGTGTCTCAGATTCTGGTAGGGTCATTGGCACGTCTGTGTCCGTATCACCGGCTCCCTCGGGAGATTCTGCGCCGATCCCGTCGAGGACCATGGCGCCGGAAATGGCAACGCCTGTGGGCGAGGCCAAGACCGACATGGCACCCTTGTCTACTGATTCTGACGACGTGATGGCGAGCTGCCTCGAGAGTATTCACTCCCTGCCTCGGGCCAACGCCGATGCTGAATCCACGCAAAAGGCTCATTTCGACCATGCCACCTCGTGGATGGCATCCAACAACGACATCTCTGGTCAACTCTCCCTTCCCGACTTCCGCAACCCGGACCTGTCGAGCATCTCCAAGCCGCTCGGTCTTACGCCAGGTGCGCTTGGTCTCTCGAATGCTATGCCGGGCACTGGTGCTGGTGGAGACGGATGGTCCATTTCGCCCTGGATCAACCTCGCCCCTACTCCATCGGCCGGCATGTCATCCGACATGGAGCACTCGTCTTCGCGATCGTATGCCGACAGCCAACGTCTCGAGACAGGCATGGCTTTTGACAACAAAAAGTCACTGGCCTCTCGTCGTGGGTTCTCGGGCAGTCTCAAACTCGAGACGCGCGCTTCGTGACACCGCGCTTGGCCACGATGCCCAGGTCGGAACTTGACTTTGCTCGATACGCTCCTCGGCAGTCACTAGCATCTCAAGTTCCATTCTCCTTGGGTGGTCTCGCTCTTTTCACAGCATCGCCACGCTTGCTTGTTGTTTGCAGTTTGATACTGCTCAACACAAGTATAGCGCTTGGCTATTCGTTCCTTGTTCCGTTTTTGAACCGTTCCGCTCGAAACCGACAGCCATCTCGGCAGCATCTGTACAATACCACACATACTCGAAGGGTTCTTCTCACATGGCTGCTCTGCGCTCGTCACTCAAAGTCACATTGCCTTGGTTTTGTTGTTCTTAGCTTTTGCGCTCGCTTCACACTCGCGATGGGCGCCTCACTTGCATCACTCTCCTTTTTCCTTCATTTCATGTCGGGCCTGTGCTCGGCTGTTTGACCTCAAAGGTCGTTTTCACCCTCCTGTTCTTTTCAGTTTTATGTATCACTCTCGCATTCGCATCACGTTCGCATTGTTTGCATTGGTCTCTAATCATACTCGCAAGGGCCGCTGCTGTAATGCAGCTTGGATTTTCACTCTCACTCTTGTGTCTGGTGTGCTGCTGTGTGTGAAGGGTTGTGTCTTGGCTTTGGGAGTGTGAAGAGGAGTTATGGCGATTCATGCCAAGGTGTCCCTGTTCATTGATGGCGGTGGCGATGACGAGGATGCGCAGCTGGACGTGGTCGCTGCGATTAAAATAGGGTTGTTAAACCGTTAGCTTTCTCGCGGTGCAGCACGCGCGTGCCTTTTTTTTTTCAATCGCACTTTTCACAGCTCGTGAAAACGCCGGTCCAGGCTCGACACCGGTTTACCGAGAGGAAATTGGCAGCGGAGAAATCTGGGGATCGCAGGTTGGCGGCTCAGCACAACGTTGCCAGCACAGAGCCGCCAACTCCACACTCTGAAGGACAAGGTGGAGAAAGGGGGCGGAAGTGCGATCGGAAGAATGTCCTCTTTCCTGCCCGGCTCAGCCGGACATTTGTTCGCGCTTTTGCCTCTGCCACCTTGCTCAGTCCCTCCTTGCCTCCTCCTCACCACCACCGCCAACACCAGCAGCATATACTTCGCCGGCCACGCAAAGGCGCCATCCTATTGCAAGTTCATACGCTGCTGCCCTCCCATCAACCATTTCAAATTCTTCCTTTCGATACCTCTCAAAGATGGCTAGCCAAGCATTCATCGTAGCTGCCAAGCGTACCCCCTTTGGAGCGTTCGGAGGCAAGCTCTCCGGCTTCACCGCATCGCAGCTCGGAGGACTCGCCTCTAAAGCTGCCTTGCCGAACTTCCCTCTTCGACCAAAGTCGATGCTACCATCTTTGGCAATGTCCACGCCAGCGACAACACGGCCGCCTACCTCGCGCGTCACGTGGGTCACCACGCCGGATTGCCTGTCACCGTGCCCGCACTCACCGTCAACCGACTGTGCGGATCTGGATTCCAGAGCATCATCAATGCGGTTCACGAGATCCGCGTCGGCGACTCGGACGTGGTGCTGACCGGTGGTACCGAGTCCATGTCTCAGGCGCCCTATACGCTTTCGGGTGTGAGGTTTGGAAACACCCGCTACGGTGTGGATCTCAAGCTGGTTGATTCGCTCGCTGCTGCGTTGACCGACCAGGTTCCCACGCCTACGCCGATGGGTATTACCGCTGAAAACGTTGCTGCCAAGTACGGTATCACGAGGCAGCAGTGTGACGAGTACGCTCTGCAGACGCAACAGCGCTACCAGAAGGCACTTGCGGAAGGAGCGTTCAAGGACGAAATCGTCCCCGTTGAGATCAAATCCAAAAGTCTACAGAGACCTTTGAGGCAGACGAGCACCCTCGAGCCAAGACCACCGTCGAAAGCCTCGCCAAGCTCCCCAGCGTCTTTAAAAAGGAAGGCACCGTCTCCGCCGGCAATGCTTCGGGAATCTGCGACGGCGCCGCCGCCAACATCGTCGCCTCGGAAGCCGCCCTCAAGCAGTTCAACCTCAAACCGCTCGCCCGCATTGTCTCGTACGGTGTCACAGCCTGCGAACCCAGCATCATGGGCATTGGTCCCGTCCAAGCGTCCAAGCTTGCTCTCGGCCGCGCTGGACTCAAAGTGTCCGATATGGACCTGATCGAGGTCAACGAGGCGTTTGCCGCACAGTTCCTGTCGGTGCAGAAAGAGTTGGAGTTGCCAGGTGAGAAGACAAACGTGTTTGGTGGTGCGATCGCCTTGGGTCACCCACTGGGCGCTAGCGGTGCCAGGATTATGGCCAACTTGACGCACAACCTGATCAGGCTGGATAAGAAGTATGCGCTCGGTGCGGCTTGCATCGGTGGTGGGCAGGGTATTGCCATTGTCATTGAGCGCGTTTGAGTGGCAAGAGACGACGATGCCAGTCGGTTCGACAAGTTGTTGGTGTCGAATGCTACGCTGGAATAGATCACCCTGTTTTTGGGAATTGAAAGCAGTTGAATGGAGAGAATATGGGCGTGAGACAAGGAAGGTTTTTGGTGTGAGAAAGTGTGCTGGACTGAGTTTGTGACGTGCTGCAGTATCGCCCTGTTGATCAGCTTTGCTCACAGACGGGTCGCTCACGTTCGAATGGTTGCAGACGCAACCTCGGCGCCCGTCCGTTGAGAAGGACTAACATCCACGCGAAAGATTGAACCGGTTCAGGCGTGCAATTTCTTTCTTTCTCGATGGAAGATGCCGCCATGGATGTACAACAAGGGGTCAGCCGCGAGTTGATCTAGGATTGAACTGTCTCTCTTCTCTCTTTGCGAGCGCGAGGGCAAAATCAAATCCTAGCCGACTGGCCAGCTAGTCAGTTGTTAGCGTTCACAATGTCGACAAACTCGGGCTTGAGCGAAGCGCCGCCGACCAAGAATCCGTCGATATCCGGCTGCTGAGCGAGCTCCTTGCAGTTTTTAGCGGCGACACTTCCACCGTAGATGATCCTGAGCTTCTCGGCAACATCCTTGCCCAGCTTCTCGCCAACCCACTTGCGGATAGCAGCGTGCACCTCCTGAGCCTGCTCCGAAGTGGCCACCTTGCCGGTACCGATGGCCCAAACGGGTTCGTAAGCGACGACGATCTTGGACCAGTCCTTGACCTGTTCAGCGACGGCGTCGAGCTGACGGACGACGACGTCGACTGTTTCGTTGGCCTCGCGCTGTTCGAGCGTCTCACCGATGCAGAGGATGACAGAGAGGCCCTGCTCCAAAGCGGCGGCGGTCTTTTCGGCAACGTTGGCGTCCGACTCGTGGAACAAAGTGCGGCGCTCAGAGTGACCGAGAACAACCCAAGGGATCGAAGCGTCCTTGAGCATGGTAACGGAGACTTCGCCCGTGTAGGCTCCGCTGGCCTTGTGGTAAGCGTTCTGCGCGGCAACGGCGACTTTCGAACCCTCAAGGTGCTCCTGCACCGCGACGAGGTAGAGCGAAGGGGGGGCGACGACGACCTCTGTGCGAGAAAGGGAAAAGTAGTTCATAATGTCAGCTGGATTGCCTTCAGCAGTGTTGAAGGTCGGATAGGGTTGGAGAATACATACCAACGTTGGAGTCCAGCTTGGCCTGCGTCAAAGTCTGGGTGAGCGACTTGATCGACTCGAGCGAGCCGTTCATCTTCCAGTTACCGCCGACGAAGAAAGTGCGAGCCATTTTGTCAGATTGAGCGAGAAGGGATGTTCGAAGAAAAGCTGTTGTGGATCGAAGGATGATGCAAGAAGGAAGCATGTGGATGGTGGTCAAAGCTGCAGCTCGACTCTTGTCCTTTCAAACGCTTCCGATCAATAGATCAACTCGATAAAACTCAGCTCTTCGGAAAGATCCCGGCTGATTCCCGCTTTGATTTTTTGCGTACAGAGAAATCAATGAATGTGCGTATGTATGATAACGCGTCGGGCTTGATCCCTCCTCCACTTTCGTGTTTTACACAGCCTCTTGGCAGCGCCCAGTAAGCGTCAGCTTTTCGTTGCAGTGCGTGTGTGCGCAGTGCAGGCGCTTGGACCAGTCTGCGGAACACGATTGCGTTTTCCGTCCGGGAGCAATCAAGCGCTGACGCCCTCTGCGAGAGAAAGGCACCCCTGATCAAATACACGCTCGTCATCCGAAACCAACACTTTTGACTTTGCACACCATCATTCACTTGGACACTATACACACGCACAACATGTCTTGGCAAGGATACGTAGACACCAACCTCGTCGGCACTGGCAAGATCAGCCAGGCTGCCATCATCGGTCTCAAGGGCGGTGTTTGGGCCACTAGCGCTGATTTCAACGTAAGTGCGCTGACCATTGACGACGACGACGACGACGACGACGACGACGACGAAGCAGATGGCGCACGGTGAATCGAGGACGGCAAAGGCGGCACTCCCCTTGAGATTCTCGTTGCACGAGATGTCCGGAAGTGCGCAAGCTACATCACTCCCGCATCACACTGCCGTGCACGCCATTCGATCGCCTCCTCGATCCGTCATCTGGATTCAGAGCGTTGATCTACGTACAACACCACCAGAATACCCCTCCAACGTACGGCTGATACAGGATCAAACTAGAGTCGAAAACTGACGCCCCACCTTTCTCCAACACACAAACCACGGTCGAACAACTGACAGGTCTCGCCCGAAGAGCAAAAAGCGATAATCGCCGGCTTCGACGACCCATCCGGTCTGCAGGCCGGCGGTGTCCGTGCAAACGGCAAGAAGTTCTTCACCCTCGGCGTCACACCAAAGACCATTTACGGAAAGCAAGGCGTAAGTCTCAAAACTCCCTCCCAAACCTCTCTCTTCCCCTGCAACGCTCGAGTTTAAAACAGTTCTGACACGTATCGTATCTCATCTCCTCCCCCTTTCTCGTCGGTGCGTTTGGTAGGGAGATGGCCTGGTAGCGGTCAAGACGAACCAAGCCGTGCTGGTATGCGTCTATGTTGCGCCCATCGTACCCGGCGAGGCTAACAAGGTCGCTGAAGGTTTGGGTGATTACTTGGTTAGTGTTGGATACTAAGAGCTATCGCAATCCTCTCTCTCCGCGCGCCGTAAGGTTGAAGTGGGGGAGGTGATCAAACGTGAAATCAAACAAGCTTTTTTCTGACCCGGATGCGTGAAAGGCTCGGAGGGTAGTGTGCTCGTGTGTAGTGAGATACAGCTGAGAGCACTCAGATCGGGACACAGTCAAAGTCATCGTTCAAGCCAGCCCGACCCAGCGCATCGAATCTGTGAAACCATCCCGAGTCAGCTGAGCAACCACATCAACCTGTCACACACCTCACATCCACCCGCCAAAACGTCTATAGAGATACATTGCATGATAGCCATCCATGAACCTTCTGCCACACGGACAACCTTTTCTTTAAAACTGTCCTCCAACACCTCCCTCCCTCACTACTGAGTCGTCGAAGACCCCTCGCCCGCACCCAGCGCAACCTCGTCCAGCGGCACCACCACTGTCGTCCCGTCGGCCAGCGTTCTCTGAAGCTTGCCCTCCTCGTTCTGCGAAACGGTCGTTGAAATACCCGGTCCGAGCGGATCCTCTGCGTCGGTCACCTCGGAAATCTCTGGACCTGCAGAGCCGAGCGATCCTCGTCGACGGTTGGCTGCACCATCTCCGCTACCGAGGTCAGCAGTCTCGAGATGACCGAGCGAAGGTCGACGTGCGTGTGCTTTGCTCACCACGTCGGCAGCCAACGAAGCATCGAGGCCTTTCGGCGACAATGGGCTCGAGCTGAGCGCTGATCCATGTTGAGCATCTTCAGCTTCGACCGGCTTGCTCTGAGCGGCATTGCTCTCGTCCTCGCCCTCCTCCTCGTCATCATCCTCACCATCGTCAGAATCGTCTTCGTCCTGCTCTCCGCCCGTATGCTCCTCCTCGTGATATTCCCTCCGGAACTGCGCCGACCAGTCAGCGGGCGTCAGGTTCTCAGCAAATGGATTCGAGCTGCTGCCGACACCAGCACCACCAGCAGCGGACAAAGTAAAGTCAAAACTCTGCGTAGCTCCGCCACCATTAGCATCGCTAGGATCCACAAACGGACCCCAGTCATCATCCTCGTCATCGTCGCCCAGCTCGCCACCGCCGCCACTCGAACCGTGCCTGGGTGCGAATGCATCGTCGAAGCCGCTGCCATCCTTGCCGCTGCGCTTCATCTCGCTCGACAGCCACGAGGCCTCGTCGTCGCTGTCGTCCTCATCGGATCCAGTCGCGCCGCCGATCTGAGATGACAAATAACTAGCAAACGAGCTGCTTCCCGCTCCCCCAATGCCACCGTCATCGCCATCGTCTTCTGCATCAGAACCGAACGACATCGACATGCCTTCGTGTCCGCGGTTGAAAGCAAGCGGTCCACCTTCCTTCTCCCGGATCTCCTCCAGTGTCTCAGACACCACTTGGCGCCACTCATCGCGCTCAGTGAATGCTTCGACGGGGCGAGCAATCTCGAGCGGATAGCGTTCCAGCAGCTTGACCGTCTCCTCGGCGATCAGGTTCATGTGACCCATGTACCCAAGACGGATGCGGCGCGGACCGGCTACAGACACTTCGTTGCGTTTGCGGCCTTCTACGATGCGAGAGGTGAGATGTCCCTGGTCAAAGACGGCGACAGTGAGCTTCCTGTTGAGGCCAACATCCATGCGTCCGTTGAAGCACTGCTGAAGGATATCATACACAACATTATGCAGGAAGTTGTTCCAGGGGTAGTCGAAGAACAAGTCGAGTAGCGATGGGAGGATGCCGCATTCGAGGAATTTCCTTTTGAGCATGTCGCCGACGACGTAGTCTTTGGCCTCGTCGATCGGACTGGGCGGACCCGAGAGTCTCGGCGCCGTCAGTTCAGCAAGAGACAGTCCAGAGAGGGCGGAGCAGATAGAAGCAGCATCATCTTTGTCTTCCTGCAGCGAATCGCTCGTCATTACCTTGGGGCTTCCGCCGTACGGACTCTTCTTTTCAGCGTCAGATTGCGCATCGAGACTGCTGCCTGCCTCGGTGGTCGAGCTAGCCTTGTCGCCGAGAGAAACTTCATTGAGAAGAGCCTCGTCGTCCGCCTCATCCGTCGAATCGGTCAAGGCTCCCGTGCTCGATTTGTCGCGGCCGTGTGCTGAACCGCGAGATGGTGTCAATTGGCCAGTCTCGGCCGCATTCTCGGATGCAGCGTCTGCATTGGTCTCGGGTGAAATGTCCTGTCTGCTGGTTTCCTGCACCGCTTCAGCCTCAGCGCCAGCGGACGTATCTCCAACTTCGGGACCGTCGCCTCCCTGCAATGTCCTGGCAAGCGTCTGGAGCCCTTCAAGGCCGCCCGTGAGGACGCCATCCGCAGAGTATTGCGGACCCTCACCGGCCGCGCGGTTGAGCAAAGCCATGTTCGAACAATGAAGCAACTCGGCGTAGAGCTCGGTGATGCGATACCTTTCGAAAGTGAGCGGAGCCACGTCTCCCACAGAGGTCGGAACGGTAATTTCACGCTCTCGAGGCTCATTGACAAGCTGTTGGAAGTCAGAGAGTCGCTCGGACAGAACACGAAGCATCGGGCCGAGATGGACGAGGCCCATCTTGCCGACAATCTCGGCCATCGCCTCCTCCATACCTTGCACGTCTTCCTCCTCTTCGTCCAGATCGTCCATCGCTTTCTGGGCCGACTCCTCGTCGTCCTGCTTCTCCGGCTGCGTCGAGTCAGCCGTTCCACCTTCCTGCGATGCGGTCTGTGCCTGGGCAGCTTCCTCATCCTCTTTCTTCTTGAGCCGCTTTTCTGTCAACTCGCTCTGCCTCTTGACGAGGTGATTGTGCAGGGTGCGCAGAAGATGCTGCTCAAAATAGTCGCTGTTGTTTTTGCGGATCAGTTCGATGAAGACGCCGATGCACGTCACCAGCGTTGAGCTGCACGTCTCGGCTGTGATAGGAACCGTCGGCGCTGCAACGGGCGGGAAGAGGTTATCGGGGCGAACCGTCGCTGTCGAGCCTCGGTGGTCGAATTGTCCAGGCGAGCGAGATTCAGAGGCAGGGAACTCGCGAGGGTTCAGAGGTCGTGCAAACGACTCGTCGTCGTCGTCATCGTCTTCTAATGCCGAGCCTGACACCGCATTCTCGTCGAGGGTGGACAGCGAGGCATCGCGTCGCTGCGAGGGTTTGCGCAGATCCTGAACCGAGAGTTGCGACAGCTGCTCATCGGCTACATCTGTAAGGCGACGATGCAACTGGCGAGGCAGCTGCGAGTCGAGCATGTAGCCGACCATCTTGCGGACGATGGGTTCGCTCGCAAGCTCACGCACGAGGCGATTGTTGATGCCAGCTGCATTCTCTTGCGCATCGCCGAGACCTCCACCGAGCTCGGGACCCTGGCCCTGGTTGAGAGCGGCCGGCGAAGGAGCAGAGAGGGCGATGATGGCCTTGAGCAGCTCTGAGACCGTGTTGTGGATGTCGACAGAGTAATTTGGTGCGAGGAGGTCGACGGTGCGAGCTATCAAGTCTTGCGACGAGAGCCAGTCGATGATGTCGGTGGTTTGGCCGGGAGTGCGCATGGTTTCCTCCATCTGGATGATGCGAAAGAGCAGGTCGACGACGGCAGGCGTCTCGAGATGCGCCACAAAGCGCTCTACGATGCGAGGCTGCTCCTTGATGAACTCGAGCATCTCGATGGGCTTGCGTTCGAGGTAAGCACCGTTGACCTTGGCCCAGTAGCCAGCAAGCACGCCGCGTCCTGGCCCATTGTCTAGGGCGCTGGTGGCACGCAGTCTGCCTTCGCCCTCGGCCTCCGAGTCGGACGAGGCCCGCGAGCTGCCGGCGTTGGCGGACGCCGAGTTGGAAAAGTCGGTAAAGTTGGTAACGCTGGGATGCGGTGAGGGTGATGTGGATGCAGAGGAGCCGGTGGAGGAGGAAGATGCGGTGTTTTCGGCGAATAGAGGATGCAAGTGCATGGGCAAAGGCGCTTGCGAGGGCGATGGATTTGACGTGAGGACGGCATTCCAGAAGGGAACGAGGTACTCGTTGGGATCTGAAAAGATGGCGTCGATGATGGGCCACACTTCGCTGCAGCTGAGCACCTCGGAAGCGACGTACGGATACTTGAACTTGACCTTTTCCTCCCATTCTTTGCCACCCGTGCCTCCGACGGTTGCGGTGCCGACGACATGCTCCATCAATCGCTTGACAATGCGTGGTTGTTGGAGAAAGCTCATGAGCTTTTGATTGGCGGTCTTGCATTCCTGAAGCACGTCGTCCTCATCGAGGACATCTTCGAGCGTGACATTGGGTTTGTCGAGCAGCGTCTCGAGCGTCGAGACCGACGAGAAACCGAATCTCCACTGTTGGGCGTACGCGCGAGGCGCAGAGCAAATCAAAGGGGGCAGAAGGAGTGCGACGCGAAGAGGTCAGCGTGTATGAACGGGCAGGTTTGCAGGCACCCGGATCTGATGCGCAAGTTCTCTGACAGCAGACGACGAAGGCGGTCGAAGCTGCGAAAGTGGCAGCCAATGAACACTTACAAACATGATGTCCGCGAGCTTTTGCGTGTGAGCACGACGTCGTCAGAGCTCAGCAATGAGACGAGGGTGCTGGAGTTGTTGATAGGTGGAGCAGCCAGTGGAACACCTTTTTAGAGTGCTCTCTGAGATCGAAGCGAAAGAATGCAGCTGAAGAGTAGGATGCAAACGAGAAAAGCTGGAGTCGAGTCGAATCGATCGTTCTGAAGCGGTTTCCAATGCGAATATGAAGCCGGAAATGCGCGCAAAGGTGGGATGAAGCACAAGGGCGTTACGTCGATCAAGGTTCGCTGACGCCTTTTGAAGCTGGCAAGACCGATGACGATCGATGAGCGAAGAAATGGAGGATTCGACGAAGCCAAGTGCGGCAGATGCGATGCAGATGTGCAAAGATCGACAATCGAAAAAGACCGGCGAAACCAACGGAGAAGTCGAGGAAACGTGATGTAGAACTGGCGTCCTGCAAAACAGAAGGATCAGGTGAGATGGGCGATCCTTGTGTTTGAAGCAGCAGGAACGATCCAGATGGACAAAAAGGGGTTGGTATGGATGGTGGTGTAAGAGTCGAAGCGAAACAAGGTGATCAGCGGTACCAAAAAGGCCGATAGCAGCAAGCAAGCAAGCAAGCAAGCAAGCAAGCAAACAAACAAGCCCCTTCTGTCGGTCGGTCTCATTCACGCAATCCTTCGGTCAAAAAGCTTAGACCACCCGTCACCAGTACTCAATAATCTCGTCAGACCGTCCCGTCAGATCCTTTTTGCTCGCTCCGTCACGACGAAAAAAAAAAAAAAAAAAAAAAAAAAAAAAAAAGGGTCCTTGCGACGCAGCACGGCTTATTCCTTTTTCCGGGCGATAAAGTGATCGGGCGAGATGCTACGCGATCGGGCTCGTAACGCTATGTGTCGTCCGTACGCTATATATACAACGCTACTACAATTTCCTGTACGCTACCTTTGATTGAATGCACTACGGGAAGGCTACTTTGAGGAAGAGTTCAACAGACGCTTTTACTTCCATCGTCGTCAGCTGTGCGCGAACAGCGGCCGTATTAGTCACGAGGTGAACCACAGCGGACCAAGAAGTCTTTGCACGGCTTCATTCTCGGAGTCGGACTCTTCGTAGGATTCTTCGTCGTCGACGAGCAGAGCAGCAGGCGGGGGCGGGGCCATGTTCACATCGGCTGGATCAGCGGCAACAAGGTTCATCGTCCTGGCCACGGCACGCTCCAGCTTGCGCATTTGCGGATCCAGAGTGGTCTTTACCGATTCTGGAGAAGAGAGCAAAGAGAAGATACCGCGGTCAGCTCGGATTCATAGGGTCGTAGGGCAATAAAATGACGTACCGTCAACAGAGTCTTTCCGACATTCCTTGATAGAAGCCTTCAACATGGCGTCGAACTTGCGGAACGGATGGCAAAGGAGGCGCATGATGGCGGGAATGAGCATGGCGGCCAAATTGGCGAGAACGAGGCCGAGAACGGCGAGCCAGAAAAAGGCGCCTGTCCACATTAGCAGAAAAGCGTGGTCCTGTTTGACGGCGAGGTAAGCGTTTGTAGCCAAAGCGAGCACAGAGTCGAGGAGCATGGCCGGAGAGGAAGCAAAGTCGACGGGAAAGACGCGGAATCGGGAGGAGGGCAAGCGAAAGCAAGAGGAGAGGACGATGTGTTTGTTACGCTAAAACGGAGAGATGGAAAACGAAAACGGTGCGGAATTTATACCCTCAAGGACCAGGGAGCACAAGTGCGGGATCTCTGAAATGACTTTAACGACGTCAAGTGCGGGATCGTCGTTGGGTTAGAGTTTGCGACGCCAACGGCTCGCTGGTTGTAATGAACCCCAGGAGCTTATACAAACCAATTTGTGATTCAAATGTCTCCCCGTCTCGCAACGGAATGCCTTGCAGTAAACAACTTTACATAGCCGAACGCCGGCTTGCAGCTTCTTGCGGTGTCGAGGCCTGCCTACTGTCCCATTCCCACACGCTGTTGGGCTAAAATAGTCACGTTGCCGACCATATTCTCACCCAATGATCACCACTATTCTTGGCTGTAAATGTGCATCTTGATACAAGCGGATCCTTGTGCAAGCCGATAGCTGCAAGGGGCAAAGATGCTGGTGGAGCTGTAAGCAAATCTTTGCCATCGTGAACCCCAAACGAGAGGATCACTTCTGATTTCGACCAAGAGAATGGAGCAACAGACCTTCTTGGCAGCAAGACAGAGTCAGAAATCGTTCAGAGACGAGGTTATCATTGCGGTGCCATTCGAAGTGGCTTAGTCGAGGTAAGAGAGGAGGATGCAGATGGCAAAGGAGGCGAACATTGCGAAAACAGGGCGCCAAGTGATGTGCAACAGAAAGGGCACGCATCGAACCATGAGGCTGGGCTAGGAAAGAGCGAGAGATGCTTGCTGCTGCCAACCGGAATCGACGCTCGAAATGTTGCCTCGCTCGAGTCTTTGTCTGCATCTGTGCCCGCATGATAGGCTTATCACGCTGCAATGCGGTCATTGAGGCAGCACAACAGGTAGATGTCAAACCATTACTTGTGCTCGACGATGACAGATCAGCGCCCGAAGAGCAGGCGGATGGCACCTGGATGTTGTCTGCAGGTATGAAGTTGGCGTTGAGTGCACAGACTGGTGCAAACGCTGGACGCGATGGTCAAAGGGGTGTTGGATTGCTATCAAGTTGCTACTGGCCATCATTGTCTGTGTCGACCGGAAACGCTGCCTCCAAGACATTGAAAAAGCTCCTACGAAACTGTCGATCGGATTGCTGCAAGATTTGCAGCAACAGAGCCGAAACATGGTCGCTCTCCTCTTGCGTGAGGGGCGCACAATCTCGTCCTCGCACGGTAGCTCGGTTTGGAACACCGTCTTCACTAGACTCTGCCAAGAAATGATTACGTTTGAGCTGCATATTTGTGTACAAGGTCAGCTTTCCTGTGTTTGCTCTGCCATCGACACAAAGATGCTGGCTTACCTTTGTAACAAAGTCCGGGCTGTTGGCGAGAAAGTCCGCGTCCAGGGTTTCTCCAAAGTATGTGCTGGGATTCCTGGACTCGGTGCCTGGCGTGCATTTCCTGGCTCGGGCGATGCAGCATGTGCACGAGCCGTCTGGTGTCCAACCAGCGATACCCAGAGGGTTGGGAAGCGTCACCTCAAAGCATCTGAGAAAAGCGCATGTTAGTTGGCAGTCAAGGACCAGAGACAATGGCAAGCAGCTTACCTGACATCGTTCTGCTGGCAGAACAGGCAACGTTGTTGGCGAAGCTGGGGCCTGTGCCGTTCGCATAGCCTTGCCCAGACGTAGCGTGCGAGTCGCTTGAAGGCGTTCTCGACGATAGAGCCATTCTCCGTCAGCCAGCTTTGTGTTACTCTCTTTGCAAGGACCGAGAGTGCCACAACCACCACGTGTCTCTGATCGGCCCATACGTGGGCCTCTTTGAGACTGGTGCGAGGACCCCGAGGCTGTAAAACAACAGCAAAGAAGGTTTAATCAGTACAGCCCTTTGGTGTTGCGACATTGGATCGACATTGTATTTACGATGGACTGTAGAGAAGCGTTTATGCGCGAGATTCGATCTGCCCAATCGTCAACAGTTGCTGGGTCGGCGAGAAGCGCTTGGCTGCCACCCGAACCGCTTGCTTGCATGACATCCAAATCGCTCACGTGGCTCGAGTCGCTGGGTGAGGAGCCTGGATCATGGCGTGGCTGACCCCCGCTCGAGAGTAGAGAGCCTGAAGCAGCTGCGCTGCCTGTCGAACGGGCATCTGATTTCTTTCCCTTTGCCATTGGAGCAACGGGCGTGGACGATGGTGGTCGCTAGGAAGCAAAAATCGTGAACAAGTGTTGCATGCCTTTCTATCGGGAAGAACTGTGTGGGCAAAGTGGTGCATGTAGAATCTACCCCAGCCGTGTGGGCACACAAATGAAATGGTGGGAGCATGGATGAAATAGAATTGTCATGCATGTGGCCCTACTTGTAAGACTCTATCGTCACAGGCCTGTCGTCTGCAAGGCCACTGTGCACGGTAGCACACGCTAACACTACCTTGTAGTACAGCCATCGTGTACATTCAAGGTATGTGCAATCACACACGATCGAATTATGAGCTATGTGGGGTTGTCGAGTGAGAGTTCGGTATGCGTGGATGCACACGGCGCCGCCGTGGGTGGAGACCTGTCCTACGCAACCTCATATAGCTCGCTCGCACACGATCGAACCGTGTTGCCGCCGCAAATCATCGCTGCGCGTCATTCCATTATCGATCCGTCGTCTGCAATCCCACTATGGGCAGATGCACACGACAGATCACGTCAAGGTTGTCGTGCGCTCTGGTGTCAAGAGCGATCGCACATGGCACCCGCATCTGCAGCCAACTTGACTGGTGCATCCGATCTAATGCTGGTCACGCTCGAGTTCGCATGCTGTACCCAAGCGCCCTGTATGAGGACGTCCTGTGTAATGACATTATGAGCGGTCTCATGCGAGGTTCTGAGAAATCGCGTCGTGTGCATCGACGTTATGGGCGGTCTTACACGAGGTTCAAAGAGATCCGTCGAAGGCGCCAAGTTGTTTGTCGCTGGGGAACAAAATCGCAGCAGCCGGAAAGTCATGCAGCGCCATCACCTTAGCCCTCTGGACTGGGCAGCGGCGCTAAAGCTGATCAAGGAGCTCAACAAGCCGCGACTCCTCTACCTCAAGCCCGGAGAGACGGTGTACATTCGGACCGGACAGCCTCACATTGTTCTGAGTCCCAGGACAAACGCACTCTTCACCATCGAACGCTTGAATCCTTCTGCCAAGTGTGATGTATCATCATCGGCTTCAGGAGGCATCTTACCAACCAGGGTCTGAGCGTGGTCGAGCATGCCATCGCCAATCTCATCCATGGTCTCGGGCGCAAGGTGAAGGCTCCTACTCAGCGACAAGACGATGTTGACATGCTGGCCCAATCAGATTGGACGCTTGTATTCAGAGGCAGGAGGAGGGTCGACAGGAGGTGATGGCTTTTGTGCAGGCTGGCTGGAGGAGCAAAGGATTTCGACAGCGCAGATGTGTCTGAGGGTGAACAGGAACAGCAAAAAGTCGAGCAAGTGTTTGTTGGGCCCAGCCACAGCAACACAGCCGCAGTCACGGGGTCCAGCACGGTAAAACGTACCATCCCTATGTAGCGCAACACGAGCCAGCAGGAAGAAGACGCTCTGCCACCAGTCGATGATGACTCCTGCTTTTCCTCCTCAACTTTTGTCGCTCGCGCTTCCGCTCAAAGATGGTCCCTCGCATGGGCAGGCTAATCTGGAAAGCACCACAGTTGCAAGATATGCCGACTGGTTGAATCGACTTGGTGCAAGTTGAATAGAGGGAAAGATTTGGGCATGAATTGGTTTTGCGCAATGGAGCTTCTGCAATGGACACACTCGGACACAGGAAACAAGGGTTGTGAGAATGGCGTGGCCTGGCACACCTACAGCATGTCAGCTAGCTATATATCCATCGGTTCGTATTGTGCTTCGTCTCCGTTCCCGCCCTCTTGGTCCTCTTGGTCAACTGCAGCCAAATTCATCGCCTCTTGGTAACCCTCGACGGGGGGCGTCGACTGAATCGAGTATAAGTCCATGGGGTCAGTGATGCGGTTGTAAATGTCAAAGTCGCTGCGGCTGCGGCTGGCGACAGCGCAATGAAAGTTGACTACAACCTCATGAATTTGTACTACATCCAGACATGGATAGTTGAAGTGCACACCTAGACCTCAGATCCACACTTGGAGTGAGTCAGTTTTGTCAATGCTTCTGACCCTGGCTGGCTTGTTGTGGACATCCATTTCAACAAGCATAGTGAGCAGGCTGCACTCTGTCAAGCTGGCACATGGTGTACTTTGCTTGTGCTTGAGCATGGGCCCAGCATGGGCAGTTTTCTCCACACAAGAGTCTGCTTCACAAGGTCCAGCCTTGGCATGATTCTTGGCATCCCAGGCTATATAAGTCATGTGGCTCACAGCAGACTCCTCACACTCACCCAAAGGTTGTGAAAGGTCGCTGACAAAGATGGGGATGATGCCATTGATACCAGGCTGAAGATGTGCCATCTGGATGGCTACACTATGTTTCCAACAGTACCAGAGGTATTCAGGTGAGAGTGATTGAACACTAATGGTGAGGACATCAAAGTGCATGAAATGGGTCCAGGTGTGCACATCTTTATAAAGGGGGTCTCGATCTGCAATCTTGGTGCAGACCATCTCGATTTGGCTTTGTGTTACAGGATCAGCTCGAGGATAGCCTCGATGGCGACAGCAAGCTGGAGCAGGGAACAAGGGAAGTAGTGTGGCTGCACTTGGAGTGGACAGGAAGGCATGGAGGGGGTCAGGGTGTTACAAAGTTGCACCTTGAGAATTGGAAGTCTCCAATTTGCAAGGACACATGACCTCAAGAATACAAGCATGCCAAGTCTCAAGGTGCATGATCATTGCATAACCACAGTCAGAGAAGTTTGCACAAGGAGCTCACACTGCAGGCAGTGGAGGGCAAGGGGTCCTAAAGGCAGGAGGAGCAGTTGAGAGGCACTGGAAGCCACCATAGACAACACCAATGCTTGGTAAGGTGGGGCAAGATGAGGTGGGGCCCAAGCATATTGCCCACACTCTCTCATGAAGGACATGCTGGCAGTCTTGAAGGAAGAGCAGTCTGGGTACTACACAGCCAGGTCAGAGGGGGAGTATATAGTCAATGGCTGCACAACGGTGGTATGGGTGGAAGCCCATCCACTCTACTACATCTTTACATATACATAAGCTCAGCTTTTCTCACAGTCTCTATAGTTCATCACTGCAATCAACTTGCATTGCAGTATACACTCATGTGATCATCAGTATTGATGCTAGTACCTCCACTAGCATATGGCACCTCAACCATAGCAGCACCTCAACCATGGCCTGGCCCCTCCACCAGTCCATATACACCAACAGCAAGTGTCACCCCACTTACAGACAGAGGCGATGCCAACCTCCACCCCTGGCAAGGCCTCAAGGACACTTGGGCTTGGTGCTAGGAGTGTCCCAACAGCTTCTCATACAACTGAATGTGCCACACTACCTCTGAATGGAGTGTTCACAAGGGTCAGTTGGCTTTGAGGATCAAAATAGGTGAGTTCTCAAGAATCAATGACTTCGAGAATCAGACTGGTGTAAGTCTCGAGCATCAGTTTCCTCGATATCCGAAGCTAGGCGCGTGACCCCTGACAGCAGTACTGCCAAGGTCCATGGCTATTCCATCCAACAAGTATACTGCATGCAGGTTGCACACACCTGGGTCACATCCATGCACAAGCAAGTCTTCTGCCAGTGAAAACAGAAATGCAGCAAGGTAAAAAAACTGTAAGTGGCTGTCCAGGTGGTATCCCAACATTGTGCAACATACCTTTGAGCTTGACAACAGGCTCCTTGGGTGGGCTTGTCTTGACTACATAGCATACAATGAGAAAGTGTTCACCAGTACTTTTGCCCTGGATGCACCATTCATGGTGCATCTGATAACCATCTTTGGTGACATTTGGAGTAAACAATTCTTGGCCTCCTTCCAGCATCATCATTATATCCTTGAGCTCCCTTTGTGCATTCTGGCTGTGAACATGCATCTTGACATGAGGATTGATGTTAAGAGCACCAAGTTTCCAGGGGGCCATGGTCAATGTCAGTGCTGGCAATGAATGCTCTTGACTGGGTGCAGAGGGCTTGCTGTTTCCCATAGTTTTGCCCTTGCACTTCTTCTGCAAGCTCTTGTCATTGTCATTGATGTGAAATGCAATCCTGCCCATCCCTTTTTCAAAAGTCAGAAGAAAGTCTGACAACACCCAAATCCTTTTCAGATCATAGAGCTTGCCACCCTTCTTGTTCCTGGTGAGAGCAGCTTTGGGAGCTGCCACTGCTTCCTTGACAGCAGAGCAACATACCTGAGAGGGGCAGCCCTTCAGGATTGGGTGTCACTGGCAAAAGTTGCTTTCCCCATTGGCCAATTCCAGCTCCAAACCAAGCTTGTCCAGCTCCTTGGCATCCCTAACCTTGTTGACACAATCAATTACCTCAGTCTTGATTATGACAAAGGCTTCATTCCACTCTTGCAGGACTCTCCTCAGATCTGCTGGCACCACAAGCTTGTACTTCCTTGTCCAAATTTTTTTGATCTCAGGGGTGAGAACAGCAGGGAAAGAGCTGGCTTTTGAAGGCAAGCCTGCCAGCTTTGAGGCTGCCTGTGGATGGGGAGGTATGGCAGCTGCATGTATTGTCTTGCCTGACTCTTCCAATGTTGCCTGGATGCTGCCAAGATCCTCAACATCCAGCTGACTGTTGTCAGAAGGCAGACAACTGTCCTGTGGCTGCTCTACCATTGTGAATGCAAATGGCCAGCACTTGATGGGGTCTGGTTTCCCAAAGTGCATCATCTTGACATCAAACCATGTGTCTTGCAGGGCCACGTGGGTCATTTTGCCTTTGCTCACTTGGTCCTGGGATGGCAGGATCAGCTGCTTGTACTTGTTTGATAGCTTTGCATCTTGGAATGGATATGTGTGGGGCCTTGATCCTTGCCTTGCCATTCCAAGTCAGTGTGTGGGATATTGGAAAGTTTGACCAGCAGCATGGTGGATGTTGAGCATGGTAACAGAGAGAGGAATGGCAAGTCAATATTGAGGAAAGTAAGTCAGCAGCAGTGACAAGACGGTATCTGTGACATAAGAACACACTCCTGACAATATATACTGTATACTCAATGTTGGAGTTGGCCTTGCTGTGTGATCAAAGTGACATTGCAGTCTCACACTAAGTTCATGCCAGAACACCAATCCCCATTCAAACCAGGCCTGTGCTGTGCTTTGAGGAACCACAGCCATCCCTCCTGCCCAGCACATCAGGACCAATCAGTGAAAAGTGACTACATTGAGGAAGTGTGAGTGTCATGACCAGAGCCTTAGTTGTGGATCTGCAAGGAAAGAAAGGTCAAGAGTCCAAGTCAGTACAGACTTTTCAAGGCAGTGCACAGCAAAAAGGGCATGCTTACCATCAAAAGGTGCTGCCACTGCCAGCAACAGGCATCATGAGTATGCTTGTGTGTGTGTGTGTGTAGTGAGAGAAGAAAGAAAAGGGTGTGAGACAGAGAGTGCAAGGCATGTATGCATTTGACACAGAAAGTTGGCAATGATGGTTTAAAGTTGACAGTGACTGTCCAAAGTTGATGATGGCCATTCAAAATTGACATTGCTAGCCATCACACTGGCATTTTGCAGATGGGCAATTACAGGGTCCATTGCTAGCTGAAGAATTGCCCTCTGCAAAGGGGCAAAGGGCAATGGCTTGGCAGGTGCACAGTGATGCCCATCCACCAAAGCCTTGGTCACACCTGCACTTTGAATTGAGCTTCATCCTGGATTTGCCCTGCTATCCAGCCTTCACATTGCAGAAACAATGTGTGATTCATTCTTTCCTAGCCATACTCTGGCTATTTTGATGGTGACAGATACTGTACTGTACATCATGTTGGCAACTTGAATGCACATTTCTCTCAAAGTTATGCACATGTGAAATCCTGCTTTGGCCAATGACTGCTCCATGCTTGAGAGCCTTATCTTGGCTGCATCAGCAAAAGTGTGGTCATGAGATCCTTCCCACAGGAAGTTTCCTTTTTCAGACTCTGTGATCTTTCTAGTTTGGTTACTTCAGCTGTGTGTTGGTGCAAGCCAAGCCAGCAATGTGTGCTCAACACCCTCAGGGGGTTGCTTTGTGCCACAGTCTGAGATGTCAAGAAGAAGAGTTGGCTGCTCCAAATTTCCTTGCACCTGCATAGAATCACAGTCCTGACTCATCAACCATTCTGAATGGCACAATCAACATCACAATGGCATGACAGCAATGGCTAAAACCTGTTGTCACTGATAAGCAAGATGGCTGAAGGCTACTGTGTGGCTGCTGACTGATGCATTGTGATCTTAAAGAGGCTGTTGTCACCAACCTTTGCATGCCTGCTCTCTTTTGATTGGCCAGCAAGCACACAAGCAAGTGTTCCAAGATGGCAAAAGGGGGGGGAAAGGTGACTAAGCTTGGCTAAGGTTTCCCTTGCAAGCTGCCAGCAAGTGCTGCCATGGTTGAGTTAGCATTGCACTTTATGAGAGGGCTGAGTCACTACTACAGTACGTGAGCGGTGCGTGGCTCAGCGCAGCTTGTCGTGGGCGTCTGCTTGGAAAGCCTAGGAAAGCGCTGCTCGCAAAGCGGTAGCCGTGGCTTTTCTTAGACTCCAGTGGTAAACAGATATAAACCTCGGTCTTGTCGTCCAAGATCTCCTCCCTCTTTCCCCCCCCCCTTCCTCCAACCCCCATCCATCACACTCGCACACCCTCGCACTTGCTCGCACACGCACACTCGCACACTCGCATCAACGGCGCGACTTTTGTTCTTGCCTCGTAGGCTGATGGTCGGGGTAAGTATTACTAGCTGCGCCGCTGTCAAGAATCAGGTAGCTAACTTTGAATCTCTCTTTCTACAGATCCACCGCCCGTCCGATCCGATTACTCCAATGTAGTCTCCTCCCTCTTCTCTTGGGTCCGATGTGCCGGGCAGGAGGGTCACATCCCCTCTGGACGGGTTGAACGCCTCCGGTTCCCCAATGCATGGCAGATCTCTCAACACGAAAGCCGGCCAACCTCCCCTCCCTCGCAACATCATCTCACTGGTTCGGTTGCGTTGAGTGAAAGATTGCTTGCTTGTCGACTTACGAACCTCAGCGGTGTGTTGTACAAGAAGAAAACCAGAGAGTATTGTTACAGAGAGAGAAAGCGGTGATTGGATCGACCTCTATTGGAACGGTCCAGAGCGTTGTTGCCATCAACGACCTTCAAATGTCTTCGAGGCCCGGATCATCGCTACCAGGAGCATCCTCGTCGCTGCCGTCGGCGTCTTCATCCCCCAAATCCAGATCAGGATCGTATGCTTCGGGCGTAGCCGTGCCATGGTCGCCGGCGTGCCACGGACTCGCCATCCCCATCGAAAGTTGTGCTGGAGAAGCGGCTTGGACAGAGGCGCTACCAGAGGCACCCGCACTAGCTGCAAGCATGCGTCGAAGACGTTCAGGATCGATGGGCAGTCGTGCGAGCTCAGGTGCGGGCTTCAACGTCGAGTCCTGCTTCGGTTGAATGGCATCAGCAGCCGGCATGTATTCGTCCGCTTCGTAGTCGCCATCTGCATCTGCGTCAGCGTCTGCATCCATGTCTTGATCCCAAGCACCTGCGGGATCTTCGGCACCTGCGTCCAGCCCCAGCGCCTTCAAGGTTGTGGCTGGCTGGCTCGCTTCTGCAGAGCTCGTTGGGCCTGGCATCTCCTTGCCCGCATCCTTTAGAGCGTTCGGGCCGCTTTGCGCGCTTCCAAGAGTTGCTGCATACAGAGCGCTTCCAGCCGGTGGAGCAGGTCTGTAGCGCTTTTTGGGAGGCGACGGAGTCGGTGTGGCGATCGAAGAACGTTCCGGGCTGTCGGGCGCAGGCGCATCTCTTGCTTGGATCGCTGCTGGTCCTGCCGCCGTCGAGGCTGCTCGTGCCACAGAGCGTAAGCCCGCAGCCGCAGCGGGGCTCGCACGCCCGCTTGCGCCATCGCTCCTGCCCGGCGTCTTTGGAATCTGATCCAGCACCGAGTATCCCAGATTCGCCATCATCTCCGCTGGCGTAAACGTGCCAGTCCCAGACGGGCCTGGAGTGCCGTTCGACTGCCCAACGCTCCAACCACTGCCGTGACCGTTGGCCAGGGTCTGAATAGGCTGAGGGAAGGACCTCGACACGAGGAAGGGCGTCCATTTGAGCTTGTCGGCTCTGACCTTAAGATACCCTTTGGATTCGTAGTTTTTCAGATGGGCGATCACGTAGGCACGATCAAAGTGGATGCGGTAGTCGCGCGGTAGAGAAGCCGCTACATTCTTGTCCCTGTCCTTGTACGAAGGCAGCTCTGCAGCCGGCGCCGGTCTGGGGTGCAGAGGTGGTCTTCCACGCTTGCGCGGTTGCTGCTCCGGCGCAGCAGAGGTGCCAGCAGTAAGAGCAGGCCCACCCGCAGACGTGGTAGCATTGCCATCCCTCGCCGATACTTGCTCGTTGCTGGCGTTCGGCTGTTTGCGTTGTTGCCGTCGTAGACCACGATCATGTCTTGCTCTCGAAGCACGTAGTAAATGTCCTCCAGCTGCATCGCCGTTCCACGGCTGATGTCTTCCATCGTCACCTCGTCGGGAGCGATCCGCAGATAGTAAAAGACAGCCAGCGTCCAGTAGTTGCGGTAGCTGAGCAGACCCAGGTCACTGAGCGGCTTCTCGGGCGAGCCAGTGCGTCCTTCCTTCTTGGACAGCAAGAAGCTGATATCAATCAAAAAGTTGCCCCATCCCCTCCTCTGACGCACCGGTAGCGTCATGATGCACGACACGTTGTAGTTCATCGGACTGCGCTTTTCCTTGCTGAAATAGCCCACAAAGTGGTCGCCCGTGCTGTCGCCTTCTGTCACAATGTAGAACAGGAACGGCTCGACGTCGTAGTACAGCGTCTTGTGGTCCAGAAACATCTTGGCGATCAGACACAGATTCTGACAGTAGATCTTGTTCTTCTGGCCATCCACCTCGTACACGCAGATGTTGCCGTCTCTATAGATCTCGTCACCCGGAGGGTTTCGCAATTTGCACTTGAGTATGTGACGTTGCGCCATGAAGCGGCTCTTCATGTACTTGAGGCAGAACTCGCAAATCCAGAGCCGTCCATCGGGCACCATGCTGTACTCCTCTGGATAAGGAGCCTGGTACCAAGTGTCAATGTCAAAGCCGCCGAAACGGATGCACTTAATCGGCGAGGCTGTACCTGTCTCTGCACTGCTGGCAGCCGTGGTGATTTCGACTTGGGAAGGGCCCGGTGTACCGGATGGTGAATGTCGAGGGACAAGCTGTGTACGAGAGATGCGGGATCCGCTGACGGGCGTGTCTGCTGGAGGAAGGGAACTCGGATGGCGCGGCGAGGCTGCCAGGGAGCTCGTGCTGCCGCCCGCTGCGAGGCCTGGACGTCTGATTACGCGACTGCCTGATGTTCCTGGAAGGCTGGCCAAAGTACCGCCAAGCTTGTCTTCGGCCGCCTTCTGCGCTCGTTGGAAGCGCTCGGTATCCTGTGGCGTGGGCTTGTAAGGTAGTGTGAGGGCATCAGGCCCCTCGAGAACACCGCCAAATGGATCTTCCTCTTCACTGCTCTTGGCAGCGTCACGCTCGCCAGCTGCTTCTTCGTCTTCATCATCTCCGACGCCCTTTGTCGACTCTCCATCGCGTATCCCACGTTCAGAAGGATGCTCTCCATCAGACGAGCCTGACCCATCTTGTCCGGCGTCGATGGCATTCCTGCTGCTGCTGCTGCTGCTGGCGTGTCCGCTCGCGCCATTGAGATGCGAAGCCGAGCCTGCGTTGGAGCATGGCGCGCCTGCTGACTTTCGTGGACGCCCACGCTTGCTACCTCTGGCGCTTCCAGCTCCGGCGGCAGACTTTTTTGTGGAGGAGCTATTCAATGTTGTAGGCATGAGACCATTTTGGACGGTCGACCGGGGTGACCATGGTGAGCCAGGAGCGAAGTTGAGAAGAGAGCCGGCCGCGCTAAGCAGACCGTTTTTGAGCGTGTCCATGACGGCGAAGTTGGGGCTTGCAAGCAGCTGCGCCTCTTGCCTTTGTGCAGAGAGGTGTGGGCTGTGAGGAGCGAGTCGATGCTCCTGTCTGGATTAGAAGGCTTGCTTGGTCTGCCGGAACTTGAGACGCGCATCGTTTGACCGGGCGCGTGTCGCGCTGGGCTAGATTGCAGAGCTGCAGTGGCCAGGCCTGTGGGTATCGGGTGTGCTGACTGAGGCCATTGCTGGTGCTGATCGCCTGCTTCGCACGTCGGGCAGTGCCATTGGCCCTTGGGAGGTTTCGAGAGAGGAGGAGACAAGCAGTAGAGATGCCAACCGCGGTCGCAACGGTCGCAGAACATGAGCTGAGCCTGTTGGATTCATCACACACAAGGCAATACAACAGAGGAAAACGAGTCAACCAGTCAGTATCTCATCTTCGCCCGCGCGGCGCACTCCACCAAATGAAGTCGGAGGCAGTGCTGCACGGCGCGAAGCAGGCGGGGAAGTTCCGACAATGGGAATACTTACATCATCGCCTTTGTCCCGACAGATTTCGCACTTTTTGCATTCGATGCATCTCCAGTCGTAGGACAAAGCTTTGCGGATCTTGGTTGGATTGCGGCCCCACCGCAGGCAAGAGGGATGTCCGCTGCTGCCGCATTCGTAGCACGAGATGAGCAGCTTGGGTGTGTCGCCCTTGGGTCGGTCAGCCGTCTGCAAGCAGAATGCGCAAAGGTCGTGTGGTGCAGCCCGTTGAATTGCGGAGGTCGATGCATTGGCAGGCCTCTTCTTGACGGCGAATGTAGGTTCAAGTTTGCGCTTCTTTGCAGGAGAGCTGGCGGATGGCTCTGCAAGCTGCTTTGTGCGAACGGGTTTCGATGGAGATGCAGAGCGTCTGGAAGGAGACGAAGCAGCCCCGAAGGAAGTCGTCGCCGAACCGAGTGGTTGAACGGTCATCATCGCTCCGTTGTTGGGTGAAGGGCGATCAGAGAGCATGACATGGTGGGTCGATTGTCATTTGCTGTGAGGATGGTGCGTCTCTGGAAGCTTGCCTTTGTCGCACAACGAGCAGAGCAGAGCGTTCAAAAGGTGCGGTCCGATGACCGAGGTGCGGCTTTGAAGGCCAAGTGCGGTATCAGCTTCGGCAATGGCCGGAAAGAATGCGTCGGCGGAAATGAAGATAGTTTGCTCTCACGGCGAAGCGGATGACTTGCAGTGCACCTTGTCGCGTGTCATTTGTCGGTGGAAATGTAGCTGCTCGTCGTCGCTGGGAGCGCTTGCACTGAGGATGCTGCTGAGCTTGTGCTGCTCCAGGCCGCGTTAGCCAGTCGGAGAGACCGAGGATGAGGTGAATGACCTTTGAGCCAAGACGCGAATGGACCAGACCTGGATGACGTGGAAGCGGTTGCAGCGTCCGGAAGGCTGGACTAGCTCAGCAGAGGCTGTGCTGGGGTGCGGTGCAGATGGATGCCGCTCGACAGCTTTGATTGTTTGGAGACGATCAAGAGAAGGTCGCTGCAATGGCACTTGGAGGGGTTATACTGGCGGTGCCGAGCGAATCGAGACTCTCTTTCCGCTCTCTCTCTCTCTCCACTTCACTCAACCGTGCGCGCTAAGCTTTTACTGCAAACCACATTCAGCGAGTTGCGCGCCATTCCAGTCTCGAGTCTCATTTCTCTGAAATTTCGCGTTTTCCGACTCAGAAACGCGCTCCGTTTCGAGACAGAGGACCCTGGCTGATTCTTCTTTTTGTCGAGGCGTCGCGGACCGGACCCTTTGAAAACCTAACACAGAGCTTTTTCGGAAAAAGGTTCGCATCACAGCTGACCACAAGATCATCTGATATCGAGGACGACATATCTTGTCAGCACGAACAAGAGCACAAGGAGATGCTTGACGCACGACGGGTCTCTGCAAGCTCAATAGCGCATGTCGGACCACGTTAGCGCGTCCAGCAGACCCTGCCACTTTGCTCGTGCATAGTCGTGCTCTTGAAGGGCGCGGTCGGCCTGCGTAGCGTCGTGCGCTTGCACAGCGGCTTTGGCTGCGATGCGGCCGATCTGGTCGTCGACATTGACCTTGAGCTCCTCCACGAGCCTGTCGAGAGCTTTGCGTTGACGCTCGCATTCGATACGGAAGCGTTGGCGTTTGTTCGACTCGGACTCGATCCAGCTCGATGAGATGTCTGCGCTCATCGAGGCGTCCACCGACGTCGAGTCGAAAGCCTGAGAGTGAGCTGCGACGGCTTCTTCGCCGTCAAATCGGCCTCTTTGATTATAGTCCCGCACATCAGCATCACCTTCCGGCACTTTGTCGTCCTGCTCCTGGCCTTCACCTTCCTCGTCTTCCTCCTCGTCTTCTTCTTCTTCTTCCTCTTCAGCGATGGCGCCAAGCGGTGCTCCATCTCGCTTTGCCTTGTCTCTGCGCTTCTTTCGTCGCTCCCTTCGCTTCCTTCGAGCGAGTCGGTCTTCCTCATGGTTGCTTGTGCCGATGAACCGCTCGTAGTTGTTGACCACTTCTGCTCCGATTCGCCATGCCGCACTAAACAGCTCCTTCACCTTTGCCTGCTCGGCACGGTGGAAGCAAAGCATTTCCATCCGGTCGAGCGCTTCCATGTGGATTTGAATGGCGCTGTCGATAGAGTCGACGCCTTCGAGCGCCGAACAGAGACGCTGGCTATCTTGCAATACCACATCATTCTGCAGGAATTCAATCAGCGTTCGCACGAGCCACTGCGCTTGGCGACGAAGCGACCAAAACTTGCGCATGTGCATCGTCTCGGGTTTCGCCAGCTTGAGCGTGCTCGACAGCTTCCACTGTGCGTACCTCGCTTGCAACAGCGTCGTCAACACAGACTGATAAAAACGCATGCAACCTAGTGGAAACACAAAAGTGAGCGGCCAAGGCACCTCGTACTCAACCTGGATATCAGCGAGGCGGCGGATCCGCGTTCTCTGCCGAATCGCTGCTGCGCTTTCCTCGTCATCGCCAGCGAAGAAGCGGACGAGGTTGACGTCGATCCACGCCTCCACAGCACTGCTCCGCTGATGTGCTTCGAGTGCGTCGACGAAACCAGAGTGAAGTCGATGATGGTTGGTGGCGCGTACCGTGCCGTTGCGTCGGTCAAGGTCGAGGAAGAGCGTCTGGAGCCAGCTAGCCATTTCAGCTCCTTGCTGCATGAAGTACAGCCCGTGACATGCTCGAAGATGAGTTTGCAGTGCGTAGCCTCCCTCGGTGACTGGCACTGACAGCACCTGGATCAAGCGTTTGCGAACGATGGCGGAAATGGGCGAGAGGTGCTCCTGGAGCAATCTTCCGAGCATGGGCTCGAGGAGTCGTTGCGATATGTGTTGGGATGGACGAGCTGGCGCGACTTGCCAGAGCGGCTCTGTATCTGGCCGTGAGAGAGGCGTCTGCGGCAAGATGTCCTCGAAGGGCTGTGATGGGTCCTCCCCCTGCACCGTCGCCGGTGCGTCTTGGGAGAATAAAAGCTGTCGCAGCTTCATCCTCGCATTATCTGGGGTGAGGCGCGAAGTACCTATCGATTTGCCTCCGACATTGTCTTCTTCTCGCTCGCCGTGACCCTGGAATGGGTCGAATGCTCCTGAAGCCGTTGCGTGGGACAAGCCTAGGATGCGATCGAGATCAGCGTTCGGCTGAACCTCTCCTAGCGCGTCGATGCCTAAACTCCGGAGCAAGCCGACGCCTTTTGCCGTTGTCAGGACGTCTTGCATGATCGATTGCAAGAATGCAGGAGGACTGTAGCTTCCGTCGACGATATCGTCCGTCAACATGTCGCTGCTGGCTCGGTTCATCACGTATCCAGACATCCAAAAGGTGCTATCCGAGGTGGAGAGCGACGTGTCGTGGCGGACCATGTGCTGTACGAGTCGATCATCAAACAAAGGATCGTGGTCTCGGCGGATAGCAAAGCTAAGCCCTCTTTGGAGGAGATGGCACACCGACTTCCACGCGGGTCGGCAAGCGGCGAGCAGACAGGTGCTCAGATCAGCTAGGACTATGTCGCGATGAGCTACCTCGTCCTGTTGATGCACAAAGGCGAGCAGCGCTTGCAGACCGTCGATAAGGGCGCGGTCGCTGAAAGCACGTGGGACGGCGGGAGCATCGGTGTCAGTGCCAGGGCGAGAGGTGAAGCCCATCTCGTAGAGCAGCGTTGCTAGGAGCAAGACGGATGCTGCCTCGCGGTGCACGACTTCCAGGAGCTGCGTCAAGGTCGCATATCGTTGGGTATGAATGGCGGCCGGATGGGAGGGCATGGAAGCAACCGAAATGTCGGCGTCGAGCTCGGAAAGCCGAGAACGCAGACGTTCT